>JAZDUA010000079.1:0-1200000 GCA_038098605.1 Gryllus longicercus
TGAACGCGCCCGCCCGCCGCCGCTGGCCTCTGCCCTCGCAGCCGCTGTTTACGCGCCCTCTGCGCTTTGCGCGTATGTCGTTTTACACCCCCCGTTCTGTGCTGGTTATTCGCCACCGCCCGCTCCTCTTTGCGCGGTTTGTGTAGTCGGCTTTCAGTACCGCTTTTGCAATTTCCTTTCGACACTTATTGAATAGAGCCACAATACATATGTATTGTTTCCTTTATGGGATTCTGTTCGTATTCTCATCACTTTTGTTTATTTTTCTCTTAAGCTCTTTCGAAACCTCTTGTCCTTGTTCCGACAAGATTTCTTCCGTATTCAGGGACTGGCCTACATGCTTTCTAAGCCACCATTAGAACATTTTCGATTTTTATCTTTCCCAATTGCTAAGTTCTTTACTTCGTTCTTATTGTCCATTCTTTCTCTTTCTGATTTATTTTTAGGTTTACTCCGCTTTATCCCTCAAAACAATGCCACTTCAGTCTTCTCTCGAATAGGCATATAATATTCCACTGGGTGCCCCTTCCATTAAAGTTCTCTTATATCCTCTCATGTGTTGTTCCCCTCGCACTTTTGACCTCGGGAATATCATGATGGACTCACCACACGGCTGGACTGAGGTTTTGGTCACCCCTGACCTCTGGGCTGCGGGTATCCTCCCCCTTCCCTTGCGCCTCAACTGACCTCTCTCCGTCCAGGAATTTACAGCGCCGCAACTCGATCAAACTACGTACCCGATGCCTGCTCATGTGATCCCACGACGGGCGCGGGTTCGCCTGCCAGCGCGTCCGCCCGCCTCCCCGCCCGCCCACCTGTCCTCTCGTCTACCTTGTCGCCCACGCGCCTATCAGCCCGTCCTCTCGCCTATCTGCCTACCTGCTTCTCCATCCGCTCACCTATGTACCCGTCTACACCGCCTATCCACCCGACCCCGCCGTTCTTTCGCCCTCGCCTATATTCCGTCCTCGCGTATTTACCGTCCACGTCTATTTCCCCTCCCGCCTACCTATCTGCCTCGTCTGCTTGCCCAACCGCTCACCGTCACCGGCTTGTCTGCTTGCCCTTCCCGCCCATCCGCTGGCTTTTTCCGTCCATCCGCCCGCCCTGCGTGGTCCTCCACACCGCCCTACCTTCCAACTGGCCACCACGACCGCCCCTGCTCGCCAGCCTGCTTGCTCGCTCCTCACCTGCGCGCTTGCCTGCTTGCCTACCCATCCTCCCGCTCACTCGCTCGCCCACGAGCGTCTGTCGTCGCCGCCCCCGCCCCCCGAAAACTGCATTATATCCCAAGTGCTCCGCCGCGCAGACAAAAAGGTAGTGAGTTATGAAGCGCGTCAATTTCGGTAATGAAATAGCACGCGGCGGGCGCCGCGCGCGATCGCCAGCAATGAATGAATGACGCCCCGCGAGGAGGGAGGGGGCGTGTGCACGGGAGCCGCGCCCACTCGGGTGGGGCCGAGGGCTGGTCAGTACGCCAGAGCCTGCGAAAGCGTTCGCATCGGTACATCGGTACATCCTTGTGCGGAGAGCCCACTTTATGGAAAACGTGGAATATCGGGGGTAAATCAGGGCACTTGGTGAAGAATCGTGAGAAGTCAGGAAACATTTTGAGAGGGATATTATTTCTTTGTAGTTATAGTTATATTTATTGTTGTATTGTTATGTTATATATAATAGTTATAGTTATATTCCAGATGTTATTTCGTTAAAACATTAGTACAGCGTTCCTTTTATTCAGTTTGTACTTATTGAGAAAACATTGTTAAGGTGTATTTTGTCACGTCGAAATCAGAGAGCTGACCAATTAGTATCAGGGTAGCTTGATTATTTTCTTTAAGTAGTGTGAAATTACAAATCTAACCACGAAAAATTAACACGAAATTCACTGGAAAAGTCATGGATATTAGTTTCAGGAAATGAGAGGCCACGCTGTGTTGTAAGGGTATTACAATGAAATATTTTCATTTAGACCACTTAGAGATCAATGTTGAGTTTGTAAGTAACATTCTGCAAAAATTGAATATCCGTATATTGTATTTTATTTTAAGTTTATTTGTATCAAGTTGTAAGTTTATGTGCGAAATCTAAAGAGGAACTTTCTTGGGAATGAAAGATTCCTCTGAAACGTCGCAGATTTTATGGGCTTCTTTCCGAGCTCCAAGTCTTTGATAGAGGCCCTAGAATTTAATTCCTCCATTGAAAGGAAGCCATTGGAGATTATCACCGACTCATCTGCGATCCGTGGTGCACCTAAGGTACGAAACTGTGTAAAGATTTGTCACGGTATCCATAGAAAATTGATGCAGGACGAGGGGAGAAAGAATAAGTAAAGAAAGGCGGGATGGGAATGACAAATAGGTTGTCAACGTTGGCTGAAAAGAATAGCTGGTGGAGCGAGCAGTGAGGGATTAAGTAATAGGCGTGGGAGATGCAAAGGACAGATTGTTCGAGTGGAGAGGAGAGCCGATTGAAAGCAAATGATGAGGGGAAGGGAGTGCTGGTATTGGTAGAGCGGCAGGGGAGAGAGCTACGTAGTGACGGGACGAGAGTAGATGCAAATTGGGGGTGGATGGGCTATGAGCGTAGTGGACAGCGAGGGGCTGGGGCGGCGGGTGTTGGGGCCGTCGCGCGTTATTGCGAGTGCGTAACTTTTTGAAAGGTCGTATTTTTGGCGTGTCGTCCCCACGGGGGCGCTTGTGAAAGCGTTTAGAGTGGGAAGCCGTGTTGTGCGGAAGTGGCCATCACTTCCGGTTAGGCCGGCGCGGGGGCTAGGTGGCGCGGATGGCGCAGACGGGTCGCGCTGTTATGCGAGACACCGCACAGGTGTCACCGCCCCCCTTTGCCCGTCGCGCCCCACCGGCGTGCCGTCGCCCGCCTCCCCCCCCCCACACACACACCGCCCACGCCTTCCTTTGCGGCGCCTTCAGGAAATTAAAAAAAGTTTTAGGAGCATTTAAAAACTTACGGGACACGTTTTTTTAAATATTAATTTATGGTAACATAACTTATTATATTGCTTTTAATCCATGTATAGGAATTTTAAACAATTTGGAAATAAAGCATCGAAACGTTATGTTTTGTACAGATTTATATTAGTAGGACTACTTTTTCTGCTAGAAAAAATTGTGTTCATACTTACCGAATTTAAATTAATATATTTTAAAAATATGAATATTGTTATGATTATTCGAAAATAATATATTACTTTCAAGACTGTTTATTGGTTTAATATAGTTGTTTTAATCCTGTATATTTTCATGAAGACTGCGGCCCCATGGCAACCTGCTTTAGGCGACCTTGCTTTCCCTGCCCGTGCGATCTTTGTTTTGCAATTCACTCCCTCCCCTCCACAAGTTACCCTTTCGCCTTCGGTCTGTTTTCGGCGTAGAACTTCTCTTTGCTAACCCTGTCAACCCATGTTAGAAACTCCAAGTGATAGAGGAACATTGGGATGGAATAGATATTGATGGACTACATTTTAAATAAATTATGAAAAGTTCAACAACAAAAACAACCGAATTTTTGTTCCACTTTCTTCTGAAATCTCGATTCATTTTTAATACGATGTTTTGTTAGTGTAAGTAATTTTTTTCACGTAAGCACAATGCGGCCATCTGTCTCCTCTCGCTCGTGGCTTGAAACACCTGGTAGCACTTCAAGCCTGGTTACTAGTAAGGGAGAGGTTCGATGGAGACCAGGTAATACTCACGTAACGGCCCCTGTTCTCCTTTCGAAGCGTATTTCTCTGTCGTGGAGGCAGGGGCAGACACTAGTTTCTCATTCGTTCGGGCGGGGAGAGGACTAGAAAGGAAATGTATTATTAAGGTGTTTTCATACAACACAAAACATCCATGCCCATAGCGGGATTCGAACTCGCGACCCTTCGAGCCGAGACCGCGCGGGCTCATTCACCTCAGCGTTCTCATCGGCAGCTAATTCCTTCTTCAATGTTCTTCCCCTCTCCCGTTGCTCCCTCGGAGCCGCTGGGTCAGGGGCTCTCCCCCCCCCCCCGTAGCTGCCGTCTCTGTGTCTGCGGCGCCCGCGTGCGCGCGCCAGTGCGCCGGGGAGGGCGTGCGTGCTCCGCATTTGCATAGGGCTGCGCGGCGCGGATATCGCGTCCTCTGGGCGCCTCGTGGCTCGTGCCCGGTATCTCCACACTCTGGGGTGGCAGGGGTTAGGACAGTGAAGCAGCCCACCCCCACCCCCGGTCACGAGGGTGGTATTTACTCAGACGTAAATTATAAATTAAAGGGTTTGTGAAAACGAATTTTTTATATCGTATTTCAAATTGAACGTATGTGTTAATTATTTTCTTTCCAAGCGTAACGCCAAATCTCTGTGCCGCTTTCGTTCATCGTAGAAAAACTGTTTTCTGTAGTCATAATAGCTGTGATGTGCCGCATATAAATTTTATTTCAAAAATATTAATTTCCGTAATCCTAGCCATTGGATTTTTTTAAAATCCTTACGTAAAATGTTAAGTTGCAGCCCTTTTATCCTCGTATCTTCATTCGCATTAAATCTACGCTCTCTTATCTCATTTTAGTATTTTTTTACATTTTTTTATTTTTTTAGACGGAACATTTTCTGCTTTCTGACTCCTTTCTTACTTCGCCTTGACAACAGGATCTTAATGTACTTCCTCGTGCGTTTTACTATTATTTGTAACTCTTTAACCCATCGGTTTACATTCTCTGCTGGTCGTCTAATATACGGCTACGTGCATGTCCCCTGTTGCGTTATCACGAACGTTTTTCCTCGTCTGAGGCGTCCGATATTCCAGCTATCGTTCTCCATCAGGCGAGGGAACTGTGCTCCTTTTCTCCTCTTACTGCAGTTGGGCACAGCGTCTCTTGAATACAGCTCGGTTTCTCTTTCTCCCTCCTTTCTCTAACCTCTTACGTAACACGCTTAGTTCCTTTAGAGAAAGACGCCGTTCCCATCAAACGGCGCTCCCCAGCCCTAGTTTTAAAACTACCCGTGCTTCGTGTCATCGCTTCTCGTTGCCTTTCATCCCCTGCCGTCCTCACTGCCGCCGCCCCTCCCCACACGCCGCCGGTGCTGCAACCTTCTCCACCGCCGTCCCATCACCTGGCCCTCACTGATTCGGCCCCCCGCTTGCTTCACAGTATTTGACGCTCCTCTCCGCCCTTCGCGTCCTCACCGGCCCGTCGCCTGCCGTCACCGAACCCGCCATCCCACCCTTGCTATACCTACCGCTCCTTCCTCACCGGCCCATCGCCTCGCCCTCACTGCACTTGCCGCCCCTTCCTCCGCGTCCTCGTCGGCCCAGCGCCGTCCCTCACCGAAACCGCCGCCGCCTCCACGACCGTCGCTATCTCGGGGAATATTCCGCGCTGCTCCTTCGCCGCGCGAGCGTCACTCAGGCGGGCGACTCCATTACGGCGCCTGTTAAGTCCTATACAAGTTTCCCAGACTGCGCGGCGCTCCCCGCTTCGCCTCGTCCGGTGCGGGCGGTCGTTCGGCGCGCCAGGTGGGCGGTGGCTTCTCTTGGCGAGACGACACGTCCCGCCGTCTGCTTTGACATGACTTGGCGTGGTGGGAGAACGACGGAGACGGAGGGACGAGGCGGCACGTCACGCCATCGGAGACGAATGGACTGGACGTGGTGGCGATGGAGGAGAGCGACAAGATGGAACGGGATAGGGGTTTGCGGGATAATACGAATGAGGATGGGTTCAGCAGCGTTAGTCGGCTGGCGAAGTGGTGCGTTTTTATGCCCACGCGGCGCTAGGAGGAGGAGAAGAGGTGAGAAAGGGAGGCTGGAATGATGTGATGGGAAGGGGGTAGGACGAGTGTCGTCGTTAGTGGAGACGATAAGACACGACGGAATGGATTGTGCAGCAGGGGAAGCCGGAGAACGAGATCGCGAAGACGGAGGGAGAGGATGAGGCGGGACAGGGGGCGAGAAGAATGGAATGAGGCGAAGACTGTGATGTCGCGGTGACGTGAAACGACGAGGCAGCAAACCCGATGAGGAAGGTGAGACGGGTGTGGGTTAACTGCAGAACGGACGCGATGGTAGCAAAGAAGGGGATAAAATGACTGATGGTAGGACATTTTTTTTAATATTGTGTAGGAATTTTGCGAAGTGTTACGACATAACTGAGACGGGTGGCACGAAAACCGAACATCGTGTTGACAGCGAAGGTGCATGAAGAGAATGTAAAGCCGTAAGTGGGGACAAAGTTGAAGTCAGCAGAGCAGAGACACGTTGCGGAGGCATTCACAGAGGCATTAGACATTATACCGCCGTAAACTTTGCACCCCTGGCCTTGGACGGGTGGATCACGTCGAGGTTTTTAGGATTCGCGTTTATAACGAGGGAGTTGAAATAGCTTTGCGGAGGTTTGGAGGTGAAAATGCTGTCGAAAAGTTTTGGTAATAGCAGAGGGAATAAAGAGCGTCAGTTAGAAGCACCTACCTGGAGGCAAAACTTGGAAAATGTTGGTTACTGTAGGTCGTCATTGAAGCTGTGTTAAGGCTTAAAGACGTACACAAGACTACGATGAGATGGCGCCCTTTCAATGACAATTCGTAAACACTCGGCATCGTGTTTTATATGGCGGTCACTTCATATCGAAATTGTAGAGCCGAAAATTGAAATTAAAAATTTTTCTTCCGATTCTCTTCTTTTCCTATATTTTATTTATTATAAATTGTACATCTAATTATCCTCTTTAATTAAACCCTTTGCGAGCAATAGTAGTTTTTTCTATCCTTGCTAAAGATCAGTAGAAAATGGAAAGTTGTAAAAACTTTAACTTTATAGGGTGCTGTAATTTATTGTAAAAGAATTGATGAATAAATAAAATATTCGTGGTGTTGGGGAAGTAAATGTGATGGGAAGGTAGCTAGTGTATCATTTAGAGAGAGAGAGAGAGAGAGAGAGAGAGAGAGAGATGTTTGAATGAAGAAAGTGGTAAAATAAAAAAGTAAGACACAGTCGGAGATATAAGTGTCCGAATTAGCGGCACCAAGGCCATTGCAAGGACGACTGACTGTGAGAGGACGGTGAACCAGCCGAGTCGCCGCCTAGCTGCGGCAGGAGTAGGGGAGAGTGGAACCTGTATGGCGTCGAAGTCGCCGCACAGTACCGCAGGCGTCGCGACTACGTCGTCCCCGCTCACGTTTTCAATGCGACTCCGAAGGGGCGCCTTTATGCGCGTGTAACGAGAAAAGCTCCTTAAAGCGCGTCGCTCTTTCGACGCCGCGCGACGCGGAGCCCGCCCCAAGGGGACACGCTTGCTTGGGAGGACGCGGCACTGGGAAACAGCGCGACGCCGACCGTGATGTCTCAATACCGCCCGTAAAGAATTGACTTTGATCAGCTATTTTTCATCGACCTGTTTTCCTCTCAAGACGCGTCTCGAGGGTTTAACGTCGGCGGTGCCCTCGGAGGCGAGAACGTCCTGCTGGAAATTCTCGAAAAATGCCTTTTCTTGTGTCGTATCGCCGTTTCTTTTTTTGTGGCTCCTCCAACCGCACTCTTGCTCTTGTCTTTTGGATATCCAGCAACCACGATCCCGCTGTCCTTAGCTAGCTTCACCTTTCTGCGTGACGCTCATCTCTTTGTTGATAGGGCCTCCCTCGGTGAGACATTGAAATCGTACTTGTAGACGAACCAGAAAACGTTTCTGCGCTAGTGACTCGCAATAAGACGTAGCACAAACATTGGTCAACTTTCCGGAAGAGAGAGCTGCGCGGAGAAAAAATGGGCGTGGCGTTTGAGATTCACACCTGCAGAGCGGTTGAGGCGAGGGAGGGCTTCCGCCAAGAGACAGCCCGAGCTCTGAACAATGGCATAAAGAATGTCTCTATCAAACTCGCAAAGTCGCTCGCGGGAACCGGAGCGCGCCGCTATGATAAATGGCGGTAGCGGCAGCCCGGGAAAGCGAGCCGAGTTTTGCCTGGAGGGCGAAGACGGTCGTGCGGGGGCGGCAGCGAAACGCCGCGCCGCGCTGGAAGGAGGGGGCGTGGCGGAGCGGGGGAGGAAAAAATTTTCCGCCGAGAAATCGCGAATCGCGCGAATAAAAACTGCGGGCGCCCGAGGTGGCTACGCGGCGCTGCCGCCTCGAATGCTAGCTCGGCGAAAACGGCGCCGAAATTAATGGGCGGCGGTGGGAAAGGCGGCAACGCCGCCTCGCGCCGCTGTGCCAATTGCCGCTGCGCCAATCGCCGGGGACTCCGCCCGCCCGTCCGCCTGCCCGCTACGTCTGTCAAGGGAACGGGCGAGAGACTTTTCTTGCTGCACGACTGGGAGAGGCGTTGCGGCTTAGTCGACATTTTATCGATTCATGTAGTATCATATACTGTAGTATAGATATTGTTTTCCAGATGTCGAGTAGCGATATCGATGCTGTTACGTTAGTAATAGCGTTGCGACGCCAGTCGTCTATCCTGAGGTTGGCCGCGCGCCTTTCCTTGCAGCGCACAAGATAGGGATGTTGCTACACCTTTCATGCCGGATCGGCTGTTTGGTTTCCGGCATTCGCAATATCGATTCTGGTAAACTGATATTAATACTTCGCGTAGGGATGTTGCGTTGCATACGATATTGAAGTTTGTCGTTTCAATATCGATAAAACTCGATATTGATACATAATAAATTTATTATTCCAATTCAGTATACATTTCAAACGCTTTCTTTCTTCCGTTTTTGACTCTTTATACTGTTATTCTCAAGTATCTTCATAGAAAACGGAAATATTGCTTTCTACGTAAGTAAATAGATTACACGTAACAGGTTTTATTAAATATATATATATATATATATATATATATATATATATATATATATATATATATTGCAAAAAATAGTAATAATTAGCAGTCGATATAAGTCGCCCACTATAACAGGCAGAAGAGCGGGCTCCGCTATCACTTCGAGTTTGAGTTGGCGCATGCGCAGACTCTCAAAAGTAATATTACTCTAAGGTGCTTCACCCTACGCAAAAACTTTAATGCACTTATGTTTACAAGTCTCCAGAGATATGCTTTGTTTTATTGTGATTTGTCAAAGAAAGAAATAACGTTTCTCTTAATATTTTAGTTAGAAACACAAATCATCATTTTACTTTCCAGCGACCTTTTTTAATCATTTCACTACTTTCTCTAGTACGTAAAGTCGTATAAAATTCATAATGAAAGATGACATCAATTAATTCATAAATCTGCACTTCTTTCAAATCGCTAGCGCTCGATATCGAACGTAAATAATTGAAAAATGTGTGAGTATAAATCATGAATCTTGCGCGTTTTAAAAATTATTTTAAAGCACCCTTGGGCAGTGTGACTTCCGCATTTCATCATCTGTGTAACCTAATAATCGTTGTCCAATATATGCGCGACCTACTTGACGTTAACTTTGCGCGCGGCGTGACATCCCGTAAACAGGCGCGTGATAGATGGCTGGCCTCTCCGACGCAATTCGGCCCCGGTAATCTGCCTACTCTCGGATTCGCCGCCTACTTTCTCGCGTAAATCCACGTTGACGTCGACCTCGGGGGCGAAGGGCGGCGGTCGGGGACCTCCCTGGCGCCGCGTCGCCGCTCACCAAACTTCCAGAATGCGAGTCCCCTCGTCGGTCTTCCCTTCCGGAGTTGCGCCCGGACTTAGATTGGAAACAAGAATCCCCGGAAGGCGAGCCGACGGAGGTGGCGTCTGCCGCCGCGGCCCTTGTGGCGCCGCCCGGTGACTTCCGGTGGGGCAGACGGCGAGGCGCACGGCCCAGGTCGATGGGGACGCCGCCGTCCCAGGGGACGGCCGACGGCCGACGCCGCCCACAATGAACTGGCCCAAGAGGTGAAGAAGACACAGAGCTGGGTTCCATGTGGAGGACGTTCGCGTCAAACTCAATTTTCTGAGTGGAGTGTACATCTACCTCGAGGAATGGCCATATCTCCTTTTTCCATTCGTTATTTTAAGACTTCCTTGTTTGTAACCCTTGCTTATTTTTTTGTTTTATTTTTTATATTCTTGAATTTCATCCCGTATACTTAAAATATTTTCCATGGTTTCTCTGATCAATACCAGGCGAATACCAGAGCAGTACCTTAACAAACGAACACGCGCGACCTTTACTTCCCCTGTTTTGTCCTGCCCTCACCCCTTACACACGCAGTTACATGCACTGCACTAACAGACATTCCGGGAGACCGGTCGGGTGCTTAGATCTTGTCCCGTGTCGGGCCCCGCTGGGAAAGATACCTGGTTGGGAAAACCCCAGCTTGCCGAAATGTAGGTCGGGGCCGGATCTCACCATCCAGAGAATGTTGATCACCAACGCCTCTCGCGAATGGTAAAACATGCACTACACTTACGGTGCTTATGACCTTAACAGTTGACGCGCCTGGAATTCCTAATCAAGCAATCTTGAGGGATCAGTAACATAGAATTCAAGGCTATTAATTCGATCTTAGTAAGGAAAACAAATTAAAGTATTTGATACTGGCGTTGACAATCATGTTTTTACTAATATTTTGAAATTGGTGTCCGTTGGATGATTCGTTACTAATTTCCCTGTCCCTTTTTGCCTCCGCCGCTATAAAAACTTCTTTTACTCCCCGAAATTTTACCAGTAGGCCAACGACCAAACTTTGTCAGTTCATACGTTACCATTGACATGAATTATTGAAAAGTGGCGAGTTAGTGTGGTGAATTATTGTATTTATCACTGCCGAAATCAGATGAAATATTACCCTGTAGGTGAGAGATGTCAATTGGAGCGATAAAGCGAGAATGTATCTACCAAAACTTTTTACGCGGATCGTTGGCCCATTTGGAGCGCGTATTTCAACGCACTCCCGTGAATTGTTGCATTTGTTCGAAAGCCACTCCTTTCGCGCGCTGTGGAAATTCGCTTCCGGGAGCAAGATGCAGCCCAAATTTATGAAATGGAAATTTATCACCGGCCGCTCCAGACTTCGGTACCGCTTTCATTGTGTGGGATGAAAAACAAAAAAGAAAAGTGAATATGATATTTTACGGGATAGTTAGAATTAATTTTGATGTTCCGCATTGATTGGATGACGCATCGAGTGCGCGGCCGCTGTCCGCTGCTGCGCCGATGGCTTCCATCCAACGGTTCCAGCGCGCCCCCTCCTCCAAGCCAGAGTTCGCTCCGCTGGCTAACGAACTTTGATCCCGGACGTCCGCGCGCATTAGGGCGACGGCGGTGCGAACCCGAGCCGAGGTGTATCTGCAGCCAGCAGGCGGTGGCGGGGAGGTGCGGGGACAGCTGCCGATGCAGGTGGGGCGAACGTCCACCGGTAATGGAATATCGGCCTCCATCCATCAGGATGACAAATCCTCCCCGCCACTCCCTGTCGCCCCCTCGCCGCGCCCCATGAAGCCCGCCGCCTCCCCGCCACGGCCGTCCCTCGAGGCGAATCTGACCCGCCGCTCCGCCGCCGCCCCTTCCGGGCTGTCGAAGGACACTCTTACGGACGGAGGGATGAATGCACCGCTGGGGTGACCGCGTACTGCCGTCTCTTTCCCCTTTTCCTCCATCTCTTTAACCCCACCCGGCCTCAAAACATTTGTCCAACCGCCCTCGTTCCCGACATGGCCTCTCGACCCCGCCCACTTTGTCCTGTCCTACAATCTTCATTCCCGTCGTCCTCTTCATTCTTGATGCATATCCAAGCTTACGTTTCGTACCACTCCGCTGACCGTTTCCATCTGTGTCTTCAGCAACGTCACTTCTTCCAAATCTCGACTGCTCTAGGTTAGTGTAACCCCGCCACCTCGGCTTCGTCACGAACAATTTTTCAGAGAAGCTCCGCTCACCTTTCTTGTCTACAATCTGCTCGAGGGGTTCTCTCTAAAACCTACTCCATCGCACCTACTCCCCAGCCGACGGGGCTGCACCTTTCCCCCTCCCCCCGAGTCCCGCATGAATTCGCCCTTCCCCTCTCCTCCCTTCCCCTCTCCTCCCTTCCCCCATGGGGGCACTCGCTCCTCGGACCCTCCCCCGCCCTCACTCGGCGCCGATGAGGCGGCCCACCCCTCCCCCGCCGCCCCATTTCACCTCGCGAGGGGGTCTCGGGGGCGGCATTCGCTGGCGGGATGCGAACCGAGTTCTCTGGCGGTATGAGCAGCGCGACGCTGCTCGCCTGCACGCAGACACGCTCCGCCCACTCCCGTATGCACACGCGCGTACAGACCTTTGTCAATACCAAAACTCCACCACGACCAGTCGCGCACCGTTGCGCAGGAAAATAAATATTAATGAAAGACTCTCTCATGCAGTGACATAACAATCAATTAGTGATAAAATTGCGTGGTGGGAATTTTAGAGAAATATTAATGCGGAGATAATTATGCAATTTGAAAATTAGTTTTTGTTGCAAAATTGTTAGGGGACAGAAAACCATATTATGGATAAATAGAAGAATCATGAATAAGTTGTACATTCCAGTAATATTAAATGTGGCTCGTGTCAAAACGTAAATGACACAAGTTTGTTCTGCCTTCCTTTGTAAACAATTGACTTTGTAGCCAAGTGTTTTGACCAAAGGTGTAGCCTATTTTTATTAAAAACCAAAATACACATTTCAACCTGGCATTACAATGTTCCCTTCGTGAGTGTTCACTGCTTGTGGGTTCGTCCGTTCTTTCACCCGCCCGCCTGCTCTCTTTCTCGTCTGCCCACCCGGCCACCCACCCACCCACACTGTCTCTAGCCTGCTTATCCGCCCTTTCGCTAGTCTCGCCTCTCCCCGCTCGTGCTGTGTCTAGAGCGCGCGTCGCCCGCAGCCAAGGCTATTCTCGTGCATTCGCCGACGGCAGGTCGCGACAGCGGGGCAGAGGACGTCGACGGCGGTGAGTCGTTGGGAGGGGGGGCTGCGGGCGACCGGGCATTCCGGCGCCCCATAGAGCAGCATTCGACGCGGAATCTCCCAGGGAACGGCGGCCGCCGCTGGAAGAGCGGCTTTGACCTCGTTCCTCTCGCCCTTATCTCTGGCGCTGGCCCCGCCCCCTGCCCGTCGCGGCCGCCACTGCTCTTTTGATCTGGTTGCCCGCGCTCGCGGGCTGGAGCCACTCGGAACATCCGACTTCTGTGCTGGGTTTTTCTGTTAACATTTCTCGAGATATGTACCCAGCGCTTCTCATGTGTGTATAAGAGAGAATTCACCACTAAAAAAACTAGTTCTTTGAATTTGGCAGAAAATGGATATTGTTTATTGAGATGTTTAAAGTTTAGAAGACTTTTTTTACTAACGAAAGGAACCTATCGATAAGCATTACGTTAATTTGTAGGTAATAATATTTCAAACATATTTTTCCAACTTATTCTTAACTATAGTTCTGCTCTAGGCCACGATTTTCAGTATGAAATGATTAAGAAAATTATATGCCTACCTCTGTAAAAAAACTACACGAATTTTCCTTGTTCAAAACTCTTCCCGCTGTGGGCCGTCTAACTCGTGCTGTTCCTCTTCTTTTTGCTTCTTTTGGAAAGATGAAATCTCGATAAACTCGGTTTCCCAGAGCACAATCCAAAACAAAACGGTTGGCCCACGATATTTATGCCCGCACACACCTCGATCGCCCGACCCGCTCGCGCCTCGATCCTGCTCGGCCCGTTCCGCTCGCAGCCCGCAAATTCCTTCGGGAGCTCCGCGCCGCGCGGGCCTCTCAGCAGAGTACACAGCTCACGAGAGCTTCGGGGCGAACCTGCAAAGGATGTATTCATACGTTTGCAGAATCGCATGAATTATTCGGCCCCTATTTGCCGGTTAGATGGCGTTCCGCAAGGTTCCAAGCCGGGGCGCAGGCGCGGCGGCGGACGGGGCAGACGGCGAGAGGAGGGGAGGGACGACGAGTAAACGAGTTCCGGGTCGCTCTCTCGCCACGGCCCGGAGGCTGTGCCACGCGCGCTAAGGTAATCCCCAACGGGATGCTCCGCTCGGATTCCAGAGCCCGGATTCATTAAATTATACTTATTTATCAATTAAGCGGCGCTATCTCGAGCCCCTGTGTGCGCGAACGCATCTTTAATTGCGTCCCGCGCCGTTAATTGCATCAGGGGCCGCGCCCGCGCCCTGCCGAGCCACGCCCCCTCGGGGCACCGGGCGTTGCCGCGCGCTTTGTAGTGCTGCAGGCGTCGCGTAATGGGGTTATGGCGGCGTTGGCGTGCTTGTGTCGCACCGCTGCGCTGCGTGGTTTGATGAGGATTAATGACTTCAGTTCATGAATATCTGGTATTAGTTCTCTTTCGTAAAATTAGTATGTTAATCATTTTGTCTCAGTTGTTTCTAGGAATTTTATTTAATGATTATCCTAATATCAATTATACTGCAGTGGTTTGTAAATTTCAGACGCGAACAAGCTGTGTTCCTTTTTCCCTTTACCGGATTTTAGCGACCGAAGTTTCTGGTTGTCTCTGCAGGATAATTATGAAGAAATCTTTTAAATTGGGAGCCATATTGTATTTGAATTTGCCTTCCATTCCATACCCTCGAGGTATATTTACTAGAACTACTTCAAGAATTTAAACTAAACGTGGAAACACATAATGAAATTGCATTTCGTACGGCGAAATACGAGAGTTCAGTAGAACCTGTGTGTGTCATAATATGTTTCTCGTCCCAGATGTTGCACCCGGTTTACCCTACGGGGGCGCTGGCAGATCTCATTTCATCTATTTTATTAAAAGCGTGTCTGAGTCCACGGTATTGCAATTAAATGAATTATTTCGAGCGTGAAGTAATGAAATATTGATTGGTACTGTACACGCGCTCGTCCATCTCTGGAGTGATAAAACTCGTTATGGCTATCGCCGCCAATGTCCTGGTAATAAAATATATGAATACAAATTCGTCGAAAAGGGGCGCGTTTTAGAAATTCGATATTCGTCATTTCCGTGCTCGTTTCTGTGATTGGTAGTAGTTTGGCGCGTTATGAGTTTTCTTTGCGCGATGGCAGGCCATGTTCCCTTAGTAAATTGAAATATTTTAATTGCTTTCCAAATTTTTTTATTCATGGTAGACATTACGGCTAAATTTTTACGCGTCGAATCATTCATGTCACGCTGATGTAAATTGATGATAGTAGTGGAAATGTTTGCTCATTGTTTTAATTGCTCATGTGAAATGTAGGGTTGAGTTTGTTTTATGTTTTGTAATATGGACGTAGAGCTATTTTTCATTTAAGTGAAAGATCTGCGGGTAGGGAAATAATTAGTATTTTCCGTTTAAGTAAACCGTCTAACTTGTATGTACGTTAATTACTGTTTCATACATTTTTAAAAGATTTAGGGAATATGAAACACGTACATTGTAATGGTGCTTCAAAATTGGTTTTGTTGTTACTTGATTTCGCCAAGTGGAAGTACTTTTAAGATGCATTGCAAATACTAATGCGAAATCTTTTTACTGTGGACTAAATTACACTTTCATACTTTGCTTTTTTCAGTGTCAATTCCTAGTAACTGTAATCCTTGCAAACGCTCTTGCTTTTACATTTTGATGACATTTTCGTCTCGTGTCGATTCTCCTCGACTTTTAATTCAAATAATTGAAGCATTTTCTGTATATGCAGAGCAAAAGTGATTTATTTTTCTCTCGAATGGGCGCTTCGTTAGATTATGTGATGCATTGGGAGTTGGAATGAGATTTCACTGCACCGCTAAGTTTCTCTCCTTTTCGCGACTTTCAGAAATTTATTTCTCCTTGTCAAAACTCTTGACATATTCATCTTCGTAGTAGGCATCGTGGGAGCATTATTTTCGTGATATTCTCCTCCATTACTTTATGTTATGATCACCTTTAATAACAGAAATTGTTTGCACTATTGATGCATATCTACAACCTCCAAAGTTTCCGATCCGCTTTATCATTTTCAACGACCTCTCTCGGTAGTTGGTATATTAGCCTTTTCTAACTTGGGTCGCTCAAGTCTTCTCCTCTACGTATATGTCCGTGCGACCTTTCGTAGATGATGAATGAGCGAAATCCCATATTTTGTTTTATGCACTCGACCTTTCACAGCGCGATTTTTTTTTCTCTCGACGCGAACATGGATTTTCAAGTTCGCCTCATCTCATGACGCTATTCACTCTTCACCTGCCTCGGTTGTCCTAGCACCTGATTTCGAGATTCTCGACCTCAGAGCCTTTCAACCTCACATTCTTCTGACATTTCTATTCATCAACTTACGGTTTACATGCCCGAAACAGTGATATTACAGACACCTTTGCAACATGCACTGCACATCCGAATCTTCGCTTCTTGTACACCGCAATTCACATTGTAAATGTATGTGTGTACTTGGCGCGCCAGCCCGTGAACGGGCTCACGCCTACCGGCGACGTACCTGCCTCGCGGTCATGGGTTAAGGGGTTGGTTAGGACGTAGACATCCCCACGCCGTATTCCAATCTCCTCAACCTGAGAAGCGAATTTTCTCATCGTCACACATCGGCAATGTATACTGGGACATTGCAGGGAAAACACACACTATAATCTTGCCTCACCAAGAATCGAACCCGGAGCCGCGTGGTGGAAACCGATCACGTTTACCAACAGCTAGCCACGAGGACTCACATTGTAAATACTGTTTGAAATTACCTACTATTTAAAAGACCCTTTAAAAGCTCGTTCAAATTCTCTAATGAATACTGAAAATTTAAACTAGGTCAAGATGCTTCACCTGATTATCAAATCACAATTCTCTTTTCTTAAGACACCCGCTCTCTTTTATTAAAAACTACCAGTGAAATTAATTTTACAAGTTTAAACTTCTAGACAATTTAGGCGAAGATAGTTGTATCTGGAGGAGACTTTTTGTATAAAATAATTAACGTAAAACATTTTTTATATAACTTAATGAAGAAAAAAATGTTTTCAGTCGTCAAGGGTCACAAAAGAACTAAACGAATGTTATAAATTTTATACAGTTTGAATGAATGTAATGTAATGTAAAGCCATTCAAAATGCCGCAAGTCGGACATATGTTGCTAGGTAATTACGCACAACAGTGAGGAATCGACTGAGATGGCTCAGGGCAACAAATGTCACTTCGGTGTCTCTCATTGCGAGTTCTTTGATTGGGGATGGCCGACAATGGCGAATTTACGACACAAGCTAGATACCTAGGCCGAATTTAGCCGCTATCTAAAGGAGAAATCTAACGGCCAAGGGCTTTAATCGGACGTTTTCCGTGGTTCCTCCACTCAAAATCAGACGAATGCTAGAGCGGTTCCCCACCGAACGAATCACGGAGCGAGCACGATCTTTTCTTCCTCACCTTCGTCTCATTCTACCATTGACACACACAATTACACTTTCATGCACTACATTACCACACATGTCGGGAAATCATTCGGGTACTTAGAATTTGTCTCGACTGGATGGGTGACTCGCTGGAGAAGATACCTTAAGATCAGAAACCGCATAGATCACCGGATTTCGTGGTCTAGGAAACTCCATCATTTTCCGCGATAAAACATACACTGCACAAACGGAAATAACGACCGCAACAGTTGACGCGCACGGAAACCCGATAATCAATCAATCAGGAGCGCGGAAGTGCCAGTGTCGCTGCCCGCCTCCGGGACCTGCTTGCGCCGCGCCGCGCCGCGCCGCGTCTCGCCGTCTCGCGTGCTCCTTCGCCGTGCAGCGTGAGGCGGGCGGGTGGGGCCCACGCGGCGCAGCGGGGCTGCATCAAAGGCGGCTAATTGAGTCGGCCTCCCGACGGCGCAGCGCCCGCCCCACTCCGCCCCGCCCCGCCCCGATCTCCTCTGCGTCGCGCTCTTCCACGGCGCTCCCGCCCCTCGCTTCTCTCCGCTCTGCCTCCCGGAGTCGCCGCGCGTTAAGTACACATTAGACTACACGAGCTAGCGAGCGAGTGAACGAGCGAGGGTGTGACACGTGAGAAGGGCTGGATTGTTTACTTGGTTGGTGTTTTTTCGGTCAACTGCTATGGTCAGTGCCGTAAGTACAGTGCATGTTTCATTGCCGCCGCCCCCCCCCCTCTCCAGGTAGTTGTGCCCAGTGGAGTGCCAACCCAACTAGGACAGGGCTCGGTTGATATATTTTACTTGTGATATATTAATTTCTTGTTGGGCTGCTTTTTCTGTTGTGTTTAATAGAGTAAGTATTTGCTGAAACAGAAGAGTAATTAAAATGGCCCGTCCGAAACATTATCGTAAACAAATACAACCTCCCTCTATATTCTGCTTTCAAGATGCCTTTCATGTTGCGAGACTGTGCGATAACAGTCTTTGCAATATCTTTTTCCTATGTGAAATTGCGAACACTTGTCTAGATACTTGACAATTCCTGCTCTAGTTGCTAATCTACTTCGTGCAGTATTTTAAAAACTTCTCATCGGCCTTATAATAATAATAATAATAATAATAATAATAATAATATTTTCCGGCGGTCGATATCCACTGAAAATGTCCCCTTTTAGAAAAACTTGCTAATTCAAAATATAAATACAAAAAGAAAACTTTATTTTACATTATTAGGTTTCTCTGATTCTCAAATTGCATTGGAAGTAATACAAAATTATTATATTAGTTAAACTAAGATTATTGTTTTTTCGTTACGACAGTTTTTGGCCGTGTTCGTCACTCTTTGGCACTTTGAAATTGCGAATAGCTCGTGAATAACTGAAGACAGTGCGTGTAATTTTGGAGATCGTTCTCGTGCGCGCCTAAACCGATTCGTTCCTTCTTTAAAACTCGTTTTGCTCCTCGATGTGAACGACCTCTTTCTCTCCCCTTTCCATTCACCGCCACTCTGCCCGCCCGCCCGCCCGCCCGCCCGCCCGCTCGCTCGCTTCATAATTAATTAACATCGGGAGCCGCGTGGCTGAGTGATTTACACACGTCGCCTGTGACGTTTCCATGGAGATTCCTCTCAATGAATTACGTACGAGATTGCAGCGTAGAAGGGGACTATTCTCCAGAGCTCTGTGTTTTGGAAGTGATGAAATATGGAGAATCTCCGAGAAAGCATGAAGGTGTATGCGAGCGCGATGAATCGTGGCCTCACAGGAATCCGTGCGGCTGCAGTAAGTGCATTGCTAGCTCAGCTGCTGCCCGTGGCGTAAGTGCGATTTGTGGGGTTCGGGGAGCTGTTAAAAACTTCTGCCCTTCCCAAAAGAAAAAAGAACTCCTCTTAGATTATCTTTAAACTAGTGGGAGGGCGTTTAGAACTAGTGGTCAATATTTGGGCACCTTACTTATAGTTCAAACTCCGATCACTTTATGTGGATATCGCAGGTCCGTAGGAAGTTATCCATGCCAAGAGTTCTGTTTTCCTGGCAGTCCATTCAAAGCGTTACATTGCCAGACTGAAGGTAGCTCGTCAACGAATGTTTGTCATTTGTGATGTAAACAAAAGCTCAATATCCACTGAAAATGTCATCATTTTAAAAAATAATAAAACTTACTGTTTGGTCCTTAGGTCCTTAAGTTTTTCAAGGGATTCTTCTTGTAAATAAAGTCCTGTACGTCTAAAATTTCTGAATTATTTTAGTGTCATCTTGTCACAACTTATTAATATTTTTAAAACGTTTATTACGTAAAAAGGAAATTGATTTTATTCCATAAAATTAATGTTACAAATTTTCGCGTTAATATCTGGAATGAAATGGAACTTTTTTTTCAATGTAATAATCAAACTTCAGTACTAAAACTGTTCTAAACTTGTTATCTAAAACACGCGAGGGAGAAGAATTATTTTGTCAACGTTAATGAAGCGTTTGGAATACTGTTTTAATAGAAACAAGAGTCTAATACCCCCACTGCATATTTTCTTGCAAAAGAGTATTGTAGTCTGTGCCTGGCAGAGATCTCATGAAAAACCAAACGTTGAGGCAAATGCTCGACAAACGATTCGCATGCCTTTGTGGCTGTGGTAGAGATCCATAGAAGTTGCATTTAAGTTGAAATGAGGCTGCAAATTACTGTTCTGCGATACTCATTTTCTCCTTACGAAACATCTGTTCTTCCAAGAAACGTTTAATATACCGCCCAGAATGTGACTATATTTGGTGGTGTGAAGAGCTTTGCAACGCTTCTGGTAGGTGAACAGATGTTTAATAATGACGAGCAAAGTTTAACTGAAGTTGAACTGGTATTTAACAACTTCGTAGCGCAAGTGAATCCAAAACAGTGGCTTGTCGTAGGTAATGCTTAATTTAAATGACAAATCGATGTGCTTTATGTGTTTTATGGTGTGTAACATTGTACTTAAAGAATTGTCTAAATTTTATCAAAACAAACAGGTGTTCTGGCGCTCTTTAATGTTTTCATTTTAAAATCGTTCATTACTTTTACCGGATTAAATGGCAGTATATCGCTTACTGTTTGTGCAACGTGTTTGCTCTTCCCGGAAAAATGAATTTATGTACTAAAAAGTAACCAGTCCATCGAGGAGTATTCCTGCATTTGCGACTGCGACAGGATTAAAACCCAATTTGCCAACTATCTGCCTGGAGTAAATTATTACCACCAAGCGATCAGCAATCGCTTTTAAGGCTCTGGAGAACAAACCACAAAGCAACTTCATCTAATAACACTCCGAGACCTTTTCAGCCAGCACCCTATCGACTTCGGATTCATAATTCCCGTCAGGCCAGACCTCCTGGAGTTCGAACACACTCGTCATATTTCGTGGCGCCCACGGAGCGCGCGGCAGCGTCCGCAGACAAAAGTGCAAGCACGAGCTTTATTCTCGAGTTCCTTTGGCGTCTGCTGGGAGCGGCGCGCAGAAAGGCGAAAAGTTTCCCCGCCGCCTCCGCTACCGTCGCGAACTCGATGACCCGTAAAGCAACGCTCGCCGTAAACAGGAGATAGGGCGCGGGGGCGGCGCAGTCGAGAAAACAGGAGCGAACGCGGTGGCAGGTAAACAGTGGTGGGAGCGCGGTCGGGGAGAGGGGGTTTGTGATCAGGTGTGGGTGGCGAGGTGATTGCGTTCGTAAGAAGGTCGCGAGAGATAAGCTGAGGGGGGGGGGGGTTCCTTTGCTGCAACGACGTGGGAGTAGAGAGGTTCTGTTGATGTGTGTGTGGGCGAGAGAGAGATGTATGTTTTCGTTTCTGAACGCGCGAGAGAACGGATTGGAGAATGTTGCGTGAAGACACCATGGGAAAGAAAAAAGTTGAAAAGACAGACGTGCCTCAGCGGTATAAAAGAAGTTAATCTAGTGTTATCTCTACTGTGAGAATCTGCTGGCTTTTCGGAAAAAACCTTTCGGAAGTTCTGTTTGTTGTTAGTACTTTTAAACAAACAGATGAAATTAATTAATGAATAAGAATTGACAATGTGCGGCATTAGGATGTGGTATAATTAATAAGCATAAAAGCCGTTCTGAAGAATCCAAAATTGCCGAATGAGTATCAGAACCTGAGGTTCTAAACCAGTGCACCTAGAGCCGTGAAATCCAGAAAGGCCTTTAAGAAATTGCTTTTTGTGTCTTTCTTCATTTTGTATGCCGTTTTGTAGCATTCCCCTTAACAAATCGCCTAAAGTGAACCTGGAGAGAAAAAATAAACAGGCTGTAAGTTTATTAAAATTAGCCTCCCTCTCTGATGCTCCGGAATAAATCTTTAAAGCAGAGACCTACGATGTGCATGTCTGGTTCTGTCACGGAGTGGCATGCAAACATACCCTTCTCACTAAAAGAAAAGTTCACTCTCAATTTCATAACATTTAGAAAAAGGTTCTCGTGTGTTAATTTTGTCATTTATGGTAATAAAGGGGATTGATGGAACCGTGCCACAAAGGCAATTGCTTCTGCCCATCATAGGCAGTTCTGTGGAACCTAAAGTTTACATGGACGCGACCATAAGTTGAAAACCAGTGAAATCGGATCTAGCAAGAAATCGTGAAAGCGGTGAAAGACCGTGCAAAAGGCATTGAAAGCTGTTTCAATAAAAAATTTGGTGTATGTAGGCAGTGAATAATGAAGTGTGAAGTAAACACGAAGAGAACGAATTTTTGAAATCGCGACGTTTGGATATTTTACTGTGCCTTGAAACAATAAACCCATTCACAGTTGAACTGTATTATCTATAATAGGGTTATCGTATAGTGAGCCAAATATATTAGTTCCTAAAGGTTCACTATAACGTTTGGAAATAAAATATGTGTAGTAGTACTGCAGTCGACTGGACTTGGCTGCGCCCTGGAAACACAAGAAACTTGGCTGGCTGGCGACCGACCATAGCCATGAGCGGCAACCGAGCGACGCCATCCAGGGCTTTGCGAAGCGTGGGTCGCTCTGCCGTGCCCTTCTCTGCACCCTCGCTGATTCGCGTTTGATATTCCGCGGGCGGCCTCCACATGAGGGGAGATGTGTCTCGCGTTTCCAAGCTGTCTCCGCCATCGCCGCCGCCGCCGTCTCCATCGACGGAACCCCAGACTTGCCGCCCCCCTCGCCACCGCGGCCGCCATCCCCGCCGCCCCTGAAACCCCCACCGTCACCCCCACCGCCGCCGCCGCCGCCGCCGCACCTCTAAACCCGCCACCACCACATCCGCCGCCATCGCCACCACCCCGTCGCCACCACCTCCACCGCTATCGCCATCACATCTACCGCGATCTCCACCATCGGTCACCGCCTCCACCCCCCCTGCCGCCACCCCCATCTCCGCTATTCCCGCCGCCACCACCTCCGCCTCCATGCCCACCACCCCATCGTAACCACTCCCGCCGGCACCACCCTCGTCGCCACCACCATCCCCGCCACCACCTTCCCCACCGCCTCCGCTACCGCCATCACGCGAGCGTATCTCCCTTGCGCGTGCGCGCGCGGCTTCGCACATCTCGCGCCGACTGAAACGAAACACCTCGCGCGGGTTTTACGTTTCGCAGGAGACGAGAAGCGCTGCGAGCGGGGAGCGGGCGGGGCGCCGCAATCAGAAGTTTCTCTGCCAGGTCCCCGGCGGCGGCGCGTTTTTATTAAATTTACGTATCGGCTTTCGGGGACGCGTTGCCCGGGTCAGTAATCGCGTACACTTCCCAATCCAAAGAACGTGGCTTTGATGACATGTAAAAGGAACTGAATACAAAAAGAAGAAAAAACATAATAAATAAGAAAATTTAATAATTACATAATAAAACTTTACATAATAAAGAAGAAAACGAAAAGTGAATGTAATGTGAAACAAAAAATCTGTAAGTAAAGTTGATGGTAATATTATAAATATATTATAAAATATTGAACACTCGTTAAATTATTCAGATATAATTGTCTAAAATGTCTAAAACAACACGACGACATAGATATCGTAGAAAGCACTGAAAGAAGAATGAACAAGATTCAGTTGGAACTCCAGTGCATTCTCGGAAGACGATAATGCTGTTCACTGAATGCAATGCTGATATTCAGTCAGTGCGGTGACAATAACCCTTAATGTGGCTTCATGTGCTTCCAACTCATTCGTAAAGGCTTTTACTGTTCAGTATACTCGCTAAAGAGATTGCGTTAAAGAGGTGCTTGGCTTTGCCCTTAATCGCTTATTTTCTTGCCTTCCCTCATTCAATACCCAATTTTCTATTGGTGATCAGGAGACTTCCAAACCTCTCATAAGTGAAAATTCCTCAAACTCTTTCTTGTGTCGATAATGAACTATTTCAATCGACTTGATTTCTTGCTGCGGTTGAAAAACCTTGGCTTCTTGGAATATTGAAACTTCGTGTCTGCAGTTTTAAACCCACGACCTACTGCCGACTTATTGAAATAAGAAACATAGAAAACTGGAGAATGATTACATCCTTAAAATTTTAAACATAAAACTGGTTCGCAAGCACATTCTAGTAATAGCAATATCGTGTCTGAAAAATCAGACGCACAGAAAATTGATGGAATATTGTAGACGGATGTTTTCACATCGCTTGTTTCGAATGTTTTCACATCGGATGTTTTCACATTACTCACTTGACCGTACTGGGTAAAATAAAATGACGTTTCCTGCGTACACAGAACATTCTTTCGCGTCCCCCTTTGCAGTGCACTGTGAACGTCTGAACGTCACCAATTGCCTCTCTGTTCTTGCGCAAGCCTTAATGGCAGTTGGCGACTCTATCGGTGTCACACCGCCGCCGACGTCGACTTTTCCAAGGCGAGGCTGAATGTGGCGGGGGGGGGGTTGGCTTCGAAACGCGGGTCGCGCATATCAAAACGTTGCGAACGTTGAAATACACCCCCGCACCCGCGACTCGTCATCGGCGCGAGGCTGGGGGCGGGGGCGGGGTCGTGGGCGGGTTAACCCGTGGCACCCGCATCGCCGGGCGTCCGTTCGGACAAGCGCTTTTTCAAATGGAAACGACGCGTTGTGTCAGCGCGATGCGGACGGAAGAGTGGGCGGGGCGGACGTGACGAGCGAGCGGCGACGGCGCGGTGTCGTTTTTCTTCAATACTCGCCCTGGGTACTAATGGCGTGTTTTTTTTTTGTTGTTGTAGTTTTGTTTTGTTTTTTTGTGGACGAGACGGATATGAGACTTGTGATTGGTCGGTGGGCAGCGAAGCGCGGAATGTTAGACACCAAATGTCGGATTCCAATTGGGAAGAAACTAGTCGTCTCAAGGTCTCTAAATTACCGGCATGATTATTTCGTGATTGTGCAGGCTTTCTGTGAATGGTATATACCATAAAGCAGAGTGAATCTTTATCCCCTATTGAATTTCTGTGTCTACTTGTCATGTTTTGTTTATAGTTTTTTTCTTCATTCTTCATTAGGGAATCCAACTTTTGTTTGCTAATTGTTTTTACGCGTGATTTACTTATTTAGTATCTTTTGGTTTTCGTCCATATTCATTTCTGACCATAAGCATGGGAGGAGAGTTTCGCCTGTACATCCTCCTCTTTCTTGTGATCATGATGATTGTCCTCACTAAACATGAATGAATCCCCCCTGCACTGAATTCACTATGTGCAGAATAATAAGGCGATCATGGGTGTGAATAATTAAAATGAATGTGATGTTTGGTATGATGTTTTGGTATGAAATGGTGTAAGAGCCATTCACGCCACATCCATGCGCTGAATGCTGAAAATACCCACGCAATAATTACACCATAGAATCCACAATTCCGGTGCTCAACATGCGTAGAACTCGTTTCAGGTCGGCAATTTAATAGATAATACTTTATTAACAACATACACGTTTTATTGAACTGTTTAATAACAAGATGTTGCTGGTTCAATTTCACAGTGGATGTGTTTCGTGTCATTACAATTCACACAGACATACAAGCTAGTAAACTGGTGGTATAAAAAAATAATCACTACTGACGTATTTGAAATACTAAAAGCTGTGTATCTAAACATAAGTGAAACATTTAGAACAAGACGGAACACAAGGGACATTTCATGTTCAAATTACAATAGTTTACTCACTGTAGCCACATTGCTGGTGTTGTTAGAGCTTATCCTCACTACACAAACAGTAAGCGAAAACGTTTTAATGGGGAGTGTGAACTCGTTAGTAATTGTAACATTTTCAGTAAATTTTGCTCTCGCTAAGCAAACTATATAATTATAAAGTACATTAGGCGTAATTGTACGTCAATTTTTTTGTTCTCTTGGTGTCAATTACGTTCAGTACGTTTCAATTGTACGGACGAAATGAAAGAATGCATTAAAATATCCACAAAATTGAAGTGTCCCATTTAGGTACTTCACTTTCATATATAGTTAGTTGTTATTGATAAACATACACATGACATTTCAATTGCAGTACTCGTAAAAAGAATTATAAAATCGAAAAACTCCAATGCATCATTGACTCATGTAACTTAATATTGTGTTTGTTTCGGGAATTTTGTTACAATACCAAATGTATTATGCATGTAAAGTTAATAGGCAAATTGATTTATAGAAATGTATGTGTGATTGTTCATTTAAGATGGTGGCTGGCATGGCAGTACGTGCGAACGGCAAACATGATAGATTTTCAGATGCCCCTCTAAAATAGACTAATTCTGCAATAACTTTTTGTGACCAAATTTTGCTGCTGCCCTGTCTCAGTACGGGCGTGCCACGCAAACGCTCCATCGCTCATCGTTTGCTGTTAAGTAACTTAATCTGCATGGTGTCTGGTAGCCGACGAAACCACGCCCCCAATGTTCCTTTTCTCAATCTTCTCGAAGATGGGTTGACTCGTAACTTCCTCGCGTTTGGTGAATATCTCGGAAATTTCACCGAAAACTTCTAATCTACACGTTAGGTCTTCTTCCTTAACCGCATTGATTCTTCGTGCATCGATGTATTAACTATTGTGACAACTAAGCAGATTAACGTGCGGCATTACGGTTGTTTTTAAAATCGTGTTTGTATTTCGCTTGAACAGTGCTATAGGATTCACTGGGATCGGCGGAGCGGAGAATATAATACTGACCGTCTTCCCCCCATCCAATTCGAATTGGCGCCCTTGTTATTCGTGCATCTCCCATGAGTGAGTGCCTTGCTGGTTAAAATACTTAAAAGCAAACGATGAGTGATGAAGTATTTTTTTCGTGGCTTGCCAGTACTGGGACATGGCAGCAGTGAAATTTACACTAAATTATTGTTGAATTAGTCTACTTTGCGGTGAGACATTTAAAAATGTAGCATGTTTCCGTTGAATAGTGAATCCAATCCAATTAGTGTGCTTTACCGGGGAGCTTCACACCCCAGGATGGTCCCCTGAGCAAGGGTGTTTATCCGCACCCCCGGGCGTTTACAAGTACACCGTCGGGCTGATATCTGGATGTGCCCCTGGATCGGTCCACATCATCAGCTCGAGGCTTTCCTGGTTGGTACCGGATTTGATAAACGCCATTCTGCTTCTGAACAATGTCTCCCCTCAACGCTTTCGAGTATCAAGCCCTGTCACGATGGAGCGAAGAGCACAACTGGAACCCACCCGGGCTGCTGTAGAGAGAATACTTTAAGAAGGAACAACTTGTCAGCTACTGCTAGCTACGTAATTACGAGTTATGTCCATGCACTCTGTTCGTGCAGTGGGTTCGTTTACACAGCGCAATAATTGTAAATGACTTCATCACTATCTCTTGCAATCCCGTCGACTATTTGACGTTAATTTGTATCCCGCATAGTCAAACTGAACCCAATCTAGACCCTTCCTAGTGTTACTGCTCTATACATTCGAGGACACAGATTTCCCAAACCATTTCCTCACAGCGGTATCCTTTGCTAGTGATATGGGTACCACCCGCTAGGTGGGCACCCGGGCTGGAGATTCCAATTCGCGGGGCCCCAGCACAAGGCCGAGGCCTCCATGTCGCGCGCGGGGACGCGGCCGCCACACGCCCAGCCGCGCGGGCGTCGTCGCGCGCCATCGCATGCGCGTGTAGTTGGGCGTGCAACCCGGCGGGCGGCGCAGCCGGGAGCAATTATTTTTAACTGCGCGTTCCGCACGCCGCCATATTTCACGCGGCTGAATAAATATTGCCCTGGACGTGAGCTTAATCTGCGGGCACCGTCCAGTACCCCCTCCCCCGCGGCCCGCGCGTGGGGGGAGGGGGGGAGGTGCTCGAATCTGAGGTTAATTTTGATGGATTCGCCCCCCGCCGGCCGCTGACCTCGCCCCCGCGCCTGAATCATTGCGCGGGTGTTCATGGACGGATGACCGGTCTCCGCGCTAGTCCGGTCGCACGGGCCCTCGCTTGTGGGCGGCGGCGTCGCACAAAGCGCGTGTCATGTAGACTGTCGGGTTGCGGAGAGAGCTCGCGCCAATTTGGCCCCAGCCGCTGCCGCCGCCGCCGCCCGGGTGAAACCTGCCGATCGCGATGGCTTGATGGATAGTCTAAAATGTATATAAAATGATTTGTGATATCGTTGGCTTTGTCAATCGCGATGATAGAAATAGCTTTCATCACGTATATATTGATATAAATTACATATACTCGTATGTTTTATATTTATATGTTTATATATATAATGTTTATATATATAAACGTATTATCTACCATTTCATCTATTGTAAAAAAATGTTAATTATCATTTGGAGTTCTCTTTCTCTCTGTGAAAGTGAACTTAACTCAGAATCCCATGAGAATCTGTAGCGCTTAAACGAGATATTTTAGTACATCTACACGACCCCCGAGAGCTGTGTTTCATGTTTTGATCTGTTGGGAGAAAATTTGCATTCATTTGAGTCCAGAGCGTATTTAAAACCGCGATGCCACGATTTTATTTATTGTAAAGAATGATTTCCGGCGTAAGTGGATAAACATTTCAGCCCCATTTCCAATAGTACTATATGATTTTCAAACATAAATGGTTTTCGTAAAATACACAACGTTACGTGCGCATTCCATCCCATTCAACCTGGGAATCGAATCTCGTCGAAGAGTCAATTTATTGCGCTCGATTCCGCTTCAGCGAGAATCTCCGAGACGGTCTTTTTTTCCTTCGGCGCGATGGCAGCAAACGGCAACGATCGGTCCCGTGTAACTCTTGAACTACTTTGCCCCGTTCAGAGTCCGGCATTTCCGAGCCGTGGCGCTTAACTCGTGCCGGTGCGGGACATCTCAGGTGGGTGGGGCCGCTTCTGCCGCGAATCCTCGTGCTCCTTACGGCGCCTTCGCGCTCGCTCCCCGCCCCGCACCGCCCCGCACCGCTCCGCCGCTCCTCCGCGCGTCGGGGTGCACCGGGGCGCGAGACAAAGTTTACCCCATTCGCTTTTTACGGAGGCTTTTACCGTAAAGGTTAATACAGCGCCGCGGGCGCAACGGCCACCTTACACGCCTTCCGCCGAGGGGAGGGGGCGGGGCGAAGGCGGGGGCGGGGTGGGGGTGAGGCGCCCGGAACGCCCGGCGCGACCCGGGCGGGGGTTTTACTTACCCGCCGAGTCTTGTTACGCGCGCCGGACGACCGCCCTCAACTGCTTCCCTCCGCCCCGCCCCTCGCCGACTCGCCGCTGGCGGGCTTCATTCCTGCCCGGCCAGAGGGTCCCGCTAGCCCCGCGCTCAGACTCGCTCTCCTGCGTTTCCGTAAAAATCGCTTCTGTTTACTCTGGTCTGCTCGCCCTTTCTTTCTCCTGCCTTCTGACCCTGTGAACTCCTCTATTGGGTCGTTTTCTTTCGATCCTTGATTTTACAATTCACTGTCTCTGTGTACTGCACTCCCTACTTATTTTTGTTCACCTTACTTTTAGTTTTGTTTCCTCCCATCGTCATTATAACTTTGTTTCGTCATCTTTTCCGCGCACGATTTTGAAATCCATGAGTTTTCCCCGTCGTCTTATTCCCATTTATGCATTCTCACTTCATTCTCCGATGTTGTCGCACCATTTTTGTTTCTACGTTTCAGTCCCTCTCATTCATACATAGTTTTGTAATATTTCGTATGCAGTTTACTCTCTTTTTGCTGAGTATCTGAATATCTGTCTTTTCATTGAGACATAGCTTTGGTCTTTGCATTCTAATTTGTACATATTTGGTGTTTGGTTGCATTCTCGGGCATCTTCGTCATAACCATATTCCTTCCCAACCCAATGGTAGATAATCTTCGCTGTCTCTTCATATTTCTCCTTAATCTCTTTCCCATTTTCAGCGACCTAACGCATCGGCCCCTTCGTTGGCTCTGGAAGGCCCCTCTGCGCTCTCTCGTCCTCTCTGCCGCGCTCGCACGCTTCTCACGCCATTGCCGCTTCGACCTCTGTGCTCCCCGACTCGCCCGGGAACGGCCGTGCGTTGCCTCGCCCCGGGCTCCAGCGCGCCTTGTCCACCGCCCACCGCCCACTGGCCGTCGCCCGCGGCACGCTGCGCGCTGCCAGGTCTTCAGCGGGAACGCGGAAAAGCGCAACGAGTCTGTACGCGACAGCACTCAGCGCACTTTGAAAAAGTAATTAACTAAAATAAAACTAGTGCGTGTTATAACATCCACCAGTGGACCGTAGTGCAGGGAAAAAATCCCAGAGGTCTAATTTATTCAGAACGCCTAATGCGCGGACGAGACTTTATTGAACACAACGCAGTCCGTTATGCATTATGAATAACTGTACCGAGAGAACGAACCTACTCGTGTCTGCAGGGCAGGAATCCGTTCGACATCCTATTAATAAATCGTAACATATGTGTTTGATGCGCAAGAAATTAGAGTCACTTAGATATCTATTACTTGTTTCCTCCGCCTCGCGATTGCTATTACTGACGCGTGCCCTGGGGCTTAGGAAGTTCGCAGTCATCGGAAATACCTCCTCCCCTCCCCCTCCCCCCCGGCCGCCACGAGGCAATGAGGCGGCTTCAGACGGTGAATGAAACGCATATCTGCAAACAAGTGCAGGGCGGCAAGGCAGTCGGGTCTGCAGACCGTGCCTTGCTACTGCGCGCCCTCCTCCGCAGAACGTCGAGAGGGTAGGGCTAGGGGGAGGGCGCTCAGGGCTGCAGAGAACGTGCGATGGATGAGTGTGTGCGCGCAGCCGTCTCCGACCGGCCTTCTGCCGATGACCCTCGTAACTCTTTCTCCGCCCCCAATTAATTTCTTCGATCCCTCTAGCGTACGTGCTATGAATGGCCTTCGATCATGGGAGAGTAGTTATGTGCATCTCAGCTGCAGAATAGTATGTAAAGAGTCCCATGTTTACTTGGAGTGTTGGTGAAAACACAGTGAGACTATTATTGTGCAATTAAGAATAAAACGACTTATCTGCTGGGAAGACGTGTATTAACGGTGGCCCGCCAAAAACGTATCAAGATACGTCCAAACACATCGTATGAAATGGTGTGACCAAAGGCAGAATTTGGCACGGATAACACACATAAAGATCTAATCGGTATTGTTTCTATTCAACAGAGGTTTTTATCAAACTGACTGTTTGTAGACTATTGAATACATTTTTATATTAGTGTCACTCATCCGCATAAACTTCACCTGGTTCTTCCATTCTCAAAATTGGTTGAAATTTTATGAGTAGAGAGAAGTTCAAAACGTACACGGTGAAAGCATACTTCTTTGTCACAGTCGGAAACAAACTTAATCTTCTTCAGTTCCTTCCGTCTATTGGGGAATTGTTTTCAAAAAACAAGAAAAATGTTTTTGATTCGCATATTATTGAGTATAGTGCTGTACGAGTACAATGGAGCTTACATTAAATGCTTGACATAGAGAGTAAACCCCCAAACCATTTCTGATCCGATATGCATTCTATTTAATAGCGCCATAAATATTTGCTCTCATTGCATTTGCGTTTACCTAGACTCTTGATAGACGCCACTAATATCTGAACGTGGGGAAAAACATTCAAAAAGACCACCATTCATGACTAGCGGCATTTGAACGAGGAAAGAGCTTTGGAAACCATTCGCGATTTCTTTGTTAAATTCTGAATAAAGAGTTTTTTTTAATCCATGTGTCTAATACAAATCTTTGAAAAAGATAAATAAATTTGTATTACGATTCCTTCAACTACACCTGAAAGCTGCCTCAACAAGATTTTCTGAAAATTATCCCCTGATTTATTTTTTTAATGTTATTAAGTATAGAACATATTTCACTCGAAGATGTGGACGAAATGCAATTTTCATTTCAACACCTTAGGAATTTTCAAAATTAAAAGATGAGTATTTTTTTCGAATCCCGCATGCTTTGTTTGGTAAAGAGAAATTTTAAAAGATGGCTTAAGTATTAGTAATACAAACGTTGAAATAAATATTATATAAGAAACTGAATGCTGTTGTAGTACCATTCATTTATTATTATATCCCGGCTAGTGGTGTATATCACGAAAGCGCATCTTAATGTATCAATGATTAATCGTCAATCCAATATTATTGGACAATCATTAAGATTATATATTGATTTCCAGGTGTGTTAATGTAGATCGTATTTACGTTGGACATTTGACATCATCGGAGCAAAACCATCGATCTGTTCATTATTTGCGCTGTAAATCATACACGATTCGTTAGTGGGAGTTGGTAATGGAAAACACGAGCAACCGGCAGGCTGTCAATTACTTACATAACCTTCTCCAACAACAACACAATTCCATTCGTAATTTCATTGATGCAATATCTAATTATTCAGATTGAATGCGTAGGAAACTAAACAAAAACGGTGTTGTTTTGGACGTACGGAAGGTAAATTAATTCTTTGAATCGTTCGCCCCGGTGAAGTAAATTTAGCATACGTGGTATGTGGAAGCTTAATCCGGCTGACCTTCGTAGCGTTGACAGCTGCATCGGCCGGCACTGTCCCGCACCCAACGACCTGCTATGGAGCTAAATCTTGACTACTAGACAGATAATGTTATATCTTCTTTCATTTATTCACAATGTCCACCTTCGCGGAAGTTCGTATTTAGTTTCGTCTAAATTAAGTAGTGCACGAGCGTGGTGTAACGGCTCAAATGAGCCGAAAAGCTGTGAACTACTGTGGTTATAATTCAATAGCTTATTTCCAAAGTGGTATGTCTCCATTTTCGATGTTTTGATAGCATTGTGTATCAATTCATCTAAAGATCCTTCTCCATTATGCGACCAAACATTGTGTTCAACATTACATTTCTCACATGTTTAAACCGATGAATTCTGTCTTGAACTGCAGGTCGGGATGTTAATTCTTTCCATTCCTAGAAAATTGTATTTCATGGAGATTCATTGAAAATAAGCTCTTCGTGGTCGTCACTGTTAAATTGTTCGAGCAGGAAGAAATCTCTCTCTCGTGTGTGTGTGTGGGGAGGGGGGGTGCTGGAGCGCGTGAGTGCATTTGCTCCGGAGGAGCGGTGTTGTGTGGCGTCCGCTTTCGCCCTGGCCGACAGCCTGTGGCAGCGAGGGCCGGGGAGCGTGGCCCGCCGTCCGCAGCAGCTGCCCTTTGCGGCGCGCCCCGTCGCCCCGGGCGCCACGCCTTGCCCCCCCCCCCCCCCACGAAGCATCGCCCGCACGCGACTCGACGCGCACTCTACGCTCGCACTCGCGCGCTCCCGCCGCCGCGCGGCGCCCTCCTATCGTTTGCGTACACCCGTGTGACGTCGTGGTAGAAGGAGATACCGACATGAACTCCGTGTACATTTTATTTATCCGTGAACGCGAAGGTCCCGCGGCTGGAGGCAGTATCTATGTGACTATCCGGAATTCACCGCGTTCTAGTCACAGATGCCAGCGTTTCTGTCATACTGCATCCTTCCTGGCATTTCGCCCTGAGGAAGGACGCAGCATGACAGCTGAAATGTTGGCTTGTCTGTCTAGGACACGGCGTCTCCCGGACAGCCAAATACATACAATTTACACCGTATTCACAGCAACACTATATAAGAGATTCTAGAGTCTCCCGATCCCCAGCTGTGATCGAACATTAGGAAATATTTCATCACAATGAATCATGTAAATCGGATCTTACACTGTCGGTTGGTTCTAAATGCTTTTAGGTGGAATCTTTCTCCCTCGTTCTCTCACTTTCCATTACCACCACTCCTTTTCTTTACAGTTTCGCCTCTTATGCTCAATATGCCTTTTCCTGTTATGCTCAATATTGCTCCTGTGTCGTCTCTTTTGCTCTATTCTTCCGTTGTTGGAGAAGATTCCACCAAACGTCTGGATAGACGTCATGTGTAGTGGTAGCGATGTATGTAACCCACTTTGCTCCTTTAAAAGTACAACATGAAGTAGAGTAATGCCCTTTCAATTGAATTGAATTGAATTAATGCCTTATTTTACGTGGCGAGACTCAGGCCATTAGGCCTGCTCTTCCGTCTGACCACGTAAATTTCGCTACGCTCCTTTCACCAACTAGCAGAGAAAGGAGGTATTTCTTGGGCGAGAAACAGGCGATTTGAATTTAGCTCAGAGGCGTCATTTAGGCTTGAGGATCTTTTACATGCAAGTAAATCTACTAACATGGGACAGCCGGCTTTACTTCCCCTCCGAAGGAAGGCGTACGAAGGATTTTGTCGCCCTGAAAAATCCACGGCTTCGATCGGGTTTGAACCCGCCAACTTGGGTACAACAGTCCGAAACGCTAACCGTTACACCATCGCCGCCGCAAAGTGTCGCTGTTCGTATTCTTGCAATAAAAAACACTGGCATTTCGAGGGTATGTGTTCTTCGCACCTCAGTAGACTTCGAACACTTCCCACCCCTTCGTCTCGACTTTTTCTTTTCGTCGCTTCTTCCTCTCGCTCCCTTTCTCCGCGGCCTTCCTCTCCTCTCGCCTCCCACGCACGATGGAGGGCGTGTGGCGTGTGCGGCGCGCGGGCGCCCGTCCGGCGCGCGATCTCGAAGCCCCGGGCGCCGAGCGACAGGGCCGCGCCGATGATTGAAGGATAAGAGCGGCCGGCCGTGTCACGTCCACAACTCGCACCCGCGCGTACAGCCGCGGACACGCTCTGACGGTATTAACCTCTTCGGGGTGAATAATGACCGCGATCAGTTTGTGAGAAACTGCGCCGAGCTTTAACTTGTGGATGTCGCCGGTGGCGGTGACAGGTGATGGTTTGCTGTCCCGTTGCGGGGTTTAGGGAGCGCGACAACGTTCACGTCCCCGTTACTCAGAATTTGCTACTAGTTGTTTGAAAGGGGCCGAACAATAAATGGGCATCAATTTACGGGTTTTGTGTTTGGTTCGCTCGATTCGTGCCATAAATTCTCCCAAATCGTGTTGTTGTATGTAAATGCCCTTTAAATTGGAAGTTAATTTTTCTGAATAGCATTGGTAGTTTTCATACATCAGTCATAAAAGCCATGTTAAAGACAAGAGTATTTGTTTCATTCTTCAAATATTATCTTATATTTCTCTAGTTCTGATACTCGTTTAATCTTTTTATAAAATGTTTTACCCATTCGTATTAAACAAAACAGTATTTAAGATTTTATTTTTTAGTTTCGCCTCAGCTGAGTTGGATTTTTAGCCCGTTTTGAATTGTCGCTTTATTTCTGTCACAGAAGAGTCGGTTATGTACCAAACTAACCACTGATTCATCCGTATTCCCAGAAGTTTTCCTCTGTCGCATACGTGGTTTCTCTGGAGTGTACTAGCATAGAGGGAATGGTATTTCTGCATTTTTGATGTTCTGAATTTTGGGTAATGATTTGTTTACGTGAATTATTGCAGGTTTACTAAAGGACGATGATAAAATCAATCATAATAATGAAACATAATTATGAATAATGTTCTGTTGTCTGAATGAATTTGGATTTTTGGACTTTTAAAATTTTCTCAATGAAAAATGATGTTCTTCCAAACAAAATATTAAACGAAAGAACGCTAGAATCGTAGATCCACATAGACTTCTTCATAAACATAACCAAGCGTTGAGTAAGAATTAAAGGTAATGCATTCAATAAAAATATAAAATATATAATGCACTACATGAATACAAATTAAAGAAACTCACCAGAACAAAAGCAAATAAAATCGAAAAATGACATTACCTTAGTTTCTTATTAAGAATATCTAACGATAGGAAATCTTCAACCTGGTTCTCAAATTTCAATGAAGATTGTTGAGTGAGAAGAAATCACTTTAGGATTCTCATAATGCAGGATAGAATGATGACGTTAGAAATAGTACAAAACATTTTTAAACAGTGGTTTAAAGAAACAATCCCTTCCTCGGAGCAAAAGCTGCCAGCTCCGTTGTCTTGCAGTGCTTTGCATAAACTCGCGAGTCAAGCGGTTTGGAGGAGGAGCTGCCAGAGACAGCCGGCCCCCATCCGCCGCCTCGAACCCGTATCCCCGGAGGCGGCATGGCGCGCGGGGCGGGGTCTCTGTCTACGATGCTCGGGGCGGGGGCGGGGACGCGGCTAGGCCGACCGAGCGGGGAGGCCCGGACGAGGCCGCGACCGCAGCTGCGGCCCACGCATTAGCGTCAAAGGGAGACGCGGCGCGGAACGCCAGTCGGCAGCAGCGGCGGCGGCGGCGCCCGGGGCGTCTGATTGGCCGCGACGAGCCGCCCGCCCGCACCGCCCCACCCCCACCCCACCCCACCCCCCCCAAACCGCTCGCACTCCGCCCGCGCTCGAACCCGTCAGATAAATGCCGTGTTTATTGTGACAGACGCCCCGCTCCGCTCCGCCCGTGACTTATCTGCTTTAAGCGTGCCCTTAAATCATCGCCAGATAAACTGGGTTTACGCGTCGGGATTGACGTCCCGCGCCAGCGCGGACCCGCGCGCGTGTATTAATATCAGCGCCCGCCCGCGCGCCTGTCCGCTTTGCCTCGGCGCGGCGCAACCATCCCTGCCAAGAAATTATATCCCACCGCGTGTATTTATACGCGTGAGCGCTGCGCGGATTTTCAACAGTCAGTTAATTGTATAAAAAAATTAATTATAATCGCGACTGTTTGCGTTTTTTGTTTACGGACCGGCGCCAGGGCGCGTTTATTTATCGCTGTTATTAAACCCGACTAATAAACACGTCGCGCTACCGGCCCACGGCATCGATCGGGTGCGGGGGGGGGGGGGGGGGCTGTCAAAGACACGCTCCGCCGGTACGCCTTGCGTAACGCGCTGCGATGAGTTTTGGGGGCGGCGCGGCGCGCGACAACCGAAACTCGGTGGCCGCGTGGCGAAAGTTGGCTTTTGAGATATCCGAGGCCGAGTTTTCTCGCGCTGCGGAGGTGCGGTGGAAAGCATGCGTGAGAGTTGGATGTTGCGGTGAAAAGTGTGTGAGGGTTGGATGGGATATTTGCTGCTGAGGTCGCGGTTTAATGGGCGAAAGCGAATGTGAGGCTGTAGGTAGATTTTGTCGAATCCAGTTAGTATTCCCCTTACACGTGTATAACTTACACTTTAATTTTCTGGTGTTAAGTATTGATAGATTTCTGTTTTTTTTTATTTTTTATTTAATAGATTTATCTGAAATTCTTTTATTGTATTTCAAATCCAATCTTGCTTTTCTGCGCAGAAATTAATTATCTTTTTTTTATTTCAAATTTTCTTGCCAGTGTTAAATGTTTATTATTGCTTTTAGCAAACCGTTTCTGTATGTCACAATTTATCCAAAATTTATAGTAAATTGAACTTGAAACAAGATCTGAGGAGTGCCGTTTTTATATATTGCTATATAAATAAACGGGTTCGAAATACCTCTGTGACACATTTTAGTGCAGTTGGTTTTTCAAAATAGTATGTAAACGTGACGGGGTTATGTTTTTAAATAACTACTATCTTCATCAACTATAAATTGAAGTTATAAATAAAATAAAAATTAGCATATATCTTCTTATTAACATTGTTATATCTTTTCCAATTTTTATTTTGCTTCAACACCAAATAAACGTTTCAATTCATCTTTCTCTGGCTTTCTCTTTTCAAATAGCTATATATGTAGGAGAGAAAACAAGAAGCATAGAAAGAGTACACTATCCCTATAAAGATTTTGAGTTGACCTCTTTCGCCTGTCGTTTTAAATGTTCTTGATAATTATTTTTGTGACATTGCATTGAAGGTTCGACTCTTGTGTTTGTAATTTCTCTGTTCCCAGTACAATTATTTCAAGAAGGCTACAACGCAACGAGTTTTAACGAATTTTTAATTGCAAGTCTTTTGTTTTGAACTGGAATGAGCGAACTCGTGCGGACGGAACTTCCATTATAATGAAATTATTTGCGTTCGGGGGATTAGCGAATGCCGTACGTGGTTGAACGTCATTCAGATGAAAGTTGAGCCGCGGCTGGAGGTACTTCGCTGTTTGCACACATTGTAAGTTGTAATTAACGATTTTCCAGCCGACCTATATGAATAACGTGTATGACCTCGCGGATCAAAAACATGTGTACTGGTTTTTATTATGCGTCCGCGTTCGCTAGGAAACTAAAAGCGCTGCCACAACATCAGCTCTGTCGTGTGAAGTATAAACACGACATCAGGTCTCGAGATAATTTTACGTTCAAAAAAATGTGTGCGTTACGGTACTTCTTAGTTTTACGACAGTTCGTGGCTTTACTTTATTTTTCTTATTATTAGAGGTACTATTAGTGTTGATGTTTTTGAGCCGAAGGAGGCACTTTAAAATCTTTGGCCAACTCTACTTCTGAGCGGATCGCGATGCAGTGTACCTCGGAATTCAGACATCTGATACTTGACAACAAAATCTTATTGCATCGACTGCCCGACCCGGTCTGCTTTCTTATTTCCAGTTTCTCATATTTCATTATGTTCTATGTATCGTGTTATTCCTTTCTCAAACGAAAATGCATATTATTGCAATCTAGCTCCTAGCATTATGTTGCTCAAAGAAGGCGTTCTCTGAATTGCGATATCTGTATTGACGTGTAGGGAATTTCACCTACACGCTGCAATATCAACTCTCTGCGGCAGCTGAATTTGCCTTCACCGCGAATTGCGTTCCGCCAAACCCTGCAGGGGGGGGTAGCGCTCTCATTGCGTGTTAGGTCCGTGTGTGTTTCGTAGGTGCGTAGGGGCGACGCACCGGGGCTTTGCGCGCCCCGCAACTCCGCCCGTCTATTTGTCTGCGTCAGAACGTTTACCTGCCATACACCAGTGCATGCAAATGAAGGAGCAAATGAAACGCGTGTTACTTCGTAATATGAGATTTCACATCGCTCGTTCATAGGAAAAACGTTATCGTCTGTCTTCTTGCTCTAGAAGTTTGTAAAATCTATTCTGATACACCTGGATATTTATACGAAAATTTTATTACATGAGAGTTTTTGCAAAGTAGATAAAACGTAGAATAATTGTTTCATAACATCTTATTAGAATATTGGATTGGTTATGAAAATCTGCTTCACGGCCTATTTTGATAATTATAATGATCTCGTATACGATTATTTACAGCCCCCCTTATTTCGTAAACAAAAATTAACTAATAATCTTGTTCCTCCGTATTTCCGTCAAAAGATGTAATTGTTTTAATACGGGCGAAACTTGGCAGCATAGCGTGGGGCACAGTCTGACTGAATATTCATCCTATTTCTATACTTTAATCCCATCGTTCTATGCTGCGTCTAAGGACTGATGTATTGTATAGTGTTACTATCCAATCGCACGGATTTATTTAGCACACCCCGTTTCACAATTTCAAAATCTTACGATTTTGTGCCCAGTTTTGGAACACGTTGATGTGTTTCGTGAAACTAATTTGCAATTTTTCCTTCATCAACAACCATTAGCTTCCTGTTTCTGGATCCCCGTGAAATAAAATATAAAATTCTGCAAATAGAATGCAGATATTCGAAAAAGAGATGGTAATAAAATGCTTTTACCTGAAAACAAAATTGTGCACGTGTTTTTTTTCTATCCTATTTCTATCTAATACGTAGTGTGATTTTATTTATGCACGACACAAACAAAACTACAAAGAGCGAAGTCTGTTTCCATTAGCGTTCATTTCGAAGTTATTCCTAGAAAAAGAAATGTCTTGTGAACCATCGGCGTTTACGTGAAGAGGATGCGGAAGCGGAAGCAAAAATTCGCTTTCCGCTGCTTCCACTTTCTGCCGTCGCTTTAGAGAGGCGCTGGCAGCAACAAAGACGGCGGCGGCGGGGACGCGAATTCATCGCGCGTGCAGCACGTGTCTGTCAGCGCGGCCTATCGGCCGCCGGTGAAAGCCGCCCATAACTCACAATGACCATCGTTGAAAGAACGCTTTACATACACAATGCGCGATTCGCGGGAAGGAATTTTACAATTTGCATGCAAATTCGGACCCTTGGCGCTCGTTCGTTTGTTCGCAGTCGGAGCTTCCATCGCGGAGTTGATGTCGTGCACACTCACCAACCCCCACGTCCCCAGTGACCGCGCCTTCCATGCCGTCTCCGCTCTCCCTCCGACTCCATCGTCGACGCCCAGCCTTCTCCCACGCCCGGTTGCCGTCCATCCGCCCCCCCCCCGCCGTCTACATTCACAGTCCTGCCGCCTCCGCCGCCAGCCCCCACACTCCGTGGCCCTCTATTTTCCACCGTCACAACTATGGGCCCTCTGTTCTCGGCGTTATGACCGCCGCCTCTGATGGCCCTGCCGTCGTCGGCACTGCTGCCCATGCCGTCCCCGTCGACCGCGCCGCTCACCCACACCGTCTCTCCTCTCCCGTTGCCCTTTCAATTACTGACACTCCAACTGCTCCTTCAACGCGTGTCCTCGGCGCCCCTCCCCAAACATATTTGCAACAGTCTACTATTCTGAAAATTAAATAGAAAAAGAGACTATAAAAGGCGAAAAGGAGGGAATGAAGTTTAAGGTTGCGCTGATGGGGACAAGACGCTATTTTCTTTTGTTTTTCCCTTCAGTCCGTTTCTGAAGCCCTCTCAACGCAACCGTCTCAGACGCATCTGCTCATTTTGTAACTTTTGCGGTTCAACATTGCCGTCTTTTAACTTACATTAATGTCATCCCCCCCCCTCTCTCTCTCTCTCTCTCTCTCTCTCTCTCTCTCTCTCTCTTTCTCTCTCTCCCGCCCTCACATACACATATACACAAGCAGCCAATTTGGTGTGTGGGTGAAAGGGATGAAAAACACATGAGCGGCATTTCTTGTAATTACCTCACACTACAATTTGTGTCCATAATTTTTATTGTAAAACACATTTTAGTTTTTATTTTATCACTTTTATTCTTCAATGAATGTTAACAATTGCTTAAAATAACAACCTGCTCTGTCGTCCTGAAAGCTCAGCTATTCGTCTGCGAAAGAGGTTCTTCTATCTCCGCCAAGGGCGTTCGTTTCCTCGCAACTCCGCCCCGCCCCGCCCCGCCCCGCCTGCCTCCGCGTCGTGCCGTTAGTTCGTTTGTTTGTTTTGCGCGGCGCACAGCCCTTGGGGAGGCCGAGGTCCAGGGGTCGCGTCCGGGCACTGCCGCCGCCTCCACAGCCACCTCCGCCGCGCCTCGTTCCGCTAATTACGGAGTTGCGGATAATTCGGTTCTCCATAATTTCGTCCAATTACCCCCGTCCTGCGAGGGGAAGGGGCGACAGAGGATTGGAAGGGGTTGGGGTGCAGGGCGGAGCTGCGTGAGCCTTAGCTGCTGCGTGTGCAGAGTGATGCGGAGTTGCAGATCCGCTGATTACGCGCCGCCGCTGCGCCCTGCGATGCTCAGCCGCGATGGGTGGAAGCCAAAAGACGAAAATTGCCCCTGGACACACAGCCAGCGTTGCTCCTTTTCTGTGCGCTTCCTCGACTGGCTCGTAATGAGTTTGATTGCTGCAATGTGCCAGTTTCTCGCTACCGTCTTCACTGTGACCTCGCCCTCTCTGTGTAAACTTTCTTCTAGCCTTTGAATCTTCTGTAACTGGACGTGAAAATTAGAATACGCAGTAGACGAATTATTTTTCAGAGGTTCATCTATATCCAAGCATCCAGTGTAAAAATAATGTGAAAGTTGGGCCTTGCTCGTTGACATCTCGTTGAGACAAAAAATAATACGGTGAAGTGTGAAACCTCTCTCAACGGACTCTTCTCAATAGCGGACAATTATCTAGATCCGGGAAAAATGTATTTTGTCAGAACCTCTCTGGAGCGACAATGTTTTCGGTTCCACTGTGTTCATTGCTAAGAGGCCTCAGCGTATTTCATAACAGGAGTCCGAAGTGTAGAGCGGAGAGCCCCCGTGAGTTTAAGTGTCGATGGTCGTGATTAATTTTTTTGTGTTTCCGGGAGCGACAATTGCTATGGCCATTAGTACCGTAAGCACCATGAATGTTGCTACATCGCGGGAAGTGGAGGTATTTTTCGCCCGCGAGAACCGCGAACCGGTGCCGAATGGCTTGACGGCTTGCGGGGTTCTTCCTCCGGGAATCTCCTCACGGCATCTCCCGTAGCGGCGGCGAAGGAGTAACGGTTAGCGTATCGAACTGTTATAGTCATATCGGGGAGTTCAAACCCGATAGAAGCCGTGGATTTTTTAGGGCGAAAATATCCTTTGGAGAGGAAGTAAAGCCGGCTGTCCCATGTTAATAGATTTGCTTGAATTAAAAGATCCTCAAGTCTAAATGACGCCCCTGAGCTAAATTGAAAATCGCCTGTTTCGTCGCCCAAGAAATACCTCCTTTCTCCACTAGTGGGTGAAAGGAGCGTAGCGAAATTTGCGTGGTCAGACGAAAGAGTGAGCCTCATGGCCCGAGTCTCGACAGGGAAAATAAGGCATCAATTCAAATTCTAAATCCTCACAGACCCAACAAGGACAAACCTAAAATTCCCGACATGTGTAGTGCATGTAAGTGTGTGTGTGTGTGTGTGTGTGTGTGTGTGTGTGTGTGTGTGTGTAAGGAGAGAGGAAAGAACAAAGATGAGGCAGGAAAGATCGCGCGCGGTCCATGGCTCGTATATTAGGGTACTGGACCTACATTCGCCTGGAATTGATAGAAGAAACAAAAATACCAATCAGAGCAGCTGGAATTCTCCTTCAGACAGGACTTCTCTGGAGTCACTGTAGCTATCTAGCCAATATCGAAAATCCGCCACCGCCGGGACTGGAACTCTGAGCCCTCCGGGACAACAGTTGTTGCCCTGAGCTAACTCAATCGATGTATCGAATGTTCTTCCTCCAAAAGAGCTCTGCCTGCTGCGCTGCCTCGTGTGACCGCAGCGCCGGTCGCCGCCTCCCTCACTGACGGAGTGAGAGCGCGACCGCTAATCACAGAAGCGCGTGCGGATGGGCCTGATATTTCCGTGGCGCTGGCGCCTTTGTCATTAATATTGCAATTCGCAGTGCGCCATTAACGTTAGATTAGTGTAAATCATTGCGCCGAGCGTTAATTGCCGCGGCACCGCGCGACAAGGCGGTTGCGGCCAAGCGCCCCGCGACTGCACTGCGGCGACGCGGGGAGCCAGGTGGGGCCCTTCGCGTTTCCCCTTCTTTTGTCCCCGACTCATCACCGGTGTATGCTGTTGCAGAGAAAATAATTATTCTTGTTGCTTATGTCTGTGTGATTGATTGATTGATTGATAAGTTCGTGTTTCCGGGCGTGTCTACTGCTACGGTCATTAGTCCCGTAAGTGTAATGCATGTTTTATTACGAGAGGTGGCGGGATCCTTTCTCCGCTGGATGGTGTGATCTGGTGCCTGGATTTACGGGGTGGTCCTCACCCAGGTATCACTCACCAAAGAGGCACCGCTCCAGTCGGGACAAGCTCTGAGCTCCCGACTTGTGAGGTAGCGTAGTCCACGTAAGTGTAAGAGTGTGAGAAAGGGGAGAAGGTTGGAAGTGCAAGGAAAGATATTGCGCTGTCAGGGATCCTTTGGTTAGGGTACTTCTTCGGCATTCGTCTCTTGTTGATCGGGGATATCGAACACTGCCGATCTGAGCTGCCGGCAGCTAGAATTCTCCTACAGACAGCGGCTGAAATCGACGTAGCTGAGACCTGGTGTCGAAAAGCCTAACACCGTCGGGATTTTAATCCTTAAACCTCCAGGTCAGAGGCATTGCAGTAATATTTGGTGATGCTTCGAGCCACCTCAGACAGTTTCTTTGCGTTATTCTTATTTCTTATTTTAATAAGTAAACTATGAGTATATTTCTTTTTCTGATATTTTTTAGGACCAGGGTGAAGTTATCGTTTGTCAGAACGGTCATAGTTCTCTTATTTTTATTCCATTTCTACCGTGTTTCAACTTGGATTCTGTGAATACTCTCTTGATTTGCACTCTAGCACAACTATTTTCCCCTTCAACACTTTTATTTCCTCAGAAATGCCATTCTTCCGAAGCTGCTTGACGATGAAGCCCCATCTTTTTTTCGCTTCTCTTCACCTCGTTTCCTTTAATCCCTCGTTTCCTGAAAGAGATCTTCTCGTCTGGCCCAGTCAGTCAGGACAAGCCCCTCACCACGCTCCGCTCTTTTGTTCTTTCACCTCGATCGCGTCATTGAAAGCACGTGGCGTCAAAGGCTGTCATTGACTGTCGGATGGCGTGGCCCGCCTGCTTTTCCAGCAGCTCGATCTATGGGCCTATCGATTTCGTCGCACACGACGGCTTCCCGTGTTCCTTGCGTTTGTGAACGTGACTCGCCGCTCGACACGGGATGTCACGTGCCCCGGAAGTGGAATCCGCTCGCTTCCGGGAACGCTGGGGCACCGCAAAGCGGTTGGTTACAAGAGAATCATTCGGTTCACCGGCTCCAAATATGAAGTTTACTGTACTGGAAGTAGTTCATGCAGGTGGCCGCGTCCCCTCCCAGCGCTGCTAATCGTCCCGAGATGCTAATCGTATTTTCCTTTGGGGGTAGCCGACCGAACGATTCGATCTACGAGAGCGATACGAGCGAACTGAAGGTTCTTGGAATGTTAAAGAACGAATTGTGAGTTTGAGGAATAGGGTGACCCAAAACAAACATTCCCGCTAATTTTTAACTATGAGTTCTACAGTATAAATCGGCCACAATTTGAGCGGTCACTTGCATTTTTTAAAGTCCCTCGTCCGTAGTCACCACTGTATTTTCTTTTTCCGTTATGCAGGTTATGGAGGTATCTGAGGTTGAAAGATTGCTCTAATTGCGCAGACAATGCGAGAATTAATTGCCATGAGACCTGGAATTTGGTTGTTGAAACGTAACAGAGAAATACGGATATTACATTCTATTATTAAATTCCTTGCCGTACAAGTAAGTCGACGCTTTTCCGTGATATTGCTGAAACTCCGTAAAGCGAAAATTAAAATATTGAGGTAAATCAGTTCACAAAATAGATACTTACGCACCAAGGGCGTTATTAGGATTCTAATGACCGAGCGGCGACAGAACGCCCAAGAACGTTTTGTCCCCCCAGGTCATTACAACCAGTTAACGACTGTGGTACATATATGCTTTTATTTTTTACCTAATTTTATTTATATCGATTTTCTTATTTACTAATTAACTAGATGTTAACTTGACTCGGTTTGCTTTTTTATATTTCCCTCCCATAATTCCCTCCGCAAGGAAACATGTAGCATCATTCAACTGATTTCATATTTCCCTCGTAATCACGGTCCTCTCGATCCAGATAAGTTATGCAGTGTATATCGAACTCTGTATCGAATGCAATAACAAGTTTAACGTACCCGTAAAAAATAAAAATAAATTGTTTTTACATGGAGTAAGCATTTATCTCTGACATTTTACGAACTTCCCCTTAATAGCGGATTCATTACTAATTCATGGACGGAAATAGCGATTTATTTTTATGGTATAATGTTCTCCAAAATGTCAGTTTTATAAATTCCATTTTCATAAATTAAAAAACCCGAAGACATAAACCATTTCTTGATGTCCATTAATACGACAAAAATTAAGTTGCGGGGTCTGCGCATTGCCGCAGAAATTGTTTTTTGTATTAATGGCCGGGAGAGCGATGACATGTCGTTTTCGGTATGCTTTTCATGGTTATGAAGAACTTTTCATCTTTTAGAAATAATTAAAATAATTTTAATTGCCTTTTAGCAAAATATATATCGGTAATCAGACAACTATTTGGCGAAAGATTGTTTTAGATGATAGAAGTGTCTTGTTTATTGATAAATATAGCACACTCAACTTTTTTTACAAATCAGTGGAAAAAAGTCAACCAATTAATTTAAAACTCCTTCAATCACAATGAATTCGACAATAATGTAAGGAAACGCTGGTAATGAACTTGGACAGTTGGAGTTCGCTATAAAACTCTAAAATGTGATTTGCCGGTTTTCAAATTTGCGAACGTTGTTCTCAGCACTTCTAAACACGCCAATTGCACTTTCCGCCCGTTTTGAAATGAATTTCGTTGGATGTTGATTGTTACGTTTCAGAATGTGTTGAGTTTATATATATATATATATATATATATATATATATATATTTCAATTTGTTTATGACCTGATGGATCTGACGTACAGCTGAGAGTGCGCTCATAGGCACGTGTATGTGAACGCTGCATAGCTCTGAATCCTGAATCCCTGTGCTGTACGGTGGACGCCCAACGTCCACACGCCGCTCCCTCTCCTCACCCACCCCCTCCACCTCTCAGGCGCTCGAAAGCGTTGAAACGCGATTCAGAGCGCTTTTGTGAAGGTCCATCTGCATTGGAGGATTTCTGTCACTACGCTTTGATTAATCACGCAGCACAGCGATCGAGTGGGGCCGAGCTGAAACGGGTCTTTCTGGGCAGACGGGAATGCGAGTGCAGCCCGCAGCAACGTTCTGCGCGTGCCTAGCCCCGCCCCTTCCTTTCCCTCCCCACCCAACCCCTCCCCGCCAAGCTCGGCCCCGCTCGACCCTGCCCGACCCTGCTCGACCCTGCCCGACCCTGCCCGACCTTGCCCGACCCTCCCCTGACCCTGCCCGACCCTGCCCGACCGTGACCGACCCTGCCCGACCCTCCCCCGACCCTTCCCGACCCTGCCCGACCCTGCCCGACCGTGACCGAAGCTGCCCGACCCTGTCCGAACCCGCTCGCCCAGCGCCACTCGCTTCACTCTTCCTTTCCCCCTTCCACGCACCCCTTCCCCTCTCACTTCGCCTCTTCACCCCTTCCGTCCTCGCCTCTTCCCCTCCCTTCCCTCACACCTTCTCCCCCTCTCCACTCCCGTCTCCTCTCTCCCCCGCCCAGCTCTATCCCATCAATCCCTGCACCCCTTCCACCTCGCTCTGCCCAGCATGATCCCTCTGCTCGCCCTGCCTACTCGACCCCTTCGCCCCGTTTCGACGCGCCCTGTAAAGTGTGCGTATTTTAAAGTATTATCCGCGCGCGGATTCGGGAAACACGCGCGGCGAAACTTTACGATCCATTTTTGCGCGTGTTGTGTCCACTCGTCCTTTTGTTTGACACGGCACAATACTGCTGTTCAAACATCAATATTCACTGGAAACGAGAACTAAAATAAGAGGTGAACATAAATATGAATGTGCTGTGACAGTGTGCCATTAACGAAATAGCGGAGAGTTCTCTGAAGTAGGAGAGCGCCCCGATCGCAATAAATCGGACAGCGTCCGTGGGGGGGGGGCGGTATTCGCGGATGTGGGGGGAGGGGGAGGGTTTTTAGCGCTATCATTGGCACGTGCGCGTGGCGCCGACTGCGGAATAAAAACGGACGCGGGGTCGCGGCGAAGCGGAACGGAGTAGGATTTTTCAACGTCTGTTGCGGCGATGCTTCGCGCTGTCACAGCCAGGCCCGCGCCGACGGAGGTACTTCATGTGCTGCGGATTCTATTGAACGAGAAAGACGCATTGCCTCTGTATCGCCCGATTCCTCATCACTTACATGTATGACCGGATCGGTTATATGTGAGGCACGATTCGCGGCTGTGCGTCGACTTCAAACGGCTTGTGGATGCGTCTGTACTGTGGCGGCGTTCTCGTTTCTGGGATAAGGTAGTAGATTATGCCTCTCCGATGTTAAGTATGACGTTCAGAAACCTTTAGAGACGTGGCTTAAGTGGACGTTTCCTTGATATGTTCTTATCTCATAGTCAGATAATCTTCTCTCCTCTACGTCACATACAGTTTTGAATTGTTTTTTGACTGAATAAATCTAAATCTAAAAATCTAAACTTTCGTTTTAGGAATGAAGTAGTCTTACGTTTTTTGTGACTAGAATTTTCTGTAATGTGTAAGAACTTTCGTTGAAAGTGGCTGAGATAGGATTGTTCGAGATCTAGTATAATTGCTGTATGATATGCAGAATAATTTGACACGATGTCGAAATAACCGTTCTTACATACTTTGTACCGAAAATGTAGAAAAACGAGAAAGGTTGACAGTTGCAGTCAAAATCAAAACATGATATACGAAAATATAAAAGTATAAAAAAATAAATAAAATCATTAAATTCAAAGCTAGTTTTGAGTTACAGATGTATGAGGGTTCTTAATCAACTCTTACTAATAATGTCGTATGCGGTTCGGTTTGTACGAAAACACTATCTTATTTCAGCATTGTGTCTTTCTGTAATTAAATTTTCACTTTGTGAGTCTTAAATAAGTTTTTCAATCTCGAAGGTAGAACATCGCAAAGTGAATTATGACGTCATTATATTGACATGCGAACGAAATTTTATGAAGTACGGCCTCGTTAATGAGCTTCTCGCAAAAACCAGAAGCTAGTTTTGAGTTACAGACGTATGAATTTTTTAAATTTGCTTCTTTTTACATAGAAGCGACGTCTATCGATGCAAATATGTCTGTTGTTTTAAAATGGATTTTTGAAATGCAATCTCCCGTAGAATTAAAACGGCTTTTGTGCTTCGTCCTTTCATCGGAGAGAATGAGCCTTGACACATCTATATTTAAACTTGTTTTTCTTGAGATCAGTTAACACGACAGGGAATGTTACAGCGACTCGCTTTGAGTTCGTCACTCAAAATTCATCTCGCACGCAGTGGACATGATTTAAATAATGCAGAGGATCTTGAAATGTCACGTCCGTTCGCTACAGAGGCCAGCTCTTGCATGTGAATTCATTTTTGTGTAATGAACTACAAAATAAATGCAGACTGAATAGATTAACGGTTTTTTGTTTTTCTGTTGCGGTATAAAGGACAATACATGTTTTTACAGCATATTCAAAATATATTTTATCAATTGCGAAACATTTTCCAATAAGAGCTTGTGGTATTTTTTATTTTTGAATGCACATTTTTTTATAAAAAGTGAACTCAGTAGAAATGCGAAGCAAGAATTTAGATGAACACTAATAGCATACGAGTACTTCCAAATAGGATTTGTTTCCCCTCACATTGTTTTATGAAACTATGTACACAGACGGGAAAAAAAGGAACTAATATAATTTTTGTCTCAAAATCAGAAAAATAAACAAAACCATTTTTGCTTAGGTTCGCGCCAGCGTAACTTTTTTCATTTCGCGCTTAGCAACTCGCAGGCCGCGCAGCCGGCGTCGGGGTGCGCCAACCGTTGGCGCCAGGGCCGTGGTCCTGGGATTAGGCCCGGGAGGCGCCAGCGCCGCGCCAACTTCTGGCGTTCCGACGTGCCCGCGCCGCGCCGCGCCGCGCGTTGGATCTCGCGATTAAGTTCACCGCTTGGGCTAAACTGCACTGTTTCTGCCTATTCTGCCGAAACTCTCGGCCGCTGGGGGCAAATGCAAACGACCTCGAATCAGCGGAAGGCAATGTCTGTACAGGGAGGCGAGTGTTTGTTCCCCAGCCCACGCCGTTTACTTTTGAATAATAATAATAATAATAATAATAATAATAATAATGTAAATTTATACATCTGCTACAATACGGATTTTAAAATATAATTATATTCGGTATTGATACACAAAAAACGTGGTTTTTGATTGACGTTTTGAAACACATTTCGTGGTGAACTAAATCAGCAATTTTGTACTGTGAAAACATGATATTTCGAATCTCGAAAGAACAGAGAAAAGTTGAGTTACCGAAAAAGGTTGGAATTGCATGTTCTGTACGTAATCATTTCGAATTATACTAAATTGAGTTACTGAAGATGAAATTACGGCTGGTAATTTGTTATTTAAATTTTGTAGCAAAACACTTTCTTAACATTACCAAGCAAACATTTCTCGTTATATTGCAATAACCTCTCGATATACTTTTTAATTGCAAATTATATTAAATTTATTTTGCATGTTCGTTGTGGGGTAATGCTTGGGGCAAACATTTCAATTACTAATTAGATTCAACAAATTACTGCTTATTTGATAACACTAAAATACATTTTTCATTTAATGCTGCATAGTATTGAAATTCCTAACTCTCAACTGCATTCCACTTCACATTCCTTTTTAAATTATAAAATAAATTATTCATTACTTAAAAAATTGGCTTTGCTTGCCGTAACAGTTGTCAAATAGATAGTGCCAGTGATAAGGCAAAATATTTTATCTTCTTTTTATGTACAGTCCGTTCTGTTTCTGATCAAGGGCCTCACAACAGCATTTCCAGTGCAAACGGAGTGGAGTTGGTTGCATATCTTGATTGGTACTAGGCAAAAACCTTCGATTAGTTGCCGCTTCTTTTGGACTCCTACCGGCTTTATTCTTTATAACGTCGTGTTCACATGTTTGATTTTTTTAAAATTAAAGTTGTATTTAATATTAAATTAACTTTTTTGTATATGTTTTTCGTATTCGTTATTTAGCATTATAAAATTAATAAAATTAAATTAATATCTTAAAATTTATATTGAATTTACCGTGTTTCAACTGTATTTCATGCTTTTTTGCATATTGTAACAATTGTTATGAAACAAATATTTCACCTTTATATTCTAAACAGCCTTTTTTAAGGATAAGTAAACAGTGAGTAATTCGGATCGGATGTCATGATTGTGTCTTGCAAAAATGCGTTTATCTGGTAACTTTTGTTCATAGTTTCGTATCGAATTTGAGTTCCCGCGTTTCTAGTACCTCTGTGAAGAGAGCAAGGATCTCCTCACCTGTGTGTGAATAGCCCTCGATCCCCATCCGCTTCTCCGCGGGCTCCTGCACCTGTACCTGGACTCGAGCGGAACGGCGCGGCACGGCAGGGCACAGCGTGCGAGCCCCTGCGGCTTCGCAACCCGTCTGACACCTGCGTCACGCGGGCTTAGCGGCGTGCGCCTGCGGCGGCGCACAGCAGCCGCGCCGGCGCGACGCACCGCCTGGATTTTGCGGGAGCCCTGCCTCCCTCCCCCTCCCCTTTCCACACCCACCTCACCACACTCCGCCCTCCCTCCGCGCCTAGAGGCATTATGCCATTCGGTTAATGGACGCTCGTACATCCCGGATAGGTCGCTAATGCCGCCGTAAAATCCGTTTTTTCCGCCGAGGGGGTTGATTTCGTGTTAGGAACTAGCTGGGTGGCCTCTGGTTTGGGCTCGACGGAGATGAATGTGAATAACGTCAACTTTTAGGGGCCCTTCCTCCTCCCCTCGTCCCTCCTCGCCGCCCCCACCCCGACGCCGCTCTCCGCTTCGTGACATGCCCTGTTTCGCGTGTATCCACTTCAGAGGCGTGCCTCGTTTGTTATAAATGATAATGGCGGGTTGGGCGTTGTAGTTTATACGCTTGTGAGTTCTAATGAAGTGGTTAACTCAAGTTGAAAGTCGGCTCGTAACGGATGTCACCTGCAGTGTTCCACTCCCATCGATCCTCATCTTACAAAAGGCTCTCCGAGCAAATTTGGTTTTATATCCATAGTTGGCAAGAGACTGGAGGAAAAGTTTCGTTTGTTTCAACATGTATTTCTGCCGTGTTCATTCTGTATTGCAAACTGCTAACTTTGCATTTTACTTGCCTAGCAGGGAGTACTTCTTGTTTCCTTTTGCGCTTCTCGTCCCGTTAGCGAGTACGTCTTGTGACTGGTGTTTCTGTCTGTGTTGCAGCCTCGCGTATTCGATACGAGATCACGAGCGGGAACATAGGCGGCGCCTTCGCCGTCAAGAACATGACAGGCGCCATCTATGTGGCCGGCGCGCTCGACTACGAGACTCGCAAGAGGGTGAGTCACAGCTCCCGCTAGGAGCTTCTGCTTCGGATTATTCTGCCTGGGGGCAAAATGTGTTTGCGTTGTGGCTGAGGTGCTGTATGTGGCTCAAAAACGACAATGTAATCCATAGGTTATACCATTTTATCATATACTTATGTCAGAGGTGTATATTATTTTAAAAAATCATCGTAAGGATGTTCCTTGCAGTACAAATTCTCTTCAACCTATGTGTTCTATGTATTCCAAAATTCAAATTTGAATTAATAATACCATCAACTTCGAATAATGTGTTAAATTATCAATGAGAGTGGACCAGATTACTATTATTTTCTTAAGTTTCGTCATTATTTCAAATATTTTATTTATACATGCTATACATTTCAACAAACGTTTTCTTTTAATTGAAAAAAAACACAGGTTCTGAACACAATCATTAAACACGTATTTGTTTTTTCACTTTACTATTGTCAGTATTTCAGTATTAGAGGGGATCGAAAATATCCACAATAAAAATTATAAAGGTTTGAAGTCAGTGATAATTCGTTTCGCAAAGATTAAATTCCAAAAATAATCCGAGATTATATGGCAAGAGGGAGAAAAGATCAGAAAGTAGACCAACCAAAATATAAAGCCTTTCTCACGTAAAATGAAGCCTACATCGCCTTATATCGAGTGTATCAAAGTGTAGAAGAAGGATTTTTAATTCAGACCTCAAAATTTAACATTTTACGAGATTCGAGGAAATGTCTAACTTGTTACTCTTAAACAAACATTGGTTGTTGTAGTCATTTCTCCACTTTGCGAATAATGTTTACCTCGTTCCAAAAGCACATGGTATTCCTAAAATTCTATGTCGCTCGTGTGCCTGTTGAGAGGCATTTGCGGTTTGTTGATGCTTCGCTCCCCAGTTAATTAATGTTAATTAAATAAATATATTCAAGTACCTCATTTGCCAAAGTCCAGTGGATGTTCATCCAGGTCAACATAATGGCTCTCCATGCTCCACTGAATATCTGACTTCATTCGTTTGCAAAATGAAACAATGATGGAATTTTTTTTACGTTAGCGACACTTTTAAACACGAATGACTCAGGACGTAAATATTTTGGAAAACTTGTTTTTGTGTATAGGCAGAATATTTTACTGTATTGGGTTAAAAATTGATGTCTCTTGCCGCAAAATCGAGACTCACGTTTTAAACATGAGTCTTTTTCTGCTTCATTCCAAAATTTCGAATGTAGATGTATTTCTTTGTGACCGTCATTCCACCTCAGCCACAATATGAAGTCATTGTGTTAAGCATACATTTACTAATATATACTTAAGTTTTCTTTAGGAATGGACAGCTCTGCAGAACAAAAAAAGGCATTGACTAACTATCGTCATCCTCAGCAACTACCTGACTGCAGGCCAGCACAGAAGAGTCACGAACATTTGCCCCTTGTCACGACCCTTCGGCGGTGCTGTGCTCCAACACGTGGCGAATCCTGGCGGGAAAGCTGTCTCGTCGAGGGCCAAACAATAACGCAGCGGACCTCCTCTTAATGAAGGAGCTCCGCCGAGTTAGGAAGCCCGGCCCCCTCTTCCCGGTCCCCGCTCGCGCACACGACTCACGTCCCCCGTCGTTCGTCCCGCGTCCCACACCCTACGTCCCGCGACCTCACAGCGCGCTAGTTCCGTCCTCGGCCGCCGCGGGCGCGCGCGCCGGTCGCCGGGGCCGGGGGCGGACCGACGGCAGTGCTGCAACAAGCGGAACTTTTGCGTCCGTTTAACTTCGTTGTTTCGGCGACTGCGGGATGGGGATCCGCGAAGCGGGAAGGGGCGGGAGGGAAGGAGGGCTCGGTGTTGACAGTAATTAGCGGCGACGCAGGCGCACAATGCCCATTGTGGCCGCTGGGCGCGCTAGTGCTGCCAAGTGGTGGGGTCTGTGTCGACGCGGGCGTCGCCGCTTTGTGTGGAAACTTGTGTGCACCTCCTGGCTGACAGATTATTACAGCGACGCGACAGTCTTCTCCGTTATCACCGCTCAAATTCGAAGGCTTCTTCGGTCGATTCAAATCAGTTGGCGGTTCTTCATATTTTTAATCAATAATTGTTTTTGGCAGACACTCGTCAAAAACAGTTCCTTTTATGGTGCGTTAAAAATGTAATTTTAGTACTAATGCTAAAAGTGAGACGATGCTCAAATGTTCAGATAAAACTGTGAGTCCAACGAAGAGAACAAAATACTTTCGTTTGACCGCATCAGCAACTATCGACCTTAGTGCCACTCGACCTACCAGCTTCTAGTCGCAACCTTTTCTGGTTGCAAAATAAAATGCGACTTTTACCGCTCGAATCATTAATATTTTATATTATTTAACTCAGATCTACACCTTAGTTTCTTTGTCTCTGATTTTACTACAGTAAATATTAATTAAAAACTGTCAAAAACTCATTACTAACGTTTTTAATCACAGTATAACATTGTTGTCATTTAATCTGGCTCAAATGCTTAATAAATATGTCAGAAGTTTACATTAGAGACATTTTTGTATTAATTATGATTAGAATTCTCATAAAGTAAGTCTTTCTTTATTAATACATTATATTTAATTTCCACATTCCCATAACCCCATATAGTGTAGTAGAAAACTAATTCTAAGAAATAACTACTTTACTATGAAATACATAATCATACTGTCGGATTGACTGATTTTCCCATGGGAGAAATATCAAATACACACTACCTTATTCTTTGACACACCAGTCGTAGTATGGCGTGTATTCCTCCGAGTGTTGCCGTTGAGTCAAGTATTTCCCCCAGATATTACTGCAATAACCCCCTCAACGACACACACATACACACACACACACACAAAACAATAATTTTAGATCACTTGTTTTAGTTTACATATTTTTGTAACGTTACACCCTTCCCTGAGAGACTTCTGACGACTTGTGCACCGCATTCCCGCGAGGGGCGCCCCTCCTCGACGAAGGAGGAATGGTGGTTCGCGGGTCGCGTCGAGCGGGCGCCTGAGGTTTACGAGCGGCGAAACGGCAGCGTAACCGCGGTACGTGCCCCTCGCGCGACGCGGGTGGGGGCGGGGGCGGGGGCGGGCGTGAAGGAGAGAGGAAGGGGAGAGGAGCCGCGCGCGTCGCGAAGCCAGTCGCTCGGCGCGAGACGACTCAGTGTCAGTGGCGGACGCTCGCGTGTCACATCGGTTGCGCAGACATCTGCACGCTGCTGCTTCTCAAAAATTGCCTCTCACGCTTTTCTTTTTTTTTTTTTTTCCTCGCGTGAAAAATAAATAAATCTTGTTAGCCTCAGGTTATATGTCCTTCTCACGAGAGCCATCGGCGAAATTCTGTTCGGTTATAGCATTTTTATTCATAATGTTATTCCTTATATCTCATTAGTGTGGAAATAAGCACGGCAGCACACGCGGAATTACTCGGCTAAGCAACTTTTTATGTTTTGCGTCTTCTGTTCTGTGCGTTTAGGTTTCTGTTCTGCGTAATGGCATCTTCTGACGCAAAATTTATTTAAATATTACGCGTCTGTTTAGTCTCTAGGTTTCCGCGACAAAAGAGACTTAGGCGAGGTCATACTACTGTACAAAAGAGCTTTATAAATAGCTTCTTACTTTATTTAAGATTGTAGTCTTTTCACGTATCATTGAGCCCCGTGGCTGCGTTCACCTCTATGCTAGACATTACGTTTGTAATCAGCATTAAACCAAGAGGAAAAGATAAGTATTTGACAAGAAACATCCGTACGTGAGTGATACATTCGTATTTTATTTCAAGCATTCCATTCTGTAACGAACGTTTTTAACTCGGGACACTTTTTGCGTGATAAATTAACAAAAGTTAAATTATACATAAGCTTCCGTCGTGTCGCGTCATTTATTTTAGCGCTGTCTAGTAATAGTCGTTTCGCAAAGAAGCAAGTTCATTTTTCAAACCACGAAGCAAATTGTCCAAATGCAATTGCTTTCCCAGCAGACCTCAAACTCGTAGAGATGTCTTGCAACTCTGAACGCCCGAGGCTGCAGGGGGTCACGCGGCGGGCGACTCGGGTTGGGTGGGGGACAGGGGGCGGGGGCGGTGCTTCCGCTCCCGAGGGAAGAGTCGTGCGCTGGAGGCGGCCTTCCCTGCATTTTTCTTGCGACGCAACCGCCGCCGCCGCCGCTGAATCGAGGGCACGGAAAGTGGGAAGGGAAGGGCAGGGAGGTGGAAAGTGGGCGGGGTCGCCGCTCGAGCGTCCGTCGCCGCAAAACCCGAGGAGGTCGCGGAGAAACGCGTCCTGTGGCTCTCGGAGCGTGAGCGAACAAGCGCCCACTTTGTCCTCCGTCAGCCACGGCCTGTCCCGCCCCGCCTCCCGCCCCCCGTCCCCGTCCGCACTGTCCGTCGCTGCGCCGGTGGCCTCTCTCTGACGATCGCTCCGCCCGCATGCGTCCGATGCGCCGCCAGCCGTGCAGACACTTTAACTGCTTATCTGCATAATTACTCCCACTTCTAGAAGCGACGCCCGACTTCACGGTTGGGTGCGCAGTTCACACTTTCCAGACACCTGCCTTTTACCTGTCCCCGACGGCATAACGAATTATTTTTTGCATCGAAGAAACTTTTTGTAACGCCATTTACTGCTATTTTTATGCTCGTATTTTACGTTTTTAATTTATAAAAACTTTATGCATATTTATAAAAATAAATTAAAAGTCAGACACGAAAATTGTGTTGTATGTATAAATTATTTTCGTCATAAATTCTGAACGGGATACTTTGGGAAACGTTATTACCATCCGATTACCACAATGCAAGTAACTTTGAAAGCTGCTTTTACGTTCCTCCTTTCATGTCGATCGTCCGCTCTACACCCTCATCAAGCGCCGCCTTCCTTGCGCCGCCCTCGCCGCGACGTCACGACGCGGTCCCCTTCCGGTCGCCCCTCGCTCTTGCGGCGTTTTTCCGCGGCCCGCTGCGACCGACATGCAATTTGCCCCCCACCCCCACCCCTGCAGACGGCCTCCGCTGCTCGCCACGCCCCGCTCCCGTCCCCGCCCTCGCTCCGCTCACCCGCGCAAAACATGTAGCGGACCGCGCCGCGCCCAAGCGACCGCCTACGCTCGCGCGTTTTGAATGCGAGACACTGCGGCCTCGCTTTGCGGGCGGTCACGCTTCTCGGGGTTCTGCCGCCTGTGGCCACGCCGCCCCGGCCCGCGTCACGCTGCATCACCCCGTCACCGTGATCGGTGGATCCCGTCACCCGCGTATCGTGGACTTGGCGACTATCGTGCACCACCCCACCACCGTGCGCCTATCAACCTCCCTGTTTCACTGGAACCACCGGCGCAGCCCGCCCCGCCTTAACGCCGTCTTGGATCGTTCGAATTCCCTTTCGCCTTTCACCCTCCACTCCTCCTCATTATTACCTATATTTGTGTATCGCAGCCTCGTTTTTCTAATTTGTTTCCTTGTCATTCGTGTGTATCTCGGTTCGTATCCGCGAGATATGTTCTTGTTCAGTTCACCTGTTTCGACACTCTTTCCTCGCTTAATTCGTCCTTATTCCTCTTCTATATTGGGGCAATTATTCTTATGACATTTATGCCTAGTCTATTTATTATTTTGTGCTTGATAGCCTCCATTGCGTCTCAAAGATATGTTGTATTGTATACAGATTACGTTGCCTTGTTTCTTCATTCATTCCCAGCCTTTATACTTCACAACTCTCTGTTCTTTATTCCGATTTTCCCCCGTGCTACTTGCCTACTACTACAAAGCTTTAAGGCATTTGTGACTATTGTAAAAAATATTGTGGGCTCGTGCAAAATAAATTATCGTCATTTGCTCTGCTGGCTATTTGGGAGAACATTAGGATCGTGTTAGCACTTTTCATTCGTCTTCTTTCTTGGAAGTGAAGTTTTTTGCTTCGAAATCATCTGAAGGACCAGTCAGGGGAGACTGTTTCAACAGTGTGACTCATGCAGCAAAGAAAATAACGAGTCTAGAAATGAAAAATGATTCATCTAAAATGAATTACGTTCAATGTATCATATGCGCTCTGCTCGAAATATGTTCCGTCTCTCCCGTAACGAGAGTGATAGGTTACTTTCAGATCTGAGAAACTGCTCCGTTCGCTGTTGTAATTCGTAAAGTGAAAAGCATCTGCAAATGTGTCCTCAAGTGCACCAACAGGGCGTCATCAGCGTGGAGAATAAATTGAGGCGGCTCTCTAAATGTAATGGAGATGGTTAGCTTCTAAACGCCTAAATTACATTTTGAAAAACCATCACGTTTACTCTGCAAAATTACAACTCAAATCTGCTTGATGTTCAGTTTTTCTTTTGCTTCTCTCATAAAAAGTTTGTCCTATTAAAGCGAAGTACTACGTACACTTTATGATTAGTTTAATGGGCTCGTCCTTTTTGGTACATATAATATTACTGAATGGAGCTTAAAATATCGAGGCAGAAAATATTGCTTCTTGATGATGATAGAATATCGATGAAAATTTACTACAAAATAAATTATCGAAAACGTAGATGAAAGAAGATTTTGATGGGGTCGTAATAGCAGCACACCATTAGCCATTAACGTATTCTCTGGACGTGTGCCGACATTTAATTTCATGTTACATTTGCGGTATACGTGCAGTGAGTTCATAAATTGTTCAATATTTTATTTATTATTTAAATGCTGTTAATGTCGCGTCGTATATAATTGAATAAAAGCACGGACGTATCTGTACCATTGAATGGCTTTTTTATTGTCGATGAGCTTTTGACATTAACGATTCACGCTCATGTGAATACATTGTATCAGCACGTTAAATACAATTTTAGTAACTGATTTCACTTTTCCTTTGTTTCGATCGTTGTAAAAGGGGCATTAGGCTGAATGGAAACGTCATTTTTATGTTTTCACGGGCTGTGCTAGCGACGACCCCTGCCATATTATCTCGCGCGCGACGTGGGGCCGGCAGATATTCCCAGCCTTCTCTCCGTCTTGGGAGTTGAGACGCCGTTTTATCCCAGTTCCTGCTCTTTTCGCACACGACCCTCCTCCTTTTCCACGGAGTCTTTTATGTAATGGACACTCCCGCCGCGCGGTCGTCGCCGCGCACCCGTTCGCGTGGGTGTGAAGGCGAAAGGGACGGTGGAGTGGGGGGGGGGAAGGGAGGAGGGGTAAAGAACGGATGGCGGGAAGCGGATGTGGAAAGGGGTGTCGTTGCTGCGCAGAATCCAAAATGCGGGAGAATTCCAATATTTCCATTTGTGTCGACGCGGGTGGGCGCGGCAGCGGGTCGGCGAGGCGCGGCGCGGAGCGTTGCGTTGCGGAGCGGAGCGGCGTGACCCCGCGCCGGTGCATACGACATTTGCGAGGCACGTAATTCGCGAGAAGAAGACATACAACGGCCTGCAGTAAGTCAGGCAAGGCCTAGTCGTGCTTTACCATGCTGAGGCTTCGCCATGCCCTTAAGTTGGACCGTGCACTCAATCGGCTCGACTAGGTTTTGATGTTTGTCTCCTCTGACTCCATCCGTCCATCTAGGTCCAAACCCTGCCATGGTAGAATACATCTTGCTTCTCCCAACATCCATTCTCTCTTCGCACGTATTTTCCGATAATTTCTTCCTAGGCAGTCGTCCTGATCTCAAACGTTTTACAATCTCCCATCATCTTAACTCGGTCATCTCCAGTGCCTACATTTTGTTCGTATCTAACATCTGGCTTTTCCTTGCCTTTAAGACCTCTGTTTCGATCGTCCCTCGTTGCCATTTGTGACCGTCGCTCTCTGCTCATCTTTGTGACCTCCATTGAAGTCCTTTCCATTACCACTCTATTGATTGTCTGAACCCTTCCCCTGAAGCTTCACATTCCTTCTGTTCCTTCTGTCAATCTGCGCTGTTAATCGTCTCCCTTGTTGTCTCTTACTCATTACTCAGACTCTTCCCCATACCTCTCTGTCACCTATCTCAACATTGCCTCCCACCCTTCCGCGACTTGACACCGCCGACGCTCCCGTCAACTTTTTTTCCTTTCGTCCCTCCCAGCCTCGTCATTCCCGCACGGCCCCATTGCCAGGCACGCCCTCATTCCCCCGGCCTCCCCCGCCCACCGCGCCGCCCCGTACCGCCCGCGCCACTCCCAGCGCCGGCGCCCGCCCCCGCATAAACAAGTGGTCGTCGCCTCCGGCTGGCAGCGGCGCGCGTCGCCCGTGATTTGTCGGCCGGGCGACGGTCCACCCGCCCGCCCGCTCGCACTGCGACCCCGCGGCCATTGTTGTCGGGCGCCCTGTCAGGAGCCGGTTAAATATCTATGTGTCTAATTATTTTATTGCGCGCCCCGCACGTGTTGTCACAGCCCGCCGAAGCACACGTCGTCAAGCAGGATTACACAGCCTTTCATATTTCAGGCCAGCCCACTGTTTGCGGAGGACGCGGGCACGCCCACGCACCACTGACTAAACTTCTCTTTCATTTTGCACCGTTTTACGCATCTCATGTATGTATTTTTGATTGCAGGTTCCTTTTTTTGGATTCACCAATATTGACTATTAACGCCGCATGCTCATATTTAATTCTTTTGCAGCTATCGGGCTTAGATAACAGCCGGCCTGCGTTTGCGTATCTAATTCACATAGAACGTGAATGGTTTCTATCGGTGCGGGCGCGGCGCGATAAAGTCGCAATGAGAGGCCTCGTCGATTGTCGCCCGCTCGCGTTTTTTTTTTATTTACCCGCCCGCGCGTTTAGGGGTTCTGGTCGCTGGGCTCTCTGCGCGCGCCGGTCATATTGATCCAGTCGGCGCGCAACAAGGCTCGTGCAGTTTGGGCAGTGGCAGGCGAATTTGGGGCTGAAACAATGTTTTCATTTCTAGGAACGAAGATTTTATTCGTTGTTGAAAATGTTTGCCAATGGATAAATCATGCAGTCAGTTAATTGATCATCTTCAATTCCATTAGTAAAGTAATTTCAGTTAAAAAGTGAAAAATAAAGAATTCAATTATTTTTGATCCCAGACTGGATCTCAGTTAGATTCTTCGATTTCATTTCACATGGAGAAAAGTTTTCTGAAAATAGTGCCAAAACTACGGATCTTTTTACTTTTTCTTGTGTTTACATCGGGCTTTTCAACAAATCAGTGAAAAAGTTAGGAGCAGAGGAAGTGTGGGATGGCTTGACCTCCAGTCTACGGCATCCCCTGTCACCAGGGCCAACAGGAAGAATACAAGCACCGAATGTGTGACATTTCCTCTGAGTGCTTAACATCCAGGCGCCACCCACACCGAATCTCTTTCAGCCCTTGTCGAGAATCATAGTTTAAACAAAGTAATTTGTTCAGTCTCATACCCTTCCTCTCGTACTTTGCTTTGGCATTTTACATTAGTGGCGATCTTATTTACGTTAGCACAAGATATATTTACGTTAGTTAAAAATAACTGTATAATAGGCGATGTAAAGACATCGGTGACGACTTCAACGGAAGTCTCCACCAGCGACGCGGCCTCTCAGCTCGGTGTCCGCCTGCGCCGCGCCCAACCGCCGCCCCGCGCGCCGCCGACACCCACCCACTCCCACGCGCGCCTCGCCGACAAAGGCAAAGGGCCGCCCGATTAGGCCGGCGCCCAGGGCGGAAGTCCTCGGACGACGGCCCGCTGCCCGCGACAATCAAGGGGCCTCGCCCCCACGGAAGCTGCTCCAGGTGCCGCCACGCGCAGCAGCCACCACCGCGTGGCTCCCTGGAGGGGAGGGGGGGGGGCGTTCTTTCGCGGCGCGTTTAGATCGGCAGAAGCTTGTACTTTTCTCTCTTTCTCTCTGTCTCTTTCCCCCTTCTCGCTCTCCCCCTTCTCTCGTTTCCTCTCTCCCTTTCTCTCTCTCACACTTACTCCTTCTCTCTCGCTCTCACTCCTCTCTTACTTTCCTAGCTTTGATCTCTTTTCTTGTATATTTTCTCTTCTCTTCTATATTTTCTCTTTTCTTCCTCACCCCTCTTTCTCAGTCTTCCTCCCTTTCCTTTATACCCTTTCCTCTTTTCTCTTTTAACTCTGTCGTGTTTTCTCTTTTTCTCTCACTCTCTTCCTCTGTTTCTTTCGCTTGTCTATATCTGCGCGTGCACTGAAAACCATTTATTTCGAATATTAAGCAAATGGTATGATTTTTTTTTGGATTTGCTCAAGGTCGTTAGGATAATAAAAACCACACACTCTCAATTTCTAAGCTGTTTGCTTCCAGTATTCATTTCAGTATACCTACCACATCGAAGCCACGGAAAAGAGACTGTATGATACGCTGAGGGGAAAATTTAAAGGAAAGAAAACTTGCCGGCTGGAAATGAATACACTTTTAATTTAAATGCTCACCAACTTAATTTCAAACAAAAAAAACTGGAGCAAACATATTTTCTTCGTATAACTACCAACACGAACACCTCCGAAACTCACCTTCATATACACATTACTTACTACAAAACATTACTTACCTCAACACACAGACACATACACGCATATACAATATACATTCAAACTCTTGCTGGTCTGGTCTCCAATTAGCTCATTTACCACTAATCTGTGCTTAAGTGTGTGTGTGTGTGGGGGGGGGGGGGGTCTGTCGTGATACGCGGTTTGCGGGAAAGACCTTACCCTTGCGATCTTTTGGTGCCACGTTTGTGAAAGAGTCTACAGCTTCTGCTGCTGCTGCTACTGTGCGTAACTTTTCGCTTCTTCTCCGCGAGGTCTTTAGTGGAAACTTCGTCTTTAATTACGAGCTTCTGAGCACTAAATTTTACCGTAATACCCGGTCCCCCTGGTTCGTGTAAGTAAAGAAATTTCTTCGTGTGGGAGTTCGGTGCTCAAAAGAGGGAGCGTATATGAAACATTCCTTAAGAGGCGCCTTCGCTCAAGGAGTTATCAAATATTGTCTTGTTCTTCTTTTGCGTGTCGGGCGGTGCGCGGAAGCATCACACGCCCGCGGAGCGCCGGCGCGCGACGTACCGAGGAGTGCATTATTTATTCCAGGAAACGTGACAGTGACGGGAACACGGCAAAGCGTGCAATGCGAGTTCCGCCGGCCGAGCGTCACGGAAGGGTGGCCTTGTGTGTGGGTTTGTTCCTTAGCTATGCGAAAACCTCGGCAAGTTGTCTGCCCCTTAGCCGGCTTCTTTTCACTGTCTCGTTTCCCATGTACATGATATCGTCGATTTCGTTGTGGAACTATCCAAGTTCTATTTGCACATTCCAAGCTCCTTTTCCGTCAAAGGAGGCTTTCAAAAAGAAGGCATGCGTCAAAGAACGCATTGAAATGCCTGTGTTGGGAATTACAAATAGTACGCTTCTCTTTTTTTTAATTTTCGTTTTTGAGAAGTGTCGTTTTATCACCAACCAGCATTGTTTGTTTCCCAAAAGAAAACGCAAATGTGAACTTGAGTGGTTTTGCTTCCAAACCCACGGTATAATGGTTGTGATGGGGGTTGGCGACGGTGGTGGTGATGGGGTTGGTGGTGGTGACAGTACGAGCTGCGTCTGGCGGCCTCCGACAACCTCAAGGAGAACTACACGACGGTGGTGATCCACGTGAAGGACGTGAACGACAACCCGCCGGTGTTCGAGCGCCCCACCTACCGCACGCAGATCACCGAGGAGGACGACCGCAACCTGCCCAAGCGCGTGCTGCAGGTCCTGGCCACGTGGCGCGCCACCTGCCTGCCACTTGCTCTGTTGTTGTGGTTGTTTTGTGTGTCGCCTGTCGCTGCCTGCCTGTCTGCCGCCTGTCGCCTGTCCGGGAGGCGCGGCTGCCGCGGCGTCTCGCCCCCTCCTTGGCCGCCCTGTCCTGTCTGGGGAATCCCCCATCAAGCGTTCCTGACCATTCATAATTAATTCGACCTAGAGCACCAGCTATCACGATGTATTACTACTGCAGTTCAGGCATTGGGTTGGGATTTATGTTGTTAATTGATCTGATCATTAAACCATGGGCTTTAGAAATTGTAAATTAGTTGTTTCTTTTCACAGCTAATTGTAAAACATGTATGAACCAAATTTGAAATCCTACAATCGTGGTGTCTTCGATTCCATCCGGGTAATTTTAAGCAGGCAAATAGATCTTTAACATTCGAATGTACCCCCTCTTTCATCTCTGTGTTAATATAGCTGTTTTATTGAAAAGGAATTGTATTCATTTGTGCTTGCATGGCGAACTCTTCATATATTTAGGTAATTAATACTCCGCGTTGTTTCCAAGAACCGTGTTCAAGCAATATTGAATAAAACATTGGGCAACTGTGCGTTATGTTGTGTACCAGTAATTGGAATTGGGTTATTTAAGATGAGTATGCAATTAGTGAGATACGCCAACAGTCTGTAAATAGCAGGTTCTATTCGATGAATTGCCATTTATGTCATTGAATAAGTCCGCACGTTCATTTTAAATGCGAATCCATTTCAACTGTATTTAAATGAAATTGCTCATGCAATCAGCCCGAGTCGGTTCTAGCTCCCAATTGTTATCCAACCCCTCAAATTTCGAATTGCAAAGGTCCACTGGGTCGTCCCCTCCCCGTCCCCCGCCGCGGCCGCCCGCGGGCCCGCGCTGCATGGCATGGCCACACCGCGTTGCACTCCGCATTTCACTGTCGATTGAACCCAATAATTGCTGTTGATTGCAGTAAGCACCGCATGCCATTATCTTTATTTTTAGCGGGGTTTGTGTTGTTATGTGTGAGTGTGTGTCGGGGGGAGGTTGGTTGGAGGGTGTTGCTGCTGTGTGTGGAGGGCCCCGCGCGCCCGGGGCGTGATGCGCGCCCGGGACGAGGCACTAGCGGCGCGGCCCGTGTTGTAGTACGAGCTGACGCTGGTGGCGTCGGACAGCCTCAACGAGAACCAGACGCGCGTGGCCATCCGCGTCAACGACGTCAACGACCTGCCGCCCGTCTTCGACCGGCCGCTGTACAGGGCGGAAATCCTCGAGGAGCTGCCTGGCCCGCACCCGTACCGCCTGCTGCAGGTCGGCGCCGCCCGCCCCACCTCTCTCTGTCTGTCTCTCTCTCTCTCTCACTCTCTGTCTCTCTTTCTCCGTCTCTCTCATCCGCGACCCTCTTGACTTCCTCCACCGCCGTCTTGGCCTCCGCAGGCGAGCACAACAAAGTCGAAGTCGCCTGGGACCGGTGTCATCCGAATGCTCTTGGCTGTTTAGCCTTAAGGAAGGCCATGGTATAAATACTGAAATATTGGCCAGACAGGTACCGAGGCGTCCCCACGGCCGCGAGCATTGTCTCCGTGGCGCTGGTACTCTCCTTCTGGTATTAATTGTGATGTAGAATTCGTTCGTGACTTGTGTACTCAGATTCACTCGGTCTGCGGATTTTCATTGTTGGATTTCCCAAGCAATTGAAAAGGTCACAGATTTTTATCAGTGTGTTTTCTACAAATATTTGGGAGCTCTGGCTTTACAGCCTCTTTGTGGCCAGACAAAATGTTCACATGATGCATAGTTTATTTACAGAATAAAGTGAATCTTTAAACCTTTTTTTCACGCTATAATTAACATATTAATTGCAATATTTAAGATGTTTAATGAAAATAATTCACATGACTGTAAACGTTGTTTATCAAACTCACAAATACATACGAGTTTTAATTCAGAAAAAGATATCAAAACACTTACGCAAAAGTCTATGGTGGAACTTTTTAATACATAACTTTCTGCAGTTGATTAGAAATGCATAAGTCACATTCTACTGTTATCAGTACTCGGAGAGACTATTTATTCATACTGAGTTGTGCAAACCTGCTCAAAGTCCTTTACCTTCTCCGACGTCCGCTGCCAGGAAATCATTCTCTAATACGAAATTTGTTTCACGTTGAGGCGTAATCAAATTACGATTTTTTAACATTCGATTATTCATGACGTTTTAAAATTCATTGTTTGATACAAACGTAACCCATTTGGACCCTTTATGACACAATGGACATGATTTACAATATTATAAATTTAGATGAATATCTTATTGGTATATATCTGCTCAGATATTTGCGAAGTTTAGCAGTTGACTGTGAATACATCCTTACATGTATGGATTTAAAAAATGTAATTGTGATGTGTTGAAATGCTGTTATTGATTAATTACGGCGTTAACACTCATTAGCATTCCAAATATTCTGAAAGAGTAATTACCATCCATGCAGAATACAAATGTATTAGCAGGTTCCTTTGTTTCCACAAAAATTGGAATTATTTACTTCTGAAATGTTGGTCACGTCACGCTCCCCATCATTTCTGTTTACATTTGACATATTCATTTCCGATGTTCGCTTAAAATTTTCAAAATGTTCATTTCCCCATAGAGAGCCGTGGTGGATGGTTTCATTTCCATTAATCCGTACTTATCTGACAAGCTTATTTCCGCTGTTTGTACCCGAATAAAAATGTTTTGTTCCGCACTATATTCCATGTCCAGTAACAGTTCAAAGCAAACCAGATTTCCATAGTTCCCGAATTTTAATAAAATGTAACAATGAATATGTCGTTCAATGATCCCTTTTATGGAATAACACACAAGAACTGAGCTGGAAACAATTGCATTTCGATATTTTGCAAGCCATACCAATTGGAATATTATGGATGCGATGCAATAAAATAAATTTCGATGGTTCATTTTTTGAATGAAAATTATTCTACCTTAATGTAAATGCTCAACAAGAGGAGAATACAGAAGAACGAAACGTTTTCCTAGTTCTCTGTAAACTCAAAGTGGTAAGGCATGAAAAATGGTGTCTATGAACAGCGTAATAACTACTAGTGTGGTACTAGTGTGAGGTCGTGAATTTCCAGTTATGAGAGATTACGCTGGCATATTAAGAGGATAAAGGCTTGTAAATTGTTGCACCACTTGCCTCTGGTGCTGCTTCATGAGTGACCTATTTCACAATATTACTTGTACTACATATTTTTCCAATCCTTTAATTCTAGGTTATAAATACTTCTTCCACAATTCAATTTCGCTTCATGTTTGACTTCAGTTTAAAATGAATTTAGAATATGCTACCATAATTATTTAACATTAGGTTTTAAAAATTCTGCCATTAATTAGGTACTTCAAATCCTCCTCGAATGCTTCCTACAGCGGATGTTACGCCATCACTCTCTCATCCTTCCTTTTCATACGAATTTCTTATCCTTTGGTGCAGGACTTCATTCTATGGTGGTGGCTTGTTCTTTTGTGTATGAGATGAAGAACGTAAATGAAAGTATACACAAATATTGTAATAGTATCGTTAATATGTGTGAAAATACAAACGAAGTAAGATGGAATGCAGTATAATCTTATCGAACTCATGATTTTGTCAAAGTGAATTATGTGACGAAAATGTGACTTACTACTAGTCATTTGCAACATTCAGAAAAGTAACTATTAATGTTCATCTTTGTAAACGCTATATATAAAATTAATATAATTCCTAGAATTCTATTGAATTACCGGTTATTTCCTAAATATTTTGATCTTTTCGTTTTGCATTGAAAGTATTCCTTGTCACAATAATTACAACAATAGACATGGAATCAAATTATTACTCCAATACATTCTGAACACTCCAGTGATATTAAGTGCAGTAGAGAATATTCATACGATATGAAATGTGTCCAATTATTACTTTACAGAAAGGATTTGCCTTGTTTGAAAATTACTGTTTTATTTGTGATATTGAGATGGTTTGTATTGAATACATGCCATTGAACTCATAATTGAAATATATTTCTGTTCATATTTACTGTTTATTGCAATTCACGATTCATAGAGTTTTTTCCGATTTTTTGTTTAATTTTCGATTGCTTTGTACAAAACGTTTTTTTGTTTTGTTTTTTAATTTACACTATTCCCCTGGCTTACGGATTCAACTCGCAGAGTAAAAATTAACGACGTGCAAAGCAGTAGCGTGCAGTTTTGTATATTTGATGGAATAATAAATGAAAAATGGCATTAATAAATTAGTAATACAATTTTTCGGACCAATGTCTGATGTTTAGGAATGCTATTTGAGAGCGAGTACATGAAAAATTTTATATGTTGTGGTCGAATATCAATTTTCAGAACATTACCGGCATGCAAAATTGAATACGGATGATTTCGCCGAGGTCAATGCAGTTCTTGATTTAGTCAATGTTTATAAATTGTCGTGATCTAGGGGTGTGTATCATATTTCTGACCTACTTTCTTTAATGTTAAATAGGATTGAGCTATTGGTCTTTGACTTCATATCCGAATGTTGAAATAGCTCAAGCTCAGATTCTTTTTAAAAAGAGTCCTTTGTCATTCCAGAGACTAAGGAGGAAGCTGCATATCCGTTTCTTCTGCTAAAACATAGGAGCCAGTATTTCATCAACAGAATCCATTTAATATGGCATATTTTCATGATTACATAATAATGTAAATCTCAGAATGAGATTATTATTTATTAATAGAGTAAATCTCACAATTTGTCCCCGCGTAATTGAAAGAAGAAAAAAGTAAAAAAAAATCCTACCTTAAACTTAAGAGATATGTATAATGAATAAAATATTCCTCTAAACGATTTATTAACTCGAAAACAATTTGTAATGCTTTTCCGATTTACAAATACCCCACACAGGTTCCATTCTTATGTGCAAATTACGAGCTTTCGATGGTATTTCCAATATGGCGGATTTAGGATATCCTAAAGCCTGCACCAACAAATAGCATTGATACTTTGGAGACCTGTTGTGAAGCAACTTCACTTTAATAATGGCTAATTGTACATTGCGTAGCGCTGCGTGAGAGGCATTTCTGCGTCTGCCCGGCGGCGGAGGGGCGCGGGGGCGTGTAAGCGCGCCCCGCTGCTTGTCGCGGTCCGCGCGAGCGTTGTGTAGCGCGGGCGACAGCCGTGTCACGCGCCGGACGCCACTTCTGCCGGCGCCCGAACAGCGCGGCCGCGCAGCGATAAATTCCGACGCGCCCGCCCCCAACCTCCGCCGCCCGCGTCCCCGCCCACGCCGCCGCCCGCCGCGTGACGGATGGCTCCCGCTCACTGCGTTCACGCCCCCGCCCCTCCCCTCCCCCCCCCCCCCGCTTCCAACCTCCTCCGCCTTGTGCGTCCACCGCTATTCACCTCCCGGCCACGCCCTCCCTGCTTCCCGTCCCGCGGCCTCACCGCCCGGTTCATCCCGGATGCATGCGTTCTATGTCTCTTTCACTCCTCGTCTTTTCACTTTGGTCTCGTGTGTGCATTCCCTTCCTCTGATCCGTTCACTTTGTCCGGAGCGCCTCCATTTTCACTCTTGTCACTCCTGTTCCTAACCTCTTCTTTCGCTCGCATCTCCTATATTGCCCATCCCCCTTCTTCCCTGTCGCTACCAACATGCGCCGCTTTTTGTGTTCCCCTCTATTCACTTCACGCCCCCTCACTTCGCCCAGTTCATACCGGGTGCTTCCGCTCCTCGTCTTTTCACACTGATCTCCTGTGTGGGTCCTACTTCTTTGCTCCATTCTTCTCCACATTTACTCTTCGCCCTTGTTCATAACCTCGTTCGCATGTTCTTCGAGTAGTTCGTGCTTCCTTGTATATTTTCCGCGTTCTATCCACCTCTACTTCCCGTTGACGCCCTCCCCTTTGTCTCCGGATCACAGATCACGTTCTCTCCATCTGCTTCTCCCGCTAGCTTCCGTAACCGTTCACTCCGTTTCTTATCCCCCCTCCCCGAAAATCCACTTCCACCAGTAGTAGATTACGACTGGTAACCTCTCCACGCCCCATCACCGCTCCATTTCGTCTCATCCCCCAATCCTATCTCTCCCCGCGCCGCCATGCCCTTCCCCGCCCTACCGCCTCGACCACGTGTTCACTCCATACCAACCATCCACTCCCCACTCCCAACCCCGTTCCCGTTCGGCGCGAACGCAGGTGCGCGAATCCGTCACTCTACCTGTCGAGCGTTTTGCGGCGCGGCTACTGGGCGTGCGCGCGTCAGCCGATTCCCCCCTCCCCCCGACCCCCACCCGCCGCGGCGGCAAAAATCCCGTGTGTCGGCCGACCGCGCGTTCTTACACCGGCCGGCGCCGGCGCGCGCCCCGAAATGTACCGACGTAGATGTGACAGGCGAAACGTGTACGCATCAGTGTTAACGTTGAGCGCTCGCGTATGCTACAGAATGGGCGAAACTGTGAAACGCAAGTCTAAACGGGCGCCTAGTTGCATGCGGACTATTCATGAGGAGGAACTATTAAAATACTAACGCGTAGCTCGTGCCCGCCTTTGAGGTGAGCGTGTTTGTTCCACTTGCTACCCCTTGGTTTTGTGTGAGAGCTGTTAAAGCTAGAGGGTTGAATGTGGGTTATCTAACAGTGATAGGTTGTCACTGATGCTGTCAAAACGACGGATTCGTAATCAAATTGCATCATTTTTTACATGGTGCTGTACAGAATGTGTGCCAAATTAAATCTTATATTTGCATTACACATTTTTCGCTATTATAAGTAGTAATTTTGAGATGCAAATTTCTCTCCAAGAGTACTTTTCTCTCGTAATAATTCACGCTCATTACTTAACCTTATTTTTACTTTTTTGAAATTTGGTACGTTCCTGTCATTTCGCAGATTCCATTTCGAACTGGAGACATTCAGTTAGCGTGGTCATGTTTCGTTGATACAACCCACTCGCAGACGCAAACATGCGCGCAATTGACAAACAACGTTACACATAACCGCAAGCATGATAAATAGTGATACGCTCATCAAAGATACATTAACCCTGCAAGTGCATCGGCGGTGGTATCAAATGCATTCCTCTCATACTGTAGATTTTCCACAAATATTGTTGTAGATCATGATTCAAGCTGTGAGAATGCAACACATTTTCATTGACATGTCGACAAATTGTTTGCACTCTTTGCTACTGATCGCTAGCTATTGAAAATGAAATTGTAAGGCGGAGGTGCAGAAAACACCTCTCTACTTAAAAACGACAGATCTATAGAATGCCTTTTAGGATTTACTGAACTTATGAAATTGTCCAGTGACAGAAGTTCCTGACTAAATTTTAAGACGTATCGTTGTATGCTCATCTTGGTAAGAGAAAGAGAGATCTACCGAATTATTCCTTCAGTCGTGCTCTTGTTTAATGTAAGTACATTGGTGTGGTATACTGCCGTTTGAAAATAAAATCTTTTCACCGAAGAAATTTTATGATACCTTGCAAAACTTATACAACTTAATTACGTTCTCTCGACTTGCTTCGGACGTTTGGAACAGAAATCTGTGAGCACTTTGTGGAAGTTCCCTTAATGGAACATAATGCGGTTTAGGACTTCCCAAAACCTTTTAACTGTGCCGTAAGGGATTACTTTGACAGTAGTATTATGGAAGTTCGTGAGAAGGAAAGTCACGTTCTTTGCGTCCATGTATGAAACTTCAAATGCTGTTAATGAAGGCTTAAATAAGTTTAACATGTAAGTAGAAAATTAAATAACAACTGTTGTAAGCCCTTTTACGAATTTGTATTTTGTGAAAAATTGAATTAACTGATATAATAGAAAATGGAAAAGAAAAATATCTTTCTTCAAATTAATTTGTTTCCTAGACACTTGTGAATTTTCATTTAAATTTTACTAACTTTTGAGATTAAGGATTGTCATCGCAGGGGCAAAAAGTATGCAGTTTATTTCGGTATTAAATACAAAGTAGTATATTTCTTCTTTCAATGTATCAAGAAAAATTGTGACATGATATATAGACATGAAAGTACCACTTATTGTTTTTAACTTGCTATATGTTCTTATTCAGAAAATAAGTAGGGTTTGGATTAGATTTTACTGGACGTCTTTGGGCAATATTAAAAGTAGAACACGTCCCGCCGTGAGTCAGAAAATAGCCACCCCAAGCCCACAGAGGTGACGTGACAATGAGTAAACATATTTCTCCGTCGTCGTCCGTTCTGAATGTGCAAGTGCACGTTCCTCTCCCGCTACCTTGTAAACACGCGAATGCCGCGGCCCAGCGCGCCGGGGTCAGCCCAGGACACGTCGGGGACCGCCCTCCCCCCTCCCACCTCCCCCCTCGCCCGCCCGCCAGCTGCCCAGACATCGCCCCGCCGCCGCCGGCTTATACATATTTAATGTCAAGTAAAACGCGGCTGCATTTACATAAATGGACAAAGGTGAAAGTGGGATTTTAAATAAAGGACTCGGGCAAGGCTCGGGCGAACAAAAAAGAATTCGAAGAAAGAACGAGACCCCCACCCCTTGCCCTCCGGTGGGGGAGAGGGGGGTTTCGCGCCCCTTGTTCCCTGCTTCCTTACTTGGCGAGAAGTCTGCGCGGCATTAACGCACTGGGAGATTACCAACTCCCCGGTTATGAATATGAACTTTCCGGCCGCGCCATCTTGTTTGCAACGAAAATGAGCGTCTGTCCTTTTTCCGCTCGCAAAATAAAACACTGGGGTTGTTCCTTGGAACGGGGGTTAGGCGCGAATAACCCCTTTCGTCTGGCGGCACCGTGCTTTCATCTATGAAACAACATGGCGGGCCCGAACCCACGGAAGCGGTGGGGCGCTGCGGCGGGAAGTGAAACATTTAATTTATAGCGGAGGGGATTCCCCGTCCGCTGACAAACCCGAATGTAATTTCGCGCGAGTTACGAGGTTGTGATTTGGCGCTGACGTGCGCGGGTGCGAACCCGCCCTCTCATCGCCTCCCCCGACGCCCCACTCCCCTCCGGGACGGTCCCTTGCCGTAGAGGCCGTCCCGTCACGCTCTATTTAAATGGAAATAAAATTGCCGCTGAATATTTACCTGGGCTCCCCATCCCCACATTTTTTTGTGAACCTCGTCCCCCTGGTGAGGGAACCGTTCAGGCACGTCTGGGAACTGCGATAGCGGAAGAGCCAGCTACGTACGGGGTTGAGGGCAGGGGTGCCAACCTCATTTAGGTCACGAGTACAGTCAGCTGTATTTTGTCGTACAGATTTTGTTAATGTGCGCAGGCGTCAAGATATATTGAGAATAGTGAAGGGCCGAATACTTGTAAATAAATATTAGTGAAAAATAATTTCATGACACATTCAATAAATCAAAGTAGAAAACTTTTTCTAATTTTTAAAACGACATTTTGTCAGTCTTTTCTAACGAGGTAGACAAACATCGAGAACTCATCATATTAAAGTAGAAACAAAATAATTAAATCTTAAATAATTTACAGGTTGTTGCACTATGTACGAAATATTGATTAAATATCAGATATTTTATGCATTTTCCTAGAATGTTCGTATTGGCACTAAAGGCATTTCTCTAATACGTTTATTTCGTACGTTCTGAAGTTACGAGATAGTCGCAGCTTTTATTTCTTAAAACTGTTTAATCTCTCTCATTTTTCACTATTGAAAGATCAAAGTGCTGTAGCAGCAAAATTAATAACACATACTTTTTAAAACATGTTACGGATTCATAAAATATTATATCCTTCTCCTAAATGTGACACTACTTAGTAAAATAATTGAAGGGAAGTAAACGGAAAGTGTGACGAAAGCACTTGCCCAAACTATTTCAATAGCATCTAGCCAGGAATTCGACGTGAAAAAAAGAGCAATAGTAACAAAATAAATTAAATGTTATGATTTATGTCTGTTGAATTTAATCATTTTTAACAACATTAGTTAATGGAACTAGTTTATAATATTACGGTTTATGGCATGAGTACTTGGTTTGAAAACGAGCGAGTGTAATAATAAAAACAATAATATTATAAACGCGGCAATTTAGTTTACCGGCATTATAAATTTATAAGATTGTGGGAAGTTGATTGTGAGAAATAACTTTATTATGTCGTCACAGGTATTGACGTCTGTGCGAAAAAACTGTAGTATGTTCCGTTTACGACTTCTCGTACTTCCACACGATTCTCTCACTGCGATTGGCTGAATGTGTGATGTCGCAATTATTGGTGCCATAAACGGCAAATAACACATAATCTGTACTGTAGGATATCCTTTTACGAACGAGTTCTTGTAACGAAGGTCGTTTATAATGCTGGGATGCAAAAAAAAAAAAAGAAAGAAAAAATCAGTAATCGAAATGGTTCATTTACTGAGTGGTTTCCTTTTGGGTGAGGGGCGGCTCCCATCGTGCTCTCACCTCGCACACCCCTGGCCGAGGAGCTGGGCGGCTGGCGCCCCGGAGGCGGCGCTCGCCTTATCTAACGCTGAGCAGTCCCTCCGCCGTCAGCCAATCACCGGCGAAAGGCCCCAGGAAGTCGCGAAGGGATGGGGAAGGGGGATCGGGACGCGGGCGTGGCAGGGAGGCAGGGCGTCTCCTCGTTCGTCTCAAGTGGAGCAAGATAATCGATTATGAAAGATGACGCGGAGCTGCGACGGCAAATGTTTGTGAGGGGAATCCCCTCTCCCGCACGCACGCCCTCTCGCTTTTTCTTTTCCCTTTTTTCCCCGCCGAAGCAAGTGCCGCGGAGTTAAAATCCTATCCCGTATAATTTCACAGCGCGGTGCTCTTTTGGAGTTGAATTCTTCGACTGCGGCCGCTGCCGACTGACTCTTTCGCCCGTGTCGCCGCGCTCGCCTCCCGCATACGTAATGTCGCTCCTCAGATATCGCGGTGGACGTATTTGAGCCTGCAAATGCCATCCGAACGAATCCAAACGGCTCCTCCCATGCAGTTAATTAGACAGAAACAACCTCTGCGAACGAATCCTCTCTCCGCGAAACAGGTTCCACGAGACCTTTGTAACGACGTTCTTTGCCCGATGGAGAACGACGCGATGAGACCGCGTCTCCTTTAAATCGCTTTTGTCCTCCTGACCGATTCGCATCCTCGCCCCGTCCTCTGGCGACCTCGCAGCCACCTCCCCGACGCGGCATTGTTCGTTGTTCTTCTGTCACATCGATTACGCCTCTTTTGAGAACGTGCCCACCCCCATCTTCCTCCAGTTTTTATGTTCTTTGCAAGAGGAAAATAAAGATACTCTGAAAGGCATGTCTATTGGTCTGTTTTCACATCCGACGCCTTGTTTCTTCTATCAGGACATTCATTTCGACTGAAAGCAGAGAGGTGGAAATTTCTCCTAAATGACGGGTTCACGACTGAAAATGTGCTTTCTTTGGCATTGCAGTCCGATGAATTGTATTCGTTTTGACAATAGTATTAATAATAAGTGATTTGTGTCCAATATATTAGATTTATCATTTTGCTCGTATTTTTGTCAGATTTTTTTAAAAAGGGAGAAACTGGGCCTTTGCCGTTGCAACCGTTCTTTTATTGTCGTGACAATGAACTCACAAATTAAATATTTAATAAATATATTGTTTTCCCGTTCTGTGTTTCTAGCAAGTTCTTAAATGTTTTGTACAGAAGACCGGTAAGTACTCTTTGCAGTCAGCTGAATTTTCGTTTGATAACCTGGTGGACGCATGCTTTTATGCATGTAAATAAAATCTTTGACTTTTTTGGTATGAGTTTCACAGTGTGTAGAGCATGCAATTTTGAGTGATTAACAATTTCCTTTTGTTTTTCTACGAAGCATGCATTTCCTGATTTCCAGCGCACGCGCGAAACGTACTTCCTGCCCGGAGTCGTTCTTCTCTGTCAGGCGGAACCAGCCCTTGACCCGTTTTCGTCCCGCCCGGCAATTAAAGTAACAGCCCTGATTCACAGGAAATTCAACCGCATAAAAGATCCGAGAACCCGTGTTTCATGAACGAGTATACTTTTCCGATAAGTAAGTGATTATTTTCCATCTTAAGTGGAATTGCTCACCGCCCTGCTATCCATCTCCCCTCGCAGGGACCCAATGGGGGAAGTAGTCTCAATAAATCGCTTCTTTTCTAATTATCCTTAATTGCTTCCGTCCGCCTCCACAAAAGCGAGCGATCCGAGAAAGCCGGGGATTACTAATGCTTATGAAGGACTTATAAAAGAAAGCCGGAACTTAAAATATATCCCCGGCTAGGGGGGAAAAAAATATCGCGCATATTTTTGCATCGAAACGAAGTCATTTCCATATCGGGCGGGACAGCGACAGCGACTCCGGGCCGGGAGGCCGACGTCTTCGGCCCGCGTGCCGGCGACGCTGACCTGCCTTTCTGGCACCCGCAGGTCACCGCCACGGACGGAGACAAGGACCGGCCGCAGAACATCGTGTACTTCCTCACGGGCCAGGGCATCGACCCCGACAACCCTGCCAACTCCAAGTTCGACATCAACCGCACCACTGGAGAGATCTTCGTGCTCAAGGTGAGTGCCTGCATGCTGCGAGTGAAAGGATATAAAAAGATATTGAAAAATTAAGCCTTTAAATTAAATTCCATGGTGGCAGCTGAGACAGTGGGGTAATCCAAAATGATTAAGGATCCAGGAGATATCGACCACAACGATTTAAAAAAAATGTATTTAATATTATACAAAATTAATCAGACACATGTTTTGGGAAGCGGCCCACAACCATCTTTCTAGATGTCCTGGTGGCTTCACAGGCGGGTCCGAATCTTAGACGTTTAGCTGTTATATTAAACATTTTAGTATTATTATCATTGTGTTTTTTGTGATTACATTTATACCATCGAATAACTTGCAATATTAATATGAAAGTATTGGCGTGGAAATATGAAGGAAATGTTACGCTTGACTTTTCTGGTGAATCGAGATATTCCACTACTAGAAAGCACTCGTCTGACCGCACAAGGGAACAAGGAGGAACATTGTCTTTCAAAGAATCCTCTCGGAGGCCGTCTTGCAAGACGCAAACCGCGACCCAATGCTCTGGGTGATTTGCGATGTCGCCACTTCAATATCAAGAGGGTAATATCAGCCGCGCTCCAATAATCTCCTTGTGTATCCGGAGAGCAATTTCGTGGAATCAGCCGGAGCGTTTGCAGTAACGTGGTGCTGACTTCCCGTCGCCGCCGCCCTGCCTCCGGCCCCGCCCCTTCGTCGTTTGAGGCGATATTGCGTCCTTCTGATACTGTAAGATCGGCGAGCGCATTAGATGACCCAGGGCTGGGCAAATAGCGGCTCGAGGCCCCTCGTTCTCGAAAGATCACAAATTTGCCACGAAATGAGATTAACACAAAGGACGTTGTTAGCTCAACGGGGAGGGGGAGGACCTAGATGATTAACGGCTTCTTCGTCATAATCGCATTTTGCGCTTTGGCTCATAATATCTATCTTGTTTTTCTGAATCACTAAAAGGAAACAGTGATCCAATAAAGGAATTAATGAAATCACGGTATTAAATTGATGTTGTTTTAAAATTCATGTATATTCTTTGATACGGATAAAAACAGTTACTTTTTCAATAATTCCTTGGTTATTGCTACGAATCTCCTGACATTTGTTCTTTTGAATGTTTTATGTCACTGCTCTTGGATACTACCAAATGAGCTTTGCAATAAATGATTGGAACATTACGAAAATTGAGAGTTCGGTAAAAGTAGATCGTTTTAAACTGCTTGCGTCCGTTACACACCAGCGAGGTTCTGTGCCTCATTGCGTTTGGGTTTTGGATTCACCATGATAGTGATAAAATTGGGAATAATTTTCAATAGATATCATTAATAATAATAATAATAATAATAATAATAATAATAATAAAAATAATAATAGTTTATATATTTACATGCGCAATTATTTCACATAATACGTATTGACGATTTCTTGTCGATGTTAGGTGCTATCATTTGTATCACTGTTCAATTCACTTCCCTTTCGTGTCCAGATTCAAGTGTCTTACAAACCCTGTTGTAACAAGTCTACCAACCCCTGATACGCATGCTCCGATTTGGCGCCGGCATGGCCCGTTTGCATGGGGGAGGTTCTCGCATGAGCCTTTATCGGCCGTGGAATATGGGCCACCAGATTTCATCTGGGAGGCCGAGGGGAAACAATCGGCGCGAGGCGATCGCCTCCGGAGAAGCCGTTTCCGGGCGCCATGGCGACGGAGGCCTCCTCCGGGACAGGAGGCGGGGCGAGGTAAAAGGGTATTTAGCAGCGGGTCGCGCTCTGCGGTCGCCGTAACCGCGTGTTTGCAGGCGGGGAGGGGAAGCGAGATCGGGTACGGCGAAGTGGAGAGGAAGGAATCATGGAGCTGGAGGGGGTGGGGCGGGGCGGGGCGTGACGAGTTGGAGCGGGCGAGGGTGGAGAGCGGCGGGGCGGGGCGGGGCGGGGCGGGGCTGGGACGACCTCGGCCGGCGCCATTTGCATAACGGCGAGGCGAGGCGAGGCGCGGCGCGCTTTGCCGCGCGGCCGCGGGGGGCGTGCGAGGCGTGCCGCTGCAAGGCGGGCCAGCTGTCGCGAGGACGCTGGGCCTCCGCCCGCGCCCCCGCCCTGCGCTCTTATTACTTACTCGGTGGGCGCGACCAACGCCGACGCCGCCACGCCGCCTACGAGCGACTAATTAAAATAAGGAGGCGTTCGCGCGCGTCGCCATCAGGGCGACGCCTAATTATCGACGACGCCGGGTGTGCCTGGCGGCTCCGTTCAGCCTTGCTCCTCTTCTTTTGCCTCCCTTCGTGTCACTTACTCCGCTCTACCCGAACGCCCGGGCCTTACGATGTTCCCCGGAAGATCGCCTCAACTCTTCTAATGAGGTGGTCTCGGGGCGACTAACGAATGGTTCGACGCCGAATGCGTTTTGTGATGATGGACTCGCGCCCTTAGACACCCGTCGCTTGAATCTTGCCCGGAAACTGACAGGTACGCCTCTCAACCAACCACCCTCATCGTTCCCGTTTCTCTTCGCTATTCTCTTTTCCTCCCTTCATATATCTTTGTCTCATTATTCCCTCGTTCTAGGTCTATCCCGAATGTAGCTACTTCCATCTCGTCGTAAAATTCACGCAAAACGTCGGCTCGTCACCCGAAACGACTCCGCGGCGACGGGCTTTCCAAATGGCCGCTTCTGAATCCATTTCGTGGCCGTAGGCAGGCCGTCGCGACTGGCAGGTGAAGCGTCGCGTGATTATTGCCGAAAACTAAGCCGGCGTGACGGAACTCTGGCAGGTCCAAGTGAATGACGGCTCCCGCGATGTTGTGGGAAGGGAATGAAATATCGTGGCCGCTTTCTTCTTCTTTTTTTTCTTTCTCTTTCTCTCTCAACTTGTATTCTTTTAGTCGGGGGAAAACGTTATTTTCGCCCGCAGCGCTGTTTTGAAGAATAATAACAGTACATTTGCGACGTCCGGGACCACTCAGAGAGAAAAATATTTTTAGTTATGAGGTTTTAATGCGATTTCCAATGTTCTACGAGAGGTCGGCAGCGGCGTGGTGGTGGTGGTGGTGGTGGTAATGGTGTAGGAGGGGTAGCAGAACGCAGGTTGTAGCTCCGTCTCCCCCTGGCTTACACACTGTCACTTCTTTCTTCCACTTCCAGGGTGATAGCCCGTGGCCTGTCCCGTTCGTCCTCTTCTGCGACCACGCCCACCCACCCTTCTGCTTTGCGGCTGCAATCTCTATGCTCCCTCGTTCGCGCTACTTCTTATTTTTCGTCATGGCACAAACTTCAACATTTTAATATTTGTTGCCGAAAATTTAATATTAATTGCCACCTGTCAATTACTACCATCAGCATCTCTTTGAACACTCTCCCTTACGTTATCTTTCCATAACAATGTTTTCACCATTCCCTTCTAGTCGTCCCAAGAAGGTGCTAAAGTGAGATGATAGATCACGTCACAGGCCATGAGCCCTGCTGTTCCGCTTCACCTGGCAGATTTCGTTACGCATCTTTCGCCATCTAGCAGCGAAAGAAGGTATCACTCAGGCGGCGAAACAGGCGATTAGAGGCTTCTTTTAGGCTAGACTTCTTCTAGTAAACCTAAAATATCGTACAGAAGTACTTACTTACCTTTCTAAGGAAGGTGTACAAAAGATTTTTTCGCTCTTCGATCGGATGTGAATCTGCGAACTTGGGTAAAATAATCCGATATGCTAACCGTTACATCACCAAAGCCAACACGCGTTCTTCCTTGCCCTCGTCGACGTCATTCCAGCCATTGCCTCATCCCGTCGTTGAAGTCGCCTCCACTTCCACCTCCTCAGATTCGCACTCCCCCTCCGCCTCCGCCGCAGCGTGTTTTGACAGAATCCTCCGCCGGATTCAGCGCTGTGCTGACGTGCGGAGGGGCCCATCGGGAGACGGCGTCCTCGGGGGCGCCATGTCACGTTTGAGACACCCCCTCCTTCACCGCCGCCGCCCTCAACGACGACATTGACTAAAGCCGAGTACACACCTGAGCGCGAAGCACACTCCGAACGAGCAAATCCCCCTCCCCACCTCCAGCCCGAGAGCCCACGTTCCAGTGGAGATGGACGTTGTGCCCATCGCGAAATGAACGAACCAGCAGCGGAGGTCTGGGACAGAGATTGTACAGAGTGCGTGTTCGCTTGACGCTCACACTGACGTTCCGAGAACCGTCAGCGCCCCCCGAACCGAGCGGCGAACGCGGGTGGTGCGCCTAGTTTGCGGGGTTCAGTGCGTCCAATTATGCCAACGGACATTCACTGTCCAGTTTGTTCATTGAAAGCTCAAGCACATGTGCCCTGCCTAAGGCACCACCGACGTCCTCAACCAGTGTCGTTAGCTTTGCACTTGCCTACGTACTACCATATATGGGCGTTCTCTATCGAACGTTCCTCGCATATTGTTATATGCGAATAAGGTTATGAAAACCAAATTGTAATAATAGGTATGTGCCATTTTTTTAAAAAATTACCTGGCAAACTCTAAATATAACGAATTTCTTTATTATTCTAAAACGTTTCTCGTGCTGAAGATCTTTCGTTTCTAACCGTCTCTGTTCGACATTGTGTTACGCATTATATTCGTACTAAAGGATGATGATTGGTGATACCCTTTTGTCTGTTTATCAACTTATAGCTACAATTTCCTTATAAATATCGTTTAAATGTAACATGACATTATGCCTGGAGTCTGTTAATTTATAACTTAATTTTTCAACCCACCTCTAGAGATTATCAAAACGAATGTTAATTTTCGTTTTGCCTTCGAATTTCACTCTTATTAAATTTCAGGTATTTTTGGCCCCTTTTACGTTTTCGAGCACATTCTGGTTGTATTATTTTAAAACCAAGCATCTTGCAAGCTTGATATATGATTTTAAAGCATCGATCTAGGACTAAATACATCAACCTCAACTCTCTGTTTGTAACACGCATTTATAGACCCTGTTACATTCAATCCCACTGGGAAGATACACAGTACTCGAACACATGCAGGATAGTTGTGTGAGAGAACTAATGGAAATGAATCGGTAGTTGATAATGAGAGGACATTCGCCTTCGGGATTTGCATCGTTACATGTGGATCATAAACCTCGGGCTGTTAGTAAACTGAAACTATCGACGCGAAACGAAGAGAATAATTAAACAGCTGGACTGTGTTTTAGGATTATGTGTCTTACTCTTGTTTTGTGTTCGTAAATGGTACTGCTACTTCCTGGACTTTCGCGAGTACGTATACATTTTCGAGATCAATTATTTCATTCGAGAACGAACTGCGGATCGGGAAAGTCAAAGCAGAGACGAGCAGTTTTACTGCGTAAATATGTTTCGATCTCCTTTGTAAAACTCAAACTGAACATAATCTAAAAATATTTATGTTGAGTAATAAAAACAGTTGCATACATTTTCCAAAGTCTTGTATTTTAAGGAATGTCAAGTGTAGTATGTTGCGTCAGAAGAAAAAGTTTCAACTGTCGTTCGCGATGTTAATTTATTTCTTCAATTAGAGCTCGCATGTATATGACTTCCTGACGGATAAAAGGCAGTATCATCTCAAACATTTCTTGCAATGCCGCAAACATCATTTTCTTAAATGTGCTTCTTTCGCAAATTATGGACCCTTTTGGGGCACGATGAACACTTCATGATTTTATCATTTAGTCTTGTGCACCGGAACAAACGTTAAGGCTAATTTCGTGTGACAAATTGAATCAGCAAAGCCGAACCACATTGGACCCTGGCTGTATGTATCAAATTTTGAGGAGCGCCACGTGAACACAACGAAACTATACGCGAACATTTCTGCGACATTTCACTTCACTGTTCAGGAGTCGCTGAGCCTCATTGCAAACACTTAGGCAAACATTCTTCTTCCTTATTCGGGCCTTAGTGTTAAATACTCTCACTTTCAAAAGGGGGAAGAAATGTTGAGGGGCTTAAAGAATTTAAAACAGTAAGTTATGTCTATCCGGGTTGGTGCAACTGTTAAGGCGAGAGGATCATAGCGTCCCGATTGTAAAGGTTGCGAGTTCAGCTAAACATGGTCATGAGTGCTGGTGTGTATATGTATGAATGTTTATCTGTGTACTCTGGGACGCATGATCCATTTACAAACAGAAATTGTTAAATCAATTCCCTTCCTCTCGAAATTCAACTGCCAAAAGCATGATATATGATTCTGGGGCATGCGTAAGCCGTTCATGTTGCCCATAACGAGCCAAATCAAGAAAAGTACAAAAATATATGTAATACCGTCGTAAAAATAAATTTTTATTTCCAAAATTTATTTCATCAAAGCGAACATTTTAAATTTCAAAAGTGGATTCTATTACTACCAAAGCGGACTTCTACCAACAGATCTGCAGAACCAGTTCCGGAATACTGAACCAGGTGATTCTGGAGAATTTTCACGTTATGCTTGACTAAAACAGAGTTCAATCAACTGCTTGAGTAAAAATTGAGAAGACACTTAGGTGTAGCATAATTATCGATCTTGAGGGTCGAGTTTATCCGTTATGGGGAGCCGATGAGTTCACCGCTTAATACTCTACTTAACCTGTACGGCAATTATACGGATCAACCGACTCGGCAAGACTTCATGGGTTGCTAATAATAATAATAATAATAATAATAATAATAATAATAATAATAATAATAATAATAAAAAAATCAATAACTAAAATTAAATTTTAAATTCAGCATAAATGAACAAATTATTTGTGGAAACATTAATTCGATTGAACACTCCACCCCCTTTAGCTCCCCTCCCCAACACACACACACACTCACAGAATAGAAACATCCCGTTTACGCCCCTGCACAAATCCACCGCAATTAGTTCAAGCGTTTGTTGCACCAATGATCTGCCTCCGCAGGGAGCGGAGGTGCTGTTGAGCGGTTGTCAGGGCAGGCGGCGCGGGGGCTCGGACAATACGTGCAGCGCCGCCGCCGCCGCCGCCGCCGCGCCGTCGTTGTCCCACGAGGCCCGATTTATCATCCGCCGCGCGCGCGCGCGCGCTCCTCCGCTTCGCGCCGCGTTGCGCTGCGCTGTTGTTCGCCACCGCCGCCGCGCGTGTCTCTAAATCCCGCGTCATTTCCGTTGCGATACCCCGAAAATTAGCTGATATTTACCAAGAGGAAGGGGAGACAAACTCCTCGCCTACGAGGAGAGAGGGGGAGAGAAAATCAGATGGTGCGTGGAGAAGGGGGAGGGGCGTTGCACGGGCTGTGACTGCAAGTCTCCCGAGTGGAGTTGCTGAGGAGCGCGGGGGGCATGGTGTGGAGTGGGACAAGGACCCGAAGACCGGGAGGGGTGGGGGTCGTGGATTAATCTTTCCGCGACGTTTCGTTTTCCCTCGAGGCGGGCGGAGAGAGGAGGAAGAGGAGAGGGGCCGCCTGAATAACTTATCGCATTAGCGCGTTTTTATGGGGATCATAATAGCAAATAAATCTCGTGATTCAGAGCTCCTCCTCGTCTCTGATGAGGGCGCGGCGCGCGCGGCGCTTTTGTCGCCAACACAATGGCGGCGGTCGCACGACAATGGCGGCGCCCGTGATAGATGGTGCGAGGGCGCTGCCGCCAATATTTGCTTGTGATGGGCGCACCCCGCTTCCTCTCGCCGCCCCCGCCCGTCGGCGCCTCGCGGCGTGCGCGACGCCGCCACCGCACTCTGTCGTCTTCGCCCGGAGGTCAGATCCCCGAGACAAAACCGGCGGGTCCTCCCGCTCGTAAAATAGTGTCTCCGTCTTTGATTTAGGGGCCTTGTGTTCCCGAAGAAAAGATGGATCGATTTAATTCACTGGGCCAATACACTTATTGGCAGGCCGTGGTGCCGTTCGATTGTTCCCCGATACAAAAGGAAAGCTAAATAAATTTCTGCCCCCATAATTCACTCTTTGTCGGCACGTGTCACTTCGATACGCCGTTGACCCAGGTCGGGAAGAGAGTGGTGACAACAATGCTGGTCATTTACGTCATGTTCGTTTGGCGTTATTCACTACGCGGTGCGTACATGTACGAATTGCTTTTCATTTAATCATCTTGTCCGCAGAGCAAATCAGATTGCGTTCATTTCACCGGTGTTCTGACTAAATGAAGAGACACCCCTGTTTTCACACGCCGCCGATGTGCTTTTGCTTGCGTCTGAACTGCCACTCGCCTTGAAATACGTGTGTTCGTACGAGCGACTTCGTTCCTTTAATAAAATTACTGCAGAGATAATTATTGGTTGAGGTTTGCTCTCTGCTTGCCTTCGGTGTATCATGTTGCAGACGCTGCGTCGATTTTCGATGCCAGCTTTTCTCCTTCGAACTTTGATGTTGGTTTCGCGGAACACTCATTAAGCGGCGAATATTTTTAATCTGAGCTCCGAAAATTGGAAGTGTTAGGAACACATAAGCATTCTGTTAATTGACGGAATCTTCATGTGTTGAACCATTTGTGTATTGAATCGTGCGATGCGGAACCTTTTCCAGCGGATCTCTGAACTACCAAGTGATTTTGAATACAATTTGAACGTTCATGAGAGGTATACCTATATCTTTATTGTTTTGGTCCTTTCAAACACTCGCTTGGGGACGAATCTTTTATAATCTGAACTCCGTTGATTGAAACGTCGGTAACACGATAACGGTCGTTTTCTTAACGAAGTCCAGAAGTGGGGGCCACGAAGGGTGCAGTTGTAATGACAACATTAACCAAAACTCATCTACTTTGATATCATTTTATTGTAGATTTGTTAAAATATACATAATAACCCGTTTCAGTCGTGACTCAGTATAATATTATAAATGTATTGGTTTCTATAATTATTTATAACAATTACTTTAAGTATTTTATCCAGAGCTTTCTAGGTGAACAACCTGACAACACCTGATAACGACGCCCATCGGCGTATTGAACCCTCTAGTGTTGGATGTCGTATATTGATACAGGGAAGGGCGGGATATTCGTGGCAGATACCGGAGGGGGGGGGGGATAAGCAGCTACTTATCTACCTATTTCTTTCTTTTTGCAATTAGACCCTCAAAATTACTGCGTATTGATCTCATTACCAAAGAGTACTTCCATTGTGAATACTCGCTCTTTTTTTAATTTCTATCTAAACCCTTTACGAGTATTATTTCAAAAAATATTAATAGAGATGTGTGAAGTGACGTTGGCGCTCTCTCCGCTCCGAAAGTGAACCGTGTGGCGTTGTTGTTTCGCAGCCGCTGGACCGCGACCAGCCTAACGGCCGCCCCCAATGGCGGTTCACCGTGTTCGCCCAAGACGAGGGCGGCGAGGGCCTGGTGGGCTACGCCGACGTGCAGGTCAACCTCAAGGACATCAACGACAACGCGCCCATCTTCCCGCAGGGCGTGTACTTCGGCAACGTCACCGAGAACGGCACCGCAGGTACGTGCTGAGCAGCGGCAACCCTGTCGCAAACTCCCTTCAGGGTGACTTAAGGGGATATATGGTATAAGAGGAACTATTTAAGGGGGAAAATACAGTAAACAGTTTTATTTAGATTGCTTATTTCAGTTTTTGAATTTTTCAATGGACAAAAAAACCTTCTAAACAATGCCTTTATAAATCTTTGTTAACTAGTGCTACTTTTTCTACTCAAAATTGTTGGAATTCAGGAATAACTAATCATTTTAAGCATAGTTTTAAATGTTTAAAATATTTTTTTTCAATTTTGAAGAAAGGGTTTAGGCCACCTCTGAAGCCACCCTTCTCCTTATTTTACAAAAATTGATTCTAGTTAGAAGAGAATGTTGATGTTCTTTCCAAAAGCGCACATCCAAAAATATCATTTTCATTTTCCTCACGCTTGACTACTTAAACCATATGTTTCCACTATTCCAAATTCTGAACATCAATTATTTTACGTTATTAATTCAATCTTTAATTTTTATATGATTATAATTTAACTAAGAATAGATCACTCAACTTGATGCTAGAATCTTTAAATTTTAAACTTCAAAATAACAGTCCTTTCATAACTTTTTTCATTTTTTTATCATTGAAGCTTAATAGGAATTTACTTTTAGTTCTTAAATTTCCCATTGGCCTGTACCTACTCAAAGATGTTTTTCCACAATTCTTTGTTGTTCTTTAGGAACGATGAAAAGTTAGGAAAGTTAGTTTACAATTAAATTTTGAAGAGCTTTACCATGAGAATTCAAAAAATTCATTCGTTAACCCTGATTCATTTTAAGAACTTACTGGTTCTGTCTCCTACAAGGAAGCTCCAAAACAAGAACTTGTAATTTATGTTACATATAATTGCATGCTAATTGAAAGTACTTTTTTATATAGGAATGGTTGTGATGACCATGACAGCTGTGGATTATGATGACCCAAGTGAAGGAAGCAATGCACGACTTATCTACTCAATTGAGAAAAATGTTATTGAAGAAGAGACTGGCTCACCCATTTTTGAAATTGAATCTGAAACAGGAGTCATTAAAACAGCAGTATGCTGCCTTGACCGTGAACGCACACCAGACTACTCTATACAAGTGGTAGCAATGGATGGAGGGGGGTTAAAAGGTATGTATTACCCTTTATGGCATTACATCAATATATGTTTTCATGAAAAAGAAGTGAATATAACTACAAAGTAATGAGTATTAACTTTGTTGCAAGTTATTGGTGAATAATGAATTTGAAATTACAGGATTCAGACGATCCAAATCCAGTAATTTGGGTCATAAGATTTCATATCTCTCTTAGCTTTGAATTGCTACTTTTACTATAAGAAACTTTTAATGTTCTGTAGGAACTGGAACGGCATCGATACGTGTTAAAGATATTAATGACATGCCGCCACAGTTTACCAAGGATGAATGGTTCACTGAAGTGGATGAAACTGATGGCTCAAATCTCCCAGAGACCCCAATCCTAACTGTCACAGTCCATGACGAGGATGAGACCAATAAATTCCAATACAAGGTAAGTGCAGAATTTCAACTTAAAGACTTTCTCTTCTATGCGATAGTTTCAATATCATATTTACAATATTTTTATATCGCTCTGTTTTTAAAGGTAATAGAAAACAGTGGTTATGGTGCTGATAAATTTACTATGGTTAGAAATAATGATGGTACAGGATCTTTAAAAATTGTTCAACCACTGGATTATGAAGATCAACTTCAGAGTAATGGATTTAGATTCCGTATTCAAGTCAATGATAAGGTAAGTTATACATTTGTAAATAACTGTCCTGATAATTGCACAAGAAAATTTTGGACACTTTGCTACTAAATATATTGTGTTGTAGGGTGAAGATAACGACAACGACAAATACCATGTTGCCTATTCTTGGGTAGTTGTGAAACTACGCGATATTAATGATAATAAACCCCAGTTTGAAAGGCCTAACATTGAAGTGTCAGTTTATGAGAATGCTGAAGTAGGAAAATCACTGGAAACATTTAAAGCTACTGATCCTGACCAAGGAGGAAAGAGCAAAGTGAAGTATGCTATTGACAGAACAAGTGATCGTAAGAGACAATTTTCAATAAACCAAGAAGGAACTGTCTCCATTCAACGAAATTTAGACCGTGAAGAGACACCTAGACATCAGGTAATTTATAATTGCACTCATCTCTTTTGAAAAAGTAGTTACTCACAAATCAGTAAATCATTTAATTTTATTTCTATTTTTAGGTGAAAGTTCTTGCAATAGATGATGGAGTTCCACCAAAAACAGCAACTGCCACTTTGACAGTAATAGTTCAAGACATTAATGACAATGCTCCTACTTTCCTAAAAGAATATAGACCTGTGCTTCCAGAACATGTTGCTCCACGTAAAGTTGTTGAAATCTTAGCAACAGATGATGATGATAGGTCAAAGAGTAATGGCCCTCCATTCACTTTCCGCATGGATCCTAATGCTGATGATATAATAAGAGCATCATTTAAAGTTGAACATGATCAGAGTGAGTATCCTCAATAAAATCATGTTTAAAAACATTTTGGGAAGGCTTGAGTTAAAAATCATGATTCACTTTTCTAATTTCAGAGGGAGCTAATGGTGATGGCATGGCTGTAGTTACATCATTAAGGACCTTCGATCGTGAGCAACAAAAAGAATACCTCATCCCCATTGTAATCAAAGACTCAGGTAACCCTGCTATGTCTGGCACTAGCACCCTTACTGTTGTCATTGGTGATGTAAATGATAACAAAATGCAACCAGGATCAAAAGACATATTCGTTTACAATTACATGGTAAGAAATGTTACTGTGCTGTGATTTATGATAAAATAAGCTCATTTGTTTTTACACACAAATTAATTTTTTTAATATTATTCCATTACAGGGTCAGGCTCCTGATACAGAAATAGGACGAGTATATGTCTATGATTTAGATGATTGGGATCTTCCAGATAAGAAATTTTATTGGGAACAAACAGAACACACACATTTCAAACTCAATGAAGATTCTGGAATGATAACTATGAAACATGGTACACCAGATGGGAGGTAAGTCAATTGTTTTTTTAACCGTTCAATGCAGAATGACATCCTAAGATATGTTCCTTTCAGGATCTTTATACCTGAATGTCATTAAATTTTCCCTTCTGCTGTGGTATGCCACGTAATGATAAAGATCCATTGTATTGCTGCACTGAGCTAGCTATCTGCTATCACGATGATGCAGGCAATCCATTTCCTGTCACCTGCATTGGAATACTACCCCACCAAACCTAGTCTCTACAGTGAAAGGGTTACGGCTGAGGACTGAGAAAGAGCAAAAGATAATCTTATGATTTGTTTAATGTTGTGTGTACCATTAAAATCTGTGCAAGGATAAGCCGCCCTAATTGTTAATTAATATATTGGTAATTACATAATTTAAAAATCTTCACTTTTCTTTTCAGATATAATTTAAAGTTCAAAGTCTATGACAGGAAACATACACAAACGGATGTACCAGCTAATGTCACAGTAACAGTCAGAGAAATTCCTCATGAAGCTGTGATAAACTCTGGCTCTGTGAGAATTGCTGGGATTACAGATGAAGACTTCATTAGAGTGTGGAATTACAAGGTATAAAGCTCTGCTTATAGGATTTTATCATATTCTTCACTTGATTTCTTATTTTCAGTTAATTAACAGTTCACTGTTTCATAATATCTTCTTTCTTTTCTCACAGACTCAGAATGTACAAAAAAGCAAAGCAGAACGTTTCCGAGACAAACTTGCTGACTTACTAAATACTGATCGGGAGAATATAGATGTGTTCAGTGTGCAACTACGACGCAAACATCCGCCTGTGACTGATGTGCGTTTCTCTGCTCATGGTTCACCTTACCATAAACCTGTACGTCTCAATGGAGTTGTTCTTATGCATCGCGAAGATGTAAGTATTGCATTTCTTGTTTATGTTATTCAGATTTTTTTTATCATATATCTAGATTTTCTTTCCACCTCCTATGAAAATAAACCTTGATATCAATTGAATATAACAAATGCAATATAATGAATATATTTCATTTAAATGGTTTGTATAATCAATATGTATTCTATACAAATATTTTGTTTTAGATTGAGAAAGATGTTGGCATTAATATTACTATGGTGGGCATAGATGAATGTTTATATGAAAATCAGATGTGTGAAGGCAGTTGTACAAATACATTAGATATAAGTAATTTGCCTTACATGGTCAATGCCAACAAAACATCCCTTGTTGGAGTGCGAGTAGATGTTATTCCTGAATGCACATGTGGAGCACGAAATTTCAGCAAAAGTGAATCCTGTCGGTCTAGTCCTTGCCATAATGGTGGGCGTTGTGTAGAAGGTCGTTATGGACTCAGGTAAGAAATAAATTTGTAATTTTTTTGGTTCCCTTCCCTCTTCAAGTTCAAGGGATCTTCACTAATTTATGCAATGTGCTTTTGCAGTTGTTCGTGTCCTAGTGGTTACAATGGTCCTCGATGTCAGCAAATATCTCGAAGTTTCCGTGGAAATGGTTTCGCTTGGTATTCTCCTCTAGACATGTGTGATAATTCCCATCTCAGTTTAGAATTTATCACACGAAAAGCTGATGGTATGCTTCTGTACAATGGTCCTATTGTGCCTCCAGAGACAGATGAAACTCTTGTTTCAGGTGAATGCTTCATTTCATTTTTGTGAAAAAAATAATTTATCAAAACAGCATGATGATCATTGTGCAATTTATTTGGATTTCAGACTTCATTTCATTGGAGTTGGAGAAAGGTATGCCTAGGTTACTGATTGATTTTGGCTCGGGAACTCTGGAACTAAGAGTTAAAACAAAGAAAACTTTGGATGATGGAGAATGGCATCGATTAGATGTGTTTTGGGATACAGAAGTAAGTAAATTCTGAAATAATCATGTTAATGCGTAAAAGTGATCAACCTGTGTAGTGCAGACATTTACAATCTCTACATGAAGCAAATGATTCTGGTATCAAATCTCATGAAAGTCATGAAAGCTTTCACCTTGCAATTCTGGCATGGAATGACAAATTACAATGTAACCCATATTATAATCCGTGAATAAATTAATGAATGTAAACATGGCTATAAATTGGCTTCATTGACTTGTTTAACCACTGTGATGTTTCTTTTAACAGAATGTGAAGCTGGTAGTAGACTTTTGTAAATCAGCTGATATATCTGAACTTGAGGATGGATCTCCACCTGAGTTTGATGATGAAAGTTGTCAGTCAAGTGGTACTGTCCCACCGTTCAATGAATATCTCAATGTCAATGCACCTCTGCAACTTGGAGGCTTGTATGTGGAACCATTTGACCAAACCCATTTCCACTGGCATACGATGCCTAATGGCAAGGGATTTGATGGGTGTATCAAAAATGTGTTCCATAATAGCAAGGTATATATTTTTAAGTACTCTACATGAAAGTTAACTAAAATGTGAAAGTCAAACAATTAATTGAAAGTTTAAAAAACTTAAAAAATTGTTTTGTACAGCTTTATGATCTTGCATCACCTGGACTGTGGAGAAACAGTGTTGCTGGTTGTCCACAAACAGAAGAAGTTTGCAATACACAAGAGTCCACGCTGCGTTGCTGGGAGCACGGCCAGTGTGTTGGTAGTTTCTCAGAAGCACGATGCCAATGTAAGCCTGGATGGACTGGACCCTCTTGCCTCAGTCCAACCACGCCTACAACTTTTAAACCACAGAGTTATGTTAAATATGCCCTGTCTTTTGAACCTGATCGTTTCTCAACTCAAATGCAACTGCGCTTTAGAACACGAGAAGAGCACGGAGAGTTATTTAGAGTGTCAGATCAGCACAATCGGGAATACGGTATCCTTGAGGTATGAAAATAATTTTCTCTGGGCATATTACAGTATGTTATGTAGTTATTCATTCTGTTAGTTAAAAATGTCACTTTGTAATTTTGCAGATTAAGGACAGCCGTTTGCACTTCCGGTATAACTTAAATAGCTTGCGCACAGAAGAAAAGGACCTCTGGCTTAGTGCAGTTACAGTTGATGATGGTCAATGGCACACAGCAAAGGTTTGTTCAATATTAATTTTTATCAACTTTTTTATTTATCAAAATGTCTCAGGATAATAAAAAAGTAATATTTGTTCCTTTAGGTATCAAGATATGGTTCTGCTGCAATTCTAGAATTAGATGGTGGTGAAGGCAGACGATACAATGAGACTTTCAACTTTGAAGGACATCAATGGCTTTTAGTTGACAAACAGGAAGGTGTTTATGCTGGAGGTAAAGCTGAATATACTGGTGTACGTACCTTTGAAGTATATGCTGACTATCAAAAGGGTGAGTAAAGATTAAAGCAAAGAATCCAACCATCAAAAAAATTGAATGCATTGTAATTATAAATTGTACCTCTTTTTAAAGGCTGTTTGGATGATATTAGACTTGAAGGCAAGCATTTACCATTACCTCCTGCAATGAATGGAACTCAATGGGGTCAAGCTACTATGGCACGGAATCTGGAGCGAAATTGTCCTTCAAATAATCCATGTGCCAATGTTATTTGCCCTGATCCATTTGAATGCGTGGATCTTTGGAATGAATATGAGTGCACGTGAGTATTAACATTCAATTCTTTTCATTCTATATTAATTTTGTGAATTGAGATGGTTATATTTGTTATTACTTGTTGACGATCTTTATTCCTATGGAAGGTGATCATAATTCTTAATTAAATTTTTATTATTGTTATCATTCACTACATTAAAAAATGTTTCAATGAAATAAGAATTAATATACTATAGTATTTTTCAAAGTATTTTTTAAAATTATTATTATTGAAATAATGGTAGTGTGCCCCTGGTAGATCTCAGAGAACTAAGACTATTAATATGCTTATTGCAATAATGCTCTTTTGGGTACTGCCACAAACCATTATTATTACAGATAATGTGCAGGAAATGAATAATTATTAATAATTCTTCTTGCTTTCCACTTTTAAAAATGATTTGAATTTCAGAGTGACAGAATGTTTTAAGTAATTCTTGATCGTAGTAAGCTGCATATTTTGCTATAATCTATAAATGGTGTCAAGATGTTAATTTCACTTTAATTGCAGTGCCAAAATAATGTAATGGTACTATTAAAAGAACATTCATCAACTCCTTTTATGGAACTCTTAATTAGTTTTGATTACTTGAAAACTGAAGTAATGTGTTTATTTTATCTGAATAATGGTTGACCTATTTTTTGATTGTTTTCTATATGCTTTTATTTTTCTTTTGCTTCATTGCTCCAGCAGATGCAGAGGGCAGAAATTAAATTTTAATTAAGAGATTGAGCTTTTGAATATTTTTGTGTGTATTATTATTGAGTGTTTAACGTTCTTAGCTTTTGGCCTTAAGCTTTTTTCACTATTCTGTAGACACTAATCATACATTCATATTTTGGGAGTTATATTAAGAGACTTGGAACATCTCTATTTTTTTTAACATAAGTAGTTGTTGTCAATAGTGAATTCAGATTATTTCATGATTTATTAGTTCATAAAGTACTGCAATTCTCAATTGAAACAATTCTTACTTAGTTTTGAGCTATAAAACAACACAGTAATTCTTCTAAGGAGCAAATTGTGATAACCCACACTTGACTAAAACAATAAAATGGAAAAGTCACTAGTTCTTGGACAAAGGACCTTCTCCCAACTAATGTTTGTGGTTTCTTGTGCTAAGGTGCTTGGTGGCAAAGCTTGTGCATCAGCCAGTATTTGCTCATCACATGATTATGTCATAGGTTTACTCATTTTTTGAGTACTTGTAAAGATTTTTAGTGTATTTCTTCATTTCTATGTTCAGTAGTTCAAATAAGAAAATAAAAAAAAAATAAAAAAATCAGTTCCAAAACCATTGCACCCATTACTCTCCCTTGGATTCATCCCTGGATGTTGAAACTGAATATTTTGAACTTATAAGAACTTGAAATAACCATTATCTTAATTAACCCTTAAACTCTTCAATTCTTTCAAATATATTAATTTTTATCAACTTTTTTATTTATCAAAATTGTTGTGTACTTATGAACTCACTGTCACTAAACAGAATATACTTTTCTTTCCTTTTATTTCTATTCATTTGATGTAGCTTGCAATCATTTCTAAAAATCTTGCTTGATTTTTAGTTTTCAGCTTTATTTCATAAGTTTTGAAATTAATTTTTATAAATTACTGTTGTTGTTTGATTTGTTTTGCTATGTTTTTCCACCTTGGGATGAGGAAAGCCTTGAATTTCACTATAGTTCAGTTCTGAAAGTTTCTTTATTGTTTAAGAACTACAGCTTCTTGCTGAATTACTTCCAGAATGATGGTAAAATTGGCAAATTACTTTGGGGTCTTATATGTATATACAGTCTTAATTAATAATATAATGATGGCCAGAAAGTGTCATTTGAATGGATTACTGTAGGAATTTAAGTGTTTATAGAATATTTCTAAGTAAAATCGAATTCAGTACTGTAATTTTAAGGAGTTATCTTTGCTACTTTCAAATGAAAATCAATTCCACCACAAAAACAAGAATTTCTGTTTTATTTTCGGGATATTTCATTTCTCTTTGCCTCATTTATAGTTTTTATTCATTTTTATTATTTCACTTCTAGTTTTTTGTACTAACTTTTTTTGTTTGTTTTTTATACCAAATAATACAGTTGATCTATGCTGTTTTTAAAATGGATGTTTATGTGGTGATAAGTTCTCCCAAGTTCTGAACTGAAAATATGATTTGCATTTGAGAAAAGATAGAAAAAAACGGTATAATTTGCATGTACATACAGTTGTGGTGAGGGACGCATTCTGACACCTGACCAGAAGAGCTGCATGGACAAGAATGAGTGCCTGGAACGACCTTGTCTAAATGGTGGCACTTGCATCAACCAAGACCCCAAATTGCGTTATCGCTGTGTCTGCCAGGAAGGTTTCTGGGGAGAGAACTGTGAGCTTGTCCAAGAGGGGCAAACATTGAAGCTGAGCATGGGTGCACTTGCAGCCATCCTCGTTTGTCTGCTTATCATCCTCAGTAAGGAGATGGGCATTTTCTCTTGTATACATGTCTTCTTGTGCATGATCAGTTGCATGAACAATTTTGGTGCATTAACCCACCTATGCTTTATGTATGTTGCTTTTCACTTTCAGTGTAGCAGGATGTACATTTATTTTTTATTTTTAATCGTATTTTCATAGCAAGGTCAGATTCCAATGGATGGCTCACCTGTGGTATGTATGAAATGTTATCAAAGCATTTATTAAATTCAGTTTAATTTTTTTGTGGCACGTAGCTGTCCTGAAGGTTTCCGGATCCGAGGTGTGACATGTGTTAATGAAGATGAGTGCAAATGGAGGCCTTGCCAAAATGGTGGTCGTTGTGAAGATTATGAAGATGAACGTCGTTATGTGTGTCATTGTCCTGCTCGATATACTGGATTGAATTGTGAACTTGTTCTACTGGAGTCAGGCATCATTCAACCTTCGCGTGATTTTATCATTGCCATCATTGTTTGTCTGATTCTGTTACTCAGTAAGTCCATGTCCTTCCCTGTGATATTTCTGTTTGGATTCTTCCTTCTCAGTTGACAAACCATACATTTTCAATTGCAAAAATGTCATTGGATTGCAGTAAATTGAATTCACTGATAGGAAGTTGTCTTTTAATAACAAATAACCTTTGCCTTATTGGTGAACTTCATAACATTCAGTATTCTGATAATGATTTTTATGCCTTATGGGATTCATTAAGGATTCATACTATATATATTAACTTTAGTGTTCATAAAGAAATACAGTTTGCATTGAAAAACATTGGGTATTGATTGGTTTGCTTATTCATGGATCATTCATTCATCGAATTAAAAATTAGTACAAATATTTTTTTTTTATTAGAAAAATAAATTTGTAATGATTTCACGTTAAAGAATCTCTAATAAAATTTGTTACAAATGGGAGAAAAGAGAAATTAGTGTATATCATGGAAAGAAAAAATTAACTATCTCTGCAAATTTTTGTTAGAACACTAACATTTTCTTAATGTCTTTTCTTTTGTGAAGAATTCCAATGGCATACAATATTCTTTCCTCATTATTTGTGCTTTTCTTTAGTTCAATTCCTTTTAAATCTGCAGCTTTTTAACAATAATTTCCTAATCTTGTGTGTTTTCATTTTCTATATTAAATTGGGAAAATGGTATAAAGTATATTAATGATACTCATAAATACAATCTGTGTAGCTTTCACATATTCTTGCTACTATGGCATTCTTTACCAAAATTTTGAAGTGGTAAGTTAATATTTGCATGACTGTAGAAGTAGTACAGTAGTGAAAATATGTAGTCTGAATTAGTATATTAAATCAATTTTTTCTTTATACTCTAATTCTCAGATCAATGGTGCTTGTTATTTCTTGTATGGTAAAATACCCTCCTATTTCTAATACTTTTTGTGCTCTTGCCTTTGACTACATTTTTTATCAAATAACTTGCATGTGCAAGTAACTTGCAAGTTACATTTTTATGATGTAACCACAAATTTCTAACATGCACTAACTAAACTGCTTTAATTTCTAGATTCTTTGGTGTTAATATTGTAGCTCAGAATTTCTTAAATCAATCTAAAATGAAAGTCAGATATTACACTATCAACTAGTTTAAAGCATTTGAGAAAAGTCTTCAATACTGTCAATTTTTATAACAATTGTTTCAAATGATTGTCCCTAAAAATATATTATTAAAATGAAGCAATAAATATTTTTTCCTTGGAATTAAGGACAATCAAAATTCAAATGTTAATGTTGCTTATTCCATAAATTCCAATTTAAAATTATGAGTACTAGAGTACAAACTCTCTTTCACTTTCATCACATTATCTCCCTAGTTTTTAAAATTTTGGAGTTATGAAAACTAGAGATAATGTTAATTTATATTCAATGAGTACAAACAACGAGTCAAGTTTAGGGAAACTCACCTTGTAGCTATGTTCAATGTAGCATGGATGGCCATAATATGTGTGGTGCATCTGAAGGTTTTGAGCCAGAATGACAGGAATGAAGAAGGTGTAGTATAGGAGTAGGAGAGAAGTTCGAGGAAGTGAATGATGGCAATTTTATTCTCTTATAAATAATCATTGTTATTTCCATTTGAAAATTATATTGTCATTCTTGTTCGTGACAATATTGGATATAATTTTGCAGTAAATTGAATTATTTTATTTTATTTGTGAAGTCTCTGAAACCAAACATGGACATTTTCTGTATTCTGTATAGATAATTGAAGGGTTTGGGAAATCCATTTTATGAAAAAGTTCTAATCTATGAAATGACTCTATCTAACCTATGAAATTTAGTTTATCAGAAGGTTTTTTAAATTATTTATACCTTCCTATATTCTTAACTTTAATTTTGTTTTGGTTCATTTCACATTTTGTCACAAACAACGGAAATTAAAGTTAAGAATAAAGGAAGATATAAATAATTCAAAAGAACTCCCCCACAAGCAAAACTCAGTGTCACTTCATAGATTCCATGCATGATTTCAGAGGCTTCAAATATTAAGTTAAATAATACAATTACCAACAAAATTAAATCCACTATTTTTACAATTAAGTCTGATAATGTAATTTCCTAATTGAAATAACAATCATTATTTATAAAAGATGGCAATGCCATCATTCACTGTTCAGAACTTCCCTCTTACTCCTATAATATACCTCCTTCATTCTTGTCATTCAGCTACAATCATACACATTACACATTTTGGGGACATCTGTGTTACATAACAGAGACTTACAAGGTGAGTTTCCTTAAACGTGTATTTTGTTCTCATTCAACTTTAATTAAAGTTACTTCTACTTTTCCAAACTTCAAAAATAAAAAAAATTGCAGATAACCCGATGAAGAATGCAACAGGGTGTTTGAAATGTGATTGTAATTTTAAAATAGAATTTATGAAATAAACATTAACATATGAATTTTGATTGATTCCCAGGATGAATGTTTATTTACTTATTTATTTATAATACAAAACTTTCCTTATTCCCTGTTGTATTGCATGTTAAACCATTAGCAGGTGACATTCAAAATTACTTTTTTCTTCTTAGTTGTATTTACATTTGTAGAGAATGTTTTGATTTACAATGATGTGGAACTAAATTCTTAAAAATTTATAAAATAACTGAATTTCTTTAAATATATAAACTTAATTGGGAAGATATTCAATAATATTTTCTTTTTTAGTTCTGGTCCTGGTGTTTGTTGTCTACAATCGAAGGAGAGAAGCACACATTAAATATCCTGGTCCAGATGATGATGTGCGCGAAAACATCATTAATTATGACGATGAAGGAGGTGGTGAAGATGATATGACTGCTTTTGACATTACGCCTCTGCAAATTCCAGTTGGAGGTCCACTACCGGACATGCCTGCCAAATTACCCTGTAAGTATACCGTTTAGAAAGCGTTAATTTCTGAAATTTCATCACAAATTTCATCGCATTTTGACATAGTACTTACAAATGTATTACATCATCTTTTCCAGTCCCACCACTCGGCCCAGAACCTAATGTAGGCGTTTTCATTGAAGAACACAAGAAACGTGCTGATGCTGATCCGAATGCTCCACCATTTGATGATTTACGCAATTATGCCTATGAAGGAGGTGGCAGCACAGCTGGCTCTTTGTCTTCTCTTGCCTCTGGTTTGTACATTAATTATTAGTGTTATTGTTCATGCAAATTGAAATACAAAAACCATGTACTCAGTGTAAACATCCTTATGCAGGCACGGATGACAATGAGCAAGATTTTGATTATCTGGGAGCGTGGGGGCCTCGGTTTGACAAGCTGGCGGATATGTACGGCCAAGAGGGAGAAGAAAGTGAGGAGGAGGAGGAGCAGTGAGCGGTAACGTTCTGTAGCACACCTTATTCTCACTTGTTGGCCAATTATACTCCATCATAGCCCATGGACATAGTGGCTTGAAGAACCATCACTGACAAACCCTTACTTACCATAAGGCCAGTGTCCCTCGTCAGCATATGATGTCACCTCTACAAGAATTATCTCCCTCTATCTTTCTTCACACTGTCATCCATCATGTTCAAGTATAGGTTATCAAACCATGAAAATTGCCTTCACACTGAACTGCAGGACATATGCTGGACTATTTTTCATGTTGATAGTTTTAAAATAGAATTATTATAATATATGTTGAAGGTTGACAAACCTAATCAACGACCAAACAAGAAGGCATAATGCAGAGTAGTGAATATCAGTTTTTTATTCTTTAACTATACAAACAAATTTTCCAGAAGAATTACCACTTGTTGCAGCTAAGAACAAGGTCTTTTTCTAGGTAGGACACCTATACATTCTCTGGGCCTTAAAACTGGGGTTTAAAACTTAAGGAAGAAACTTTCAAAAAGACTGTACTTGTTCTTGGCCAGATTCCTGGCCAAGTCATATGTCACATGTAACTGTGTTCTTGAGCGTGGGATGAGCACCTACCACCGTCTCCACCCCCACCCGACCATCTGGCATCTGTCAGCCAATGACCTCTGTACATAGTTGGCATAGCATAAGCATTAAACTATTCAAATACTCATGAGCAAAAATCATCACATACCGTAGATTTGTAATGTACATAGATTGTCCATATTGTGTTATAATATTTTTAAGCATTTTTTGCACATACGTGAAGTCATTATTAAACAGCCAGTCACTTGTTTCACAAAGTCATTTTTCCATTCCACGGGGCCCTCCGTGCTCATCTTTCCTCCAAGGGCGCAGGTTTCATTATTGTGGTTTATTTTATTTTTAAATGTTATTTGTTTGATCGTGCTTGTGTATCATTCACACTTGTTCCTGGTTGCTTGTTGTATGTCTGAGTGCCTGAGTGGGTATGTCATTGTCATGCCAAGTCAGTCCATGAGAAAAGAAGTGAATGACTGCATGTTTTTGAATTTGTATGAAAGCAGTTTTACGAATGTGTGCATACTGTGTGTGCCAGTTGTATACAGAATTAAATAATGTAAGAGAAACATTAGCCTATGTATAATGTTTTTTTCCTGCCTTATTTAACATGGACTAGTGCCAAGTGAAAGATGTAGATTATAATCACAGTAAAACAACAAAAAGTTAAATTAATGTGTCGCACTCATGTATCAATTTGTAGTTTTAGTAGATAATTTTAAGAAATATACAGTACATACATACTTTGCTCTACATTTGTCACATTTTCAAACTCTAGCTGTATAATTACCATTATGTTTAAGTTAGAAACCGTGGCAATTGTGTCAGGACAAACTGTGTATTTTATTTTCTCACTGTACTGTACTGAGAGATGAGTGATTTGTTTTTGTGTATTAGGTTGGTATGCATGTCATTCAGCAGGCTGTTACTGTGTACACGGCCTCATGTTAGTGTAAGATGTGTTTTTATGTTGTAACTAATCAAGACTTTTAGTAAATGGCCATCTTAGAATTTAAGTATTATAATATATATTATATATAAAATATTAATTATTTTGGCAGCAGTTTGATGCCTCTACCAAATAAGAAATGATGTACTGCAAACGAGAATTTGCACTTCAGTATTATGTTTTACAATTTCTATGATGTTTACTAAATGCAAGTGTATGGAGAAGCTAATTGGATTGAACCGAGGAGTTTCAGACATTCCAAAGAGAACTAGATTCTGGTAAACATACATGGCACCTCGAAGCTGTAGTAAAAATTGTTCTCTTTTTCATATTTTAGTTCTCTGTGTGGTCAAATTAAACATTTTGGAATTGCCAACAAATAAGAAGAAAAGAAGGAAACTTGGACTGATGTAACTGCTCAAAAAATCCAGTGTAAATTGACATTTTGTCCTTGGATCCGTGTGTTTGTTTATAACTATTTTATTATTTGTATGAGAGTAGGTAGTTAAAGTTGCGGCAGATACTGTGAGAACACCCTCCTTATCTCAGCAATATAGGGCTTCTGTTTAGCTTGTTTGATGCAGGAAACATATTCAGTCATCTTAGCATTAAGTCCTGCACTACCAAGCATCAACACACCAGGCTGTGACAGACTACCCTCTTTCCATGATTTGTTTGTTACTGCACAAAAACTGATCAGTGCCAAATATTATATCTCTAGCACTTTGCTGTATACACATGTTACCATTCACTATCAATTGTTTTCTAGCCTAATATGCTAGGTCTCTCCAGATTTTGTCTCCATACTCCATATCACTGCCATTTAGATCATGCCCATAATTTTTCATTTTTCAAGGCAAGAGATTCTTACAAGTACAGCTAAGCATTCCCTATTCATTTGTTTGTGTGTGTGCGTGTGTTTTCATGTACAGTCTGCCACATTTAACTTTCTGTTTAGTTTTTTTATTTATTTATTTATTTATTGTGGTTATACAGACATCCATTCCTCTTCAAAATTGATAATATGAGGGTTAACATAAAAGAAATTTTGTACATTTTTACAAAATCTTCATATAGGAATATATGAATCATTACATCTTCAAATGTAAAATAGTAGCACACGGGGGTAATAATATATTATATATAAATATAAATAAAGATGATAGTCACAGGTTCAATAAACAGAAAAGAGAACATTGTTTTATATTATTATTTAAGTTTCTTATAGGTTAAGAATTAAGTGGCTACAGTAACTAGATGAGAATGCTTCTAAAACATTAAATATAATTTGGAGGAACAACCCAATTTTAGGTGAGATTTCATCTTTGAGATGTGCAGACCTCAGCATGTCACAGCTTGGAAAATTACTTTCAATTTAAGTACATACTTGACATTATCTCATTGAAAATGTCAATTGTTTTTTCAAAATCCCATTTTGAACTACGGTGTATTATTCCGGTCCAGATGGCAACAGTTATCTGCTGTGATTTTAGTTGCAAATGTGTGTTTTTTGTGAGTGTATCTATGTTTGTATTTTGTTTCTCAGCTGTGATTACCTAGCTGTATAGTTTCAGTATGAAATAAATACACCATTACTATGTTCCCAACGACGAGAGTATTATTGCATCCTTTGAATCATCCTTGCATCCTTTGAATATATGACCTGCGTCCCATGTGGCTTCTGGGGACAACCCCAGCTATGCGCCCGGGCGAGAGGCAACGTTAAGGTTGTCAGTGCTGCGAGCTCTTTCCCCATCGCTTCTTTGGTATTTCCCCAAATAGCCTCTCCAATGAAACAAAATTCTCCAACTTTGTTACGAAAAAATGTCTCCAAATTATGGATCATCAATATGAGCTGTCCCTATTTAGAAGTGAGTGATCATGGCGGACGCCGCGAGGTGCAAGTCAGGCAGCTGTTGCCGGCCGTGACTAGCGCAGACGTTTCTTGCCCGATGGTGTTCCGCGCTTTCGAACCGGTCTTCTGAAAGTGTGGTCCCGGAAGCTTGAGTCTTCCCCATGGAGCTTAGAACAGCTCCATGAACTACCCGTCTACCCTCAGTCGCTGTTCTCTACCATTGGGCGCAGTTAACACCAAATCAGATGTCCAAAATGGAGTTTGGCGGGAAAGTGTTGTGCTGCTGTGCGCGTAAGCAATTCCTAAATAATTAGTAAGTTTTTGGCTGTATTAAGCATTGGCCGATGGACGTGTGTTTTATCATATTTATTATTTACAATGATATTTGAATTCTTACGGTTTGTTTAGTTTCTGGCTGCGCATCTCGTTCACAAATTTAATTTAAAGAAGCATTATCCTATCAAACATAAATCAAATCACTATCTTTTTATTTTGAAAATAGTTCATAGTAAATATTATCATGACCTGATTAGCGACGATACTAAGGTGTGAATTTGTAATAAAATTAAATGTATGGAACATTTGGATCCACGTGCCCTTTCATTGGATGTGAAAAAGTGCCAACGAATTTCGAGTCCCTGTGCTATTCGAGTAGAGGTGACGCCTTCCATATATTTTTATAAACTGTCGGCTTTTTAAATACTTATTTTAGACATTTGTATTAATTATTATCATCGAAAGAAATATTACATTTATTAAACTTTAATACTAATCGTTTGGAAAAAATTCAGAACGTTCATAAACGCAGTACCAAAAATGTTATTTTTCACCGAGTGGAGGAACTTTCAACACTAAGTTAAACAGAATTTAATTTGATTTAACTATTAATTTTTCAACGTATTAATTAAGATAAATATATGGTTATTTAAATACATATTGCACTTTTTATCATTTTTTTAAGTTTAGATTTTAGATTTATTTAGTGAAAAAACAGTAAAAAGTGTATATGACGTATGAGGGAGAAGATCATCTGCGCACGTTTTGAGTTCCAAAACCCCTTCCCCTCATTTTCACTATAAATAGTTGAAAGATGAGTAAAAGTTTAAAATAAATAAATAAAAATAAATTTTGAACAAGCCGAGGTTAGCAATATTAAACAAGGAAATTCGTTCCCGAGTTATAGAAAACTTATTTGCATCGGTAAATGAATTGCAAGTATGATTATTCTGCATTGCTAACAAAATAACTCGCCCTTGCCTCTACTTCAACCATTACAAGCAAAAGGAAAGTTCAACAGAACGTGCCCAATTGCTCAATGGATCAGGGAAAAACCTGATCGATATGGGACGAAAACCGGAAGCTGAAGTATATTATTTGTTACAAACGTATATTTTTAACAAAATTATACAATACAAATGTAAACTAATTCAATCTATATCACTATTTTGTTAAAATAAACATTATTTTTTCTTTTTGATAATCAGTATAATTTCTAATTGTATAAAAACAGTTATGCAGCAGAAAAGATTTTACTTTTAACTTCAATTTGTGAACCGACTTCAATCGTTTAATGTCATCTGGCAATGCGTTCTAAAGTAACGTACATGTATGTGGATTTCTGATTGTGAGCTGTTGATACTGACACTTGAACGTGATTTTTACGACGTGTGTAAAATTCCAAGCTCAATGAAGAGAGGCTTGCAGGAATCACGCGGATGGCATTTTTTCATTATTGGAATAATTTTCTTTTGCAATCTAAAGGTCTGAGTACTACATGATGAGTTTCCCCAGGATATTGTGACATATCTCAGGCGGGAATGTACCTTTTCGAAATACACGCAACGAGCTGCATGAAAGCTGACAGAATTTGTAGGAATTCAGTTTGCTGTGCTGATTTCCATTTTGACTGTTGAATTTCAACATTCAAGTCACGCGCATTTGTTATCCACAATGATTTTAATGTTCCATTTTTTATGAAACGTATTTTCAATAGTTTTCATTTGCTAGGCAAGTTTTAACGAATATTTGATGACATTTCATGCAATACAATTGGGACACGACTTGATAGATGTGATTTGGTGGCAGAAGAAAACAGTTGATTTGATGACCTACGTAAATATTTGGTCTTAGCTTTTACACAAATAGTCTTGAAGAAAAAGGCATAGGTTTTACATAAATAAAGTCTTTGAAGATTCACAAATTTTTATTGCTTCATACATACTACGATGCTGTGTTTGAGCAACACCTTCAGGCAATGCAAGTAATGACAATTTAATTATTGAGAGCTCTGTCCATCACTAGGTTGTATATATTATAGCAAAAATTTGAAAAATCTGCATACGTGTTCACGTGAAACATCTCAGAATGATAGGAAAATGTTTTGTCGTGTGAATTGCGGATTACGCAGATGGGTGGAACTAGTTACCTACCTATGACTTGAAATAACCATCTCCTTTTTCTTCCTTCAAAGCAGAAATCTCCTTTTGTCTTCTTGTTTCTTATTTTTATTTTCCTGCACTTTTACCATTTTTTCTCTGGACCTCTTTTTTTGGGGGGTGGGGTATGCTCTCTCTCGACCCGACACTACGATTATACCAGTAACATATCCAACTGCTTGAGTTACGCAATCGAATTTGTTTTGATAAAACATTTACATCGTTTTTCTTTGCGTTTAGGGCATTTTGAAAGTTAAGAGACCAGATCAGTAGAGACCCCAGACTAAAAGGACCATTTTCACTGCTATTTTATATCATTTCTACCGAGACACCGATGAGCAAAGAGACAAATTTGTAATAAAAAGACTCCCTGCCAAATACGACTTGACTGCCATCAAAGACAACTTGACCGCTCTCAAAATTACCACTCACCACATCACTGAAATGCAACGACGCGACGCCGTCGGGACATTGACACCAATAGATCTGTACACAGTAGAGACAAACAAAAAAGAAATAACAGACATCAAGAAAACACTAAGATTAATTGACTACTTTAGAGTGACCATTGAAGAATACAAGATGACAGACAGAATAAAAGTCCCTGCTGAACCTACCCACCTTGTTCGACATATTCCCCACGATATCCGTAATATTATTCTTCACTCCTTCCAAATACCAATAACCATTTACCATTCAAAATACATGTACGACTTATCTGACCACCTCCCAATAGTTTTCACCAGCACTTGAATCCTCAACTACGTACTTACCAAACCCTCTTCAATACCAAAAACCGACTTGAAAAGATTTAAACATATACTTTCTACGAAAGTACACGCCCCGACCCACGTCCCATATCCCGACTACACAATCAATAGACAACTCCATAGAACAGCTAACCCACCACATAAGACAAACATTCAGAAAAACCACACCCTACTCCAGACATTCTCACCCCAGCCTCCCTGAAATCTTCCCAATCATACGACATAAACGACGAGTTCAACGACAATACTACAAATACAGGCAAGACGAGGACAAACGAGAACTAAAAATGACACAGAAACTAATATACGACCTACTGAAACACCACGAGACTCATAAGTACGATGACCTACTATCTGACAAATGCAGCCCCAATAACATTCACTAAGTCATAAAAGCAGCAAAAAACCACCCTAGTCCCATATCTCCTATCCTAACCAACAATAACACCCTAAACTGTCACCCCTTCGATCACCAATACCTTCGCCCAATCCTTGGCCGAACGCTTCCTTTCCCCAACATCCAAATTTCAGACAGTGTCCTTTGAATCTTCCTTGAAACCCCACCCCTACCATCTGTCCAACAACATACATGGATGACGAAGGGTTTGGATGTGAAACAAATACTTAAGACGATAGACTGCAGTAAATCTCCCGGACCCGATTGAGTCCTGCCATCCCAACTCACCCACCTAACAAAAAACGCAATAGACCTGATCTCCCTCATCCTGAACTCCTACCTCAGACTGTCCTACTTCCGCACCGCCTGGAAGATCGCTCGCGTTACCATGATCCCCAAACCTGGCAATGCTTGGTGAGGCTGGCAAGAACCTCATCGGCTACCATCTAACCACTGTCCCATTAGCCTATTACCCATCCTAAGTAAAATATTCGAAAAGATCCTCCTCCTCCTAACACCTATCCTTGATCTCTATAGCCACCACACAATTTGGTTTCCGTGAGGGCCGCTCTGCGGCCCTCCAACCTCTCAACCTATTCCTAGTCATAGCCACTCCACTCCAAGGTAGAAAAGAAATTCCTGACATTTTCATCGATCTTATACAAACCTACGGCACCGTCCCTCACCCAATCCTTCTCATGAACATCCGACCCTATATCCCCGATCGTATATACACCCTACTACAAAGCTACTTAACACTTATCAAAACCGCTCCCAACTACCCAATCCAAGCCGGCGTCCCACAAGGCGCTGTGTTATCCCCTATCCTATTTTCCATTTATATAAATGACGTTCTACCCACACCAGGAGTACAAACATTCCTTTACGCTGATTACCTTGCCTACCTAGCATCCTTCTGTTCTCTAAACCGATCCTTATCCTACCTCCAAGAATCCCTAAACAACTTCCACCTCTGGGCCTCCCAAAACTCCATTACCATGAACACGTCCAAATCCCAAGCCATCCTGTTTTCCTACAAAACATACCCATCCAAATCCCTCACCTAAACATTGCAAACGAACCTAACCCCTGGACACCAGAAATATCCTATCTCGGCATAACCTTCTCCCGCAGACTCCTTCCCATCACATCCACAAAATTACCGCAAAAGCAACCAGGTAATGGTAATTTCAAGGCAGAATGTGTAGTTGCCTTCTAGCAGAGTCGCTGCTATTCCAGATGAAGCCAACGCTAGAGCAACATCTTTTCGCGATCTGATCCTCGCCAAAAGCAATGAAATTAAAAATGTTTTTCCGGTTCCTCCGGGAGCATCAAGGAATTAAATTCCACCAGAACCACTGTTCACAGCTTCTATCAAAGTGTCGTACGCATTCTTTGTTGTTGTTTTAATTGTGGAACATTTGTACGAACTGTTTTGGCCAATGCTTCAATGTCGTACTGTTGTTCTATGTGCAACTCGTGGTTTAATGCATCGTGCATATGACGATTGGGTGCTGTCATTCCCAAACACGACAATACTTTATTTGCCATCAATAAACACACATCTTCTATCATGGTCAATGTCTCATTGTAAATTTCTTCAGTCATTTGTAGTGTAGGATTCAAAGTTTGACGGCGCACACGATGAAGAACATCCTCAGACATGTCATCTCTATACTTAACCCACAAATCTTTTCGATTCGAAGGGAAACATGTCGATATGATAATCGCAAACAATGTACGAATTTGATTTGGCGATGAAGATATTACGGAATCCTTGAGCGTATCATCCCAGTGTGAATCGTTCTCAAGTAAATGTAATAGTTGACATGCCTCACGGTAAGTCGTACACAGCTGTCCATTAACCGTTCTCAGTTGTTTAAACGATGTCGGACCACGAACATTCGCCAACAACAACCGCAAATAATAACATTCATCGTTATTTGGATGTACTGTGTAGATGCGACCCAGAGCGTCTGAAGCAAATACATTTGGATGTCCTTCAACTTGTGTTCCTTGATTGCGACGCTGAAACGATTTCGATGATGCGTTCCATGTGTAATAGCGTGGCATGTCAGCATACAGCAAAGTGCGAGCAAAATCATCAGTTTGACAGACAGTGAAGAAACTTCTTATTGTTGACGGTGGATGTGCCGCCCTATCTGCCGCGTTAGATTCATTAAAATAAACTCGTTGATCATTTTCTAAATGGACTGCCCAATGGACTACTGTAGGTGTCTTTCATGGATCGCAAATGAAAAGATACGCCAAATTCTTCGTTGCTACTTACATAGCGATCCATCTGGTACTGTGATATTTCATCATTTGCATTGGTTTCACCGAAGACAGCCATATCACTACCTTTGTTTACATATTAGCATATGTACTTTATCGACTTCACAGAGTTACAACATTCCACATTGATGTGAGTCTCAAAAGCTTTGGACAATATTGGCGAGTGAGGCACAATCCAACGATTGTCTACATCAACATTTTGTCCTCTTACCTTCACAACTACTGATCGCCCATTGTCCGCAACTGATCGCCGACGATACAATGGGTATCCATCATTTCCCGTTATGGTTTCACCAAGCAGGTCTCTTGGGTATCGCTTGGAACACTTGCCGTCGACCAATCAGGGTGAATTATAGTTGAAAAGTCCGCAAGGTCCATGTATCATGTGTTTGGTAACTACTGCATGCAATTTTGAGTCAACTATTTCATCTGGAATTTCAGCTGAAATTATGGAATCAATCTCATCTGGCCTTATTTTGTCCATTAACCAGACTAAAATGTGCGCATGTGGCAGTCCACGCTTTTGACATTCTACAAAGTACATCCAACAACGTACTCGGCCATACACACTGGTTTAATAAGAAATTCATGAGAGATTTTAATTTTTGTTTAAAACTTCTGGCAGTTATGTCATGTCTACCAACTGGTGTTTGGCTATATAGTAATTCCCTCTTGATTTCGGACCATTTTCTGTTACATGTGAATGTAACAAATACGTCTGGGCGGCCATAATGCCTAATATATGACATAGCATCCTGAGCATATTCATGCATGTGGCATGGGCTTCCTATATAAGTGGCTGGCAAAATTGTCATTCTTCTTACATTATTTACATTGCCATCGGCATTTATAGCATCGCGGAGATGAATGTATTCCTCTGATCGTGGCCGTCGTTGGTTCAAACGGATGTATGTCAACCGTTCAGTCTCAATTTTGACATACATGTCAAGTGCAAACTGATGAAAAAGTCGTTGACACATCAAAATATGATTTACTTCACCCTGACGGATCATGAGTCTGTATGAATAGAAATTCATAGCACTAACTTTTTTGTTGGTTTCAGCACCTGCAATCAAAAATGAGAAATGTTTAAATTGTTACTTAGATGAATTGAATTTAAAATATTATTTAATCTTGTTCAATTTATTTACCTGTTACTTGATTTACCATTTTGATATTAAAATGATATCCATCTTCCCCCTGCCAGAAGATCAAAGGATATTGTAGTGCATCATAACTCCTGTGTGTTTCATATACACGTTTTAAATCACTATTCCGACGATGAAGGATAATATCTCTAGATTGTAAATTTTCTCCCACAATGACAACAGCCACTTCATCAATGGTAGGTGAATTAAACCTCCTTGTGTGTTCACCGGTAGGAGTTTTGTCAGCTCGAATGATAATATTATGTCTATCAGATGGCATCCGATCCAATGCTATTTTGAACATGTTTACTAAACTGTTATTCTGATGAAGGAACATTTGTAATTCTTGGACAATGGTTCTCTTCACTGTTGGATTGTGAGCACAACGATTATCAATTTCCGCATCTGAATTGCCCATAAAATAAATTTGTAAAAATTGATGATGTGCATCAGGTAGTGGTAACAGTGTTCCCAGTAAGTGATAAATTTGTCCTTGTATCTGTAATTTTTAAAAATTTGTCCATTAATTATTTCCGATATATATTTTAGTACAAACTTGAACATTATAAAAAATATTCTGGTATAATACCTCGGAAGTGGGCATGAAATTGTCCTGTATAATGTGTAGCGCCAAATGACTTCATCTGGAAACAGCTGTTATATTTCTGAATGTTGGAAAGGATCTGGTGGTGGGACCAATTGTGGAAATTTTACTTTGCCTCCAGCACAACATAATCCAGTAGATTCACCAGTGTATTTTAACGCCTTACAATATTTACAAAATATTTTCATTTCCCCAATTGTTACCGATTTGTCGGCACAATAATCAATTGCCGGATCATAGTGGAATGCAGCTCGTTCAAGAATCACAGGAGCACTGCGTCTGCGGATTCGCTCAATTTCATTATGTCTAGCTTGCTGTTGTGTTTGATGTGCACGAACTCGTTGCATTCTAAGCCTATCTACTACATTGTCACTCACTAAAGAACGCAATTCTGACTTAGCAATACGACCATTTTCTTGATCTGTCTCTTTCTGGTCATCTGTGCGGTTAGCACGTGAGGTAGCTCTTCGCACATTTGATTGACTGCGACGACCTAAGTCAGGTCGTCTTCTCCTCGGCATCGTAAATTGAGAAAAATTCTCGCTCATTGAGCAGTAAAGTGTCACTATCACAAAATATCACACACACACACACACACACACATTAGATCCTCCAACGCGCACGCGAATTTGAACTTTATGCATTTCCAGTGGTGGCTGCGGCAGAGAGGCGCTAGGGACACTGCCCCCCTACTGAGATCAGTATTTCTCCCCTTGCGCTGTCTAAAATAACCTCTGTGTGTCTCTAGGGTTGTTTTCGAATCAAACACTTCTTTAGCTTTCAAACTCCCGCTCTTGTTCCGTAGAACGATTTTCATTGGCTGCGGACACTCGCCTCTGTGTCCTAAACGCAGTGTTGTTACGGAACTTACAGACATAGAAATCGCTGCCAATGAGTGTTGAAATGGCAACATGGGTTCGGCAAATGGCGTCTTATGACGGCCGCCGCCCAGCAACCAGGGTTGCCAGATTTGGCGATTTCTCGCCAAACTGGCGACTATTCTCAATTATTGGCGACAAAAATTTACATTTGGCGACTTGGCGATTTTTTGGCTACTTCATTTTTTTAATTAAACAATTCATATTTATATGCCTGCGATAATAAAAAGCAAAGCTTTTGAATGTAACCAATGATGTAGTAATTCTATTCTAGTTATGTTGGTACTACTGTTCTTGAATACTGTTATGTTGGACACTGCCACTATTGGTATTAAACACTGAATGGGTTTAATAACACTCATAGTGTATTATTGAGCTATTTCATCAGTAGAGGATGGTAATCGTGCTATGAGTTTGAGTTTGATTTGATTAACTTAACTTGGCTGATTCCCATTCAAAGATGCCGAAAGTTAGTGGTAGCAGGGGATATCGGCTCGATTGGGAACGTGAACCCTGGGCTATAGGTAACATCTATTCTGATTTGCAAACAATATGTCTCAAAAATAGGTTATGGGCATAATATAACATTTTTATTTAAAAAAAATCCACGAGTTTTATAGATTAATGTTTAAAATATAATACATTTCATCCATTTTTTCAATAAAATATAGCATTTTTAATGAGATGTGTTTTTTATTAACAGCTTATACCGTTTTGAACTTTGGCGGTTTAATGGCGACATGTGGCATTGTAAATGGCGACAAGGCGTGATAGTATTCTGGCAACCCTGCCAGCAACCTGACAGGGGAGGTAGCAACCTCGTTGCCCGGCTATTGATCTATTTTTAAACTTACAATATCCCTTTCGCTTGATTTACGTGCAGGACAGTGCTATCTGGTGGTGTTCTGTTTAACTGATCTCCCCTATCACAAACATTCAGTGCAGTAGTGTGCAATTGGCATCATCTTTCCGATCCACAGACAATCTATGTGAATGCTGTATTCCGATCTTTGCGTCCAGTTCGTACTGTGCATTGAGATTGAGAATGGTTTCCAATTCTGTAAAATGCCTGAAAACAGTCTGTGTAGAACAAGGCTGTGCATTAAGAGAATTAGGACACCTCGGCCTGATATAAAAAAAAATTACAATCTGATAGAAATGGCAATCATTGTTTGGTACGGAAATTTCAAAGGGGTAAATGGGCATCGTAATTTTCGGGGGAATTTAGCCTTGTGTTCTCTCTTTGATTGTAAAACGTTCCACCAATATCAAGAAGATTTCCCCCTACAACAGGTTGATCGCGTTTCACAGTACTCTCCGTTCGTGAGCTGGCAAACTGAAATCTGAGCTGGATGTGCTATATAAAAGAATCTGAGAGAGCGTTTTCACTTTGAAAAGATTATAGACATTTTTAAGAAATACCATATCGGAAGAGAGATGGAATTGACTTTGTATGTTTTCATTATAAAGACTTTTGTTACGAGACTCATTTAATTTTGAAGAATTAGTAATAGATTTACAGAATGTAACAACAGAAGACTCAATTTAATTTATAGATCATGTGTTTAGCCTATCTTCCGGGGAGATAATTCGATTGTAAATATTACTTATGCGACTTAAACAATCCAAATATATAATTTTTTTCAAATGCCTAACATTGTTTGATCCTGTAACTTTGTGTCCCCTCCCTGTTGCCTAATCCAAGAGCCGCCACTGTGCATTTCAAAACGAACATTTCAAAACCAAGATAAGAGAAATCCGTTCAGCCGTTCTCGAGTATCGATAGTCGAGTTCTCGATAATCTGACAGATTAGCCTTTTAAATACGAATGGGAAAGAGGTTTCCCGGAGCATTTCAACCCAGCCGTACGAACAGGATATTTTTGGCTTGACCTCCAGAGGCGCGCGTCGGCTCTTATCTATCGCTTGCTGACGGATGGCAAGCCGCGGTGCTCCGATTCTCACACATCGGAGCTCCGGCCTACGCTATCAGGCAAGGATGTATTGATGGAGTACGGTCTTGCGGCAGGAAGAGCGAGCGTGGGCTCCTCTGATATTTCTTGCTTTTACAGTGCGCCGCAGCTCGTGAGAAAAGGGCTGTTTTGAGGGTTTTCCCGGCAATTATTCGAATTTTTCTCAACTTTTAAACCTTCCCTAGACCTCCACGAACATTTCAAAACCAAGATAAGAAAAATCCGTTCAGCCGTTCTCGAGTTTTAGCGAGACTAACGAACAGCAATTCACATATATATATATATATATATATATATATATATATATATATATATATACATATATATATATATATATATATATATATATTAGTTTTAAAAACACATATAAACTTATGTTAGTAGTTTGTTTGTTACAGTAAATTGTTACAGTAAATGGAAATATTTTTCAACCTTTTGTTTTTTGAATGTGCAAGATTACAAAGAAAGTATTCAAAATTGATATGAAGTATATTCTAGAATCCGTTTAAATTGGCGCTGTTGACTCTCGCTCTTGCATCTTCGTCGATGATGTGTACATAGCTTGTGATCAACTATTTCTCGCCGAAGCATTCTTCCTTCACCTACTACTTATTGCTGCTCGATGCTGGCTGCAGCAATCTTATTGTTAGGCATCGCCAACGAATTTCTACTTTAATTATCTTTAATTAAATTAATATACAACACAACTAAAAGGAATTCACTTCTTTCATTTATAAGGGAGGAGGGGTTGTCGCAAGCGTTACGTAATTTTTTAGGGGGGTTCAACCGCTCGTTACGGGTTGCAAGGGAGAGAGGGGGGTATTGAAAATACTCCAATTTGCGTCACGTAATTTATAGATGACTCCTTAGGAAATCGAAAAATTAATAAAATTTTTAAATAGTGTACTTTGGGTGGCGATAGATAGCAGCAAGCAAGAGTATGTGGCAAGTTCGAATAGCTAACAGAGATCAAAGGAAATAGAAAACTAATACTTGAAAGACTGCCATTTTGTTGCGCCTCTAGTTTCGTGTGCTCTATTTTTTTTTCTTTTCAAAAATACAAAAAAAAAAAATGTTTTTGACTTGTCTTTCATGTCGGTAATATTTTTATCAGCGGAAAATTGTTCACATTATTATAGTGAGATGTAACATTACTCATATCAGTTTCTCAAAAACTCAACCGTTTTCTGTGAAAACTAGCTCAAAATACCGCACTTTCAGAACGCTCAAACGCAATTTTCTCAAAAAGGGCTCCTAATTGTCTCTTCAAACTTTTCGAAGATAGTGCTAGTTGCACTCGTTGTTCAAAAATCACAAATATTAATTTTTTTAACTATCTTTCATTCCGTTTAATATACACTCTTCCAGCGATTTTTTAACACTATTGCATTTGTAAGTTATAGTGTTTCAAATGACGCCTAATGAAGTTTCTCGAAAACTAAAAATTTTCTGTAAAAAAGGGCCTTTTAATTTCGAATTTACAGTAGCGCTTTTGCGCAATTTTCTTAAAAATGGCTCCAAATTTGGCAAAGAAAATTGCAATGTAGGACGAGATTGTACTGTACTTTAATATTTTTAAAATTATATTTCCGTTCTACTATTAGGAAACCGAGCAATTAAGCAAACTTCGTCAAAAAAATGTCGTCGTTCTACTTTGGACGGCGATAAATGGCAGCTGGCAATAGTATGTGGCAAGTTCGAATAGCTTACCAAGATCAAATGAAATAGAAAACTAAAAGTCTCTACCATTCTATAGCATCACTAGTTTTGTTGTTTTCCCCATATGCCTATGTGAATGCCGGGAAACGCGATTGGTCTCAGAACCTTGTAGGGATTTTTTTAAATCCTTGAATGATCTTTTTGGTTTTTTCTCTAGGTAATGTTTTTTTCCCTTTAGTACGGGGTCTTGCATTTTCGTTTTTCTGTATTATATTGTATTACGGAGCAGGCATCTTCACGCATTCCCTTCTGGCATGTCATAACATTTTTCTCGGTTTTTTAGCATTGACTGTGAATCCATATTTTAGCTCTTCTTTGTGGCATTTTGAATGTAGCTGAATGTATCAGTTGTGAGATATCTTCCATCACTTCAGTTAGCTGTTCTTGTTTTATCATCAAATTCAAGTTTTGTGCCTTCGGTATTTGTTCTTTTAGTTTCTGTATGTCAATTTTTTTTCTTTTCTTTTTTTCCCCGTCTTGGTTTCATATTTGGGTCCTGGTTCGTCTGGTGATGCGTTACAACGGGGATGTGCTTTTTTATCATGGTTTCGTCTGTAGTCCATTTCTGATGCTGTTCTGTTACAGTGAGGACTTCGACAAAAGTGATGTCCACACTGCTCGTCCCGTAGTGTACTACATATGTTGACATGAGCCTGTCATTCACTAGTGCCATTCCTTCCTATTCAAGGTAGCTCAATACGGGTTGCCTTGTTTTTCTTATCGAGTCTGCAGTTGAAGTCTCCTGTTGGTAGAATTGTTTCGTCCCTTCTTACTTTACTGTAAGCAAGGGACAATGTGTCAATTATGTGCGATTGCAGTGAATTCAGGATTGAAATAGGAAATATATAATGCTGACATAATAAGTTCTGACAATAAGTGTGTATTCATACTTGTGTACTACTTAAAAGAGCATTAGATGTGGTGCAAGTAGTCATGCTAGTCCACCATACGGTCGCCCCGTAATATCTTTATTTGTGTATTGAAGTACGTTGTAGAAGTTTGGTCTGTCGATGTGGCGCTCTTGTGTTACGATTGTTTCTGTTAGTGTGACGACGTCCACTTCTTTGAAAATATTTTCTGACGTTAGTTCTTGGGTTGATTTTAAGCCTTCGACATTCCAGTTCATTGCTGTTAGTCTTGTCATAGTATTGCTTTTCGCTCGTTCTGTCTCTTCAATTTAAATGGATGTCTCTTGTTTCCTGTGGGTCACTTCAGTTGAGTGCAACACCTGTTTGTTGACTTGAGAGTCAGCGAAATACGAGGTACCGCCTCATCACCAGTCCTCCCGGCCAGAATTCTGATTTTTCTGTTTCTGTTAGATGTTGGAAGGGTATTTCAACTTTGTAAGCGAGGTTTCTACCTTTTTGGGATGCTTTCACATTCACACGGGAGCTTCGTTAGGATTTAAATTGTTGATATTGGAGTTACCAATTGGAAAACAATATCCCCCTATCCTCCCAGCTCGTGACCTTGAGGCACCACGTTAAATAAATAAAGGGCATTTTCTCTTTCCTCAGCTTCGACTTTTCTCCGCTAGAAGCGTTGTTATACAATCCCTTCTCTCCGTATGTTGTCTGACTGTACTTGGGATTTTATTTTTTGGCGGGTCTTTGGCCTGTCTTCACGATGGAATATCTCATGGTTTTTCGGGTCTTTCCCGGTCGTGCCGCTAGACATCGCATTATCTCCAGCACAGCTAGATACGGTAGCGAATATGCGACATCTAGTGGCACGACCGAGAAAGATGCGAAATGCCGTGAGATCCTCCATCATTAAGGTACGATGCTACCAGCGGAGAAACGTTCGAGCCGAGGATAGAGAAAATCCCGGCTACCCTTTGATTTATTTAACGTGGCTCCACTCTTCACGACGGAATATCTCGCGGCATTTTTGCGTCTTTCTCAGCAATGCCGCTATGTGCACGACCGAAAAAGACACGAAATGCCATGAGATATCCCATCGTGAAGACGGGCCCTCACGCGCCCAGAAATACAAACCCAAGTATAATAGGATTTATTTAATCATGCACTTGACGTAAATCAGCTGTTCAAGATTTCATCCAACCGAGAGCTTGAACGTCCCCATAGTGACGTCACTGTAGCGACATAAAGCTTCCGATTGGATGAAACTGCAACACGTGATTAACGTCATGTGCACAACCAAATAAATCGTACTGTATATACCTGGCGTATACTCTGTGATATTTGGGAAATTCCGCAGTAGTGTTGGGGAAAAGAGCCGACATCACATCTGGCAACCCTGAGCGGAGGAGAGCAGAGGTAAATTATTTTTCAGACGTAGTAGAAAGAAGGAAAAGTCGTTATCACATACTTATTTCACAAGTGATCTGGAGACTTGATTAGTTATTACTCAATTTGGAAGTAATTGAAACCCAGAGGCGTTTGTAAGTACGGTATTTGCTTCGCTGAGAAACTTTCTCTGAAAAATCTTAAAAGACAAAGTATGTATAGATGATTGTGATTCTTGTAAAATGGCCAATTGTATACTTATTGGAATGTAATGACATGTGGAGATGCGCCAGAACGCAAAAAGAAGAATTTCTTCAGAATTTCCGATTCGGGAACGTAACTAGTGGATTTGTTGGAACTGGAACAACTAATGCGTATAGTTTGATTTTATGTTAGGATAGATGTGTGAAATGAATTTACGTATTGTAAAACTTTCATCCATAACAAAATCACTTTGCACATAGTAACTAAGAAATGTATGCTTAAGTTCTCTTTAAATAATTTTGTTTTGTCAGTGTTATCCACTTGAGAATGTTCATGGAGGAATTAGTTTTATGCAATTGTGATTATATTATATTCACAAGATCCATATTTGGATTTGTCATTACATGATGGGAAAATGATAAATACCTTAAGCCCTTCTATAATTTCTTACATGAGAGATATAATGGTTCTGTTGCTCAATATAATTTGTTAATATACCTATTATTTAAATTCTATTTTGTGTATTGTGAGTTGTCATAACTAGGGAGAGGATTTTTATATATTGTAAAATTCTGAATAATACAATTAAAATTAACAATATATCATTTTATGAATAAACAGTATTCTGTATAAACTTTCATGATAAAATTCAGGAGAAGCATGGTTCTAATGAAAAGATACATTTTTGTATAAACAATATAATCTACTTTGTGCGAGAAATAATTAAAGTAAATATTCACCGTAGTGAAGCATATTGTGTGCCTTGTTGCATTTCTTTGGCCTGGTTTAAATATCAAGCTATCAAGAAATATCGTACATTTGCACAATTATGTTATCATGTCTAGAAAAGACAACAGAAAAAAACTACAACTGTGACAAGCTCTTTGTAATCAATAAACACTCCCTAATAAATATTCTAAAAACATGAAACCTTTAGATGAAGATAAGTATTTTAACCAAATATGCACCAACTGGAGAAATCAGCCATGTATGCACTAACATATTAATCTACATTGCATCAAATTCTAACCAAATGTGAAGAAATTGAGCTTCTGAGATGTGCCCTGAAACAAAATATGCATCATCATAGAAATCCCCTCCCTAGTTATAACATTAATAAGTGAATTGATGGAAATAGATGTAGTGTAAAATTTACAAATGATGTGATATTTACTTTACTAACTCTTTTTCACAGAGACTTAAAGACTGGATTTTAAAGGAACTAAACTGATCTCAAAGGAAAATGTCGGGAACAACTGTTACTCCCACCTTGGTTCGGGCAGTGTATTCATACGAAGGGGAAAACGTGGATGTGGTAAGAGTGTTTCATAAGAAATTGTGCCATTGCTGTAAAACTTTCAAAGCAATTTTACTATAACTGTAATAAGTTTTTAGGTACATATTCCCTTCAAATGTTGAATTGATTTTGTTCTAAGTTTCTTCTGTTAGTATTTTCATTAAACACAATTGAAAGAAAGTCAAAGTTATTGAATTAGTTTGTAGAATATAAAATGAATTTATTCCAAAATTAATTAATTTTTTTAAAATTTGAATTTGGTGTTAAAATTGATAGACAAAAATACATCAAAATCAACTATTTTTCTTCGTCTGTAATTTTTTCAGCTTGATACATGCAATAAAAGCTGAAGAAGAAAAAATAAAACATGAAAAACAATGCTGATTGTATCTCTGCAATACTTTGCCCTAGGAGGCTGATTTTTTTAGCAATCTATGGCATTTTCTTATTCTCTTTCAGATGATGATTGCGATTATTGATTTAGTTTGGGGGCTCTTTTCACTGCTTTATGTGGCTATATCCTTTGTAATCATGTAACAAAAGCTTGAATGTAAGAAACAAACAAAGAAATATGAAATAATATGAAATTGTAACTTACAGTGGGTCGCCAAATTACACTGGTCAACAGTATATTTGTAACAAAGAAGGTGAAAGGTATTTTTAGCTAATTCTTGGACACTGAATTCAAATAAATCATTTTTTGCCTATCGAGCCCAAATTTCTTTTTACACACTACTTTCTATTAACGGATATGCTTTAAAAAAACCGCATATTTATTATTTTGATGTTGCTTTGTTTAATAATTTTGCTAATGTAATTGTTCAGAAACAATTGAAATGTGTAGAAGAAATTCTTATTCAGTCACTGAATTCAGAAAATGCACCTATAGGAGATGAGAATTGTTTGGCAACATTGCTGATAGGTCATGCTCGAACAGACAGAATCTTCTTGTGTTTCTTGCCAGTTGCATCCCAGTATTGAGAGATCTGACAGCATGGAAAGCGGCTTTGATGTGACTGCTTGTTGCTCTAGGTTTGTACTTTGTATTAATTCAGAAGAAGTGCCTCATAACTGTAAATGGCCAAAATATGTTTTGTTATATCTGTGGAGAATTAACTCAGAAATCGCCAAAACCGAACATTAATACTCTGAGAAGGAAAGGCTACATAATTTATTTGGGATGTAAGGTAGCTGACCATGAAAATAAACTGAGCACCATGCTGCCATAAACTGAGATACATGCTTTGTGTCATGTGTCACACTCCTGACATGCTGGTTAAAAGGTTCATGACACATGCCCTTTGCTGTTTCAATGATTTGGGGGAAACCAACGTATCACACAACAATGTTATTTTTGTCTGACACAAATAGCTAGAGTCACCTTAAAAACAAAGCAAACCGTGCAATATTCTAATTTACCATCTGCTATAAGGCCTTTTTTAGACCAGTGTTATACTAAAGTGTCTTTTTAGGTCATAAAGTTTATTCGTAATTGGGTTGACGGATTTTATATGAAACTGTTTGGTAGCTTATTTGGAATATTTGTAGTGTATTTAAGGATGGATGTATTGGTGTATTGGTCTTGACACATGGTTCTTTGTATATAGTAGAGCCTTCCTGTGCTGTAATGGCTAATAACCAACCATAATATAACAGAAAAAGGATTTTTACTCATTTTACAATGCAGTCATTATTGTACTTCTAATTATGCCAGTTTCGAATGAATATGTTTTGTTTTGCAAGATCTGGATTGACGACTCGTCTGAGAAGCAAACGTGCAAAATATTATTTTGGTAGTTTTTGTTCTTGTTCATTTTCATTTTTAAACACCTACATACTTTGTTCCAACCTTCTTCGGTCCAATTCCACTACTTTTTAGCAAAATTTAACCTCTTGTTCATCATTGCAGGTTGAATTCGTGTTTTCTCATAGATCATCGACACTTGAGGAGTAAACACAAAACGACAAATCGTGGAGTTAATGCCAGTAGATTCTCTGTAGTAGTATTATTGCTTGCAATACACATGATTACCTGGGTAACAATACCGAAGAGAACAAAAATTTCAAACTTCTATCAGCAGTCACGCTTCACGTACACTACGTATAAATAGTCAAGACGAGTTACAGGGCAAGTTGGCCAGTGTTACCAACATCAAAAGTGATAAACGCATATATTTGAAAATAAGTCAATAGTTGAAACGCTACTTCAATTAAACGATAAAATAACAAAAATAATGAAATTTTCATCTTGAGTATAATCATTTGGCCACACGCTTTCACATCCCACAAATTTTAGCGGCGGCGATGCTGTAACGGTGAAGCGTATCGAACTGTTCTACCAAAGTTCGCAGGTTCGAAGCCGTGGATTTTTAAGGGCGGCAAGATCCTTCGTACGCATCCCTTCAGAGGGGAAGTAAAGCCGGCTAACCCATGTTAGTTGATTTACTGCATGTAAAAGATCCTCAAGCCTAAATGAAGCCTCTGAGCTAAATTCAAATATCCTGTTTCGTCGCCCAAGAATTTTATTCTTTCTCCGCTAGGCGATAGAGCGGGCCTCATGGCCTGAGTCACGCCACATAAAATGAGGCATCAATTCAATTCAGCTGCCTGGAATCACCTCTTATTACGTTCATGAAGTACAGAAAACTGAGCGAGCGACTTTGTTTGACGCCAAATTACAATAAAGAAACTCCCATTTTTTAAAAATGCAACTTTTTATTTGAAGATGTTTTTAATGAACACATTTCATTAAGAAATAAAACTGCATCTTCCCAATTGTAGTTGTAGGAAGACACGGACAAATTTTTAATTTTCGGAAAAAAAGGCATTTCGACTATCATGAGACCTACACCAGTCTCTTACGCATCCTTTACGCTATCTCAGATCCGAATGTAACCAAATATTTCGTGCCATTTTTAAGCAAAAAAGGTTTAAAGAAAGGTTTCAAAATTGCCTTTGACCCAAAATGTCCTCAAAATATTCATATTTTCGAAAAATTGAACATGATTCTATTTGAAGATGTTTTTGATTAACACTTTCATGAAGGAAAAATGTTTATCTTAATAATTGTAGTTGTAAGAAAGAGTTTCTGCAAGTCTCGGTATTGTTACGAATATTGCATCACCTGCCGAATTCGCTGCGCGCGGATTGCGTCATCTGCCTCCCCCCCCGAACTAGACTGTTCCGGACTATTCGCGAGCCGCGGGGAAATGCCGAGAATGTGCCGGGTGCCTGGAGACAAGCGCCGGGCAGGTGTAAATGCGCCGCTGCCGGCGGCGTTAGTAGTTAGTTAGTAGAAGAAAGTAGAAATCAGTAGTGAGCAGTAAGACGTCAGTGAGTAGCCGAGAAGCAGTCAGTCCGTCAGTGTGTCCGAAGTGAAAGCTGTGCTGTGAAGTGTGCATTGCGGTGAAGAGTGGTGCAGTGGTTGAACAGCAGTCTGCAGTGAAAGCTGAGCTGTGAAGGGTGCATCGCGGTAAGCAGTGGTGCAGTGGGGAAACAGCAGTCAGCAGTGAAAGCTGAGCTGTGAAGTGGGCATCGCGGTAAACAGCAGTGCAGTGGACCCTGGTGTGCGCAGTGAATTGTGGTCTGCGCAAGGAATTGTGGTCTGCGCAGGGGAATTGTGGTCTGCGCAGGGAATTGGGGTCAAGTGCAGTGGACCGTGGGCAGTGCATCGGACTGACTGATACTGTAGAAGAAGAGAACAGTGTAAATAAATAGTGTGTAAGAAGTGAACTGTGTAAATAAATCATCAAGAGAACGGAGTCGTGTGTAAAGAAAAATTAAGTGTAATATATCTGTAAATAGACCAAGTAGATTTTAGTGTATAATTGTTCACGAATAAACGTCTTTGTTTAAATAATATTGTGTTGGTTTTAATTCACCACGGAGAAACGTTACAGTATTTTAGATACTGTTGTGGAATATTATGTACGACTTCGTTTTGAAGCCCCAGTTGCCACAAGGTGCGTAGGCTATTGGATTTTCTGACTATGTTGCGGAGGTAGTGGTCGGCAAATGTACTCGCAAGTTTCCATTAAGGCTGTGGCTAACGTCGATAAGGCTTCAGATGGCCGAGCATAAAGCAGGCTGTTTTGGCGTCAGGCTGATAAGTTGGAGGAGGTTTTACTCAACGTATGGTAGTAAAATAGCCTCCCAGCATTCTCCAAGGTACTTAGGGCCGAATTCATAGTCGACACACTTGAAAAATAAGCAAGCCCTTAAGTGATAAATGCTTTCTCAAATTAAGAGGTCACTTACACGCGCTCGTTTTTCGTAGTCGTTCCTTACTACAGTGAAATGAGTGTTCCCTTAACCGGGAGGGAAATATGGCAACATGATATATGCGGCAGCTGTTTCGTGGTTCGTGGCGACAGAGTTTACACACCTAATTATATATTTGCAAAGTTTGTCGGGTGCGCGCGCAATACGAACATCGTACGCGAAGTTCACGGCGCTCGCTGCGACCTCTTGCTGGCTCAAACTGCTTCCATTGTATATGGAATGGTGTTGCTGAACATTCGTGTTTTTTACCAAATATTTTAAATTTAATTCAAAATATTTTCTACCTCTAATATATCTTCATGCAGAACAGATGTTTGGACATCGTTATCACATTTTATAAGTATTTACTACCATCACTAATAATAAGCAATGTTTTGTAACAATATAATAATTTATTCTCATTTCAACGAATGTGTCTTGTGCATTTTTTACGTGTTATTTATGTGCATTATTGGTGATAATACAATACTTAACATCAGATAAAATTTATTTCACAACGTTCACTTACATTGTAATGTAAATGGTACGAACCTATGGCTGTCTGTATTGGTCATGAAACAAATTTTTGGAAAATGTAAAATGTCAATCTCCTGCAATAAATTCCAATTTACAATACCTAATTAACATTGCTTGACTTTTTATTCATGTTGCATATTCATAATTACTTACAATTAATACGTCTTATAAATTGAAGTAATGAGGGTTAAAATGTTAGGAAACATCTAAAAGGATAAAGTTGTGTAAAATCTTAATGCAACGAGAACTTTCAGTAACGGTGAAATCGGTAGGCCAAGACCTCTTTCGTCCCTGCAATTTTGTCGATCAGCGTCTTAGGTGTAGTCACTACTGTTTATTTAAACGAAATCGCTTTCGGAACTTCGTTAATGTACATTTCCAATAGATTGTTCCCTTCACTAATGAAGCTCAACTCAAAATGTTATACAAATTCTTGACCCTTTTTCATAAAACGTTTCACTAATGGATCGTTTTAGCAAATACTATTTTTTACTGACACTAATAAAACGAATGCAAGCAACAAGACAACTAATACTGAACGCCGCGTAAGAATATACGTTACATACTCTGTAAGAATACGAGGATAACCTAAACTGGTTACGACTGACTGTGCGAGGTAACCATAAGGGTCACTTATGGGAGCCGGCTGTCTCCCTTATAGGAATGTGTTCACTTAAGAATGTATTCAAAGGCTGTTTATGAATAATATGCGTTCACTTAAGGGAACACTGATTGTGACTGGTTTGGCTCTTCCAGATTGCCGTGAGACTCCGCTTCGACGGGCACATGCATAAAGTCTGCGAGAAGGCGTCCCGCGTGACCCTTGGCTCGAATTATGCCTAATGTTGGGAGCCCAAGGCAAAGTATCCGGGTGCTACTGCCTAGCACTGTCAACTATATGCTGCTCTATGCAGCCCCCATGGGGGAGGGGGTGTCCAGTCGCATGCCTGCGGTGCGAAGTTGGTGTATAGAAGGTCTGCCTTGAGGGTGGTTTGCCTTGAGGAAGGTCTGCCTTGGTTGTTTCGCATGGTTATGTGTGTTGATGTGCGTGATAGCCCCTATAGACGTAATCGCACAAGAAAAGGTCAGGCTCTATACACATTAGCCAGAGGGAGCTACAAATAGCATCATCATGGAGGAAGAGAGGAAGGTGACAGTGGCCCTGCGGCAACATCTATGGGTTCTATCATCCACTGGAAGACTGACATTCTGTCGTATTCCTCTGTAACGAAGTGACCCAACAGGAAATATGGAGATTTGGATTTGACGCAATTGGTAGCAGGACATGGGTGCTACTAGGCATATAAAACTGTTTCCGGTTGGATGATGACTCATTCACAACGTGAGACCCATTGGTTGAAGATGTGGAGAATTCGTTCTTTCACTGCCCACGCTTCGTTGATGCCACCAATGACTCCTGTAGGTTGTGATTCCTGGTTCCATCGTCACTAGGATGCTGGTGTCCCAAGAGTATTAGAGGACGGTAGTCACATATGCCGCAAAAGTTTTTAAGAAGCTTTGGTTAGAAGAACGACTGCGAGGGAGTATCCCTTGACATCAGTTGGCATAGAGAGATTAATCGATCTGCCCCTTTCATGATTCAGTGCCTGACGGCAGTTCTGTGGGAAGAGAATCGGAGAAATGGGAGGAGTTTTTAGTGGGTAGGCACAGGCTAGCCGTCAATCCCACACGCTGCGGTGTGCGGACTCAGCGGTGTCTTAGGAAGATTTTCCCCTTGCCCTCGTAAACACACATACTGTCTGTCTCTCTTTCTCTGTCTCCTCTCCAAATAAGATTTTGATCAACCTGTGTAAAAAGGTTGAAAAAGAAAGAAAATTCTGCAAAGTAATTTTTATCGAACTGTTTATTTAATGTGTTAGAAAAGTAGTTATTAATTTTTCGTGTTTTTTTCATAATATTTTGACATTGTTTTAGCTCTCCTTTAAGAAAGACGATATTATAACTTTAACCATGAGAAAAGAAGGGGGATGGTTGGAGGGCACCCTTGGAGGGAAAACAGGGTGGTTTCCTTCAAATTTTATTGAAGAATACCAACCTCAATGTAAGTGCATTTGAATCCTAGTAGGTTTGAAAGCTTTTTCAGTATTGTAATTTGTTAGAAAAGTTATTTGTAAATGTTGACATTTTTTCTTGAGGCAATTAACTTGTTTTCTTAAGTGATTTATTTAAAAATATCTTCTATATTTAAGAATTGGGAAGTCATAATACAATGATGGTAAAACTGACCATTCCAATAATTTATGTATGAATTTAAAGTATGTAAATGTTGTGAAGAAATATAAGAGTTTAAAATTTGTGATTGCAGGTAGCGGTAGTGCAACAACCAGCTCCACATCTCCATCATATATCGATATAGAAATGTTTGCACCACAAAGTAAAGATAAAGATTATTATATAGAGGATATTATTGATGCTCACAGAAGACAACTTGAAGAACTGGAGAGGATAGTGAATTGTTTTTCGAACCATCCACTGCTAAATCCCAAAAATTCCAAAAATAATCCAAAATAGTTAGTTACCATCTTGAAACATTTATGATACAAATGAGAAGCAGTGGTTGGTTGTTGTGTGTTCTTGTTTTGTTTTTTTTGTCTGAATGGAGATAACTAAATAAAAATGTCCAGTTTTCTTTTTATTTAGAACTTTTGATGTATGTTCTAAACTTGGTAATAGGTGTGGTTTTTTTCTTTTCTTTCCCTCCTCCGCTCTTCTCTTTTTGGATTTTTGAATGCGTTTTTGGCTTTATAATGAAATTTTTGAGGCAAGTAAGCTTGAAAAAATTTGGAAAGTCTCTCTGAAGTGTTTAAATAATAAAAATAAGTTTATGCCGATCCAATAACATTTTTCTGGCGAAGTAATATAAAACATTGTTAAAGAGTGAAAAACATGTTTTGTCCTTCAGCAGATCAGATGTAGCGGTAAAGAAAGGAGAAATTCACACTTTATTTTTTAATTGTTTTGAGCAGATTCATCAGGCCAGAATAGCATATAAATCCTTTGGCCTTTTTACTTATCTTGCCCAATACTACTCTTTTTAGTCAATATTAAGTCTTATCTTATTGTAGACAAATTATCTTCAAACCCTGTGAATTGATCTAATATCATTATTAAAGTTTTGCTAATTATTCTAATCCAAAGGAAGGGTTGGGAAATAAGATATATTCAAAATGAAATGGTACTAAGAGTGAAAACTTAATACTCAATTAAGTATTAAAACATATATTACACACAATTCCACTCTATTTGTAATTATTTATCCATATTTTGCATATTTATGATAGCATATTTTCATATCTTTTTAGGCTATTAGTTACTTATGTTTATTAGATTTTTACATTAACTATTTACCATATCATTTCACTGCATTTATAATGAGTTATGAATATTGAATATCATATTCCTTGAACTGTGGGATTTGCAAATGTTGCGGCATGTTTTCCCGGAAGACCATTTTCTCATTGAAAAATGATAGCATTGATTCCAAAATGTTGAAATTTTAAAAGATAAATTAATGTATCCAACAATAAAGAAGTAAGCCCTAAGAATTGATGGAAAGGTACTATTTCGTTGGTATGATTTTGAGCAACGAGATCAAGAATGTGTAATATGAGTCAATTGCTGAACTACGCTCTGTGAAGTCGTGGATGTTAAGTAATTTGAGACACCACGGATTCCTATGGTGTAAATCACCCAACAGCAAGGACCAACTTGGCAATATGGCATCTGCCCTCTCATGACAGCACTTATAGTACTGCATTTGACATTTGCCTCCTGGTCATCGCTCCAATTCTCTCTGCTGTGGACATCTTTTCGTAATGTGCTAATCCTCCTGTCTTGTCTATCGTCAGAACTCAACATCTCACAAATGAACGAGTGTGGAATAAGTGTAAAATGATTCAAAATTATAGATCCCAATGTCTTCAAGTTTAAAAAATATTGATGTGTTAAGTGACTAAAAATATATCCTACGAAGTAATCTTAGTGCAGGTGACTGTGTGAAAAAATACATTTATAGTGGTATCATTAACAATATTTTTTACAATTTCCACTTTTTTTAACAGTATATATCAAATACAAAATAGACATTGCTAAGTGTACTGAAATATTTAATAGGGACAAACAAATTCAGTGAAATCACTATTTGTGTAAGAATAATTTTGATTGTGAGCAGTTTTTTATTGTGTAATTGTTCATAATATTTAAAGTGTCAATACTTCATAGTGTAAGAAATTTAATAAAAATATTAACAGAACTAACAAGATTTAATTGGTTTATTTTGTCCAGGCACAGACTCCCTCTGTTACTTTATTGAATGAATAATTTGTAAATCCTCGCATGTCCACTAAGTTGACAAAATTTTTTTGTGACAAACCTACTCATTTTTAAATCCATGTATTAAGAAAAAAAACTTTTTTTTTCTGTAATGAAAATAGTTGGTTCCAAAGGATGAAATTCCAATGAAATTGACAAATTGATTGTCATGGCCATGCAAGGTTTCTCTAGCTTGCAGGATAAAATTCAAATTATGTGCCAATTTTTGTCGGGAAATCCAGTAATAAAATACTCTTAACTATAGATTTTATTTCAAGAATCAACGCTTTGATAAAAAATTGTATTCGTCTCAGGTTAAGAATTCCAAGTGTGAAGAATTATCTGTAAAAATTAAATATTCTAATTCCAATGATCGTTGCTAAAAGGATGGCAGTAGCAGAATTTTTGTACACAAGTAATTAGATCATTAAAAATGAAAATAAACATTTGTCCTCAAAAATTAAAACAACTAGACTAATAAATTGTTTCTAATGTAGACATCACATGGAAGATTTGTGACCATCCATCACTATTTCTCCATAAGAGGAGATTCTTATGTAATGGTAGGGATTTAGGTGGGTCAAAACATCACCAAAGAATTTTTATTGTATATTTGTCACTTTCACAATAGTGAATTAATAACCTTTTATTGTGAAGAACTAAAAGAAGTTAAACGTTACAATTATACATCATGGTGGTTTAAAAGCAATGACAACCATGCATCAGAACAAATCTTTTTATTTGACTATCAAGTAACAGAGTTGTCTCAAAAAGACAACTGTGGCATCCGTTAAGAGACAACCACCCCATGATTCTGTAACCACATCTTTAAAAAAATGTATTTGTAACATTATTTATATTCAGTTTTCAATAATTTCTGGGTACTTACCACTAACTCCTTTATCTTCTCCACCTTGATATTGGAAATTATTCAATAAACCCATTGTAATATGGAGCATTGTCCATCACTATTAAGCATGATGATATGGAGCATTCTCTAGGCGAGGAATTAATTATCTGGACTCATCTTTGAACATTTGAGAAAGTGTTCAAAATATTGTTATACAGGTACTTCATTATTTTTAGGGCATTAATGAAAACTGTTGAGCTCAGTATTCATAGAACCATAATAGTCTTTGGTTCTTTTTAAATCAGGATTGTAAATTAAACCTACCCCTCAAATTAGTTCATTGCCATCAATATATTTAAAGAGAAAATCGTGCACAATGAAATTAATTCTTTAATGCCTAATAATACACTAAATTACAAATTTTATCATGTCAGAAAAGAAATTATAATATACTTTGATGATAATATTACTCAATAACTTGTAACTCACCTTGCACAATGAACTACTGCAAAAAATCTGCCTTCATCTGCCTGTTTTGGATGGCTCCTTACCTCATCTTTGTTACTTTCTTACAACTGGTTATGCAGTGGAGAATAAGTTATGTAATACTGAGGCAGAAAAGTCGAATTTTCAGCAGAAAACATTTGCTGGGCCCTGGTAGCAAAAAAGTGGATAAATGCAGTTGGTAAATTTAGAAAAAAAATCCTCTTAACATGTCTAGCCAAAATCCAACCTTGATACTAAAAAGTCAATTGACAGCAAAGATCTGTCAGTCAACAATAGCAGCTACACCATTCAACCAATTTTCTCCACAATTGATATTCCACTACCTATTTAATTAATTTTAATTTGAGGAGGGGGAATTGAAAACGGCTCTGTTTTTATTTAACATACTGGATAGTGTGAAGGACTTTTAAGGGCCGGTTTCACCAACAGCCGAGTAAAGTTGAGAGTAGTTACCTGAGAGTAACCATTTACTCCAAGATAGTAACTCTCGAGTAGAATATGAGCGTTTCACCAGGCTTCTAGAGGGTTATTTTACTCTAGAGTACATACTCTCCGATTTACTCCGCAAATCAGCTGAACACACAATATTTGAGAGCGAGAATGACGCTGGGAACCAATGCGGACCAACGTAAACCTTCGATTAATTCCTTATATTCTATCATTCATTTCAGTTTCGGAGTTCTTGGCGTTATAATCGGGTGCGGTGTTATGGTGGTTTGATTTAGTATAGTTTATTTCCTAGTTTCTGTATCATTATTTCTTAATAAATATTCATTCTTCTTCTCTGGAGACGAGTTACTATTTTGTTAGCAATGCAAAAATCTAATTTTCAGTTCGTTTACCTATGGCGGTGCAAATGAATTTTCTATAACTAGGGAACAAAAATGTTTAGTGTTTTTCCAAATTTTATTATTATACGTTGTTTTATTTTTTAAACTTTTATTCATCTTTCAACTATTTGTAGTTAAAATGTTGGAAAGGGATTCTGGAACTCAAGAAAACGTGCGCAAATGATCTCCCCCATACGTCACATACAGTTTTTACCGAATAAATAAATGAATATTTCTTAGTACTTGTAGTTCCTGTAGTTATTATTTTTCCTTTTGTTGTATTCGGTACGTACTACCTTTATTTCGTATCCACATGGGACAAAAAGAACTTTAGACGTTCTCTATGGTTTACAATGTATCTGATGAAGTTAAACAGCTGATTTGGTCAAACATAATCTCATGACAAAAATCTCGATCGTCATAATTAAAACCAATCCATTATCTCTCGCACCCTTTGTCTTCGCACTAGTGGATAATATTCCGAATCATTGCTGGAATCGTCTTCAAATACTGTCATTCGTAATCGTCGAACCGTAAGAGCACTTCGGAAGTACATGCACGTTGAAAACTGAATTTACTCCGTACTTTACCCGATTTTCGCGGTGTAAAGTTACTCTCGTGTAAGCGATTTACACTCGAGTAAAGTGTTGGTGAAACGCTCCAAGAAGTTACTCTCGAGTAAACGTGATTTACTCCAGAGTAAACTCTTACTCTTCGTTTGGTGAAACCGGCTCTAAGAAAGAGAATGATGCAAGCACAGACACAGAGGTGGGGTCCTCTGTCTGGATGCAGGTCTCATGTTCGTTGAAATTTGATTGTGCATTTTTTTGAAAATTGCAGAAGTTCAATTTTTTGTCTTCCTACAAATGCAATTATGAAGAAAAATATTTTTTTTCCCTTAATGAAATCTTTTTCTTAACCCTCCAAATACCAAGCAGGGTACATGTGTACCCCACTCAAATATTCTAGATTTCTTTAAAACATGAAATAACTAACAAAAATCTGAACATTTTGATTATTTTGGGAAGATAATATAGTGAAAGGCAATTTTAATAGAATTAAGTAACTTTATTCCTATGTTTCTCTTTTATTACACCAATACACTCCATCAAAATACTTCTTTCAAGGTTATTTGAGTTTTAGGCAACTGATGGATATTTTTGTTTTTGTTTCTGAATGTTCATTACACATAAACACTTATTGCGCCTCGTTCTCCTCTTCCTGTTTCTAATAATTAATAAGGAATGAAAAGGTGAGGCTGAATACCACACGGGGTACAAATGTACCCCAGTGCTTGTTTTTGAAGTAGAAAACTTCAAACACCTTAAAACGTTTACTTTCTTAGACGTAATTGTCAACGGAAGTATTCCCGACAATGTAACAAAATTTCAATATTACAAAATAAGCTAAACACAAGTAAACTAGTGCTAAACAGTAAGTACTTTCTCATCATCAGTAATAGTTATACAATACTATTTATACTAGTTATGTAATACAATTTTTTTAATGTGATAGTGTCTTCGGTTTTACCACGTAATCACCATCGGGTGTGGTTCGTTTCCCGCAGCTTACTCTCTTTTTCCTAATTATTGATGCAGCCCGGCCGCTCTCCTTGGCTCACACACACTCTCATTACCATTTATCCTTTTTTATTTATTAAGCACATGCTATGGTTTGGGATTTTGGAATTTCGTAGGTAGAAATGTTAAACATTATTACGATTACTTCAATGCTGTCCGGGTGACGCCGCGTCGTTGGCAGATAGGCCGACGTTTCGCCCGTCCTGTTGCAGGCTTCTTCAGGGTAGTTACAATGATAACTACCCTGAAGAAGCCTGCAACAGGACGGGCGAAACGTCGGCCTATCTGCCAACGACGCGGCGTCACCCGGACAGCATTGAAGTAATGGACTCGAGCCGCGGAAGCCTACGTGTACAAACATTATTACGATTAATAACTTAATCCGTTTACTAAATTTGATACATGTTATTTGGCCAAAACTATCTTATCAAATTACTACTACTAACAGCAAACAACTTCATCTGATCTTTCGCCTAACTTGTTATGATGAATGAAATAATAAAGTCTTTAGTCACACATCATAACATCCGTTGTTTACTGACTTGACGCCGCAGGTACCCGAGAGTGCTGACCTCAACAGCTTAGAGGGTTGGCAAAACGGACGCTCGTCTTTGTAGCACCGCAGCGTCAAAAAAACCATTTGCATCCCCCTCTGATGTTCATTGAAAATTGCACGTTATAAGCATTAATCGAGTTGTTGGCTCTCTAAAGAACACCTCTTGTGAACTAGGCATAAATATCAGAGGGAAATTTACAAGAAAAGTAAATGCAATTACCATTCTTATTCAAGATCAAGGTTTCATTTAAAACTACAACAGTCTTAGGATTGTCAGAATTATTGTTCTTCATAAAATTTCTTGAGAAACACTCTCTTAAAAATTATATTTTCTGTTTACCTTAGGTGTTTGAATTGAATACACATTCCCTACGTAAAACCCATTCCTTTCACAATTTGCATTAAGGAAGACTGTGATCCTTCAGAATCTAAAGTGGTATTGCCCACTACTTCTGAATAGAGAGTGCAAATAGAGATACCAAGACCTATAGAATAGATCATGCAAAAGTACTTGTTAAATATTTGTCCAACCACACTATAGACAAAATATATGATTTCATAAAATACTACAAAAACAAAGTTTTTAGACATTTCTGTGGATAATCTGCTCTCAAACTGCTAGATTTTGTTCCCAAAAGCATCCTTAGAATATTGATCAATGCCTGTGACAGGGAACTTTCTTTTCCATACCTTTTTGGGAAGCATGAATGGTTGTTTTATTTATTTATTTTTGGTGGCGTGAACAATACGTGGGTGACCGTCTGGGAACCCTGGTTCCTAATGCTGCCGACCCCCTGGCAGAAGGGATAAAAGGCACTGACTGACACCAACGTGATGAGTCTTCACAAAGAAACTTTACTGAGGTTTACTCCAAGCTCTTAATTCCCAACAAGAGTGTAGACACGCATCGCGACAATGAAAACGCAAAAAAGGCAAAAAAAGAAAAGAAAAAAAGTACTTTGGCCGGTGATAGATGGCAGCTGACAAGAGGATGTCGCGAGTCCGAAAAGCTAGCGGAGACGAAAGGAAATAGACAACTATTACGGTAAAGTCTGTGCCTTTCTGTAGCACCACTAGTGTTTTTTTTTTTTTTTGAAATTTCCTTAAGTTTTCGGTTTCCTAATAGTAGAAAGGAAATATGATTTTAAGAATATTAAAGAATGGTAAAACGTCGTCCTAAATGGCAATTTTTATTGAAAAACTTTCGAGCGGTTTTCTAGAAAATGGTGTTTAAGAGCTACCGAAAATTCCAAGTTTGAACCTCTTTCACATAAAACTAATGAATTTTCGAAAAATTTCAAATGGAGTCATTCCAAGCACTTCCAGTCACGTCCAGTCCAATAGTGTTTAAAAATCGCTGGAAATGTGCATATTAAAGGCGTGAGAGATATTTTAATAAAATGCTTTACATTTATGTAATTAAGAAACAAAAAATACAGCCAAATTAATTCTATGCCATATTCAACAGTACAATTAGCACTATCCGTACGAAGAGATTAAAGAAAACATTTGGAGCGTTTTTTGATAAAATGGCGTTAAAACGTTTATGAAAATGCGGAACTTTGAGCACGTTATGTAAATGTTAACGACGTAAGAGGCTAGTATAAAAATTACATTTTTGTAATTTTTGAAAAAACAACAAAAGAATACATTAAAATAGCGTTTATATCATCTTCTAGAATACATTTAGCACTATCCGTACCAAAATTTTAAAGAAAAAAATTGAAGCCGTTTGTGAGAAAATCTTGTTTTTTTATTTTCTCTAAATTGCGCTTATTGGGCGAAAACTAATAAAAGTTTCAAAACAATTTACACGACCTTAATGAAAGAAATCACTATGGAGAACCAATTTATTTGAAGGAAATATCTCAATCTTCAATTTAAAAGTTGTACGAAGACGCCTGAAAACTTTTCAAATTTTCGAAAATTCGAAAGTAAACCTGAAACTTTGAGTAAACTGAAAGTAAACCTGAACCTTTATAAGAGTATTTTACGCTATTCTTACAAGCAAATTTAGAGCAGGTTTTGAGGAAATTTTGGAAATTTCTGGGGAGCTTCATGTACTCCCAAATTTTAAGGATTTTTTTTCCAAAATTTCAAAGATTCGACTCGAGCCAGATGAACGCAGGTTTCTTCAATTCGGAAAAAATCCTACGTATGGTTTAGGCGCTAGTGATGTTCATGCATAGACGGACGTTTTGAAAAAAACACTTTTTCGTTATCAAGGGACCACAAAAGGTGTATTTTCATTGAAATTTCGAAATCGATTTTCCACAGCATTGCATAACATTACTTTCCCTGTACTACGTATAATACTCTGTATATACGTACGTATACGGGAAAGAAAAAATAGATCACCTTTGTCTCGATGTTCAACTGTATGAGGCAACAAAGTGATTCGAGGGATGGGAGAAAGAGGACAAGGGAAAAGTTGGAACATGGGGAAGAAAAGAGAAGATGAAAATTAGGAGGGAGGAGAAGGATGTGGTAGCACCTTGCCTCAAGCGTGCCGCGTTCACATTTATTTTCCACTGACATGTAAAATCTGATGAATGTTTCAATATCAGAAAGTTTTATGCGTCTAGTTTCAAAGGGATTGGTTAGCGGACCGGTGCAGGTACCCTGCTGGACCTGGAGGCGGAAACGGAGTCCTGTGAGAATCCAGCTCCGTCGAGTTTAGGGGAACAGCGGGCCCTTTGGGAGGGGTGTGGATGGGAGGTTAGAAGCAGCGGGGCGACTGCTGCGAGACACTGCTAAGAGAACGAGCGGCAAGACGATGGCTAACGTGCAACTACTGAGGCCTTGCCGTTTACGACACCCCAAACAGCGCCCGCCGAGAGGCGGGCCAGAAGACTCGAAATCTTCGCAAAGTGAGTCCGTTTCCTATAATTTAATTCACTGTGGATGATAATGCGATGTGAACGCGTACGCTAGAACAGGTAGCAAATTATCATTCGCAACCTAGCCGCACATGCCGTCATGTAAGAGGCCGTTATACCGGATTGTGTAAATTCAAGCGCAGCAACAATATCAGCATTAAACATGTAATTTGTTAATTTTTCCACCTGAAAACTGGAGTTAACGTATTGCGGCAATGCGACTTCGGCCAGCGAGCATTTAATGTAAAACTATGAACGCTAGAGAAACGATGAGCAAGTGCCGGTGCACGTAATATTATTACTTCATGATTTTGAAACTGTATTAACTTGCAACGGATGTAAATTAAAATCGTTGTTTAACTTGTATCACATACATCAAACGTGTATTTAGCAGTTTCAGCGGTTTTAGAGCCTGATGGCTTATTCTGCAGATACGTTGTTCGTGGTGCAAGTGTGTGTAGTGTTGTGCATTCAAGCAAGGCCATAGGCGTGCGGATAGCCCAAGATAAGTGAAGGATTATTCTGGTAGTTCTAGAAACGAGAACGAACTCCTAACCAATAATGATAATTTTGATTCTTAAATTCTGTCGATCAGTCTTAAATGAGAATTTTTGTGCGATCCTTATTTCCCCGAAAAGGTTTCAGCGGTCCTCACAACGCTTGGGACGGCGCGGCGGTGGCCGCAGTTCTGCTCGGGGGTGAAGACTGAGAGTTCTGAAGCCAAAGATATGTAGAAAGGTTTTTGAACGAGAAAGTGTGGGCTATTTTTTATGTGTCTGGCGACAGACATTTTATAATTAAAAGTATTTATTACAGGATGAAATACCATCTTGTAGAATTGTCCGAGGTCGTAGAAATCGTTAAGCAAGAACGGACAAAGGTCGCCGACACGGTTGCGGCCACGCCCGCGTCCCCAGCCCTACCCACGTCCGAGCCAAGGTCCACGCCCCGGCCGCGTCCTCGGGCTCGCCCCTAGCCTCGCCCTCGTCCACGCCCTCGTCCGCGCCCACGTCCGCGCCCACGTCCGCGTTCTCGACCACGCCCACACTAAGGTACGCTCTCGCGCCCACGTCTGTTCCAAAGTACGCGTTCACTCCCACGTCCGTATCCCTGCCTGCTGTAAGGTCTGCGCTCACACCCACTCATACTTCATCGATCACCCAGCCGCCAAATGGCCACGCGATTCCCGCAGCCCTGAATTCCATAAGGAGAGCGGGGTGGGGGTCATTCCCCACCGTTACGTTTTGTCCCAGAGGCTCTTGAAGCTGCCCGCCTACAAAAGCCCTAAAGCAGGCATGTAAAGGTCGTGGGCAAGATAACAAGCTTACTGGAGCTCACGGGAACGGCAACCAGAGAAATTGGCGCGAGATTTAGACGTTAGGTTGTACAAATGATACGGAATGGCGGCACGTCACTGGATGCCTAGCCCATGACAGTATTTGGTTGAAGTTACTTGACAGTACAAATTTAGCTACATTAATTCCTATTTTCTCTTTAAGGTAAATAAATGATTCATTAAAATGAAATAATATATCAGTCCGGTTTCAAATTCTAAATTGAGTGTAAAATTAAAAAAAAATAATAAAAAGTATCTTGATTTTGTAATATTTTTTACTCACGAGTGATATAAAAGCACGAAATTTCTACGTTCAGATTAGAAGGTTTAACAAACAAATATTCTTGTCTGTTAAAAGCGCTGTTCGTCCGTAAGCAGGAATTGTTAACTTATTAAGTCTTGTTAATTTATTTCACACTATTACTAAATATAATAAATAACTGAATGATTTAATAACACAAAACGAAAACAAGGAATGAGTTCGCCATTCAAACATATTCCGGTCTCTTAGCAAAGATGTTTATGTAAGGGAGAATTTAGTAAGAAAATAAACGTCAAACGTTAGTAACTAGTGAAGAATGTAAACATAATACAATTCTTGGTTATTTGATAGAAAAAATCTGGCAAACATCCGTATTTTCGGATGAAGCCACTGTGCACCGCAACGCGCAGTTCCAGCTTGTGCATGTACACCCCTTTCTGGATTTTAAGGGGAATGGAGAGCGAAGTCGGAGGAAGTTGTCTGTGCCCTTAGGAGTGCCAGACTCTCCAGGCGGGCAAGTAGCTAGTGCGGATGACTGCCCTTAATAATACATCTTAGAATAGTAGCGACTTATATGCCAAAACAGGCGGAAAAATCATTGGAAATATTTTGAGAGCAGCAATACGAACATTTTACATCGCGACGATTTTGTCGGCAGGTAATTACATTCGGTGATAGGTACATGCATTTTTTCTAACACACGTTGAGAAATATTTGCGTTGATGCCAGCTTTGTATCTCTTTTGGTATTTAATTCAAACTGTCGGAAAATCGTTGAACACATTTTTACATTATAATTTTTCGGCACTGAATATGTTTCGGGTATTGGAAGCACAACTTTAATAGTTTGTAAATAACTATAGAAAGGGCTCTCACAGACCGGTGCGGCAAATCCACAGCGGGTGCGGGGCGGAACGCTCCGCGCTAGACGCGGCGGCGGAATCCGCGGAACCGTTTAAACCGGAGCGTCAATTATGACTCATCGTTTGGTGACAGTTTTCCTCTACCGATAAACAAAGCAAGGTGACCTCGATCCAGAGTGGAGCGAAGACTCCCGAAGGGCCGCGGACTTCCACGAAACTCGAGCGGAGCGGTCGCTCGCGAAGGAAACGCGTCCGACTGCGCTGGTTTCCAAATGCGCTGGTAAGAAACCGCTGCCACGACGCTCGCCTGCCGCGCAGGCCTGAACGTGCTCATAAGGCAACTCGAGAAATTTCTATCACGCGCCGGCGTGAGAGAGCCTTAATGGTTCAAGAGATGTACTCCCGGTCACTTCATCAACGACCTCATTTACATTCCCTTACTCTGCGAATCACCATCACCACCACCACCACCTACTGTTGTTCGGCGAGGTCAGGGGCGGATCCAGTATCCTTTTGTCGGGTGTAGATTGGTGTAGTTGGGTGTAGAGTGCTATATGCTCTCTATAAGATGACATAAACGTCATATTGCAGTATTGTTTTATTTTTTCAAAAATTTCATAAATGTAATTTTTTGACACTTCTCTCACGTCGTCAATATTTACATTAGCGCCAATTTCTTTATATTAATGTATTTATAAGTTAATGTGCTTTAAATAATGTTAGATAAAGTAACCCGAAAACTAAACAGTTTTCCGTAAAACTGAGCTCAAACAAATTCAGCATTTTCAGAAACGCTCAAACGCCATTTTCTCAATTTTTTTTCTTCAAACTTTTTCAACAGATAGTTTTAATTGCATTTGTTTAAAAAGTCCTCAAATTAATTTTACTGATTTTTTTTCTAAAAAATTACAATGTAATTTTTTGAAAGATCTCTCACGCCTTTAATATGAATATTTCCAGCGATTTGTAAACACTATTGCATTTGTGACTGTTCAAATTCTTTTCGGCCGACTATCGGCGCCCCAAAGAACATATTTTAATTTTTTAAATTGTTCGATTTCCCAATTGCACGAGTAGAACGGAAATATTATTTTAAGGACCTTAAAGATCAGTAAAACTTGTACGAAATGGTTATTTTCTTTGAAAAATTTGCAGCCGTTTTTAAGAAAATGGCGTTTAGATGCTACTGTAAATTCGAAATTTGAAGCTCTCTTTCACAGAAAATTTTTGAGTTTTCGAAAATCGAAGCCATTTGAAACACATTAACTCACAAATACAATATTGTTTACAAATATCTGGGAATGTGGATATGAAAGGCGTGAGTGATCTTTCAAAGAAACTACATTTTAGTAATTTTTGAAGAAACAAAAAACACAAAAACATTACGTCATATTAAAGAGCGCAATTAGCACATCTGTTCGAAAATTTTGAAGAAAGAAATTGCAGCCGGTTTAAGAAATTAGCGTTTGATCGTTTCTAAATATGCTGGATTTTGAGTAAGTTTTGACAGAAAACGGTTATGATTTCGAGAAACTCTATATGACATTATTTTAAGCATCTGTTCTCACAAATTTAATATGTGAACAAATTGTCAATAATATAAATAATAACGGCGTGAAATATAAGTCAAAGTATTATGAGGTCATGGATACTCACAGCGAACACAGACAGAGCTTTCATATTACAAATATTTATTTAAAAAGAAAACACAACAAATATTTACAATGAATTTCCACTTTACACCCTAGCTCTGATAGACCTGCTATCCCCTGATCGCGTGAGCGATCCAAATCCGATTGATGATCGGTTTCAATTGTGGCATTCGCCACTCATACTTCTGAAGCGTGCACAAAGCCAAGCTTCCATGACCGGATGTCACACTGGGACACAAAGTCCGTACTGGCGTACCAACTGATGGTTTTCCTCGATCGCAGGAGCGATCATACTCGATTGAGAATCGGCGTGTCGTAGCACTCAACCACTCCTCACCTCGGAGCACGCACACAGCATCGCTCCCACGTGACCGCAGTCACCCAAGGACACAAAGTCCTCCACAGGTTCGTCAACACGTGACTTGCCTCGCGAGCCCTGCCCGCCGCTGCACCGTCGTGGCGCCAAGTTTTGTGTAACTGCACGAGGTTCTCCCACTGTCTCCAGACCCCCCCCCCCCACTGGCTCTGTGCACTCTCTTATATACTCGAGGCTCACGTGACCTACTACGTCACGCCGCCCCGCTGCGCTCTATTGCTGGCCATGAAGGTTTGGGCTCCGTTTCTTAAGATCGGAGGACCCCAAAGCCTCGTGTCTCCCGTTTCCGCGTTCTTGCTTTAAGGAAAAACCCTTCTCTCCTTCCTGTGGCGAGGATTTTTCCTCTTACTAATCCCTTACCCCGCGTCCCCAAATAGATGCCACAAGACACGCTGGCTAATACGTTACAGTATTATATTTTTGTAATTACAAAAACAAAAGAATAAAGCATTTTGGCGTTTACGTGATAGTGCATTTAGCACTATCCCTACCAAAAGTTTAAGAAAATCCTTGTTTTGTAATTTCAAAAATTGCACATATTACTCGCAATATTATGTAAAAAATAGTAAAATTTCCAAAAATGTCCATGACCTTAGTGAAGGAACTCATTATGGACAACAAATTTCATTTGAAAGAAAAAAACCTTCTTGAATTTTATAGTTGTAGGAATATGCCGAAAAAATTCAAACTTTTGCAATTTTCGAAAATTCAGAGATAACCGTGAAAATCGAACCTCTGCCACCATCATAAGTGTAATTTGCTTTATTCTTACAAGAAATTAAAAGAAAAAATTGGAGCCGATTTTGAGAAAATTTTGAAAATGTAAAGTCCCCCAAATTTTGAAGAAAGATTTTCAAAATCGCGGCGTCTCTAATGGAGACAGTCGACTGGGGAATATCAATTTTGGGGGGAAATTGTACGTATAGTTTAGGCGCTAGGAATATTCACAGACGGACGGACGTTTCGAAAAAAACACTTTTTCGGTATCAGGGGATCCCAAAACGTTCGTCGTTTATCCGTCGGAATCGCCGCAGCATTACATAACTGTCCCTATACTACGTATGTATTTAGTACGTATACGGGAAAGTAAAAAATATAACCAGTGGTGCTACAAATGGCACAGACTTTCCCGTATTGAATTGAATTTATACCTTATTTTACGTGGCGAGACTCGGGCCATCAGGCCCGCTCTTCCGTCTGACCACGCAAATTACGCTACGCTCCTTTCACCAACTAGCAGAGGAAGGAGGTATTTCTTGGGCGAGAAAGAGGCGATTTTTTAATTTAGCTCAGAGGCGTCATTTAGGCTTGAGAATCTTTTACATGCAAGTAAATCTACTAACAGGGGACAGCCGGCTTCACTTCCCCTCCCAAAGAAGGCGTACGGAGGATTTTTTCGCCCTCAAAAATCCACGGCTTCGGCCGAGTTTGAGCTCCCCGACATGACTATAACAGTCCGATACGCTAACCGTTACGCCATCGCCGCGCATTAGTTTTCTATTGCCTTTGGTCTCGGCAAGCTATTCGGACTTGCCACATACTCTTGGCAGCAGCCAGCTATCGCCGCTAAAAGTATATTTTTTTGAAAATTTCTCAATTTTTCGGTTTCATTATGGTAGAATGGAAATATTATTTTAAGAATATTATAAAACAATAAAACCTCGTCATAATGGCAATTTTCTTTGAAAAATTTGGAGCGTTTTTTGTTGAAAATTTCGTTTAAACACTGTAAATTCGAAATTAAAAGCCCTTTTCACAGAATTTTTTTGATTTTCCAAAAACTTTATTAGAAGTCGTTTAACGCACGTCAAAAAATTACATTTTTGTACTTTTTGAGAAAACAAAAGAATGGAGGACAGGGGTTTCTTCAATTTGGAAAAAATCCTACGCATGGTTTAGGCACTAGTAGTGTTCAGTTCCCTATTGCTCCTTGTGGTGTGATGAAGAGATCCTTCACACAGCCCGAAAATCACGTTCACCTATTTCGATCCTGTAAAATAGTACATTAGAGTGTTCCTTATATTGCACGGGTTAATATCAAACTATTGAGATGAAAAATTAATCAAATTATGTGTAATTTTAATTGGGTAAAATGTAATCTCAATAGTTTGATATTAACCCGTGCCGACTTGAACGCGAAATTTGAATGTTAGGAATGATTGGTTTTGATGTGTCACTGGAAATCAACTGATACTTGTTTAATATATGATTTTATATTACAATTTAATTCAATTTCACTCTTGAGACTGTGTTATGGTTTTTACTTTTCTTCTGAGAACTTTTTTCAGTGTTTCTTTCTTGTAATATGGATATATAGTGAACCATGTTCTTGAACAACACAATTCAAATTGCTTTCACACCTCATCTACGGTCAGTATTGCTTGAAAATCTTACATAAATTTAACAGCCCTTTCAGCATAACCATTCACATTTATAAATAACGTTTGAGCTTCTAAATATGAAGAGCTGCTTGTCCTGATCGAAGAACATTCTTAAATAAAACTTTTATTCATCTTCAGGCAAGATAATAGATATATCTTTTTGTTGACACAGTCAGCTATTGTTTTCAATGAAATGAAGATTAAATTGATTAAGGAGATGTTTTATATAAACAAATTAATAATTAAAGAACGTTCATCGTGATACAATTGCGCTTATTAGAGAGCGATTTTTATAAGAATGGGCCAAAGTGACAGTTCGCGAAACAAGTGAACATCTCGTGTAATTCAGAAAGTATCTCTCAGCCGCGTCAGCTGTTTAGTTACGCCCCTTCGTAGTTTTATTTACGGCTTCCGCGAAGACATCACTATGCAGAAGTCTGAGTTTCGCTTATGTTGAACGTCTATGTGCACGTACGCGAGTCTGGGAAATATTATTTATTTACATATGTAATAATATTTATTTACATATGTAAAAAAATGTCTTAACATGCTCTCACATTCAGTAAAAGAAAACTGCCACGAGGGTAAACAGAAAGAAAAATGATTTTTCAGGGGACGTTCAAATACATTTTCTAGACGTTTCACAGTGAATGGCTTATGCATTTTTATAGTGAAGAGGGTGGTTTATTTGTAATTATAACACCCTGTGTGGCGACCATCAAAACTTGGTAATATTCGGGCAACTTTTCTTGAACGATGGATTGACGATTTTGCGTGGAGTGGGGATATTAGTTACAAAGTCGGCCACTAGAGTATTTTAAGTAATGCCAACGTGTGTGAAATGAAAGTCAAAACTGCATCTTGTGCATAAGTTTTTCGGGAGTTTTAGGTGACTCCCTTGAATGACCTGGACCTGACCCAGGCATTTCTTTCGGTATTGACAATAAACCTGAACAGGGGTTCTGCATTATGAAAGCAATTGGCTTTGACTAGCTTCTGTTTCGCGCCAACGAAGTTTTAATGCTTGGAAGGTTGTCATCAGTGCCCACTGCGAGCTTTTGCCTTCAACTGTTTATTGCACAAGGGAGGGGGATCAAGGTCATCGTTCAAGAAAAGTTGCCCGAATATTACTATGCTCTCATAACTCAAATGTGTTTTAATAATCGTTTCACTAATGTTATGCATTTCAATGTATTCCTTGATCTATCTAGTATGTCTATTTTCATCTATTTCTTGAATGAATAATAGTCATTCTTTACATTTACTCTCAATAAAAACATCTAAACAGTGAACGTTATCTTTTACTTGTATTCTTGCATCCACAACTAAAGGCTTTACTAAATTTTCTTGAGAGGTGTTTCCTTTACAAGCATTCACTTTTCAAATGAATATTTTAAATACTAATTCTCAATAGAACATATCTTTATGATAAAGGAATAAATGGGACGCTCCCGAACATAGCTCGCCAGTCACCACACAGCGCAGAAGCAGGAAACACGTGCACCGTCACCAGTACGCATCTCACATTCAAGACTCGATTTTAAAACAAACAACGCTTATCACATAAAAACTAAATTCAATGTAATGTTTATAAAAACGAATTTTTACTGAGCACATAGCTCTGCACTTTCTAATTTCAATTATTTCTCGTGGCACACTATATTTTCGTCGGACGAGGACATCACAAAAAGAAGAGTCGAAGTCATTTACAAATTAGCTAACTGCAAACGAACGAATGGAGGAAGGAGTCTAATAGGTTCAAGGACACAACGACCACAGAACCTTCAGTTGTGTTGCCAGCACTAGGTGTCAAATCATCCCATTCTAATAAAAATCGCTCTATATTCACTATCCAATTCTCCACAAAAGGAATACATCACTCTTCCAAATGTAGATTTTCGCTTGTTAAAGTTGCTACCATTTTGATTAGTACGCCTATTTCATAATCAAAGAGTGATGCGACAGACAAATTTTCTGATAAATACCACATACGGTGTCTATATTTTTTAGAGCTGATTTTGAAGTTGTGGTATCTATCTTTCATTTGATTTAGAACTGTTTAAAAGCAGAGATCTTGATAAGGAGTTTTTACAGTTACACTTCGCTGAAGATACGGTGTGACATAAACAGTTACAATCAACAAAAATACATTTTTAATGATTACATCACGTATACATTTTAATAAATCAAATACACATTTTTAAATAAGTTCGTAGTGTATGTGATGACGGCATGGAAAGAAAAATTCCCTGATCAAATTTTCTAGATACATGCTCCTTTAAATAACAAGTATTTGATGCAGTTGTGTCACAGCAAATAATTGGTACATTGTCTTTAATATTCCAATACGTTAACATATTTCAAACAGCGTTAGTGTGCTCTTTACCTGAAGAATTTCGCAGTTTTGGAAACCCGATGAGCTGCTGACTATGCCCAAATGTAACAATTGGAAGTCTTCTTTTGGGTCCCTGATATTTAATGCAGGCAACAGTTTACCATCCCAATGAATATTAATAACTTGAGATAAGTTACTCTCAAAAGCAGATTTAATTGTTTCTTAACGTTCTCTTCGCTTCTTGTGTCTGATTCTAAGAATAGAAGATTTATTAATAGAGTTATTTGGCTGTTGTGGCTAAGTGACTCAGCTGTCACCTGAAGGATGTACAGAATCTCTTACACTCACTAAACAATTAGATTAGGAATAATGAAATATTAGGTGCCACACCCTGCAGCATTCTGTATCGAAGTACTCTCGAAAGTCTCTCCTAAAAGTTCACCAACGTTAATTTCATCTGAACATGGAAGTTTGTTATCTGAATCTTCAGATGATGAAGGAGGTACAGCAGAAGATGTAGACGCTTCGCACTGTCGTTTTCTTTCCTTTCGTATTCATGTAATGTTTTATGTCTTGCTTTTTTTATTCGCGAGATTTTGGTCTATTCCTGCGAGATAGCTTTTACGTCCCAGCCGAAGTAAAAACATCCTGTCTTCACCCAACGTAATCATTTGTAAAGCATTGGGATGTGCAATATCAAATAGATTATTCAAATTATTTCTAAGCTCCTCTTCACAATGCTTAAAAATAGCTTCACAATTGTCTGCGTTTTTTTCTTTTTTTTGTAAATTTCTCCCCTGCGATTACAAGTTAATACGTTTTTGCAGACAATACTGATAGCTCTTGTCGGAATTCTTACTTTCTCCCAAAATATCAAGCACTCATGAGCCACAAGTTTAGCATTTGTACTAACTGTTTATTTTACTTTCCAAATGTTATAAAATAAAAAAATCACGCGCTTCTTTATTTGATGGTAAATTGTGTCCAGTTATTTGGTGTTTTATATTAATAATTATAATATTATCTCCTATTAAAACACACGTTCCTCGGTACTGTGTATGACACTAACATATATATTATGTTGGATTAGCGAACACGTGAGTCACGATCAATTGAAATTCATGTGATGTTCGTCTCAGGCCTGACTCAGCAATGGGTAGTGACACTGGATTTGTCAGTCATGATAGTTCGCGCTAAAGTCGGCACAGGATAGAATGCTCTGATCTAAACAAAATTTTGAACGGTTTAGTAGGCGCTAGCGTTGACAACAGATACGTTTCATCATCAATGGATTTTTTCGGTGTCACGGACTCGCACAGATGAGTTCTGGCTACACCACATGTTAGGGGTATTTTTTTCTATATTTAGCTACAAATTTATCTACTTTTTCCCAAGCAGGTCCAATCAATAAGTTTTTCTGTAGAAAATTCGTAAACGATTACATAACTTTCTCTTCTTACGATTCCTGTAAACGATTACATGACTTCCTGTTCTCACGAAATACCTTCGTAAGGACGAGAAAGTAAAAGAAATATATCAAATAAAATTTCAAAAAGTGTAATAGAATTATGTTTATCCCCTTGCTTGCCGCACTATATGGGACGAAAGTCGGGAGACTACGCAGAGGGGTTTGAAACGGCCTTTAAATAGATTTCTCGGGCTGCATGTAAGGGGGTCTGTGTGGCGTCTTCATGGAAATGTCTCGGAAGGCGGGGGAATTTGAGGAGAGGGGTGTGAATAATTATTAGCAAAGGTGGCACAGGGAAATTGGTTAGTTCGTTGAGGAGAGATTCAGATGTCCGCTTGTATTGAAAAACGTGAAAAAATATAACGCACTATTACGGAATGTATGTTTAAATATGTTTCTGGGGCTGTGGGCGAGTGGTCGAAGGTGATCTATTGTCTCTTCTCGGAAATGTCTCAGGAAGCAGGGGAGTTTGATTGTGGGGAAGGGATGTGTAATTATTAGCAGAGGTGTTACAGGGAAATTGGTTAGCTCATTGAAAGCGGCTTCAGATTTCTGTTTGGATTGAAAAACGTGAAACATTTCTTAAGTGCTCTTGCTCCAGGGCTTACGCTCTACTTCAAGAATGTTTATGTCTGAGTCAGGGTCAAAAGTATGACCTGTGTTTATAAGATGGTAGCAAAGAGTGATCAGTTTGCAATATGTCATTATGCTTGCACTATCGCAACGCGAGACGGGAAAGGGGCGTAAGGTGCATGTAGCCTGGCCACAATAAGCCGCATCTTCAGTTTAAGACGATTTATTACCTGACAGGGCGAGGAGGTACCACCCTGGAGCAGCGTGCCGCCCCCACGAGCCAGGCTGAGTGACGTGCCGTGACCGCTGGGTCAGGCCGAACATGAGAGGGGGCTCGCGGCTCAAGGGTGGTGCCTTATATATGCGGGCGGCCTGCGATCCAGAATACAGGGTCTGGCTCAGCTGTTTTAGCAACCTGGGCCCCTGCATGAAACTAGGTCGCAGCTCGCTCGACAACACATGCATATAAATGTTCTTTAATTCAGGCATTGAAGCTTCTGCTGGTCTGGCCTATGTATTCAGCTTTGCAATTGTGGTAATTGAGTTCATACATTCCGGACTTTGCTATGAGTGGGGAGGGGTTGTGAGGGGAGAGTGAGTGTTTGTAGGATTCATGTGTGGTAAAGGAAATACTCTACCGACTCCTTACCTGCAGCCCCAGAAACGTATTTAAAATACATTCAAACTTCCCCTCTGGGCATTGTCTCCTGACTTTTGCCACATATATCAAGGCAAGCGGCTCAACTAACTCTGTTTCACTTTTTGAAATTTCATTTGATGTAGGTGTTTCTTCTTGTTCTTTATTCTTTAAAGATTTTGTAATTATTTTGTATTTATATTACTTTTAGATTGATGATGAAAGCAAATTCATCGAAAGTCGGCTATCTGAATAAATCTGACAAAGATGTCAACACCATGTCATAGAGCATTTTTACGATAGTACAACAAAGTATGTGCCATTCAATAGCACCACTAGTTTATAGATTTTTCATGTTAATCATTACACAGGTGTACATTGCAATGAATGAAAGATGGATCCCTGGATTGCTCACATCTTCTAACAATGGAAATAATACATTTATTTTCAACTATAACATGTATACAAATTTATTGAAAAATAACATAGTACTTTACAATATGAAGAACTCTTGTGCTTAAACCACATAAAAAGCTGCAGCTACATTGTCTCATTTTGCAGAAGAGGGAATATAATTAAAACATTTAAGTGCCTCCACCTACATGAAAATACAAACAATATAATGTTCAGGTGAGTGCCAAATTCAGCTTAAAGACTGTGAAGATTTTTACGAAATGTCTAAACAGAATGGATGGAATGTTGGATCAAATGATAAGCGGAGCAATATGAGCATGTAGCAAAAGTGTCTTTCTTCTTTTTGAGTGTAGCTGCAGTAATAGCAGTTGTCCTTCAGATCACTTCTGCAAATGAGTAAATTAATTATTATTCAAAGTAAACTAATCATTCTACACATCTTATCATATCTTCCCACAATTACTAAATGTTCTTTACTGAAAATACTGAAAATGTTGAGATATTACTCTTACACACATACCTTCAGTCTTTAATTTTGGGAGTAGACCTTTGAGGTAGACTTCTAGATCAGCATCATTTGCAACAGTGTTGCCAGACAAATGTACTGAATTCAAGTTTTGACACATCACAAGATGTTTTAAGTTATCTTTGGTTGAAATGCGATTATTTTTTAATGATAGTGACAAAAGAGAAGTAAGCGAAGGCATCCCATTCAAGGATTCCAGCAAATTTTCATCCAGAATAAGTACCTGTAAGTGCAATAAGTGGTAAGAATATTTTGATTTTTTTGGTAGCTATTATTGTCACCTAGCTGTATGGCATTTGGGTGGAAAAATACCAGAAAATATTCTAGGTTGGTTTGGCATTCATTTATCTTTGGAACATAAAAATACAAGGCACTTTAAAAATCTATTTTGCTTGCATAAAAGTTGTCTCTTCTTTGAGACACTTTTCCCCAAAACTAAACTACAACCTTTTAAAACCACAACTATAAAATGAACTAAGCAGAATAAAGCATTTATTAAAACCTGCATTTTCTATCCTGAAAGTCTAATAAATAATAAACATAATTAATAAATAATCTAATAATTAATAAATAAAAATAATAAAATAAATAGTCTAATAATTAATAAATTAAAATTTTAGTTTCACATCTAAAGGTAGATTTAAATTGGTATTTGACATACTTGGCAGCATTGTAGAGCATGAAGCTGAGGTAATGATCGGTCTGTCAATTGGTTACAACTCAGGTTTACTTGCTGCATTAGACTCAAGTAATGCAAATGATACAGTGCAGAAAGATTATATCCTGAAAGTTTCACTTCCACACAAGCTGGATGTGACAAGCCATCTTTCTCCTGGTTGTCCAAAAAGTATTCTATTTCATACCTGCTACCTAGAGCAACAAATTTTATTTCATGCATTATTTCAGAGCATTGAACCCTTGCAAACACTAATAATAGGAATGTCTGTGCTGAAACAAAAGAGAATAGAGTGATTTCAAAACTTCTGTTTTTATCACAGTAAAACTATTATATCAGCCGTGAGCATTCCCACCATTTAGTAATTCATTAGAAATAATAACACAATAAAAAATAAAATAAATGTTGATAGAATCACAAAATTATTTTATTAAAAAATTTGCTATTATCTTATCTTCAAAAAATTGTAATTTCAATAATATTAGTATTATTTTGATCCAGGAATTTGCAAATGATTTTTATTGAAGGGGGAATAAAAGAGGGGAGGGAAATGCACTAATTTAAGTCACTGTGTTTGTATCCAAGATTAACATATTCTAATTATCTTGAATTCCCATAATTGGAATTAAACAACTTTGAGATTTTACTGAATGTAGGTAAAAAATAAATTAAAGAAGTAAATTTACAAGAAAAATGCTTGGTTTCCACTTTAAGGATACATGGTGTCAAGGGGTAATCATATTATTTTCAAGTCGTTTTGCACTAGGGATTGCCAGCAGAACGTCAGTCCTCCCCCCGTATGATCACCAATTGATTGCCTAAATTTCAAAAGTTTAATTCATTGTAATGTGCCTATGAATTTTATATTGTTTGATATTCCTTTTTCGTATCTGCAATGGACTACTTATTTTGAGGGAGTTTGTTTTCACTTGTTTTGTTAACCTATTAAAAACCCCATTGAAATAATACTTTTTTAATAATATTAAGTATTTACTCTAATATTACTCTAGAAAGGATAAAAAACTTATTTATAATTTTTTAAACCAATAGTCAATGTGCAACAAAATGTTGCCCATACGCAACTTTGGGACCTTAGGGTATATCAATTCATCTTCAGCTGAGACGCCTGAAAACAGTACGAATGGAGATGAATATTGCATTTTTTAAAACATTTTTAAACTGCAGTGCTTTTGCACAATCTGCACCTCCATCTGGCTTTGGTTTCTCCCTCTATATCACGGACTCTACATCATGATTTACTTTAGATTCCGGGTGCATTAATTGCCAAGTTCATTTGTCTCGTAAATGTAATGCATGTTTTATTAGTATGGGAGGTGGCGGTTATTTTACCCTGTTGTATGGCGAGATCTGACACTGACCTACCTGTCGGCTTACCGGTTCTCCCACCCATCAGTGGTACTGCCTCATCTGGAACCAGCTCTTAGCTTCCAGCAAGTATGGTAGTGCAGTGCCAGTATGAGTGTATGCAACTGTAAGTGGTGCAAGTATCGGGTAAGGATACGACAAGGATGCGGAAGGAATGATCACGTCAGAGGCACAGCAGTGACAAATTTATATTCTGTGCCACCACTGTCAGTATCTGTACATCATCATAACATACTACTTTAGGAAGGGAAGTGCTTAGGGGTCGACCAAAATGAGATTTTTTCAGTCTCAGGGTATCCATTTACTCATTGCACTCACTTCCCTTTGCACAGACTTCAGATTTCATTAGAGTCATGGCTAAGTAAGAACGAAATTATAGTTGTGACATCTTCCCTTCATTTGCAATATTATATATTTTCCATGAGAGGACTATTGCACAATTAATTTTCTTCTTTACTTCTTTTTCCTCGAGATCATTTATATTTTCCTTATCTATCATTTCATCAAAATAGGAGTGTGCACAGCATCAATCATATTTGCAGAAATAAGATCAACATCTTCCTCCAGAAATACATTCAGCAGTTGATAGAGGCCTTTATTTTCTTTTATCATTCCCTAAATAATTACGCTTGAAGCATTGTTTATACAAGGATGCAACAATGCAGGATAAGATGCTATCTCAAAGATGAGAAAATTATATCAAGAATGGAAATATGAAGCAGTAGTTACATATCTATTCCTCCATGATTACATTCCAATTGCATTTGTTGTATCATGTTCAGACTATAGACCCCACTAATTCCAACATTGCATAAACACATTATTGTAAATTATCAATTATAAGCTATATAAGGACTTATCTACATAATAAATATTCTGAAATGCTAAAAGAAGGGTCAAGCCAGTTTGTCGACTAATATACAGTAAAAAAAGGATTGTTTAATTTAAAAAAAAAAAAAAAAAAAAAAAAAAAAAAAAAAAAAAAAATCGAATATCGGTAGCACAATCAACAAGATTTAATAAATTATTAAATGAGGCATTTACGCAATGTTTAGACTTAATGGGTTAAACTATTCACACTTGTTCATAATTACTTTTATGTGTGTTACTGAAGATGAACAAAACCTTTTAATTTTGTTTTATTTGAGTAAATTTATCTGAGAATGGGAGTGCTTGTATTCCCAAAATGTAGTTGTACTGAAGATAAAATTATAACGAAGATGTAGTAGAAGAAATAATTTATTCTTGATTGTCCTTAATATTAAGGGGGAAAATAGACTATTATTGTCACAATCATATATATTGAAGATACTTCCTGTAATTTATAAAATTCATTCTTTTGTATGCCAGCATTATAAATGACCTTCTATTGCACGATGTCAGTAATCAAATGGCAATTTATTGCACAAATTGTGTGATAGGAATTCATGGCATGAATAATCACTTCATCCTTATCTGACATTGCAAATTGTGGCATGCAAATAGTGGGGAGGTGGGGGTAAACTCCACAACCAACCACCCCACAAATACGCCCATGCATATTTGTTATTCATCACACTTATATCAAATATGCATGATCTCTATATTGCCAACTACAACATATTACTTACGTTTATTTCCCATATTAACTTTGATTCTTTTATAAATTTATAATGCTGTTACAAAATTCTAAATTTAAGATGAGGAGCAGAGCAATGTAGCATTAAGTTGAAGTATTTGGAAAGCTTTATTTACGTTATACAAAATCATGTACTTACGTAAGTCTTCATAGTATCCTGATCTTAAAGAATCAATCTTTTTTAATTGTCCAATTTTTTGCATGGTGTCATCTTTGTAGAGATGTCTATCAATTGCTTGCATAAGAAGAACAATAGTCAGCAAAGTCCCTACACAAGGAAATAAAATAATGTGGACTAACTTGTTTAATGAAATTAATGCTAATATCTATGTGAACACAACTATACAAATGAAAATGAAGACAATGGAGAGTTAACATGCAATTAAATGATAACAGTAAGTTATAACCTAGTGGTGCTACAGAATGGCACAGACTTTCACATATTAGTTCTACTTCCTTTGGACTCTGCATACTATACGAACTTGCCATATATTCTTGTCATCTGCTATCTATTGCTGCTAAACGACATTTTTTTAAAAATATTCTTAATTTTTCACTTTTCTAATAGTAGAATGGAAACATTATTTTAAGAATATTAAAAATCAATAAAAGCTTGTTCTAAATGGCAATTTTCTTTGTCAAATTTGGAGCTGTTTAAGAAAATGGCATTTAAGCGCTATTGTAAATTCAGAATTTGAAGCTTTTTTTTTCACAGAAAATCTTTGAGTTTTCAAAAAACTTCATTATAAGTAATTTGACGCATTTTAACTTACATATACAATATTGTTTACAAATTGCTGGACATGTGTATATTAACGGTGTGAGATATCTTTCAAATAAATTACATTTGTAAATTAAAATCTGAAATGAGCTTTACATAATTTTGATGAACTTTTCATCATTTCGATGAAGAGTGATATTAGCACTATCCTTTCAAAAAGGCTGAAGAAAAAATTTGCAACCATTTTTGAGAAAATGGCATTTGAAAATTTCAGAGAATGTAGAATTTTGAGCTAGTTTTCACAAAAATAATAGAATTTTCAAGAAACTTTACATGGCATTATTTAAAGCATATGTACTCATAAAAACAAAAAAGTTAACAAATTACTGCTAATACAAATATTAATGATGTAAGAGAAAAGTCAAAAATGTAATTTTTGTACAAACAAAACAACAGAGCAATATGGCATTTATGTCATAATATAGAGTGCATTTAGCACTATCTCTAACAAAAGTTTAAAGAAAAAATTTGGAGCAGTTTTTGAGAAAATCTTTGTTTTTTATTTTTTTAAATGGCACTTATTGCTGACAATATGGCACAAAAACTACTAAAAGTTTCAAAATAATGTACATGACCTTCATAAAAGAATGAATTATAGACAACAAATTTCATTTGATGAAAAAATCTCCAACTTTAATTTTGTAGTTTTAGGAAGACACCGAAAAAATTCATACTTCAAAATACTGTTCTTCCCAATGCACACAGTTATCCCAAAGGTGTTTCCACTTGTTGAAACAGTTTTGGTACACTTCTTTTCCAGTGTCCTTTAGCTCCTTTGTTGCATTTACCCTAATCTCGTGAATCATCTCAAATCTTCTTTTCAAGGGTCTTTTGAGTTTGGGGAACAAGAAAGTCACAAGAAGCAAGGTCAGGTGAGTAGGGGGGGGGGGGAAGCAGTGATAGAGTGTTTGGCCCAAAACTCATGAGTTCTTAGGAGTGAATGGGCTGGAGCGTTGTCATGATGGAAAAACCAGTCTCCACTCATCCACATTTCTGGTTTTCTGCGATGGATGGCATCCCTCAGATGTTTCAGAACTTCAATATAGTAATTTTGGTTCATTGTGGAGTCTTCAGGGAAATACTTGTGGTGAACAACACATATTTTTTTTTTTTATGCTATCTGTCACCATTACTTTGATCTTGAACCAAACTTTGCGAGCTTTTTTGGGGTCTGGAAGCCATTTCACCCATCCACTGGGAATATTGGATCTTTGTTCCAATGTCATAACCACAAACTCATGATTCATCATTGGTTATCTTTGGCAAGACATTTTTATCTTCTTCTGAACGATCAAGCAGTTCCTGACAAATCTGGACACGATGGGCGTTTTGTTCCTCAGTCATCAGGCATGGCACAAATTTCACAGCAACGTTGTGCATCTTCAATTTCTCAGTCAAAATATCATGATAAGATCCAACTGATATTCCACACTCTTTAGCAAGCACCCTGACAGCCAGATGTCAATTAGTTTGCAAAACAGTATTGATTTTGTCGGTGTGGGTTGTCCATTCCAAAATGCTCATCATCTTTAATAGACTGTTGACCATTTTTAAAACGTTCATGCCACTTGAAACAGCCCATACGCTTCTTAGCAGCCTCACTCTAAGCCGTGTTAAGTATAGCGAATGTTTCTGTCTCAGATTTTCCCAGTTTAACACAAAATTTCACAGCAAGTCATTGCTCTTTCTGGTCATTCATTTTGAAATCCACCAAACCCAAAAATTGCACTTCATTAAAAACCACGTAGCTAATAAACAAATGACGTTATCAACAATCGGGAAATGGCATCATAATCAGCAGATCTGGGCCAACCTTACGATATCAAGTGAATTCTCCTGGAATCAACTGGAGCCGCGCTATTCAAACAGTCTGTGAACTTTTTGAACTGATTATGTATATTTGGCATTTACTATTTTTTGGGACCCAACTCATATCATACATTGTTTCACACAATAAATATGAAAAAATGTAGATTATTCTGACTAGAATTGTGACCATTTTCATTCAGTTAGCAAGCCATCATCATAGTATCCACACACTTGTTCATTCCGTACTGGAAGCAAAGCACATTTAAATGCTTGTAAACATTGCGGCAATTGGTCATGACCTCCTCTGGTTTTTTGCTATTTTGACATGGTACTGTGCAAATTGGTTTTCCAATTGTTTCTTTGCTAATTCCGCATGTTCACATTTCTCATGATTCTACTCCGTTCTGGTAAATTCTACTGTTGCTTGCGTGATGTGAATTAAGTGATTGGTCAGAGTAACAATATTCTTTCCTGTTTTAATATTCTGTTTTTCTAAATTCAAATATCAACTTGTCAATGTTTGGTTAAAAAAGCAGTTTTCCCTATATTACAAGGTTCGACATGTGATGTATTCATATTCCCACTCACTACACATACTCCAATGTTACCTGTAAAAGATTGGAGTATGCATAGTAAGTGGGAATATGAATGTATCTGAAAGAACATAAAGTTATATTCAGAAAATTTCAAGTTATAGAGATAGTGCTTAAAGAAACTTTGTTGAGACAATATGCTTTCCAATACGTACATTTGCTGTCAGGCTCCAAATCAAGTAACTGATGATACGAATCTAGTTCCGTTTCTAGGACTGATGTAAGTCCCTGGCTGAATTGCGCATCAAATTGAGGTTTCTTGGAACCCCAAGCTTCAACACCAGGGCCTTTTATGTGGAGGTTAAGTTGATCTATTTGTTTATTTTGGTGATGTAAAGTAACTTCCAAAGAACCTGAAGTAAGGCTTCCTGAAGAGATTTGATTTTCTGGTACAAAAATCTCAGACACGTTAAGGAATTATATTTTATTTTATAAAATTGGACGCAAAAAACATTCACACACTGATATAATAATCATAAACCATCTTCATCTAATGGGGGCAAGGGTGTGGTACAAAGTGAAACCTGTCTAAGCTGGTACCTGGCAGTTCCTGTAAACCATTTTACTTCATTACAGGTTTTTATCTTGTAGAAAGTTGCAAGTACTTCATTATTTAGTAGGTACTTTATTATTAACTTAAGTGAAAGTTCAAGCTTTTGGGAAATGTTTGAATTTGATTTCTTTGGAAGGCATTGCTATATAATCTTTAACAGCAGGTAGAATAAGAGAAACTTAGTCTATTGTTGGAGGTCATGATTTGTCATGCTATTCCTTCTCAATGCCAAACAAATGATAATGTGTGTGGTTTCTTTTTTGATTTTTTCCCCTGTTTATGTTTCCTAAAATGTGCTAATGAAATTAAGTAAAAATTTTAAGATGGTCCAAAACGAATATTTCAATGCATTTGAAAATCGCCTCCATAATAGTCAAATGTTTCAAAGGATACCCAAACATGAGAATCGACATTACATCCACAAGGTTTCCATGAACCTTTAATAGGATTATTTGAAATAAATAATTGCAGCGAGAGGTTTGATTTATCTAAGCGCACACTCTTATTTAAAACAGCAAACGTCAGTTGTTCTGACACAAATGCTTGCACCAACAGAAGACTTTGATGGGCCCGACCAAGAAGCCATCGCTGGTAAAACCAAGCACTCTGGTCATTAGGATCTGTAAATGTTGCATTTTGTACGAGAGAGAGTTCTGAAAGGAAACATAACATTATTTTTTATTGTCAAAATACAGGTTAACTAAATAAAAAAGTATAGACAAATAGGATAATCTAGTACCTACAATTTAGATAGTAACTTCTTATTTAAATTAATGTGGCAAATTCAATAAAACATATCAGAATGTGTGCACTTTCAAAATACTCACAGGAATGAGGCCTAAAAAATAACAAATTTTTGTTTGGCATACTTTTTAAATTTCTTCTTCTCTTCATTCTAAACTCATAACAGTTATTACTAGATCATGAATTTCTATCTACCTTCTTTGTGTTTATCTTCTCGGATAGGACGTTTATTAAGTGGATCTGGAAATAAGGATGGCAGCAAACGACTTCTATAATGCCAGGAAGAGTAATTAGAGAAGTTTGTTGAAATCTTTTGAGTTGAGAATATGAATTCATCTTCTGCAGGCACTTGTGCTCGAGTGACTATGTACCGCCGGTAGTCCCATGTGTGAACTAGAACCACACAAATAAGATTGAAAATTGGAATAATGCTTAATTTCTTCTGTCACAGATTTTTTAAGCAGAATAGATTTATATTTTAAACAAAATACTGTTTTTTTTATATCAAGTTATTCTTAATTTGCATTAGTAAAAAGATGACAGTTCTATATTGGAAGAACAAATTCACAACAATTTTTCCCTGCAAAAATTTGCAGGTATGTAATATTATTCGTGTATACATATTAATCAACAAAGTTCAAGGATTTTTAACAATTTTCATTATAAAGGACAATAATGATAATATAATAATAATAATGATAATATAATAATAATAATGATAATAATAATAATTGTTAGCTCATAAACTTCCTATTCCAAACTTTTGGAGCATCATCATTAATATGTAAATTTTCAGAATAAATCTTATACATAATCTATCATACACTGACAAATTTCTCATGTTCATACATAATTTTCTCAAATCTTTACCATCCAAAAACATTCTGACATTTCTTAGCAATTCTTACCATAAAATTACACATTAACTTACTCTATTCTCGATTTATGCCTATTTATCCTATTTCAGCTAATTTTTTTAGGGTGATTGTAATTTTGTAGTGACTTTCAGAAACTATTTTAATTTAATTTCTTAATGTAAATAGTAAGACTACTCAGTGTAACATTCTGATTGGGAACCTGTGTGTACACCACTTGGAAGTTGCATAATCAACAAGTCGTTAAATAAAATGTATAAAATGGACATTTAGTTAAATGAACATTTTTGCAAAGAACATATAAATAACTTTGATCAAATAGTTTTGCATCTCCAAAGTGGACATTAATACTAATGTACATATTCTATAGTGGACATTTTGCTGTGGACCATTTGTCTAAAAATATTATTAACAAATTCTTATTTTTCATAAAATTATAAATTGTGATTGCTATAAGAAAGCAAACTCATAATTCATAAATTGAAGGAAGCTTGTGTCAAATATTTATACAAAGTTTTAAATTCTAAGCTGAAAAGGTATCACTTTTATCATATACTAAGTAAATTATAATTTATATGAAGAAAATTATGACTTTAAGATTTCTTTTAAGTCCCTTTGCAACAACTTGATCAGTGAACTCGGACACAATAGTAACTTTCTTGATTATTATACTACAGTACAGATTTTAACTGGAAATCATGCTTACAATTTCTTTCATCCAACTCAAGGTATTTATTGCATAGAGCTAATTCTCTTTTCCAATTAGGAACAGGCATAGTATCCAAAACCCATGAACGATGATGCCAAGCACAGTATGATTTTGGATTTGCCCTGAGGCACTGTTCTGTCAGTGGGAGCTCATTTTCCAATAGCAATTGGAAGTCTTCGGAGGATCTACAGATGCACAATCATGGAGTAAAAAAATGATTAATTAAAATATCTCAATACTGACAAACTGTGAGGTTTATATAATGTATGCTTAGTTTATCAATTTAATACATTTTATCAATAATAATGCAAGCTACACTTACTTTTCAGTCTTAAAATAAAGAATAACTTGTCTCCTTATATTCCACACTGTGTAAATGTCAGGATTTGCACAAAGAAGTTGAGCAGAAATCTCGAGAACTTCATTATCAAAACAATTTCCATCACGCTAACGAACAACAGAAATAGCTCACTTATAGATTGTACAAAAATGTCATCACCGTAGTACTATGAGAATTGTCATACCTTTTGAAATAATTTTTCAACACCAGCTTTATACAATTTCACCTTCTTCTCGCGCTCCTTTCTTTTTACCTCTTGTTGCTCTGCTGTACTGCGTGTCTTTACACGACCGTGCTGTAAGAAAATTTACGCATTTTTTAGTACAAAGTATTGGAAATGTTCTTTTTTTTTTTTTTAATGTGCACTGTAATGCCAACTTTTGGTATTTTGGCATTCTGCAAATAATATGGGACACTGAAGAACTGCATTAATATAACCTTACATCCAACACTAAATTATTTTAAAATTGCAAAATTAATAAATGTCATGAATTTAACTTACCATTCTTTAACACTATTGGCACGCAAATCTGCGAGGCAAACAAAAGTGCAGTCCAAACTTATGTAGCCTGCGATCAGCTGATGACACTTCGTTCACAATTGTGTGTTGATTGCCACTCTCTTAATATCTTTATCATTCTATTCCATTTTGTTTAATCCTTTCTACTCTCGTCCTCTCTTTATACACGAGGTTGTAGGCTGGTTGTAAGATTGTAGGCAGATTACAAGGATTATCAGTATAGGATGCTCCGAAAGCAATTTTCCTGCACTCTGTGTCCTATAACCACACCACACGAAGATGACAGGAAGCTGCTATAGTAGTTCGAGAATTCGAGTGATTCGAGTCTCCTTCTCCGTGCGCAGGCTGAGCTGAAAATGTTTGTCAAGAGAATTTGAAGCTCTATTCCGTGGCGTCTATCGCGATTTAAATTAGGAACGAGGTGAGTTATTTTCAGACGTAAGAGAAAGAAGGAAAAGACTTTGCCGCATACTTATTTGCTAGTGAACTGGACTTGACTAGTTATTACTCAATTTAGAAATAATTGAATTCCGGTGGTGTATGTAAGTACGATATCTGCTTCGCTAAGGAATTTTCCTTGAAAAATCTCAAAAGACAAACTCTATGTACAGATGATTGTGCTTCGTGAAAGATGACATATTGTATATTTAATTGGAATGTAATGGCTTGTGGTATTGCGCCAACACGTAAAATAAAAGAATTCCTTCAGAATTTGCGATTCTGTAAAGTAACTGAAGAATTTGTTGGAACTAGAATGACAAATGTGAATAGTTTGATTCTAAAGTTAGGATAGATGTGTGTGAAGTGAAGTTACATATTATACAACTATGTCATTCATAACAATACTACCCAAATTGGCACATTGCAACTGAGGAAGATGTGATGAAGTTCTCTTTCAAGAAATTTGTTTTCTTAGTGTTACCTATTTGAGAAAGTTCATGGAGGAATTAGTTTTGTTCAATTGTGGTTATATTAGATTCATAAGATCCATATTTGGATTGTGTCATTGTATGATGAGAAAACCTGTGAAATACATTAGGCTCCTTTATAATTTCTTAAATCAGAGATTTAATGATTCTGTTGCTCCATATAATTTGTAACAATATCTATTCTTCAAATTCTATTTTGTGTATTGTGAGTGACTGTCGTAACATTGATGGGTGTTTTGTTGCAAATAGATGTAGTGTGAAGATTATGAAGGAAATGATATTAACTTTACTCTTTTGCACATAGAATGAAGACTGAATTCTGCAGGAATTAAACTGATCTTCCAAAAGGAAAATGTCAGGAACAACAGATACTCCTACCTTGGTTCAGGCAGTGTATTCATTCAAAGGGAAGAACAATGATGAAGTAAGTGTGTTTCATAAGAAATTGTGGGCAATGCTGGAAAACTTTCAAAGTGCATATTTTCTTCAAATGTTGAATTGATTTTGTCAAAGTTATTACTGTTGAGTGTAGTATTTGAATTAAACACAATCGATATACGATTCAGAGATATTGGATTCTTTTATAGAATGTAAAGTGAATTTGATATAGTCTGTCTTCTTAATTATTGAAAATGAGTCAAAAGCAAAAATGACAAAATTTTACAAGCGAGGAAAGTTTTCAGATTTCACTAAAAGAAAAAAAGACAGTAGTTCTGCTTTACAAAATTTGCAATAATATTTATTCACATTTGTAAAAAAAAAAGTGTAATTTCTGGAATATTGAGGAGGCAGGAGGTTGAACTGATCCCCCACACACACACACACACACACACACACACACATACACCCACATATTCAAAATACTTTTCTGCCTATTAATTTTTGGCGAGGTTTTGAAATGACAGAATATAATTTTGCTAGTTATTGGAAATGTCATGTACAAAGTAAGATTACAATGTTGTGTCAATTGTTGGCGTTTTAAAAATATTTTGGCATTGTTTTAGCTCTGCTTTAAGAAAGGTGATATTATCACTTTAACCCAGAAAGAAGAAGGGGGATGGTGGGAGGGTACCCTTGGAGAGAAAACAGGGTGGTTTCCTTCAAATTATGTGAAAGAATATAAGCCTCAAGGTGAGTGCATTTCAATCTTGTTAGATTTAAAAGTTTTTTCAGTAGTGTAATTAGTTAGGAAAGTTATTTGTAAATGTTGACTTTTTTTCTTGAGGCAATTAACTTGTTTTCTTAAGAGTTATTTAAAAATAATGACTTTCTACATTTAAGAATTAGAATGTAATAGATTTAGATTTATTCTGTATAAAAAAACAGTAAAAACTGTTTGTGATGTAGGGGGAAAAGATTATCTGCGCACGTTTTCTTGAGTTCCAGAATCCCTTCCCGTCATTTTAATTATAAATAGTTGAAAGATGAGTCAAAGTTTAACATAAATAAATAAAAATAAATTTTAAAATCGCAAGATTAGCAATATTTGAAAAATAGTCATTGTTGTTTCAGAGTTATAGAAAACTTATTTGTATCGGTACACGAATTGAAAGTATGCTTCTTTTGCATTGCTAACAAAATAGCAACTCGCCCTTACCTCTACTCTTACCATTAGAAGCAAAAGGAGAGTTCAACAAAACGTGCGCATAGTGAAGCTACATTTACGCCTAGAAGCAAAACAAGGGGCCATCTCAGCACTTGCTCAATGGCTCAGGGAAACTGGACAAAAACCTGATCGAGATGAGTAATTAATAATGGTAATAAATCGTAATAAATCATGGTAAAGCTGACTTCATTCAATTCATATGTATGAATTAAATGTATGTAAATGTTGTGAAGAAATGTAATTGTGTTTAAAAATTATGATTGTAGATGGTGGCAGTCCAACAACCAGCAAAATGTCTCCATCCAAACTCCCTCCAGAAATTGTTGCACAACAAAAAGCATATCGCAATCTTGTTTTAAAGGATTTGATTGATTCGGAGAAAGCAAATGTTGCTGAACTGCAGGGATTATTGAAAAATTTTCTCCATCCATTGGAAAAATCAGAGATGTATGTAGAATATTAAATATTTATTTTTGTAAAAAAATATTTTGTGTTTTTGTAAAATTTGTATTTTTGTATTTGTTGTTTTGTTTTCCTAAAACAACTATTAACAAAAAATAAACAACTATTATTTGGTAGCAATTAAAATTTTCCACCCATGAAAAAGGTAAGTTGTAATAATAACAAGCAATTTCCAAAAGTTAAAAATTATCATTTAGTTGTGTATGTACTAATTTGGTATGCTGTAATGGTTGCTGGTTGCAAGTAATTTTGGCCTTTTGGCCTTTGGCCTGTAGAACTCTAGGAAGTCGTTTAAACTGGAACTTCTTGCCGCTCCGGCGAGGGACAAATCCACAGTGGAGGGGATGAGGGGTGTTTGGCGGATTACAAGGAGAACCTTTCGATGGGAAGGGGTGGAGAACAATATGCATTACTTAGTACATACTTATAAAAAGCAAAGCATGGATGGTTTAAATAAATTTTAAAATGTACACTTCTGAAATAATTTTAATGGTTTGTAATTGTCACAAACATAATGTCAAAAGTTATGGGGGGGGGGGTCAATTTCACCCTCGAATCTCGTTGGAGCTTCATTACAAAATAGTGTGTGGGGGTGTCTTAAATCGTGATGGTGTATGCTTATGTAATTTTCTGTGTCAGAGCAGCTGTTGAAGTGGTTAGCTATATTGCTGTCACACAGTTACGTTTCTTGCGTTCCTCAGATTCTTTGCAATTTGTGTTTTTTAGTGTCAAGTGTCAGTGTGACGATGGTGAGAATGAACATGTTTGTTTGTTTTACACTTTGAGCCGAAGGGGTGTTTGGCTGTAATTGAATGGATGCAAGAATGTTGTTTGATTGCTGCAGGATTTACGTGTCCTGTGTGTAAGTGTCTGATGAGGTTGGCCAAGCAAAAGGAGTTGTGTGATGGTTTCAAGTGAAAGTGAAGCAAGAAAGGGGCCACTCCTCATGTACGTAAGTGTTCAGTGCAGTAGGAGGCAACTGAGGTTTTTGTCATTCCTTGGGGGCACCTCCAAACTTTACGAGCCGTAAAATCGCCTCTAGGTAATTTTTATTCATTTCTATCATAGTACTTGGTGTAATTTAAGAGAGGGCTTATGAAGACTCATCCCTCCTCATCCCTACCCTGTTTTTCTAAGGGTATACCGTATACCCTACTTTAACTGGCCTTTCTTATTATTTATTGAATTCACCTTATAAGCATATTATCTTGATTATGAAACTCTCATTACATATTGAAATATGTTTACAATCTACAACAGAGACTGGATTAGTGAGTTATTAAATTAATATGTTGCTACAAAAATTATTTATTTGATTGTTAATTGATTTGAAATCCAATATTTGTGGTGTAAACCCCTTTCTAATCACAACTACCCAAAATATGTGATACGTAGACATGTAGTACTGTTATTTCGTCAAATCTTTTCTCGTCCATCTATCTGGTACCAAGAGAATACCCTCTTTATATTCTTCAAAAACATTTGTCAGGTTTCATAATCACCCATAAGTCATCATAAGTTACATGAAATTAAATAGAGAGAAGGGGGATTGAGGCAGTACATAGAGGGAGCGGGTGTTGTTTTGGTGTTACCTAATGCTGACATTGATTTTCTTAAATTTGTTTTCAACATTTGCTGAAATAATTTGTTATTTTAGTCTTATACGAAGACATTAAAATATTAACAAATTATTTATAAATATAAATAAATTAAAAAGTGATTACGTATAAATTGTTTTCGTAAATGGAAATATTTTTTCATCAATAGAATAATAATTGAATCTTTTAAATTAGAAGAAAAATATTCAAAACTGATCCATAGCATATTCTAAAATCCAGTTAAATTAGCAGAGTAGATTTTCACCCATTATTATACACATTGGTGTGTACTCTACTTGTTTTCAGATATTTTCTTATCTCTGCAATATACCTTAACTCCAAAATTATTCGCTATCTTCTTGTTAGGTGCAGTCGGCATTGCAAACTAATTCTGACTTTATTATATATTTTAAATTTATAAATATTTACAAAATTAATACTAATAGTTTTTACCGTTCTATAAATTATTTTCACTTCTTGTTAATGGGAGAGGAGTGTTGTCACAAACATTACATAATTATTTAGAAGAGTTGAAGTACACGTTATGGGTGCAATTGTGAGGGGGGGGGGGATGTACTAACTCCAAATTTGCATTGTGTAATTTATGGATGACCTGTTCCTGAAGAGCAAATATGTTTAGTCTATTTTCAGTGTTTTCACTTATTCTCTGTTGTTTTTCTCGTATACATATGTATATTCGGAGTGATAAATAAAGTCTAGAAGAAGTTATGTAATGCTGTAGAAAATTGATTGTGAAATTCCAACAGATGTACATGTTTTGGGGATCTCCTGATACAGAAAAAGTGTTTTTTTTTTTTTCAAAATGCCCCTCCGCCTGTCTGGTGTGAGTGAACAACCCTAGCCTAAACCATACATAAGATTTTTTTCCAAATTGAATAAACCCTTGTTGATCTGGCCTGAGTTGAAGCTCTGTGATTTTTAAGAAACCTTCATTAATTTTTGGGGGTAATTTATATGAAGACCTTGAGTCATTCCATGTCAAATCGAACAAATTCGAAGGAAAATCGACCTCTTATTTTTTATTTTTTTATTTTTAACTTTGTGTATTTATTCTAATAGCAAAAACAATTTTCACTTTTTTTTTTTTTTTTTTTTTGTCTTTGTAAATGTTGTATACCTTTGGGAATTAAAAATTACAAACTAGCACACATAGTCATATATAAATGCTCATATCTCCTTAAAAACTAAAGAATTCAAACTAGCTTCATTTTATAGATTATTATAACATGACTTTTTATTATATTTGTACTAAAATTATAAAAAAGGCATTCAGGTTTGCGCCAAATGAAGTCAATTTGTCATTAAAATGAATTTGTTAGGAATGAATAATGTAAATTGTAGAAGTAGTCATTGACACTCATATTCATTCATTCATTCCATCATTCATTAATATACATTTTAAAAATGTTAATTAAGTAATAGATCCACGAAAGTCACCTTTTGTATAACTATTTCACTTTTTCATACCGGGATTTCAATAATCACATTCTATTTTCTGGTCATCAATTGTCAAGAATATAAAGTGAATACCACTAACATTTTTTTGTCCACTCGAATAATTTCTGTGATGTAATTGGATCATGCAATGGATGCAGATTTTCTCACGTAGCCAATCTTACGGTGGTGTCGCCAGTTCCATTACTAGGCTCTTTCCGATGGGAAGTAACCAAATATATACTCACCACGATTACACCAAAATATTTTTCGTTAAAACAAAATGACAAACTTGTTTTTATGTTGTGCACTTGCTCCATCTGAAAATACATTACTTTTTTGACATTTCCTACTTCAACTTTTAGAAATTCAATCAAATGTTTATGGAAGAGGTGAACTGCATTTGTACCAAGCTTTATGCTTTCAGAAATTTTATAGCATAGTTATTACACTTTTTTGCTGTAGTTGACTATTGTATTGAATATATAACAAAGGAGTGAAGTGTGATCTGGTTCTTTATTCCGATGTGCTGCTTGAACTGAATTTTGAATGATGATGGAAAAGGATGTTAGATATGTAAAGTTTTTCTTCTTAAATCCATCCATGTGATTTTTGATTGTATTAAAATTAAAATAAAGCCTTGGATGTTTTATATTACTGATTGTGTTAACAACACACATTATGTAAAGCCTACAGTACACATGGTTTACACTTGCTGCACATAGATATAGCTCACTACAACAAATAAAATTGTTGCTGGACAGCACAGTATGTGTCTTGTCCTGATGCGGCTGTTGTGGCACTAAATTCATGAAAAGTTACATACTGTCAGGAATCTTGACAAGAGAGCTCATCTGGATTTTGAGAAAGGGCCTCTTTGTTTACATGTGGAAGAGCCATATGAATTGCCTGCGCATGGTCCACTGATATCAGAAAGAGGGCTTTGATTTTCAGAGCCATTTTCCAATAACAAACGAAGAAAAAAAAGAAAAATTTCTTCAAAGCTACAGGTTTAAAAATATCCTGTCGTTGTTAAAAATGATTTAAGATTATCCAGACCCGATGGTTCATTCCGATCTTCACAGTTCGAAGTAGTATTAATATTGAATTATCCCCACAGTACACTATGTTGCTGCGCACACATTCAATTAATATTTTTAATTACCTTATTTATAAATATCCCTATTTGAAATTTTGCAGATTTAAAGTTCATTAAACTGAAAATATAATATTAATTTTGAAATGAAATGCGAAATTTGTAAAAGTGAAATTTTATTTTTGCGAAATTTGTAAAAGTGAAATTTTTATAATTAATTGAGATTTAATTAATTTTGATATTTAACAATAAAATTCAACAGTAAATAGTATTTTAAAAATTTTGTTTGAGCTTTTATTAGAAACTAATTGCAATTCTGTATGATCAATGTGGCAGGAAGAATAAGCAATTTCATTTGTTGGTGCATGTGTGTGTTCGAAAAATTTCATGCAGCATAAATTCAAAAATAATTAAGTTTATTTCAATAACATTTAAGCATCTTTTAGTGACCCTCAGAACACATTCAAGAAGTTTCAATCAATTTTGAGAATCTAAGGTCAAAATGATGTTGAAATTGACATGAAATGACTGCCCTGCAACATTTTCAAATTTTCTCAAAAATGGCTCCAAATTCTGTTTTAAATTTCTTGTAAGAATAAAATAAAATACACTTACAAAGGTGGCATAGGTATAATTTCAACCATTAACTCTGAATTTTTGAAAAATGGAAAAAGTTATATTTTTTTCGCATCTTCCTATAACTGAAAAATCGAAGATAGAGACTTTTTCTTCAAAAGAAATTTGTTCTCCATACTTTGTTCTTTCAATAAAATCATGTACAATTTTTTGAAAATTTTGCGTGAAATATATGCAATTTCCAAATTTTTTCTTTAAACTTTTAGTAGCAGTAGTACTAAATGTACACTATAATATTATATAAATGCCATATTGCTCTATTCTTTTGTTTTTACAAAAATTACAAAAATGTAATATTTTTTTTACGAGCCTCACTTGTCTTAAGTATTTTTATTAGTGTCAATTTGTTAACATTATTGAATATACAAGTATGTGTGTTCATTTGATGTCTAAATAGTGTGTCTAAAGTGATAAAAGTGTCTCGAAAACTCAAAAGAATTCTGTGAAAACAAACACAAAATTCTGCATTTGCAGAAATGCTCAATTGCCATTTTCTCAATGAGATGACATAAAATGAAGGCTGTGTTGCCGACGTTTCGACCATCTTGTTGTGGTCTTCCTCAGGGCTGGTATATTCGACATAAAATGAAGTTTGCTTTATAATTTTGTTTGTTCAAAAATTACACAAATATATATTTTTTTAATGTGTCTCGTGTCATTAATATGTGCATTTGAATTGATTTGTAAACACTATTGCATTTGTGAGTGGAAGTGCATCAAGTGACTTCCTATCAAGTTTTTCAAAAACTCTAAACTTTTCTGTGAAAAAGAGCTTCAAATTTTGCATTTACAGTAACGCTTAAACACCATTTTCTTAAAAAACAGCTCTGGTTTTTTGAATGAAAATTGCCATTTAGGACCAGGTTGTACTCTTTTTCAACATTCATAAAGTAATATGTTGGTTCTACTACTAGAAAACTGACAAATTGAGAAAGTGAAACAAAAATGTAGTTAGTCAGCGATAGATGGTTGCCGGTAAGAGATTGTGGCAAGTCAGAATAGCTAGCCCTGACCCAAGAAAATAAAAAACTAACATGGGAAAGCCTATTCCATTCTGTAGCACCACTAGTGTCTTCCTGATGTTTTCTGAACAGTATCAGTTATTCAGTATTGTCATTTCTTATGTCAAAACTTTTACTGTTAGAACTGAGTTTATTTGTTGGGTTTATTCCTCTGGGGAGATTGTCTTCATCACACCTTGGTTTTTGCAATTGTGGTTTTCTTTACCTTATCCTTTGTTCCATCCAGGCAGTCAAAACACATTTTCAATAACACACTTTTCCGTTTCTGAGAGTCTTATATTGTTAAAAAATATGACTGTTAATAAATAGCTGTATGCAGTAATAATATATTTCAGGTTAAATTAACACACTTTTTAGTCGAGGTATGTAAATGATGGTAATTGAATTATTATGACCACTTGCTTGAGAGAGAAAAATATTTTGAAGAAGGAAAAATCCTGTTTAAGTTTGTGCACTATAAGTTGGCAGATTCATTAATGAAGCTTTCTAATGTTTCAAGGAGATTATGCTATTCTTTCTGCATTCAGACTGACGAAAGAGGAATACCGCCAACTGGTGGGCAACATTGGCTGTGTAGTGGAGACACATCAGCAGTTGTTAGCAGCTCTGGAAGAGTGTAGTCAGCGACCAGCTCCTGAACAACGGGTTGGACGTGTATTTCTTTCATCTGCTCCTCGAGTTAAGCAGGTTCACCAGTCATACTGTGCCTCACATCCACGGGCTGTATGCATCCTTGACAAGTACAAGTAAGCATGTTCAATGTACACTAGGACAGAGAAAATATTTTTCTTTTACTTGCAAATCAAGTACAACATAGGGTTATTTTGCACTACTGGGAAGCTGAGATATTTCTACCCTACCCTCTGCCCCTCTTAGTATTTTTAATTTTTAGGAATAGTTTTGTTGAAGTAAAATTACAACATTGTATAAAAATGCTGTGTTTATTATAAATTTTTGTATTGTTCAGTCCGTATTGCCTTTTTGGAACATATTTTTTTCATTATATTTTGGTTATTAAAGACTAGGATGTATCAATATCAACTTGTTAATCCTTATTGATTATGCGAGAGTTGGGGTGTTAAAACTACTTTTGTTCATGCATCAATCAAAAAACAACTCTTCGTGGGCACTCTTTGCAGCAGAGACAGTAACCATTTCACCTGAATAAATCTAATTTTACAGTTTTTAAAAATATTAATATTTCTAAAACCTGGAGGTGCTACAACAGCACATACTTTCATGCACTATTGGAAATAGTTTCATAGTGTTGCAATATCATAATTTCTGCCATACCAAAAACCTTATAAGTAGTGAGAAATTACAAATCTTATCAAGAGGAAAAGAATGCTTTGGTAAACCAGGAAAAGACAGGGAAATTAGTTCCAGAAAATAAGTGGCCACCTTGCCTTTGCAAAATTTCAAATCAATAGGATTAGCAATTATGAATGTAAATAATTAAAATTGAATTAAACTCACAGAATTTCTTCAGTGAAACCAAGAAACTTTATTCTCTTTGGTTTAAACTACCTAAGGGTGTATGCAAGAAAAATTTATGAACATATTTCTGAAGTTGAAGTCATTCTAATCATTCGGCTTTCTTCATACGTTTGCATTTGTGAAGGTTAAGACTTTGCATGCAGTGTCTTGATGAAGATGTTTGCTCACACTCGCTGTTTGTAAAAAGGATTGTCAGTGGGGAAAGGGTTGAAATGCTTTTATTATGAAATTGCGGGGGTGGTATTTTTCTTTTCAAAATTATTTTGTAACATTCACAACCAGTTATGATGTGTATTGTAACGATTCCTTATCCCTCTTATTATTATCTCCTAATTTAATTACCTATTTAATATGTATGTATTTCGCTAGCTCGGTTTCTCTTGGAATGGGCATAATGATACTTACACTCTCAGGGCTAATACTTTGTTCTTTGTTATGGGCTGAAAATTAACCGATCTTTCAAGGCTATGGCTGGCGATTATATTTATTATGATGGTAATTGAATTATTGTATGGTTTATCCTAATGTGCAATTTCTAATTAACAAGTAATTTGTGAACTGATATTACAGCGGCGATGGTGTGACGGTTAGCATATCGGACTGCTATACCCAAGTTGGCGGGTTCAAACCCAATCGAAGCCGTGGATTTTTAAGGGCGAAGAAATCCTTCCTACGCCTTCCTTCAGAAGGGAAGTCTCATATTAGTAGATTTACTTTCATGTAAAAGATCCTCAAGCCTAAATGACGCCTGTGAGCTAAATTCAAATTGTCGCCCAAGAAATACCTCCTTTCTCCGCTAGTTGGTGAAAGGAGCGTAGCGAAATTTGCATGGTCATACGGAAGAGCGAGCCTGATGGCCTGAGACTCATCATGTAAAATAAGGCATCAATTCAATTACAGTGGCAATAAGTACTGACTGCAATTTGATAATTGTTTGCTGCCTTTTCTTCCTTTTTAATACAATATAATACTGTATTCAGGACACAGTCCTGTGTGCGAGACCTGAGCGATGATCACAGATTATTAACCCTGAGATTGTAAGTATCATTACACCAATTACAAGAGAAACTGAGCTAACAAAATTTATAAATAATTAAATTGGAAGATTATAATAAGAAGGAAAAGGATTCGTCACAATATTTTGTCTCGTTGAAATTGCGTTATGTGTATATGGGGAGTTCTGGTGAAGAGATGCTGAATACTATGTCTGCTTGCATTAAAGAATTTATTTCAATTTAAGAGATTGCTCTGTCTTGTAAAGTCTATGAAAATAATTAGAAATCAACAGATGATTAACCATTAAATTATTGAAACCTTTATATTTATCAGACTTTGAGAGTGATAGAGGCAAAGACATAGACCGCCAGACTGAAATGTTGAGAGCATGAAATTGTTTTTTAAACGATAGACACCATTTCTTTAAAAACAATATTAGCGTTAATACTATGTAAGAAATGAGTCTAGTTTCTGGATGCTCTTTTTGTATCATTTGGAAGGAACTTCAGTGGGTCACTGCAGACATGAACATGCGCCAAAATCATGTTCTCATGCTCTATATCCTTTATATTAGTTTTTAAATTCATTGAAAATTGATGATCTAAAACTTCTGTAGAATCTTTTTTAGAACTAATAGCTTATGTACAACTTCTTTTTAACCCTAATTGTGTTTCACTGTATGTTGTGATTTATTTTAAACAGAGATGACCTGAATACCTTCATGGAAGCCCAAGGGGCTGCTAGCCCAGGCCTCTTGGTGCTCACAACTGGCCTAAGCAAGCCTTTCCGGCGTTTGGAGAAGTATGCTGGCATGCTTCAGGAGCTGGAAAGGCATGTAGAGGAGAACCACCCAGACCGTGGAGATACTCAGCGGTCTGTGTCTGTCTATAAGGACATTGCGGTGAGTACTATCAATCTTTCTAGAAGGACATTTGAAGCTGTGTCTTACATTGGTGGCATATGCTGTGAAAACTGTTGATGGGCAAGCATATTTTGTTAATTCTGTTTTAACTCTCTTTACTTACGAAGTAAGTAAGTGTAAAGTTATGTCTTGATTTTAAAATCCCTACAGTGTCTCCATTAAATAACCATGCTTATTGACTGCTAATTTTTAAATAGAGATGTGAATGATAGTTGAGCTCGTTGAGACTTCTCTTAAAGTGAAATGAATTATGATTTTGAATTAAACTATTATAATATATTTTCTTTATTTGCCCTTGTTGGAGTCATAGAGCAAATAAGCTTGCCAAGTTATGATGTGGTGTTCCTTATATCTGTTGACATAATCATAAGATTTTAAAGGATTTTTATTTTATACAGAGAATTTCTGTTACATAATGAAAATTAACATTCTCATGATCTTCAGTTGAAATGCTTTGTGTTTTATTGCTCTTATTGTCAATAAGGTATTTTTTAAAACAGTTGTTTGTAAATGCAAATGCCCTGATGTAATTTCAGTCTGCCTGCTCTGCTACTCGTCGTCAGAAGGAGCTGGAGCTGGAGGTACTTACTGGTGGTGTTCGGGGCTGGGAGGGTGAGGATCTGTCCTGCTTGGGAGACATCTTGCACATGGGCTCAGTGGCAGTAGGGCCCGAGCACCGGGACCGCTACCTTGTGTTGTTTCCCTCCACACTTCTCATACTTAGTGTCAGCCAGCGAATGAGTGCCTTTATCTATGAGGTGAGTTTTTATTTTTAAGGATATTGGCTTCACTTAGAGAGAAAGATTGCTTTTACACTGTTTACACCATTACAATTTTGGCACTGAATAGTTTTTGATAGATTTTGACTATTTCCCAATAAGATGTATGTAAAAATTTAATTTTACAGTATTGTAATTACATTTAGTAAATTTAAAAATTTCAGTATTGAAGAAAATTTTAAAACTAATTAAAATATCTTAATGGATTCTTCTTTGCTGTCTAGGAGATACTGTATCACGGCGTGGTTGCTAAGGTTTGGTTTATCATTCTGCAATCTTTAGGGTAAAATTCTAGGATGCAGTAATGACAATCAAAACATTGGCAACCCTGGCTAGGATGTGGGGTCTCCCAGACACCCAAGGTTCCAGTATCTCTGGCTGCTTCTAGCCTATGTCTTCAAAGTACTTTAATGTTTCCAGTTGAATCAATTTAATGTTTTTATTATGCCAGAAATTAGAATAAATCATGTTGAAATTCAGAATATACTTTTGTGCTTTTGGTTGTTTTGTTCATTTGTCACACTAGTTCTTACAATAATTAGATCGGAAGTGCTTCAAAGGTAACATTTCTTGAGATTCAGTGAATTTTCTTTAATTTTATTGCAGGGAAAGCTTCCTTTAACTGCAATTACTATTAATAAACTTGAAGACACAGATGTGCTGAAAAATGCATTTGAGATATCAGGTAACATTCTTTTTCTCATTTATAATTGTTTTTAGACATATAATATCTTGTATATAATATTCTATAATTCTTTGTATAATTTCTTGTTATATCAGGTATAATTATTTTTCATATTTTATTCCATGAATCGGCATAAGCAGTTTGCCTTATAAGAGGAGAGTCTTCTTGAGAATTACACCAACAAAAGCAACAACAAAATTTCATGTGGCCTGACTTGTATCATAAAGTTTGAGCAACTGGAGCAAGATAGAAAACTGTTTTTATTTGTTTGTTTTTTAAATTCATTTTTATTTTTTATATTATTTCTTTCATTTTAAATGTATGCTGCCAATCTTTTTTTGATAGGACGTTTCCGTAGGCAAGGAAAAATTAAACTAGTGGTGCTAAAGAATGGCACAGACTTTCTCATATCAATTTTCTAATTTCTTTGGTCTGGGCTTTTTGATCTTTTACATAACATTACAGTACATTTTTTTGAAATTTTCTAAATTTGTCAGTTTTGTAATAATAGATCAGAAATATTACTTTAAGAATCTTATAGAAGAGTAAAACCTTGTCCTACAAGCAATTTTCGTAGAAAAATTTGTAGCCATTTTTAACAAAATGCTAATTAGACGTAATAAGTTCACTGTGAAATTTGAAGCTCTTTTTCACAGAAAAGTTAGTTTTCGAGAAGCTTTATAAGACATCATTAAAAGCATATGCACTCATAAATGCAATAATGTGAAGAAATTGCTGCTAATGTAAATGTTAATAATGTGAGAGAGAGATATTAAGAATACATACATTTGTGTAATTTTTGAAGAAATAAACAACAAAAAAATAGAGCAGTATGTCATTTATGTCATCAGAGGACATTTAGCACTATCCCCACCAATATTTTAAAGAAAAAATTTGGAGCTGTTTTCCAGAGAATCTTATGATATTTTTTAATATTGCACACAATATTGAGCGAGAAGTTCTAAAATTTTCAAAAAAATGTGCATGACCTTAATGAAAGAACTAATTATGGAGAAAAAAATTTTACTTGAAGGAAAAATCTCTATCTCAAATTTTTTAGTTGTAGGAAAATGCCAAAAAAACTCCAATCTTTTGCAATTTTCAAAATTTCACTGTTATCAGTGAAAATCAGACTTATGCCACCTTTATAAGCATTTCACACTATTCTTACAAGAAATTTGAAGCCATTTTTGAGAAATTTGATGTTACATCTGGGCAGCATGGCTAGTGACATGAGATACTGTGTTGCAAATTCACCAAATTTTGGTGAATAGATATCTTTTGTGATGTTATTTTGAGTTTATATCAAAATAAGATAATTTTGCTAAAATTTAAGTGCCCTTTCATTTCTGCCCTTTTATCTTTTTTGAAAAGAAATTGCATTATTGTTTAAACAGAAATACTGTATTTATCTGAATATAAGATAATCCCCTAATTTTGAATAGGCCTCCTGAGAATTTTTAAAATTTGTAACTAATTTCTTACTATTTAGTCAAAATAAAATTCCAAACGTTTCATTGACTAGAAAATTGCCTTGTTGATGAGAATGTTAAGAGTTATTGGTGAACTATTATTTTCTTGTTCCTTAATATCATAATCACAGTTTTTGTCACTACACTCATCATCATCATCATCATATGTATCAATCTTTGTTTCATTTTGGTCCTCCTTCCATGCTGTGACATTTTCTGACTTTTTAGGTTCCTCTTGAAAGTTTTGTGAACTAAATTTTGTTTTGTTCATAGTCTTTCATCAGACGCCATCTAAGAACTTTCCCTTCTGTCAGCAGATTTTCTATCCACCCGGACTTGATGATGGCCTCTGATTCTGTTCAAAATGCAGATACATGTTCGCCGGGCATCAAACCCACATTGTGTAACAAACTCTCGGCATTCATTTTCACGTTACGTTTCATTTGATACAATGCCATTCGGTTAGAGGTTTTTTTTACCGGCCCATTCAAAAATATTGGTCTCTGTTGCAGGTGGCAGGAATAGGATTGATGCTCTTAATTTGGAAACATAATATTTTAAATTCGAATTCTCAACTAAATGAAAAGATGAAAAGGAAGGAGGATAGTTGTTAGAGATGTGATGAATTGTGTAAAGTAGCATCAATCATTTCATTTCAAATAAAAACATGTTCAATTTATAATTGTATATTTAAATAATGTTGATAAATTAAGTGATGACTATTTCAAATAACACACTCCTTGGCTTCAGTAAAATGAAGTGCAGTGGAGCATGTCTTGGACATTGTACCATGAATAACAATTTTAGTTTGCCAATCTCTGTATAATGGAGAATTATCATTTAAAAATATTTAGCTTCTTCTGTAATTTGATGGAAATTGTTGATCAATCAAACTTGTCAATCTAATTGTTCACAGTTACATAAAGATTTGAAAAGTCTGTAAAAGGATTAAAATTTATTAGTTTGCTAACATTGTCACTTATTTATAAATTTAACTCGAACACTTTATAACCCTAAAAATATCACTTATTTTAGAAAATGGAAAAAAAGCAGATATAAAGAAGTCAAATGGTGTTTCAGGGCCAATGATAGAACGTATTGTTGCTGTGTGTCAGACCCGAGAGGATCAGCAACTGTGGGTAGATCAGCTGCGGCAACAGATCCGAATGTTGAAGAAATCATCATCTGTTTCATCACCTCCACCTGTTTCGCCTCCAGCTAGCAAGCCAACACCTCTGCCTTCACCTCATGTAAGTGTTCTTCTCTGCCCATATTCTCGACTGGCTGCTCATTTTGCTGGTCTTGTCAAGCAAGGTGTTATAACTCGGAAAGTTCTCAAGAAGCTACTGTACTCAGTGTTTACTGAAGGTGTCAATCTGTCAAATGTGCGCTTACGGCGTCATCATAAAGTTGAATGCAAAATCATTCCACACAGAGTCAGTGTTGGTACTAGCACTGCTCACCTCACGTGGGTAGAATCCAGTTCTTCGAGTGCTACTGCTAGTGGCACGTCTGGTACAGCTTCATCTCATGGTTGGAAATCAGGCATCTTGGTTCGGCAAGATGCTGTGGACCATACAAATGAAGATCAAATTTCTAGCTGTGCTAGTGGACCGTGTGGTCTTATTTGTTTCTACGATTCAGGCAGCTTTGATGAGACACCTGTTGTGCAAAAAAGTGTCAGTGTTTTTGGAGAAATCAGAAATAATTCATCAGAGAAAACTGAAGAAAGAGATGCTTCACAAACTGGCCGTAAAAGTGCAAGGTATCGTAGTGGCACTACAGTCCAGCTAGAACTGAAAAATAAATTATTGCTTGCTGCAAGTGAACAGTCAGCAGAATCAAGCAGTTTTGAAAGAACATCGGCCCACAAATCATTTCCGTGTGATGTATGTGAAGATTTGTCTAATTTGAAAGATGATGTACCAATAATAAAGAAAAAGACAAGTAAACAGAATGTGAACAATCCTGACTTGAGGCAGAGCATGCCAACTCCTCGCCGATGTTGTTCTACTATTCAGCTCTCATTACATTCACTGCCAAGTCATGTCTCTGCCCAAGAAATTGCATTGGGAAGTCAGTTATTTGATGAAGGTGCATTGCATAATTCGCCTCCCAAAACTCATTCATCAACTTTTGACATCCCAGCAATGATACCAGCACCCTCAGCCTTAATGGCAGAGTTGCTTTATAATACTGATTTTGAGACATCACAGAAAGAAGAGGATTTATCTGGTAAAAGATTGTCACATGATAAATATCTTGGCAGCACAGCTCTTGCCAGAAAGCATACATCGCAACAATGTATATCGGACCACAAGAAATCTAGGCTTCGACCTGGCAGAGGTCGGAAAATGAGAGGATTGCCAAGTGATGGTAGCCTTCCTTTGCACAAAACTTCTTCACATTCCAGTAGTTGTCATCACAGTAATTCCAATGTTTCTACTGACAGTGCTGCCAACCCAAATGATTCAAGCTGTCTCCTTTGTCGAGGGGATATGCCCTGCAGTTCACGATCATCTGACTCTGGTCTTGCAGACATAGCAGGAAACTCTATTCTACCATCACCAGATCTCTCCAGTATTCATCCTGACATGGCACGGTCAGAGAGCTGTCCCCGTACCATTGGCTCATTTGGTTTGCCACATTCACTTACTCTGAGAGAGAGTAGTGAAGTGGACGAATCAAATTTTGAAGCACAATGCATTTGCTCTTCTCCATTTGGATCAACTCCACGGACATCAGCCCAACCATCTCTCACCTCAAGGAAGGTTTTTGTTGGTTCATCTGATTCTGCAACCCAATCTGTCATGTCCCTGAGTCTCTCCCCATCTCCTGTGTCAACATCTCAGTCACATTCTTCTGATCCTGCAATTGAGGAAAATGACAATGTCAGCACCTTCCGATCAGGAATGTATGCTCACTGGTGGTTGAAGGCGCGGATTCCTGCATCAGCCCTGACTTCTCACCAAGGAACAGTTTGCAGCTGTCACAGCTGTTGCTCATGCACAGGCAAGGCTTTCTGGTTGTTGCAGTGTGAGATGTGTGTGACATTTTACACAGGCAGTGATTTTCATTGTTTTGGAGAAATGTTTTTAGTATTTTTTTTTAAGTATGAGAAGCTAAGGAAGTCTTTCTTTTAAATAAAATGTGAATATTAGAAAAATGGAGGCTCCAATGCATCATTTCTAGACTAAAATAATGTGTCATAACACCATGTCCTTGACTGGGAAAAGTACAACAAGAAATATCATTACCATTTTCATGTTCAGTAGCAGTTGCCTATGTTAGTTCTTCAATGAGTTATTGTTTGTAGAGCCCGGAAGTTCAGGCATTTATTTTACCTAAAATAGGTTGGCAAAAAGGCATTTGTTTCTACTAAAAGAGGCAGTTGATTTTACTAAAAGAGGCATTTATTCTAGCTGATGTAAACAATGAAAAATCAACATTTAAAAAGAATGATCGTAAAACAAGTTAATAATTAAAATTATTTACATTTTTAATTTAACTCTAAAATTTACATTAGCATTTAATGTGTAAGGAGACTATATTTACTTTGTACTCTTGATTCTGCATGACTATCCTATATCAAGGCTACAAATTCATTTTACCTCCCTCTTTTTGAAATGCTATTGTGAACTCCCTTTTGTATCTTGAAATGGTATCAGTGAAAAATGGAATTACATTTTTCTTTCCTGCCACTTGTGTAATCACCAGCACTAAGAAGGGTATATCATATACAGAGGGCTGTCCTCAAAGGGTTCGAAGGCCATACTCAAAAGTAGGATGGGATTCCTTGTGAACGAACAAAGGCTGTGAGCATCTATGTAAAAAATAAATGTTGACTGGCATCATCTTCCCTTTTCATTTATTTAACACAAGCCTCTGCTGCTGCTCCCACAAAAAGACAAAACACAGCTAAAACCTTAGTGTAGTTCCGGCTTGCTGGTATATATCCAGCTTGATCACGATTGGTGCAAGGAGAAAATAAAACAGCAAAATAATGAAGAAAAGGGAAAAATAAAACAAAATGGAAAAAATTGTCATTAGGAGCTAAAATAGGCCAAAAAAAGGCATAATGAAAATCTTCTAAAACAACTGAAGTACAATTAAGTGATTCCTATTGTTAAGTCATAAAATAGTAACCATAATGAGATATTTTGCCGAACTTCCATGCTCTGATTATTTGTTTGAGGAATAATTTTTAAATTCACCTAGTTTTCTACCTTTCAGTATCTTACATAAATTCTATTTGAAATGTTTTATTTGTGATAACATCCACACTCACAATGATCAACACTTCCGTAGTAAATTAAGTGAAGGCAAAATGTGCGTTTCAAATATTAATAGTGACAAATTATTATTTAGGTGTAGAAGGATGTCCTACATTTATTAATGGGTGTTAAGAAAAAAACTAAGCAGCATTATTGCTGAGGCAGTGAAAATCACTTCTAGTGTATACATTTTCACTAGCTCTTGGTTTCTACAGACTCCTTTGATTAAATTTAACTTAAAACACTCAGAATTACTGTTGGTATATAAATTAATTTGCATTTACTACAGTAAAAAGATATAATGGAAGGGGTATGAATGTGTGTTGTTAGCTAATGAATCGTAGTGTTTATATAAAAATAAGACACTTACTTTAAAAAATCCAGGAAAAATATTTTTTGGAAAGGTATTATTAAGTAATATTTTGTTCATGTTCAAACAGTGAATTGTGGCCAAAAGAAGATTATTTATTAATGAGTAACATGGCTCTTTTAGGAAAGAAACCCTCTCATAATATTTGCAAGTGCTTTCTGAATTTAGGTGATCACTAGAAAAAGAGAAATCAGCTTTGTTAAGTTGTTTAAAATTGCATCATTAGAACAACATCAATCAGAAAGCTCCCTTGTTGAAAAAGAAAAATTTCTCTAAAGTAGGTATAAAATGATCTATTGTAAGTCAAGTTATTATATTTTTATGTTTAGATGTTTGGAGTTTTTGTATGTGAAAAATATTTTAGAAAGACATTTCTTTGTCATAGTTTCAAATGTTATTATTTTTCCTATCTGTGACAGCCTTGTTAATTTTTTTTTAATTTTTTTTTTATCATGGTTATTAGGTGAAGATTTATTTTGCATAAAAGTCTGTAAATATAAAGTCCCAATAAAACCAGTTCACTGTTAGAAAATGAAACATGAATTGAGAATATTAGAAGACTTTTCAATTTTGTTTCATAAATTCTTTTGAAATGTATAGATATTAAAAATTTGTTATGAGTTGCAGCCTGGAAGAACATATTTATTTCAGTTATTTTAGGCAGTCTGTGGAAACCATGCTTCAATGTGTTGTCTCACTAACATATGTGCATTGGAGTGTTGTGCTTACTAATGGAGCCCAACTAGATTGCACTTGCCTGTGTCTCACCATAAGAATTGCTGTGCAGTCTCCCTGACATATGAATAGACATAACATTTCATGTTATAACTAGATTTTGTTTTTTGAGATTGATGTTTGAAGTTCTAACATATATGTAACATATATAAGAGCAGCAGAATTTCTAGTAGTGTTTTTTTGTGTATTTCAGTAAAAGAAATAGTAAAATGTTTGTAATTAAGTTTTGCTCAAGTTGGAAATGTGCATGGCTTTTTGAGTTGCCAGCAGTGGACAAAAAACCTCTGCTACAGTAACTTAATGACAGTCTGACAAGTCTCACAGTCTGACTATACCAAATACAATTCTGTTCGTACACATAAAGTTTTTTTGTAAAAATATGTGCAACAAACAAAACAATAATTTATGAAAACAAGGTAAAGGGTCGATGCTCTTAGGTTAGTTAATAGATATGAATTCTGACTTACGAAATCACACTAGAAACACGCAGCCCCCATCCAACTCCCCAGTACCAATCTCTTGTGCTGCAATCCATTGCCTAGCATTCATAAGCTATGGAAGGCATTGCCAGAGTGCACGGATATGGCCCATTCTAAAAATGTTAATCATTACCTTATGCAGGTACATTAAATTTAACTTCATTCTCAAAACAAGCCCTAGTGATGTGCACAAATTAAAGTACTCAATTTTGTATGATTCACACTTCAGCAAATTTTCTGGGGAGGGCTCCTTGTTAAAGAGCCCTTGAGATGCAGCTACCACTGATTGTCAGTAATTTACATGCAAATTAAGCTGAAGAAATCGCAAGTGCTGAAAAATCACAGCACTATTTAGATACCTTTTCATTGTAAATGAAACAAAAATATTGAAGTTATTTTAATAAGTTCAATATACCATAAATTTCACCAGATTCTTGGATAATAATACATCATAGAAGTTTTGGTAAGAGAAATGGGAAAACGCCAGAATAGCTGTATGACTTTCATAGTTACCAATTTTACTTTCTTGTATATGTATTGTAGAGAAATTTATGCAATGCTGAAAAAGCTAATGTTTGGGTTTTGGCACCCCTGATATTGAAAAGGTGTTTTTATTTTAATAAGCTTTTCCATCCACCTGTCTGTCTGTGAAAAATACTCACGCCTCTACACAAGATTTTCACAAAAATGGATATTCCTCAAATGATTTGTCACTATGATAGCTCCTAAATTTTGAAAACTGTTTTATTTTTGGGAGTATTTGGCATGAAATTCCCAGAAATTTTTTTCAAAAAGTTTTCTATAAAACAAATAATTAAATTCTTCGCTGAAATAGAGCATTAAAGACAGATTTGATTTTTAACGCAATGTGCTTAAAATGTTATATCTTTAAATCATTTCATATACCCTTTTTTCAAAATATATTTTTTGTGTAATTTTGATTTGTGTGGTTTTCTTAACCTGTTCTTCAGTATTAAAGCTAGATGACTTTTGTAAAGCAATCTATTTCTCAAAATTAGATAGCATTTTACACAGCATTTTACTTTATGTACACTTTTGTGAAAATGTTGGTAATTTTTTGCTTAATTTTGAATGAGAGTCTCCTTTTATTTTTTACGTCAATTTCGACTTGTAAGTCATTTTTTTCCTTTTCCCATCATTTTTAAAGCATTTTCAATGTATTTCATCAATTTGTAATATTATTTTAATAGAACTTGCTTCAAATAATATATGCAAGATGTAACAAATGTTCTCAACAGAATTTCTGAGTAGCCTATTCGATTTCTTTGACCAGAAATTGTAATGTCAGCTGTTGTGAGTATGTATGTCTCTTTGTCTCATTGTTCTGAACACATGAAATGTAATCTATGGAATTTTGCTAACATATTGAGAGTGTGAAGAAAACTTGATTGTGATAAACTTGTAATTATTTTGAAAGGAATTTTTATTTAACATTTAGAGAGCTTTAGAGAAATAAGATCACTTTTATCTTCATTAGTACATTACCTTCCATAGAAAATGTATTAGCCTCATTTGGGTTGGTGTTGATTATTTGTGCTTCCTTTGCAGAAGAGTGCAGCTGTGGCAGCACCTGTATCACCTCGTGTGAGTGCCCTTCCTGCGAGCAGCAGTCTTCGGCCAGTCGTAACACTCCCCGTTAGCAAGGGTTGGAGTATGTCTTGTCTGCGGCCATCTCCCCCTCTTCGACCCTGCCTTGCTCTTGGCCATTGTGACAGTTTGCGGCGATCAGGGCGAGCCAGTTCCAGGAAGCAAAGTGAGTGGGTTCTATCTACTACTTAGCACAGATGGCAGCTATAAGCTCTTGTAAAATGTGCTGGTCGTTTTAATATTTCTATGTCTGTGTCCTAAGTAGAAGTTTCCTTGAAATAATTCTATGAGTAGTTATTGCCAACTATATTGTTGGCAATGACAACTCATAGAATTGTTTCATTTTAAATGCCAACAACAACTCACCACTATACCAAGAAGTTTTCTTACTTGCCTATTGACCATAAAGTAAAGGCAAAGTCATTGAGGATTCCTTTTTCAATGGTTTGAATGTGAGTGTGGTTTTTTGAAACCATTTGCATTCATAGTTTTCGTGGATGAATAAAATAATTTTTGTGACTTTAAAGTTGTGAAAGGAATTGTAATATTCGAAATAAAATTAATTTATTTTATTTATTGGATTTCAGATGGAAGAAGTTTTGAGGAAGATGCTCAGATTTTGAGAATAATTGAAGCGTACTGCACCAGTGCAAGAACACGCTACACAGTAAACTCAGGTATGTAAGTGCAATGAATTTGCACACTGTTCATTTGGTGTTGGTCAGTGAACATTAATGGTGTAGGTGGGGGAACATGCAAAAACAATTACTTATTTACTGCATGCAACATTGCTTCCAAAGAATAGGCTGTTCTACGTGGATACATTCTCCGCATATCATCATATCTCAGTAGAATGATAATATTGTGTTTTCAGAAGCAGCATTAGGCTTGTAAAGTATATATTCCTATTATAAATGTATATAGTAAGATATTCTGAGTTTTTATAATGTTAAAAGTTCTTGATATTTTAATAATAGTGTGTAGAAAAGAATAGATTGAGACATGACTGTCCAGAAATGATTAGACTTAAGAAACTAACAAGCTAACTAAAACATCAGGCACAATAAAGAGGGCTATTGTGCACTAATGTCTTGATATTTATATTATGCATCTTTTGCTAAAGCTATTGTAATATTCAGTTATCTCAATAATTTGTTATGCATTTTGCTTTGTGAAGTAATACTATTTCTCTGAAGTATGATCTCAACTCAGCTGCAGAGCTACATTTAATTCCATCACAAATATGTATCACATTCAATTTCATTTAACTCTGCGTAGAGTTCACAAGCATCATTTTGCCCTAAAAATCATCTTGAAGCAAATAATGTGGATTGATAACTTGATTTCCTTGAATAATAAAACTTTAGTAAGCCTCCATGAAGCTTCTTTAAATGTTCATATTTATATATGTTAATTTATTTCTGAACCAAATAATATTAAATTGAATTAATATAATATATTCTTTTTACACATGTAATATAAAAGCTGTTAATTTCAAACCTTACACTACAAACCCAATGCTTCTTCAGATTGGGCTTTTTAGGTATAGTTAGAAATACTGTCTCATTTGAATCAAATAAATGCCGATAAATTTTGGAAACTTGTGCATTAAAGCCATAGTGAAACATCGTATTGTTAATATTTTGTCAGTGGATATTAACAGATTTATATTTTTTAGAGAGTTAAGTTGTGTTCACAATTAAATAGTTATTTTGATCGCAGATTAAAAGGGTGCAACTCGAAAAGAGGATCAATAAGTACTCCTCTGTTGAAAAATGCAGATCCTCAATTTGTTTTTTTCATTCATTTTTCAGATTTGACATTTTGAGGCTTTTAGCTAATTATGATCTTTTATTAGTATATTAATTGAATTGAGCTGGTGTCAAATGGAATTTTCTTAAATTATAATTTGTTCTTTACTTCAAACTTAATTTCTTGATAGTTTTGCAAAAAAAAAAATTTTCAAATCCTCCCCCCCCCCTTCCCGTTCTGTTCATTCCAAATGTATTTGATATTTTTTAAAATTATTGTGTAAAATTTTGACTTAAATATACTTTCTACATGCAATCTGAACTTTGGTATGTTGCAATCTTGTAGTACAGTGAATTGACTCTATTTTGCCTGACCTTTGTTCCGGTAATGGTGTCCTAAGAAAGAATGAGCTCTTCTTTTTGTGAAGAAAGTTAAATGTAACTCAAAACAGTTGAGGTTGAGATCTGTTTGGAAGATTGAAATGCCTTGAAATTAATTGGTACTACTACCAAATAGCATATAAAAGTCCATTGGTTTATGTGATAGCCAAAGAAGTTATAAGAAACCAAAAGGAATAAAAAGATATAGTGTACACAAACCCATGAGGTTTAGAGACATCTTAGTTACATTTAGGAGTCATTTTGTAGATTCTTCTTAAGTAAGTAGTTGTGATTTATTTTCTTAATGAAGCTCATACTTTCAGGTCAATGCTAAATTAGTCTTCTTCAGATACTACAGAACTATGTTGCTGGACATGAATTTGGGTGAAACAGATCAGTGTTTTGTTATTAAATTAATTAAGGGAATTTTGAGTAGAAATTACTTTATAACTAGGGTTGCTAATGTTATAAAAGTATTGCCGTGAATCTGTCTGATACCAAATTTGAATATCATATTAAATTGGAACACGGTTAGATTGCAAGGATTGAAATTGTACTTTCTAGAATTAAGTATAGATGATCTTCATTCAATCCTTTCTGATTATAATTTCTCAAAATAACATGTAATGTTCAATGAAATCATCTTCATTTCAGATAAAGAACTGTTTGATATCAAACTTTAAGTTCATTTTTCTTGAAAAGTTAACCACGCAACTTATGATGCAAGGATGCATAATATGAAAGAATTTTACAGTTATGATGGATTCCACATAACCTATTCATGCGAAGTCAAGCGGCTATTCATGCTGAATTTCCTTATCTTGATTAATATTTTGTCAACACATAAACGCATTAGAAGTCTGAGTTGTATCACAAAACCACATTCATCTAATAATATTAAATTTATCCAGATCCAGCAGCATAATTTTAAGGATTGTTGAAGTTAAGTTTATATTTCGTAAAATTTAAACCCATCATTAAGACAAAAAGCATTCAAGTTTGTGCCTGCAGTTAGAAGCTTGTTAGTGATATTTGCACAAATTATTGATATTTTGTATGAATTAATAGTTTATAGAAAAAAAAATCTTCCTTGTTTCTTTTACCTTGATCTGTGATTTGATAACTGAAATAAGTATTTTATCTTGTTGAAGACCCCTTGCTAATGATCTGAAATATTATTTTTATACCAAAGAATTCTTTATTATCTTTGTATGCACTTGTTGATTCATTAGAAATTTGTTTGTCCCTCTATAAAAACTAAATTTAATGAAGAAATTCAGTTGTTCAAGATATGAATTATTATTTGAAACTTTTCTTACAAGTAATGTAAATGTTTAAAGTGAAAAATAATTTATTCAATATTTTCAGCTGCTTTTTAAGTTAATGTTTCAGTACATATTCCACCATCTTGAGCTGCTGAATTTTAAAGAAATTTAACAAGTCTGGTTATAAAGGAGCTGAGTTATTAATAGTTTACGTGGTAAATAATGGCAATACAAAAGAATATACCTCAAAACTCATTAATAAGAATTAAAGCTATAATTAGAAGTGATGAACTACATAGATGCAGTTCTGTGATTTTACTGAAAAGTTAAAATTGGTTATGTTACTACGTATCTTGTTAATAAGCAAATTTCTGGTTGTGAAGTATTAGTGGAAAGAAACATTAAGCAATAGTATCATGCCAGTAAACAGGGAAATACTCTCCCAAATATTAGACTGAAATCATTTGGTGCTGGCACTTGTGAGAAAGATTGAGGAAAGCTCTCTAGGTTTACTTGCAATGCAATATTTCTATATTTTGGAAACACACTCATGGTTGTTTATTATTGAAATAAATTTCAATGATAGCTTTGACTATATTGCTTTGAAGACGTGTTGCATAAGTGAAATCATTTTGTAATTTGGTAAGTGTGGTGAATCAGTAGTTAGTTTACTTCTGTCTTGTCACAAGTATTGCATTGTGAAATTGATCTGTATCATTCATGACATTGTAACCATGTAAGTGGAAGATAGCTTTAAATGTGATTAATGCTTATGTAAATGTGCTGATACACTCTATTTCAAAGCTTTGTAGTTGATAGTGTGTACTGTTTCGCTTTTCGTGAACATTCAGTAGTGCTTTCAATAGAGACAGATTGCATGAAAATAGGGTGTATTTGTACATATGTCAATGCAAACTCATTGCCTTTCTTACTTATGGAATCATGATTTAAAATCCTAAAATGAAATATAATGTACATAATAAGAAAGCTTGATTCCCAGATTGTTTTGATGGGGCCTTTGAAAGAAATTTCTGCATAAATTGTGTAAATATAATATTGAGCAACTTTGTACATGATCATCTTTGTCGAAGTTATGAGAAGGAACTGTGTTATACGGATTGGATTAATTTTCCATCAAGTTAGTAATATTCACTTGTTTATCTATACAGAATGAAAACTTCAATATGTATATTTATTCACTGGAGAAGTAGTAGTTAACGATCATATTCAGTATATTGATATGCATTTTTCACTGAAAAAAATAAAAATTTAAGTTGTAAAAGAATTAGTTTTGTTTAGGCCACTGGGCCTAATGCTTAAAAGTTCGTGATGAAGATGAAGAATTTTTTATGGCTTTGATATGTTGTTTTGTCTGTAAGTACAATATCTGTTGCATATACACACAATGTATCAACACAAAAGTACATGTGAATGCAAGAATGGTTTGTATTAATTTACCTATTGTTAAGGCACAGTTCGGTACAATTTGTTGAAATACAATATATCCAAGAGTTTTAAGAAAAGTGGAGCTAAAACAATTGTTTTTTGTCTCGGTAAAATTGGAGGATGTTGAATCATGATTGCATTAATTGATATTTGCTATTTAAATGTGTGAGCCATTATTTATTTAGGAAATTAAGTTATTCAGATTTTACCATTTTGTGCATTAAAAGACATTGTGTTGTAGGGTTTAATAAATAGATAGTTCAAACTAGATCTGAAAACTATTCTTTTGTGATATTTCGTAGAATATGATGAAAAAAATGAGCAATTCTCTTAAAGAATTGAAAAACTTATTTTTTTGCATTTATTTGATGATGAACCATATTTTAAGAGAGTTGCCATTTAACCATGTATTTTGTGTTCAATTCTCTTCAAAGAAAAAAGTGCAATATTATAAGCCTTCTCCTATGCTTGTGTGTTTTCTGCATTGCTTGCTGTTCTTCTATCTTTGTGTTGCTGAACAAGAACTTTCTCTATAAAAATGGCCAACAAATTTGATTCTTGGAATCTTCTGGAGAGGCATGTTACCTACCATCTGGAAGATAATTTCTTGTGTTAATTGTTGCTTTTACTTTGGCTTAAACACATTGAGTTAGACACAAAATGTTTCTTTTTTCTATGTAAAAAATTAGCTTCATACTGTAACAATTGATAACCTTTCTAATTTTCTATATCTCTGCTTGCTTGAGAGAGAAAAGACAAATATATAAACATAATGAGCATACTGCACAATATGATTCTGACTGCCTGGTTATTTCTGAAAACATTTCCTTTACTTTTTCCATTTTTACTCCCAACCTAATTCTTCTTTCCATTAATGCTCCTTATTATTTGCCGACCATATTTTTCCTCTTCCTTTTGGTATGCAGTCTTTAATGCCATAAATTTCACAACCTATGTGCATTTTGTTCATGTAATGTTTTATTGTTACTGTTGTATGGATGTGCTTTATATATTTCTGTAAGTGGGCCTAAATGTTTCTGATTTACTTGAAATAAATATGGAATTATTTACATTCTGTGTTGTTGATTTTACATTTCTACCAACAACGAAATCTGAAGCAAGCAGGGAGTGACTTCCTAACCTCTCCATCTACCAACAGATCCCCCTGTCCCGGAACATGTACAGTTTGTGGTCATTTTTAATTTTTAAGTGTGCAATTTGTAATGTATTTTGTGTTTGAGGCATTGGACATTTTTTGGAGCATTTTTCTTTGCACAAATTTGGGAATATTATACCTGTTGTTTCACAGAGCACATTGTAAGGTGTAATTCTTTACCTCTAACTGTGTTGGTGAACACTCCCTGCCTTGCTACTGTTTATCACCCCTTTTTCTTATGGCTATGAAACATACTGGAAATGCTGACACGAAGCATATATTTTCTTCATTTCATTATTTTTGTGAACTAAAAATGAAATAATGTGAGAGATAATGGAAGGAATTTAGAAATTTATATTGTTGACAGCCACTAGTAAAAGCGATTCTTTCAGGGCAAGCTAAAAGCATGCTAAAAGTTCAATTTATAGCACTAGTGTAAAAAGTGAGACAATACTCAAGTGTTCAGATAAATATGTGAATGCAACAAAGAAAACAAAATATTTTCTCCTCACTGCATCAGCCACTATTGATCGTAATGTTTCATTTAGTGATTTGTATATTTGAATAAAAATAAAATGTAAGTCGGTAAGGCTGTCTACATAATAGTGGTAAAAGTGATTATATTTTGCTTGTAGGTTGCCTGTCGGCTTTGTATTGTTACGAGAAAAAAAAAGATATTCCCAATAAAAAAAACAACAAAAAAAGCCCCTATGAACAATAAAAAATTACATTTTTAAGTAAAAGTTGTTATAATCACATATTGAAAAATTATAAGAAATTGAATATTACTCATCTATAAGGAGAGGATTTTTTGCCCTAAAAATCTTGAAATATTGAAAAATTAAAAATATGTATTTATGATGTAAAAATTCTGAAATATGGATAATATGCAATAAAAATTAACAATATTTCATTTTCTATATAAACTTTTCTTCATGAAATTCAGGAGAAGCAAGCTTGGAATGAAAATATATATTTTTGTGCAAACATAATACAATCTGCCTTACTTCACAGGAGAAATAATTAATCTAAATATTCACCTTAGTGAAGTACTTGGTATGTCTTGTTGCATATCTTCTGCCTCATTTAAAAAATATGATATCAAGAAGTATCCTACATTTGCACAAGTATTTTAGAAAAGAAAACAAACACAGACTGTGACAAGCTCATTTTAACCAATGAACACACACAAATAAATAGTGTGAGAGAAGATGAAACATTTTAGAGACAAGACCCTATTTTAATGAAATATGCAAAATATGTACCTAAAACATGAATATTCACCAACAGGGAAAATTGGCTAAACATAGTAGTCTACATAGTTTCCAATACTAACCAAATGCCAAGAAATTCCACTTAGCCATACCCTGAAGCAGTGGACAAAAATATGCAAAATCATAGAAATCTCCTGCCTACTCAACTATGTATAACTAAAATACAATGTGTGTATGTGTTGGACATAGTCACAAAAACTATGAGATTGATTTTGCTGAAATTTTCATAATTTGTTCTAATTAGTAATGGGAGTGTTTAAAGAGTGGTTTGAATTAAAGTGATCATATGGGGATGTTGTTGATGATTTACACATTATGACGACTCAAGTGCCCATGAAATCTATGGAACCTGCCATGCTGACAAGGATTCACTTCATACAAGTATTCTGCCCCTGCCATTGTGAAATAATATTATTTCAATCTTGGAAAAGTAAATCTAATTTTCACAAGACACGTATATCAAGATATTGTCATAGTGAACGCACACCCAAATTTGAGGGAGAACGATTTAACAATGGGATACTTGACGACCATGTCCAAACTAGGATATAGAACCTAAGTCTTTCAACTATTAGAATTTTTGCACAACATAGTATAAAACATGATTAATAATCACGTGGTGTGTAATACACTGCTATAGCGAAGCTTTGCCTCGTCCACTAATAATATAATAATAAATAATGATAATAAAGTTGAGAAACTCAAATGAAGAAATCTGAATGGTGAGCAGTTGATCATGTCGCATGCAAACATAAGAAACTAGTTGGAACGCATGGTGTACTAAAACATTTTGCTTGACGTCATTTAAATGTTTAAAATTGAGGGATCAATTGCATTGAGAAAGCAATTTCTGGCTTAAGTATTGTAGGAGTATGAAAAGTTCAAAAGTAAATTTAAAGTTAGCAAATATTAGCAACAAAATTTAAAGTAAAAAATAGTCCTTTTTCAGAAAATTTTGAAAATGTCACTGAACCCTCAGAAATTAAAATATCTTGGTAATCTCAAGGACGGCACACTTACACAAAATTGAGTGTAGCTCTTCACCACATTTACCAATCTTAACAGTCTTTGGAACAACTCTAATAGATCTTAACCCTGATGGATGTGCTAAGTTACAGCTCAAAAGAACATTAAACATAGATTTCTCTACCAAAATTTGTGACCCTATTGTTGAGATGATTCCTTGACTTTTAATGTACTCCCTCTGCTATAAGAAGGTGGAGTATTGGAATAGCAGTTATTTGAAATCAATCAATATGCTAAAATGAATATCTCATCTTTAAATGTGCTTTGAAGATGTATTTGTTATGAATACATGGGGTGAATAGAGGAAATCAATGTGTTGTTATGGAATTATTTCCTGTTTATAAATAGTGTTGCATTGGTAAATGTTTGAACTCTAGAATAAGTTGTGCTATTTTCTGTTTTCCGTTTTGTAGGGCAGCTGCCATTTAATGAATTAATTGTTAGACATTTTATTTATTTCTTATTGTATTCTATGTTATTACTTGCAGAATTACTCTGAGGAGTCTTGTTTCATCTGCTGCAATTTTCTTCTTATTTCTCAAAATGTCTGTGTGTAATTGAAATGTCTGTGGTTAGTGCAGTCAACTAGGATGTGATGTAATAGATTCCGAGTTTTTTTCTTTTTTATTTATATTATGTGTCATTTAAAGTGTACATTAGTGCAGCTAATTTTGTTTCTTATCACTCTCTTTTTTGAAATTTTTTCTTTCATGTAAAGAACTAATTTTGTCCTTTTTAGTGTGATTTTTCTGCGATTACAATTGTTTGTTTCTGTCTTACTGTTCTTTTTAACTTTTGCATCACTTGTCTTCTCAACTGTCATCTTCAGTGCCTATTGTTTGTTACTTTATTTAGGTTATGGACTGCGATTTGATATTCCTCTGTAATGTAGTTAAACTGTGTATCTATTTTCAGTGTCTATAGTAATTATTTTTGTTCTCGGCTTTCTCGTAGAAAATAGAAATTGTTGCAATGCTGCAAAAAAATTGACATCTTGGTATTGTCATAAGGAGCACTGATACTGAAAAACTGTTTTTTTAAAAAATGTTTGTCAGTAAAAACTAGTACATAAACCATGCCCAAGATATTCACCCAAATGAAGGTTCCTCAAGTGATCTGGCTGCACGAAAGGCTCAGCGAATTTCAAATATCAGAACTTCAGAATATCAGATTTTTGAAGTTACTTTACATAAGACTTCCCTTTCTCATCAATTAATATTTGATAACATTAAAATATTAAAAAATACCATAACATTAAAAAATCTTTCTCAAAATTAATTAAAAGTTCTTTTTTCTTCTTTGTCTTATACTTCTCCCACATGGAGCAAAGTGCATTAAAAAATGATAAGTTTATTTTTTATTCAGATATCTGAATTTTCAAAAGTGGGATAATAATAATAATAATAAAAGAAGAAAACAGAAGAAAGTTGGGAAATATAAAAAAGAAAATATGACACAGCCAAAATTCTTGCTAGGAATTCTCAGAGAGGAATATGGGAGAACTCAGTGAGCAGAGTAGGAACAAGATTTGTATGGATGACAGAACTTCCATTGCCTACAAGCTTCTTAGCTTAGCTTAGCTTAGCTTAGCTTAGCTTAGCTTAGCTTAGCTTAGCTTAGCTTAGCTTAGCTTAGCTTAGCTTAGCTTAGCTTAGCTTAGCTTAGCTTAGCTTAGCTTAGCTTAGCTTAGCTTAGCTTAGCTTAGCTTAGCTTAGCTTAGCTTAGCTTAGCTTAGCTTAGCTTAGCTTAGCTTAGCTTAGCTTAGCTTAGCTTAGCTTAGCTTAGCTTAGCTTAGCTTAGCTTAGCTTAGCTTAGCTTAGCTTAGCTTAGCTTAGCTTAGCTTAGCTTAGCTTAGCTTAGCTTAGCTTAGCTTAGCTTAGCTTAGCTTAGCTTAGCTTAGCTTAGCTTAGCTTAGCTTAGCTTAGCTTAGCTTAGCTTAGCTTAGCTTAGCTTAGCTTAGCTTAGCTTAGCTTAGCTTAGCTTAGCTTAGCTTAGCTTAGCTTAGCTTAGCTTAGCTTAGCTTAGCTTAGCTTAGCTTAGCTTAGCTTAGCTTAGCTTAGCTTAGCTTAGCTTAGCTTAGCTTAGCTTAGCTTAGCTTAGCTTAGCTTAGCTTAGCTTAGCTTAGCTTAGCTTAGCTTAGCTTAGCTTAGCTTAGCTTAGCTTAGCTTAGCTTAGCTTAGCTTAGCTTAGCTTAGCTTAGCTTAGCTTAGCTTAGCTTAGCTTAGCTTAGCTTAGCTTAGCTTAGCTTAGCTTAGCTTAGCTTAGCTTAGCTTAGCTTAGCTTAGCTTAGCTTAGCTTAGCTTAGCTTAGCTTAGCTTAGCTTAGCTTAGCTTAGCTTAGCTTAGCTTAGCTTAGCTTAGCTTAGCTTAGCTTAGCTTAGCTTAGCTTAGCTTAGCTTAGCTTAGCTTAGCTTAGCTTAGCTTAGCTTAGCTTAGCTTAGCTTAGCTTAGCTTAGCTTAGCTTAGCTTAGCTTAGCTTAGCTTAGCTTAGCTTAGCTTAGCTTAGCTTAGCTTAGCTTAGCTTAGCTTAGCTTAGCTTAGCTTAGCTTAGCTTAGCTTAGCTTAGCTTAGCTTAGCTTAGCTTAGCTTAGCTTAGCTTAGCTTAGCTTAGCTTAGCTTAGCTTAGCTTAGCTTAGCTTAGCTTAGCTTAGCTTAGCTTAGCTTAGCTTAGCTTAGCTTAGCTTAGCTTAGCTTAGCTTAGCTTAGCTTAGCTTAGCTTAGCTTAGCTTAGCTTAGCTTAGCTTAGCTTAGCTTAGCTTAGCTTAGCTTAGCTTAGCTTAGCTTAGCTTAGCTTAGCTTAGCTTAGCTTAGCTTAGCTTAGCTTAGCTTAGCTTAGCTTAGCTTAGCTTAGCTTAGCTTAGCTTAGCTTAGCTTAGCTTAGCTTAGCTTAGCTTAGCTTAGCTTAGCTTAGCTTAGCTTAGCTTAGCTTAGCTTAGCTTAGCTTAGCTTAGCTTAGCTTAGCTTAGCTTAGCTTAGCTTAGCTTAGCTTAGCTTAGCTTAGCTTAGCTTAGCTTAGCTTAGCTTAGCTTAGCTTAGCTTAGCTTAGCTTAGCTTAGCTTAGCTTAGCTTAGCTTAGCTTAGCTTAGCTTAGCTTAGCTTAGCTTAGCTTAGCTTAGCTTAGCTTAGCTTAGCTTAGCTTAGCTTAGCTTAGCTTAGCTTAGCTTAGCTTAGCTTAGCTTAGCTTAGCTTAGCTTAGCTTAGCTTAGCTTAGCTTAGCTTAGCTTAGCTTAGCTTAGCTTAGCTTAGCTTAGCTTAGCTTAGCTTAGCTTAGCTTAGCTTAGCTTAGCTTAGCTTAGCTTAGCTTAGCTTAGCTTAGCTTAGCTTAGCTTAGCTTAGCTTAGCTTAGCTTAGCTTAGCTTAGCTTAGCTTAGCTTAGCTTAGCTTAGCTTAGCTTAGCTTAGCTTAGCTTAGCTTAGCTTAGCTTAGCTTAGCTTAGCTTAGCTTAGCTTAGCTTAGCTTAGCTTAGCTTAGCTTAGCTTAGCTTAGCTTAGCTTAGCTTAGCTTAGCTTAGCTTAGCTTAGCTTAGCTTAGCTTAGCTTAGCTTAGCTTAGCTTAGCTTAGCTTAGCTTAGCTTAGCTTAGCTTAGCTTAGCTTAGCTTAGCTTAGCTTAGCTTAGCTTAGCTTAGCTTAGCTTAGCTTAGCTTAGCTTAGCTTAGCTTAGCTTAGCTTAGCTTAGCTTAGCTTAGCTTAGCTTAGCTTAGCTTAGCTTAGCTTAGCTTAGCTTAGCTTAGCTTAGCTTAGCTTAGCTTAGCTTAGCTTAGCTTAGCTTAGCTTAGCTTAGCTTAGCTTAGCTTAGCTTAGCTTAGCTTAGCTTAGCTTAGCTTAGCTTAGCTTAGCTTAGCTTAGCTTAGCTTAGCTTAGCTTAGCTTAGCTTAGCTTAGCTTAGCTTAGCTTAGCTTAGCTTAGCTTAGCTTAGCTTAGCTTAGCTTAGCTTAGCTTAGCTTAGCTTAGCTTAGCTTAGCTTAGCTTAGCTTAGCTTAGCTTAGCTTAGCTTAGCTTAGCTTAGCTTAGCTTAGCTTAGCTTAGCTTAGCTTAGCTTAGCTTAGCTTAGCTTAGCTTAGCTTAGCTTAGCTTAGCTTAGCTTAGCTTAGCTTAGCTTAGCTTAGCTTAGCTTAGCTTAGCTTAGCTTAGCTTAGCTTAGCTTAGCTTAGCTTAGCTTAGCTTAGCTTAGCTTAGCTTAGCTTAGCTTAGCTTAGCTTAGCTTAGCTTAGCTTAGCTTAGCTTAGCTTAGCTTAGCTTAGCTTAGCTTAGCTTAGCTTAGCTTAGCTTAGCTTAGCTTAGCTTAGCTTAGCTTAGCTTAGCTTAGCTTAGCTTAGCTTAGCTTAGCTTAGCTTAGCTTAGCTTAGCTTAGCTTAGCTTAGCTTAGCTTAGCTTAGCTTAGCTTAGCTTAGCTTAGCTTAGCTTAGCTTAGCTTAGCTTAGCTTAGCTTAGCTTAGCTTAGCTTAGCTTAGCTTAGCTTAGCTTAGCTTAGCTTAGCTTAGCTTAGCTTAGCTTAGCTTAGCTTAGCTTAGCTTAGCTTAGCTTAGCTTAGCTTAGCTTAGCTTAGCTTAGCTTAGCTTAGCTTAGCTTAGCTTAGCTTAGCTTAGCTTAGCTTAGCTTAGCTTAGCTTAGCTTAGCTTAGCTTAGCTTAGCTTAGCTTAGCTTAGCTTAGCTTAGCTTAGCTTAGCTTAGCTTAGCTTAGCTTAGCTTAGCTTAGCTTAGCTTAGCTTAGCTTAGCTTAGCTTAGCTTAGCTTAGCTTAGCTTAGCTTAGCTTAGCTTAGCTTAGCTTAGCTTAGCTTAAATAGCTTCGTAACTTAAATAACCAAGAAAGAGATCCAGCCAGAATTAATACAATTGACAAAGATAAGAGGGTACAACATTAATTGGGATAGTGGTATAATGTAAATGGACAGATGTATTTCAAATTTAAGATAATGGAGCATATAAGTGAGCTCAGTATGAATGAAATGAGAACAGCTTTGACAAAAATGAAGAATAGAAAAGCCAGAAATGGAGATGTTGAATGTAGAACTTTTAATTTAAGTATAGTAGGTTTTTCTTTAAACTTAGGCTATTATGTTCCCTGTACATGTGCTAGAAAAATGAAAGAATTTCCTAATTCTGGATGACAGCAGGAGTTTAAGAAAGGAGATTGGAGTGAATCCGAAAACTATCGAGGAAGAAGTGTTCTTGATACTGGTTATAAGGTATCTAAGCAATAGATTAAAAGCCATTAGTGAACGACACCTATTAAATGAACAACCTGAATTCCGACATGGCCGCTCCTGCTCTGATAATATCTTTATTCTGAGACAGATAATTGAAAAGAGGAGAAAATATAATTTGGAAACCCCTTCTTTTCTTTGTAGACATTGAGAAGGCTTTCTACAGAGTTGTAAGAAGAAAGCTAATGCAAATATTGGAGATCATAAGATATCCTATGCCAATAATATCTAGTATAAAGACATTACATAATGGAATGGAGGTAGTTATAAATATGAATTGTGTAACGAGCAAAACGTTTTTAGTAAATCACGGAGTATGACAGGGATGCAGTTTGTCCCCCACTTTTTAATATATATTTAGATGATTCTTTTAGAGTGTGGAAGAGGGAATGTTCAGATGGAATCTATTTGAGAAATGGGAATGATTTAAATACTCTGTTATTTGCAGACAATCAGGTTTTAATTCCTAGAAACAAAAATTAACTCCAGAAAATTGCCCATATATTGTGTAATATCTTGGAAGATTACAACCTCAAAATCTCTATCAAAAAAAGTAAAGTAATGGCTTTTCAAAGCAAATTCTCCATTAGATCAAAAATATGTATCTATCAACATTGGAACAAGTAAGACATTTTAACTACCTTGGCTGCTAGTTGAGCTACAATTACGAGAATGACATTGATATCAAACTCCATTGGTTCCAACAAATGTGTGGGACAATAAGATGGACGCTTTTGAAGAAGACAAGAAGAGAGACACTACTAAAAGCTATGGCAGTACCAGTGTTATTGTCCATGAGTCATGGTTATTGATGAGAAAGAAAAGTAGTAATATACAAGCTTTCAAAATAAGATTCCTAAAAGCAGTAAAAGGTGTAGCCTCCTATACCAGAAACGAAAGTATCCGAAAAGATCTCAAAATTTTCTCCATATTAGACTAAATAAAGGAAAAACATTCAGTGCAGACACTACACCTACAAAGGATGGAAAACAATAAGTACACAAAAGAGGCCTACCATTATCAACTAGCTGGAAAAACAGATCTTGGTCAACTAAGACAACGATGGAGTGAAGCTGGAATAGGCCTTTGCCCTTCAAAATACCTGTTTCAAACTCAATAGCCCTCAAGTTCCTTTAAATTTATTGAAGAATATCAATTTTGGAGAAAACAGCTGACATAGCGTGGTCAACGCTATGTCTAAAACCATTCAGCTGTTTTCTCCAAAATTGATATTCTTCAATAAATTTAAAGGAACTTGAGGGCTATTGAGTTTGAAACAGGTATTTTGATTTTGGGGGATACTTTACAAGAAGTCTGTAAAACATTTTTAAAATTTTCTCAAAAATAGTTCCAAATATTTGGATTAAATTATGTCCTCAGATAGCAAGAAGAATGCTTAAAAGAATGGTGAAGGTCTCGTTTTCATTGAAATCTCTTGATATTTCAAAAATTGCAAAAGACTAAAATTTTTTGGCGGCTTCCTACAAGTACAACATTGACGATAGAGATTGTTTCGTTAATGCAATCTGTTCTTTAAAGACAGGTCTTCCATAAAGTCACATTCAATTTTTCCAAAATATGAGTTGTTTTTGCATAATTTTGTGTGAAATATTTTTCTTTGTTTTCATTTCATGTATTTTGCATATGCTGTGGTGTTCTATTTACAGCTCGTGGGTCATCTTTTATTGTAAGCTGTGAATAATTGGGACACCTTTGCTTTCCTAAAAAAAACATGGAGACTTATATTTGAATTGTGACTATTGTCATCAAATACACATTATAGCATATGGTCTGTTAGATTTTTTCTTAGTAATTAATTATTTTATCTCATGATTTAGTTTTCAGGCGTAGTACATGTTTCTTACATTAGCTTTATGTTTTTTATGATAGTAATTTAATGGAAATTTTTATATTCATTATTATAACTGTGAGGTTGTATTGCAATTACTTGTAACTTTGTGAATTAATGTGAATGAATCATTTGTTGAATGTTACCTCAATCTACAAAAACAATAAAAAAATCTACTTCTTGGCATTCTTAATTTTTGTACATGGTGTTTTGAGCATGTTATAATGTAGATACTGAAAATTGTGAAATATACTTTCCTTCATGGTATGCATGTGTATGAGGATATGAAAGTTGATAAGACTTAAGGGTAGGCTGATTGAAACAAATTCAGCCAAACCTCAAATCTTGTCAAGAAGAGTTTTATGATATTTTGTTTCTTTTTAAGAGTATTTGAAAAGTAACTTATTAAATTTTTGCATGTTAAATTTTTGTAATATGAATGCGGTGTTATTGTGAGCATGCAGGAGTAAAATATTAATTGATGAGAAAGGGAAGTCTTATGTTTTTCGATAAGCCGAGTGCACTGCACTTATTTAAATGAACAATATGATACTTGTTGAAATGAGCAAACATTTTGGTGAAATATGAATTATGAATTCCTTTTAAAGCTTGTATTGAAAACTGAGGATAAATGAAAATAAAGGAGTATTTTTCATGTGTTGCAGATTAACTTTAAATTAACTTTAATTATTTTTAAAGATTGGTAAATATTCATAACTATGGTAATAAATTAGGAGTAACTGAGTAATTTAAGATCTCTATAGTAATAAATTAAGAGTGAAATGTATAAATTGTTTTATTATTTTTAATTAAACCTCACAAAGTTAGTTGTTAGAAGTTGGATAATTTTTTTGATGGAATGAATTTCCAAAACTTGATTATGTAGTTAAAAAAGAAAATATCGTAGTAAAGGCCACTTTAAAGCAAATTTTTGTGTCGTGTAGATTTAATAGAGTAATTTCAAATTAAAAATCTCAATGTTAAATCAGTTCAAGTGGATGAAAAACTTTGAGCAGACACATCCAAGAGTTAATTTTTCTTATCAATACTCATTTTTAAATGAGCTAATTCTTGGAAGTTTATTTGACACACTTAATGATCGGACAACAAATAAATGATGGTGAAAATCCGGAGAAAGCAGTGAATGATGAAATGATAAAAAAGTGAATTTAAAATCCATGAAAGTAAAATATCTAAAAATGATATTCAGTATGTGTTAAAAGCTATTGTCAGTCCTTGAATAAACACATAATTTTTGTTACATTTTTGTTCTAAATTTTGATGGGGTTCAGTTAAATTCGAAAAATATGTTCACATTTTAATCTTATTTGAGTGTTCTTGAATAATTCACAAAATTGAATGTGTAGAATAAACATGATACTTACAGAAGAAGAAAAAAGTGTCCAAACAGTGGCATGAATTTTGACTTGCTAAATTGCAATGTGCATTCGGTGACTGTTTCCTCAGATTAAATATGAGTTGTTTTACAGTTCAGAGGCTATCCAAAATTCATTGAATATTTTCATTTATCCAGTTGTTTTGGTCTGCTTTCTTCCGTTTTGTCAGATTCTCTATTTTTTTTTAAATTGAGCGTACCTGGGTCAGCTGATTTGTGGGCTAATGTCCCATACCTAATAATTATTTCTTGATGGCTGGTGCTGAGATGCTGTTGTTTGTTCCATGCTGCTGCCAGTGGACCTCGGCCACCTGTCTCGTGGTAATGTACTGCATGAGTCAGTAGTGCTCCCGCATTGTCCGCAGTGTTCCCACCGTCCTCTGACTAAGGCTCGAGCCTCCACTTGGTGCTGTGGCAATTTTGTTATTCGCACTTTGCGAAAAACTCACTTTGATTAGCTTATCCCCTATCTGAATATTGTTTTAGAAACAAACCAAAAATATGGTAGTTGCAACATAATCTTTTCTATTGATGTATTAAGATTACAGAGTTTTTATTTACATTTTATTTTGATGTACATGTTACAAATCATTTTAAGATATAGTGTTCCACTTAACCTGATTAGTGTGGAGTTAAAAGAAATGCATTTTATTCACTGTCAAATTGTTTTTAACCTTTGCACTTATGAAGAAGATTTATCCTATTTTAAGAGGATTTGCGTTTTGTAAATTTTCACATAAGTAGCTCGTGAGAACTAAGTAATGGATTGTTTTATAGTTATAGTTGTTTAAAAAATTCTGACACAGAAAATTGTTATTGTTTGGAATTTTGACTTGTTTACTTTGTTTCCTATGCATGACTGTTTGGCTTTTAGGTTTGCTGATAACTGTAACTGCCTACTTAGATCCACTTACAACTACTTTCATTTGCATGTACCAAGTATTTTCTTACTTCCTTCAAGTTAAGTACTCTTCTTTTCCAAGAAGAAGAAGAAGAAGAAGGAGGAGGAGGAGTTCAAGGCAAAGAGATTTTTGTTGAGGATTCAATTTTTTTATAATAAATGCCTGTTTTTATATTTTTAGACAGATTGGTGCTTTTAACACATCCTGATCAATCAAATTGATACTTGCTGTCATCTTTTAATTTTAGTTTTTCAATACCTTATCAAGGCTAAAAATGAGTTTCTAGTCCTATTCAGGGTATATAGCTTATATAAATTTACACTAATTTCACTAAACAGGCATTTGTTAGTTATCGTACGTTTCCATTGAATCTCTCCAATTTGCTTTAATTAATTAAACTGGAAATGAGACTATCAGATTAACAATTTTTTGTTGAAGCATGGTCTAATTTTACCTCCATTTAGTAAATTTTGCATGCCTTTAACATCTTCGTTTTCTTGCTGAATTGTTTGCAGGTTTCCTTTAAGGTATTCTAGTTTGAAGATATCTTTCATTTTAAATATTCCTTGGATTTAAATAAAAATATTATAATTCTGTGAGAGTTAAAATATTAACTGTTATGAACGAAGAAACAGAAATTTTTGAAATATGGTTGTTTGTTTGTACCAATAGATCTGTGTAGCTTGTAGATGGTGCATTATGTTCCTGAATTCTAATTTTCCCCTCATTTGTAAGTCAGTAGTTAATAAAACAATCTTATGAATATAGAAGATAATATTTAAGAAGAGTAAATCATTTGTACAAATATACATTTTTTAGTGTTAATGTAGGTGAAGTAGGCTATTTAAGTATTATGATTTATGAAAGAAAATGAGTTTTCCTATATCTGTAGCTTGGATATATACTTTGTGGAATTCCCTGGTCTTTTCTACTATGAAGAACAAATAAGCTTTTTAATGCTTTCAGTTGTGCCCAGTTGTTTGTTTTTTACTATTTGAGTGATGTAAAATGCTTCCAATTTGGTGTTAATTATGATAGTTTTCTTGTTCTATTTTATTTTTATGCCTTTTTTCAATCTGATCATATCCTACATTTCAGAAATAGGAACTGACTTCTCTCAAAATGAAGAATTTTGTATTTGTATTTTTCATTATTGAAGTTCAATGTTGTGGGTAAAAATTCAAAGTGTTTTGTACAATTATTATTACTGTGTAACTGATTAAATATTGTTGATAGTCTGAGGTGAAAATAAAAAAAGTAGACTCCAAATTTACTTCTTACAGATGATTCATTGGAGATAGAAAATGACAAACTATACATGAAATATCTTTTACCACAGTCTTTTGTCAATTTTTGTGAATACAGTTTTATAAAATGTTCCACTTGTCAGTAGCCCTATTATCTTTAATTCTTATTGTAAACTTACATAATATGTAAGCTCTTAAGGCTACAGTATAAGAACTGTTTTAAAGATTTCTCTTGTGTAACTCAGGGATTCCTCATCATTAAATGTTGAAGAGAAATCAATTCACTTAATTTGATGAGATCACAAAAATTGAAAAAATAAAACTGCAAAACATGAGATGTTTAAGTGTTTTACTTTAATTCTAAATGTGTAAATTTTGAATTGAGAATATATTTTAAAGTTGATGGAATTCTGTAGATTAACACTAGTTACTCAAGGAAAGGAAAATTGATAAATATTGAATGTATATATTTTGCAAATTTATACACTATTTGATTCATTGTAAATGGCTATTCAGAGTTTTAATAATCTTAGTGAAAGAGTAAACTAACTATAATCATTCATACATTTTTAAATTGATTTTTAAAGGTTTATATACTTTTTATAGATACTTAATTGGGATCAGTAAAATAAGTAACATTTGACACTCGTTGTTGACTCAATTTTAGTTGGGTGCTGTATTTCCCTTGAAATCTTTTACAAGGCTCATCAAGAGATGTATTCAGTACTATTGAAAGTAAATTAGATGTTTTGATGAGATGAGAGATGTTTTGCTGTGTAATTTAGTGTATGTATTTTTAATTAATTTTAACTGACAATTCCATAAACATATAACATAATTGTTATGCAAATATTTCCTATAAATAGTAAGAAAATATTATTTTCCTAGTGATACCTAAGTAGCAAGTAGGGTTCTATAAATGTAGGTCTAAAGAGGCATGAAGCTGGTGAATGAGTTGCATTACTCTGCAATTGATTACGTTTGATGAGTTCTTGACCTCTTTCATGGTTGTATAATTCTTCTATGCTTATTGGATCTAAGGGATTTTCTCATCAGTACTCCAGTTAGTAACCTTGCTATTCAGGTAGTTCTGGTTTGAGATATTTAATCAATCTGATATTGCATGTGGATTTATCATTACAATGGCTATATTGTTGGTAATCAGTTCTTACTAAAGAATTGTGGAACTGTGAGTGTTACTAAAAACACTGTCCTCAAGCACATTTGAGCTGTAATATTCATTGGTTTCATTAGAAATAGCATTTCTTTTTTCAAAATTGTATGAGTTGAATTTATACTTCCATTGGTGCCTCTTGTTTAATGGCAACATGTTACTCTCTCCTCTGGCCACCCTTAGTAGTGACACTATTGATGTATTTGGGGGTAAATTTGATCATTTTTTAATTGATTATGAAAAAACAAAAAAATTAATGTTCTGAACATTCTTTGATGATATGAAGCAAGAAAGCATATTTCTTGTTGAAGGTAACACTAAGTAGTGTTTTTCTTCAATTTTTAATCTAATATTTCAAAGGAATGGTATTCTTTCAGTAAGAATGAGATTATCAAATTTTTGGAAATTAATGCATCAAAATGAGGATGTTTTCAAGTAAACACTGAATTGTTTAAATTCATCCTTTTCAGAATTTCATTTTTCCAGAGAGTATAATGCAAATGTTTTGAGTTTATGCACATGTCTTGAAACGAATACTATTAAAAATGTATTTCTAATGCGTCAGAAATTTGCTTTTCTCTATGCAGATGTTTTGTTTTGAAATTAATAACTGCTCTGGTGTGCAATTATTCTCTACCATTTTCTTTGTACCTGCATGTTCTTTATTTCAATCACATAAGTTCAGCCTTTGTTGCTCAGATCTTTGGATTGCATAACCATAGATATTTTACATGTTTAAATTGATAAAATGAATGTACCATATTAAAGGAAAATGCAAAGCATTGTTAACATACCTTGAACTTTTCTGATTTGAAATGGTGCTTCTAAGCTCAGGTAGTTGGTTACCAACATTAATTTAATGGTGCTCTTATTATCGTGGAGTATCCTATATTATGTGAATCTCACAAAAAATGAAAAAATGTTAAAACAGTGTGAGGTTTTGTTCTGTGTAGTAGCAAATGTACAGATAGATGCTAATTATTGTTACATTTTAGTTTTATTCTTCATTATCATATATCAGCCAGTATTTTGTCATATTACTCAGTGTATTTTCACCCGCAAAAATTTGGTTTTGATTGCTGAATTCTAGAGTTTCTGTGATTTGATGAAAGATTATAGTAATGAAGGGAGCAATAAATATTAAATATATGCGAGGAGTATCTGGTATGCTGATTATTTTTGTGGAGATTATGAAAGAACAGTATTCAAGGTATTGTAAGTTGTGTTGATATTCCAAGAGAATACATAGATTGACTGTAGATTTATACTAAACTTCACTATATTGCTTTCTTCATCAAAAGTGTGTATAAGATTTCATCTTGTAGAATAAATGCTATAGCTTTCATAGATATATCAAAATGTTTTGTAAAATGGAGATTGCTTATTTTTTTGAATTCAGGAGATTAATATTATTTTTAAGAAAATTATCATTTAATTTCTTTATGTCTCAAATAATTGTATAAAATATAATTAAGTGTAATTTAAAATAGCAGAAACATTGAATTTATATAAACCTGAAGAAAGATTATATTCTTTTGGCAGGTGATATTTAAGAAATTATGTAGTATATATTATATAACATGATAAAGTGTTTAGTATTATAGGTGCTTTATCTATTGTAATAGCAAAAGAGTGAAACAGAACTCGATGGCAGTTGAGTGACACACTATCAAACTATCAGTCACATTCTAATTCTGAAGTTTTTTAAACCAAACATTTTTTGGAATCTGTAGGTTACAATTAATTAAAGGCAATGTGATATTACCAGATACTATTTTATGAGAAGTTTCTTGCCAGTGGATTACTCATCTTTAAATGGTTATTGTAGCATTGCTTTTTTGCTCTCTTAGTTGTTAAATATGTACTACTTGTAGTATTAAACTAAATATCATCTACCTAAATATATTGTTATGTACATAACATATACCTATTTTATAGAAAGAAGAAATGAAAGAACTGTTATTCCTTCTTTCAAATTTTAATTGAAGATTATACTATAGATTAATAATGTTGAAGAAAGATATTATTGTTGAAAGAATAAATTGCCTAATGAAAAATGTTCAAAATGTGTGTGTTTGCAGGAATATAATGATTACGTAGAAAATTTGGTTTTCTTATTTCCCTCATTTATTTCTTATTCCCTTTCTGTAGAATTTTAAGAAATGAAAAAGCACTTTCATATTTTGACAACCTGATTAAAAAAGACAGCAAAATTTGATATTTCAACTAACCAAATATCTCAGTTAAATTCCTTATCTTTTTTTTTATTATTTTATTTTATTTATATTTAGTGACACAGATATTTTTAGTTAATTTTGCCTGATTAATTTGATGTACATCTGAAGCTCGGTTTTAAACCTGTTCATTGAACAGAGGAGAGTTGCAGAAGAATATCACAAATAGTTGACAAGGCAGGGGCCAATATAATTAACATAGGAGTCATTAAAAAAATTATGTAATATGTATTTATTAATTTTTGATAGTCTTGGTAATTTTAACCTTGCTTACAAGAGTCAGTAAGCATTATTCCTCTTTGAACCTTTTAAATTCTGCCAAATGCATTGAAATAATTTTATTTCTGCTTGAGATATGGATTTGACGTATTGAAAATGGAAATGCCTTCTTTTATCTAAAGGAAGTATACACCTGAAGAAATAAGCAATATTTTTTGTGTATTTGCCTAGGCTCAACATCCTCCATGGTATTTGCTTGAATTTTTAATTCAAGCAGGATGGAAGTTTTCATAGATACATGAAAGAGGAATAAATGTAGTTTCTTTACTAATATCTTTTTACTTCTTGAGTACCCTCTGTCTCATCATGAACTTTATTGTAATGTATTTGGTAGTGTAAGGAGAAAAAATCTGGGAACATAATCGGCTGTTTGCTTTCCCTTCCATTACATTAGAGATGTGAAATTTCATTGCAGATTCTCCTTTCCATTCTATACCTCCTTACTATTTCACACATAAGGCAGTATCTGTTTTCTGTCGTATCATGTGTTATCATTTATCAAGGGTGCTGTGAATAAATGCATGTTTGATTTATAAGAGTGAAAAATATATGAAAATCAGTTTCCAGAATAGTGATGTCTCAGGAATGTTTACCAGATAACGCAGGCAAGGAGACAGCATTCTAGAAGCCTATCAGGAAGTTTTCTTAAATTTTGAATTTTAAATTACTTGTCATAATAATTTTTATCATTATTGAGCAATAAATAAAAATGTTATCATTTTAGATGTTTTTGTAGATCAGCATTTCATGTTTGGAATGAAAAAAGTGTTTTAGCCCTATTTTATTAGTTAACTTCCTTAGTGTTCTTCTTTTTCTTTGTTTTTGTGAATCAGTTTTCTTTGAAGTTGCAATTTCTTCATATATTTTTTAAACTGTTATTGATTGAGGTGAGAGGTTTTATTCACTCTTAGTTTGTGTTATTAATAAATAGTTTAAAACAAATAGTTGCAAGCAGTTTTTTACTCTTTTTTGTTCAACACATGAAATAGTAGTCTAAAGCTAAAATAAGGAAGAAAATGACCTAATAAGTAGACTTACTGTAATTGAAATGTAATATTGAATGTTTTATTTTGATACAATAATATATAAATTAATTCTTAAAAGTTAAAGATTGTTGTGTATTAAGATTTATTTGGTTTCTAAGTTTTCTACATCTTGGAAGTTTTTCATTCAGTACAATGTCAATAATATGTAGCTGAAATTTAATAAGTTGATCTAATTCATTATTTTGTATTCTATCCACACTTTGAGCCAGTATGTACTTTGTTAATCTGTTTTAAAAATCTTGCTTCTAATTTGTCAATAATTTTTCTTTTGTTTAATTTTTTTCCATTAAAAATTGAGGGGTCCAGAGCATAAAAGGTATAGGTGCAATTTTGGAAAGTTTTGAGTTAGGAGTAAAAATGTAAAGCTAAAACTCTATTTTATTTCATAAACAAATGGTATTTTAGTAGCTCAAACCTTGCTGCAATTGAAAGAAAATGCCTTCCATAGAATATTCTATAGCTTCTCTTTGAACTCTTATTTTCTCAACATCTTATTTAGGGCACTTGTGCTCTGAGCCCCTCAATTATGATTTTTTGGACTGTATGCTTAATAATTATATTTATTTATTTCAGCTGCTCTCCTAGACTGTCCTCAAATGTTGATAGCAGAAGAAGAAAAAATAATTATTGAGGAAACAGCAGGGGATGAAACAATTGTTGAGGAAAAGTAAGTTGAGGATTTCTTCATGTTATTAACATATGGTGAACTATGATAGCTCCATTACATATACTGTGTATTGTTTTTATAGAAACAATTAATTTCTGATGTTGATATTACTTCCATTTCATGTGTATTACTTTCTGTGATTTATACTTTAGATTTTTGTCCTTTTTTTCCTCTGTATTGAATATTATGTTGCAACTCTGAAATTATTATATGAATTATTTTCATGTTTTATGTCTGTTGTTTTATTCTTATTGTTGTGCAGTATATTCTGGATTGTCTTATGAAACAAATAAGTAAATTTGTAATAGATATAATCTCAAGAAAATATTTGTTATTTTTGTTCAGGAGTTTAGTGGACACTGTGTATGCCTTAAAGGACCAAGTGAAGGCTTTACAAGCAGATGTGGGAACTCTAACCCAGAAGTTGGAAGAAGAGACAAAGTTGCGCTCTGCACTCCAGCAGATTGTGAAGACTCACCTGGTGTCCTCTGATGGGGAGGACATTGCATGGCCAGAAGACTGAAAGGCAAATGTAAGTTGCCTATTTTTATAGTTGACTCCTCTGCTGCTATGTATGGAAATTACCTTATGAAATGATTACCTTACTTAAGAAACCAAAAGATTCCAGATTTGTAAAAGTATGTTTTGTACTACTTTTGTACATGTGTAATGTGCCAAATAAGAAAGTAGATTATAGTTGAGTATTTTGTTAAGAAAACAACCGTTTCTTTAGAAAAGTACTTTTTTGACTCAGTATCTCTCTGATGTCTAATATCCTAGTAACATAATCAAATGAAAGTTTGCATTCTGTTTCAAATCATACCTGAGTGATTGCATTGGAAGAGAATGGTCTTTCTGAAGGTATAAATATTTGAAACATGTTTAAGTTCCTTGACTTTATATTATGCAATATTAATTGCTCCAATATATTAAAATGTTGTACAACATCATTAATGGAATTTATAATAGTTACGACACCATAGATTGTACGACTTTCGAATTTTATGAATGTAAAATCCTTAAAATAATTCAATTATAATAGTAGTATTGAGTGTTGTCTTCAGTGCAACTAATCTTCATTTCTCTTTTTGTTATGAGTATTTTAACAAATATTTATTATATAAGACTTTTGCAAATAGAATGTTAATCTCACAAATACTTTACAAGTGCATTCCCTCTTTTTGATGGAGGAGGATTTGATGAAGCCATTTGTAATTAAAACAAATTTAAAAAATTGTGTGTGAAGCTTTAAGCTACTCTAAGTACAGTCTAATACATTAAAAGGGCTTTACACTTGAAAAAGTGTGTTTTATCAGTATTATTTTGTTGTGGGTCACAAGAAAGAATAAAGTAGTGTGTGTTATAGACATCAAAATGTTTGTAATATTGTCCTTAGCTAGGGTTTCTGGACTTTTGTGAAGCTCTTTTTATGGAAATTTGAGGAGATAAAAAACGTGTTGTGTGGAATACAATAAACAAGCCAGAATTACTACTGAAAGTCATGACAGACATGAAGCAAACTTTGTACTTACGTAAGTATTGTATAAGGTTTTAAATGTTAAACTATGTACTTGAACTGTGTGCCTATTGAATCAGTCTTATTATTAGTACAGGTATATGTGTAGTACAAACACTCCTATTCTAGACACGAAGCAGCACATTAGCAAGTAGTACATAAACTTAAGTGCTCATATTTCCTTAGTTACTACGAACTTCTCGTTTCTACTTCCCCTGTACATGTATATGTAGAAAAAGTTTTAAAAAAATATTAAAAATCAATCTTGAGATTTTCATGGAAATTCTTGTTTTGGGGGATCTTGTCACAGAAAAATGTTTATTTTCTTTTAAATATGTTTGTGAATGTCTGTCTTGTCTGTGATCAACATTATCTCCTAAACCATACTTGGCATTTTTTCAAATTGCATACCCGTTCTGTGATAATTCTGACTAAACTTGAGACCCAGGGAATTTTCAAATATTCTTGAATTTGTAAAGTTACTTCGAATGAAGATCATGGGTCATTTTCAAATATTTCTGTTTCTTTTCTGAATGATTGAAAATAATATTTTGTTTCAAGCCTCTCTCAAGCCTTAATTATATATACTACAGATTTTGTTCTTGATTGATATTTTCTGCAAAATAAGGATTTTAAATGGTTCAGTTTTATTATTGTTTTTTTAAAAACTTCATAGTTTTCTCATACTTATAAATCAATTGAGCCTATTTTCCAAAAGCCCTTGAACAATATTTTTTCAAAAAAGCATCAATTTTTTCTTTAAACTTTTTGTATAAATAGAGCATTGTGATACACTTTCTCATATAATACATGTGCTAATTTTATTAAAACTTTTGAATTTTCAAAAATTACAAAATGTTTAATTTTCTTAGAACCTTGTTTGCATCATAATATATGTGAAATATATCATAGGATGTAATGCATTCATAAACACAAGAGTTTTAAATGAATTGTCCCAAAATCTTATGAGTTTTAATGTGTAGTTGAACCAAAAAAATCATTTTTTCCAAAATTGTTCAAATAAAATGTTCTTAAAAACACTACCGAATTTTCTATGGAAACTTTTCATGTATTAATTCATCACACTCTTTTATGAGATTATTAAATCTAATTTCAGGGAAAATATTTGAAAACTGTAAAATTAGTTTTGATAAAAAGAAACATTATTAATATCAGTGTTGCAGTAACAAAACTTAAATATGCAGACTTTTTGGTGAGTGTGTGCATTTGGAGAAAACTGTTTATGAGTGCAGAGGTAAATTATTAAAAGATGGAAAATCTTTCAGACATTGTGCTGTGGCAATGAATATGTACATGTATGTATGGATTTGCAAACAAACCAGTTAAGGTAGCTAATAAAATAAAATCTTAAATTCATGGAAATTGTCAATAGATAGCTGGACAGATAATTAGTTCTATTAGTTTGCCAATGTTCCCGAACTGTATTCTCCCCTTATCAAGGCTATGGAATGGATAAAATACAATGTTACTAGACAGATTCAAAGTTCAAGTAAAAATATAAATATAACACATATATAAATTATGTATAATTTGAAAAATTGAGGCAATGAAAAACATATAACATTAGTTCTGCTATAATCTATCTTAAAAATGCACCTTACTATTATTGCGAATTGAATACATTACAAACATGCATTCATTTATTTGATCTAATTATAATGACAATATATTTGTAACACATATTTTATCCATTCCAAAGCCCTGATGAAACCCTGAGAGATGCAGTTCTGAAATGCTGACAAACTAATATAACTAATTATTTGACCAATTATTCCTTAAAAATTCCCCCCGTCAATTTAAGTGTTGTCCTGAATTCCAGAAGAAAATGTTCAATGTTAAAAAAAGTTTTAGAAACCTTTTGGGGGATTCTCGTCTTTTATTTATTTATCATTGGTTTTGAAACATTATCTCAATGTTTTACTCAATTAATATGCACTATGTCTATATGAATTGATCCAAAAGGCTTGAGGTATATGCATAAACACTGTTTTATGTCAATAGTGGAATTTATGTACAAATCAGTGATGGCAAATAATAAAATTTTCAAAACTTAAAAAAATTATTTAGGAAGCCTCCATTTATACTGAAGTTGTGAAGCTTGTATCAAGCTCTGATAATTAATCAATTTTTATGAAATAATGTGGTACAATAATTATATAAGTAAAAAATAAAACCTTTATTCATTTGTAGTGTGAACCCTGGTTATTCAAAACAAAAATCCCCCCCCCCCCAAGAGAGAAAATGTACATATAATTAAATCTGGAAAATGCATAGCAATGTGTATATTTTAGAGTTCTGCTTGTATAATCATAATTGATTAATTTTTCATGACCATGATTGTTGTGTTAAAAAAGATTGGCAATGAAGAAATCTATCATATGTACAGTCATAAAAACAAAATTAATTAAGTTGGATGAGAGATCCATTTCTTACGGTAGACATAAATTATTAGAAAAAAAGAAAGAAAAAAAAAGATTTTTCAGTTGACTTCACCTCAGCTCGTTAATATGCATATTTAAGCATGCTAATGAGCCATGACTTATCAAAGACACTAGATATAAATTTTTATTAATTTTAGCAAAGTAATTGTCAACAAATTTTATTGAAATTCCTTTTTTTATTTTCTGTTTCTTGATCAAACATGTGAAAGAAAGATACAAAACTAATTTTTCAAATGATGCAAAGGAGGCTAAATGTTCAATAAAAACAAGTTTGTGTAAAAAAAAAAAAAATTAAAACTATGATATATTTCTGAATATTGATATGGAGAACTTGAGTTATGTACAATGTGTTGGTGCAGTCACTGGATGTATTTTTTATTTTGAGCTGTTAAAATGTAACTGAAACTGGCATTTCAATGGATTTTATTAATACATTTATGAGTTCTGATACAACTAATCGTCAGTCTTTACATTTAAAAAGTACAAAAATAAATAATTATGTACATAGGTTGGTTTGTATAGAGAAGTAACTCAATACTATATAAAATATTTTCACTTAAAAACACTAATGACTTTGTATGGTTATAAATGTCATGGTTAACTCTTCAATTACTTTCAAGAGTTTTCTAGATTTACTGAAGGTATTACATATTTTCTCTAAGCATTTCTTACTATGTTGGAAGAGTCATTGACAAAACATGAATAACTATATTTTTCCAAAGTAAATTTTCAACAAAAATTAAATTTTCTTAATTCTATGATTTACTTATGTAAATACATATTCAGTTAATCAATATGTATCAAGAGATTGTATTTGAAATTATGTCTTCTATGATATGTAGATGAGTTTTGAAGTATTAAAATATTGAAATAGTACTATGAAATTATTCAAAACTTTCTTATTTTCTTAGACTAGTAGTTTGCCATTGTGTTTGTATCAGATTAAACCCTCTATCATGTAATAAACTTAGTTTAAATATTATTTTATTTTGATTTTAAAGAAAGAGATTAATAGATGGAAAATAAAATTAGTTATTTTATATTGAAAGGTCCTTTTCAGGAAAGAAGTTGAGTTCTGTAATAGTGCCTCAATAAATGAAATACAAAGTTTCTTTGTTGTTTTGTATGCAAGTGTTATAAAATTGGAAAAAAACAAATTCTAAGTTTTCAACTAAGTTTTTGAAAGAAATATGTGAATGCAAGTGACAAATTTTAAGTGATTTATTCCTGAAACACTTGTTAACTTTGAAAGATGACATATTTTAAAATAAATAAAACATTCATTATAGAAATAAATTTAATTTTACTCATTCTCTGTGAATATTTGTGAGGTCTTTTAATCATACACATAAGCACATTTTATCATACTTGCAAAGACAGTTGATGAATAGTTTTGTTTTATTAATACAATATTGTTTGTTTATTGTTAATGAAAAAATGGTATCTGGAAATTCTAGTTATTATTGAGTTGCTTGTTTAAGAATTAACCTGAAAGTTTCATAATGATCCACAATTGTGAATTGCAGACTGACAAAATTAAACCCGAAGAAGAAGAAAAATCATTATAGACTCTCATAGTTTGAGCAATATGAAGTACAAATGAGTTAGAAAAGCAATTATTTTTGTGTTATTAAACATATATACATGTTAATGCAATAATAATGTACTTTCCAGTTTTAGCTTACTTCTGAGAATGATATAAAGTTCTATAATTTCCTACCCAAACTTCTGCTAACTTACACAAAATTTCAGTTACACATAATATGTTCTATTGCCTTTATATAACAGTATGCTGATGGTAATAGAATGTGATAATTGCAACAAAAAATTGTTAACATTTTGCACTCAGTATGTGTTAATTGGCTAGAGTTAATCTTTCTTCACTGTTTTAGAACTGAGCTGCTTAGTATTGCTACTCTTTGTTTTACTAATCTATAACAATTGAATGCAGTTCTTGATAGTTTCTACAACAGCATTTAATAAAACACGTCATTGTCTCTCTGAAGGATATTGCTTGGTCTTTCATTTTCTGCGGGTGGCATTCTTGCATTTCTTGAGTACCAATGTTCAGGGTTTTCTTGTGGAGCTCCACCTTGAGGAGCTGACATTTGTGGATTACGTGAAAGAGAGGGTGGGTTTGTGGGGCTCCACCCCCCACTATTTGGGCGCTCGTAACTAAATCCCTGCCGTGCTGCAATTTGAAGTGCTGATGGTCTTCGTGGACCTCCCATGGTCCCTGAATGTTGTGGCGCAGCAACTATTCCTATTCCATCCTGATTTATCAGTCGTGGTATTGTTGGAGCTGGTTTTGGAGCGATAGCATCTTTACTGAGAGACAAATTCTTTTCAGCCAATTTGGGTGGCCATAAGTAGGCAGGCATAGTAGATAGGTGAGCCTCCACAAACTGAGGAAAGAGTTCCAAACTATATTAGCATCATAAATACACAAGTGATGTTTGAAGAAATCTAATTGAATAATGAATGTTAGAGTAAATATTTTTGAAATGAACAGCTAAACGTGTATCTGCTTAGGAACATGTTCTATAGTGTAAAGGAATATTCAAATTACAACAATATTTCCCTTAAAAAATATAAATAAATAAGAATTTCTTATCCCATTAGACTTTCTGTTTCATGTTAACTGTTTTGAGCTGAAGCAAAGAAAAAAGAACTGGTGTATCGCATCCTGTGACATAGAAGGAGAATGCCTGACAAAAACAAAAAAAATTCTGTTTCTCTCTGGATTTGCTAGATGCATTAGGTGCTGCATGTGTAAAAATTGAAAGAAGAAAAAAAGAAAAAAACTGGTCAAAACCTGCTTCCTCCTCCTCACCATTTCAAGTTTTAAATATAGAATGTACTAATATTGTTAAATCTTATGATCTACTGTATAATATCCTAATCTATCTGAAGCAAGTATTGTATTATAATCCCTTGGCCAATGACCCCATCTCAATCAGGTTTTGTTCAGTTTCCCTGGTCCATTGAGCAAATGGTGAGTTGGCCCCTTCTTTTGCTCCTGAACAGTAATGTGACTTCGCTCTCTCCACCCAAGACATTGCATTGACTTGTCATACACAATTGTAATTGTATATATGACTCAATAAATATTATTATCTTTAATCTTGCATTCCAAGTGAAATTCATGAACTTTTTTTTTTTTGACCATTTGTAACCATGAACTTTTCAAAAATTACTTTCAAAAATATCTGAAATACAAGGGGAGTTTTAAATTCTGAATTTTAGATCTTATTTTAAGAAAAACTAATTTGCCCATAAATGCTCATTTTAAGAAATCCTAATTATTTCTAATTTGTTTTCTTTCTTGCAAAATTTGTAAACAAACCCCTATCTATAAGATAAATTATTTCTATTAAAAAATAACCTTTTGTTATACCTTCCTTTTAGGATGGAATTAATACTTCAGGAGGTACTGAGCGTGACAAAACTATGGAGCCCCCAATTTAAAATTTAAGTTTGCAATATTTGTATGTATTTATTATTAATACACAATTTTATTAAAAAAAGTTACGGGGCACTTAGTACATGCTTAGCCTTCAGGGGTCCTAAGTACATGCTTAGCCTTCTTATGTATTCATTGAATGATCAGAGCAAAACATTTTTGCTGGATTACTGAAATCTTTTTTGTATTTTTTATTTTTTACTCTACATCAAACACATTTGTACCAATTGCCTAATTTCAGATCAAAAAGATTAAATGCACACCATTCCTTAAATTTTTAAATATAGTTCACCTGTTCTTGTTTTCGCAAATGAAACATTTTCTTGAATTGTACGAGAAGTATGATTAAGAAAACAACATTGATGAGCCACAAGAGTCCAGCTTTGGAAGCCAGCAGAGCCATGACCTTTGGTGGCTCAGATAAGTGGCTCTCTAACTCCACCGTACTTCCATCAAATTTAATATTCAGCAGTCCCATCACTGATTCAAAATCCTGAAACAAAACTTAGTTGTCACTCATGCTTCCTGCATCATGACAGGTAAAACATCATTTTTCATTTTAATTTTTTATGATTTTATTTTATTTTAAGTAATTTTTTATTGATATTAAGTGATTTTTTTAAAATTCTAAATGAACATTTCATTATTGTGTCATGAGCTATATTTACATTTCAAGCATTTTCTAACAGCCCGTGCATCATGTGATTTGTCTCGTCTCTTCCCGCAGAGACCTATGCCTACTTGCACCATCTCGCCTGCCTTGCTTCTTGCTGTATTCTGAGCAAAGGCCCTGTAGTGAGCGTAGAACAGTATGCTGTGTCCATGCTTAACTCTGTCCATGCTTAACTCATGCACATTGGGTGTAGGCCAGTGAATTCTATTGGTGCCTGCCCGCATGGAAGACACCAATTTCCACTCACATGCAAGCTGTGTAGCATGTGTGTTTACTGTTTTGTTGATTTAATAAGAGGAGAAAATGATTATTATTTAGGAAGTATTTATTTTTTCATTTTGAAGTAATGTGCCATTGACTATTAGTATTACTTTAGTAAACCTGATTTTATCAACAATGAGTGTGTTCCCAAAGTGAGTAGCAGTATGTTCCCTGTGAATTGAATGTAATGAGACCAGAAATCTTTTCCAAGAGATGATTGTAATGAAAATGGAAGCTGGGAATTAAAACCCTGAAATCATTTTGGGTGACTTCAAGATGAAGAAAAAATTATTTTGCTTCATATAGAAGAATACTAAACCCTTAACCAAACTTTATATCTATGGTGTGCCTTAAGTTTGAATCAAAAGAAATCAACAGACATAAGTTTATACTTCGATTTATTCATAATGTCCTTTCATAGGTCATCAGGTGCTATGGTGGCATACGATTTGGAGCCTAAGCATCACTGTAGTGACGCTCAAGCTCCGGATGGCATTATAATAGTTGATTTACATCAACAGATCCTATGTTTAAATTGAAGTATAAACAGTGTATGATTAAGCTTGTTTGAAATATGTTTGTCATCCTTGTTACAATGAAGCAAAAATTCCTTTATAACATGCCTTCATTGAAAATCATTGAAATTATTTAATTCGTATCTGGAGGTGATGGAGGAATCTCTAAACTGATTTTGTAAATTTAAAAACCATGTTCAATAGCATCTGATCTAACATTTGTTTAAAAAAATTTCATTTCAGCATTTTAGGCCCAACTTGTATTTTTTCTTAAAAGACATCATGAAAAAGTCTCTATTATCTTTATTTTTAGTGCTCTGTCCTGTTACATTCACTTCACTGAAATATAATTTACAGGTAACTCTAATTATTTGTTATTTTTGATATAACATCAAGTAAAATATTAAATCAAAAGTTCTTTACATTCACTTTTACAAAAGAATCTCTAGTCAAGTCTCTCTAGAAGAACAAAGCTGCATGTTCGAAGGCACAAAATATAATTTGACTTTAGGAAAAAAGGACATCTTGAGGGTAGATGCCCTTCCTGTTTGCTGGATTACTGAATAGATGTCTTTAATAGTGATTAATTGCAGACACAAGATAAATGTAATGCAGAGAATGAAAAATGCAAATGAAAAATGCAAAACTTAAATCAGAATGTTACAGGTAAGAGATGTATACACTAGAATGGTTAATGTTTTTCACCACATAAGAGAAGATAATATCTAAAGTACTTATAATTAAAATACTTACTTTTGTAGACATTAGATCCACACTAAATAGAATTGTGGCAATTACATCCAAAATAATTATACACCCTGTTGGTATTACCCATATATATTGTAAATTTCTTCCCAAGTTCGGTTTCATTTTCTTCCCTTTTATTGCTGAAACTAAGAGAAGACATGCTAATTATAAGTTAGTGGTGCTATATCATAGCATACATCTTTGGTGCATGGATAAGTCACTAAGGAAAATACAATTATAATAAACAAACATATTTAATATAATTATTTCCTGTAAACATCTTATTATAATAATCTTGATGATAAACATGTGACATCCTGCAGGATTACTGTTTGCACAAACGTAATTTAAATATTCTTAGTTAGGTACATAAAATAAACATATATGTATTGTTCATAATGAAAGCCTTCTAAGTCAATCACATCATAATCACAACTTTGCATTAAACTTCTAGTGCCCCTTGTTACGTATATGTAACCACATTTCTGGTCAACTTATATTTGCACTAATTTGCAAATTTTATTTCTTTGATAGACATAGTCATCCTAAACGAAACATATAAGCTTTTTTTCTTCATTCCTGAATGCCAGATGTCAACTTAGCCATGATCGTTAAGGCATTGTGTACTCCTGGCCAGGGTGTACGCATGACTTGCGTTGCTTTGAATCTTCATCTAAAACCATGCTTAGCTGCAGTATGCCTGTAATTAAGTTGCAGGGAGAGGCCAGTGGGAAGAGAGAAGAAAGAAAAAAGGGGGGAAAATGAGAAAGAAAGAAAAAGAAAAAAAAACAGATTCGAGGTAATGACTCTCTGTGGCAGATTTTTGAATTTATAATTTGGAACTGCCAGCTCTCACCATTCCTGTAAAATTTAAGAGTAAAGTTGATGTTTTTTGCACAAAGACCCAAACTGCGTATTTTCAACTCACTTTTACAGAAAAGTTCTTTCATGAAATGATTTATAATATATCTCTCTAGACAGACCACATTTTAAAACCCTTAGGCAAGTGAATTTATTTGCCACTGCTGGCATACAATGCCTCAAGCCTCAAGAGGCGAATTGGAAATCTTATTTATTTTTGTTATGTGTTTTTTATTAACAGAAAAGCTTTGACAAAAAATCAACATTTGAAATTTACAGTGTTCAGTGTATTTCTGAAATGTGTAAATTCATTGACTGACACTGATTTTCCTAAAGACCTTGGGAATAAGTCATGTAAATGACACTGAGTATTCTGGTGTCATTAACTTGATTTATCTTCAGTGATTCATACTGAAAATCAAGATTAATGATTATATTGAAAGGTAATAATAACTCGACTATCTTAGCTAAATCCTTCTTGATAAAACATAAACTAAATGAAGCTTGGCAAACAAAATTAAATTTGTAATATATTTTAGGACACATTTCATTATGAAAACTCATAACTGTCCACAAATAATATTCATCAAAACTTAATCTGAATTAGTTTAAGAAAAAGCTTTGCTATAGCAAAATCACAAGGCGTTTCCACCTTAATGCTTATGAAAGACTTTTCTAAATCAAAAAGTTGTACAGAAAATGTCTAACATTTTATATGATTTAATATCTTAAGAGAATAATCAATTTAAAAAATGAGTCACTTAAATTTGAAAATATAGTTTGGTAAAAAATTCCTCTTTTTCACATTTCCCATGTCCTACAGTCTGGTATGAAAATAATATTTTCAGAATGGAGACAAGCTTTTAGAAAGTAGAGAAATTGGGAACTTGTTTTGAGAAGTTTCAGTTTGAGCCTTTTTCCTAAGTGTTCTTCTTTACATGCATCATTTTAAAGATAGATCCTTTTGATGCAGTACCTTTTCAAATTTTGAGAAATCGATAATGGAATCACTGAAATCATAATTTCTTAATTCATACCGCCAAAAATTACAGGTAAGAATACGGAATTTAAGGGCTGAAATTCATGTGAGGTTGCCTGCACTAATGAAAGTTGACAGCTCTGAGCAGTCAATGGGGAAAGGGCAGAGAAGGGACTTAGGAGAGGTGAACGGGCAGTTGAAGTTACACAATAGAAGGGAGAGGATGTTTTGGGTAATGTTAAATCAATTTCTGGGATTCGTTTCTCAGTGTTCGTTATAAAGTTATTAAATTAGCGTTTGGGACAGTTATTTAATTTACTGCAATATCAAATACGTAATTCAAATATTGGATCGAACACGTTATGAAAGAAATAAACTAATTTTTTTAAATTTCGCTGAAAATGGGATTTTAATGTCGATATAAAGGCACTATATTCAAGAGTTGGTCAAAATAATATGAACACCATGCAATGTAGTGTATCTTTTTGCATAACGGTGCCACTGTGGACAAATAAACTCTGTCTGGCAATAAGAGTTTTTCTATTGAAAATGTGCGGTTTTCTGGGACACAATTACAATACTTTCTCTTCTTACAAAGTAAATATGTTCAGGCATAGTTTGCAGAGCATCGGAATATCATCAAACATCTACCCTGGCCAGCACAATCACAAGACTTCAACATAATTTAACCATTATTGGATGTTTTAAAGCAAGGAGTGGGGAACAGATTTCCAGCTCCAACATCTTTGAAGCAATTGGTGGATGTTCTGGTACAAGAATGGGAGAACTTCCTGTTGGAAACATATTCAGACATGCTGCTAAAAGCAAATGGTGTCCCCTAACCTAAATAAATAAATATTTTGTGTATGTCGGGTGTTCGTATTATTTTGTCCAACCCCTGTACAGGGTTCAAAAAAAAGTAAATAAAAGATAAAAAGGAAAGGAAATAATCTTCAAGTAAAATATCTTCACCCACAAAAACTTAAGAATTCCACTTCAATTCTCACCTTATGTTGAGGCAGATTGGTAGCAAAATATCAATTTTGGAAAAATGACTAGGTGGTACCTACTGTATAGGTTCTATTCAGAGTCATTCACAGATTAATCAACAGGTTTTTATAAGACAAACTTTTTTAGTATAGCAGGTACTCACCAAAAAATGCCTTTCAATCAATATCACAGTATTGACTATTTGCATGATTACAAATACTTTATAATACAAACTAATGAAAGATAAAAATTTTAATTAAAATTTTGAGCAAAGGCCCATTGATAATTTAAATTCTTATGCACTTCTATTATTCACTCCTCTGATTGAGGTCTAAATTAGTTTTTAATTTTTGGATTTAATAATCAATATATATATGTTTTATTATGTTGATTGAATTTATCATTTCTTTGAATTCATCTTCCCATTACACTGGTCATTTGAGAATTTTTATCTCTTAATAGAAACTCGACCAGATAAACATGCTGGGACAAGATCTTTTAGAGATCTTATTATAAATTTTGAATTTGTTCTCCATTAGTCACATTCTCATTTCACCCCTACTTTAGTCAAATATTTCATAACACAACTTACCTAGAAGAAGAATTGATGCAATAAACCAGAAAGAGTATAGTACTGTGTAGAGGCTCATGAAAATTACAGTACGATTGGCAGCTTTGTTCACACCATCAATAAAGTAGTCATTATTATTTACCTTGTATGGGCTGCACTTAGCACCTGTACAGAAAAGAAATGAGAAGTGTTAATTGCTTTACAACCATATTTCATCTCTAAAGGTAAATTGTTGGGAGATGAAAGCATAATTCACAGTTCTAATTTAAAAGCTCTAATTAAGATCTACAAGGTCATGAATTCAATCTACGTGGAACAACTACCTTGAATCAAATAATTTTAGTTCATTTTCATTCTGGCATTGCAGTGCCTCTGATAAGCACCCTTCACCCCCAATAAGGGCCATTGAAAAGCATTTTCATTTACAAATGCTATTGTTTAGGATCTCGCTGCGCATCTCGTTCACAAATTTAATTTAAAGACACTTGTTTGTATCAGATATACATCAAGTCAGTACCCTTTACTATCTTGTATACGTATGTATATATGGAGTAATGTATGTAGTGTAGAGAAAGTTATGTAATACTGCGGAATAGCAATTCTGAGATTTAAACGGAAATACACATTTTGGGGTCCCCTGATAACCGACAGAAAAAGGATTGTTTTTTATTCAAAACGTCCATCCGCCCATTTATGTCTTACTACTAGCGTCTAAACCACACGTAGGATTTTTTTCAAAATTGAAGAAACCCCTGTCCATCTGGCTTGAGTCGAAGTTCTGAAATTTTGAAAATTATTTTTTAAAATTTGAGTGTACTTTACATGAAGCTTCCCAGACATTTTCAAAATTTTCCGTTCCAAATTTTATCTTTAAATTTCTTGGAAATGGTTCAAAGTAAATATTATCATGACATGGAAGATACTAAGATGCTGATTTGTAATAAAATGAAATTTGTACATTACTATTACACTATGTAATAGTGTTTACAAATCGCTGGAAACGTACATATTAAAAGTGTGATAGACATTTCAAGAAAATTACATTTTTGTAATTTAAAAAGTAAAGAATACTGAAAAATAAACTTTATGCCATTTTAAGTTGTGCAATTAGCTCTATTCATTAGAAAAAAAATTGGAGCAATTTTTGAGATAATAGCGTTTGAGTGTTTCTGAAAATGCGGAATTTTGAGCTAATTTTTACAGAAAACGAGTTTTCGAAAAATTTATGACTTTATTTAAAATAAATGTACTCATAAATATAATGTAAAGAAATCGCCGCTAGTGTAAATGTTAACGACGTGAGAGACTAGTAAAAAAAGATTTTTTGTATTTTTTAAAAAACAACAAAAAAAGATTAAAAGAAACTGATGTTTATGGCACCTCATAAAGTGCATTTAATACTATCCCTACCAAAAGTTAAAGGAAAAAATTTGGAGATGTTTTTGAGAAAATCTTGTTTTTGTTATTTTTTGATTTGCACGCAATATTGCTCGAAAACTACTAAAATTTTCAAAAAAAAAAATGTACATTACCTTAATGACAGAACAAACTATGGAGAACAAATTTTATTTGAAGGGAAAATCTCTAGCTTCACTTTTGTAATTGTAGGAAGACACCGAAAAAAATCATACTTTTGAAATTTTCGAAAATTTAGAGTTAACCGTAAAAATAGGACCTATGGCACCTTTATAAGTATATGTTACTCTATTCTTACAAGAAATTTAAAGAAAAAAATTGGAGCCGTTTTGAGAAATTTTTTAAAATATTTGGGGCGCTTCATGTAAAGTACCCCCAAATTTTAAAGAAAGTTTTCAAAAATCGCGGCGCCTCGAATGAAGTTAAATCGACCCGGAAATATCCATTTTGGAAAAAATCGCACGTATGGTTTAGGCGCTTGTGGTGCTCACAGACTGACAGACGGACGTACAGACGGACGGACGTTTTGCCGTCAATTGGTTTTTCGGTGTCAAGGACCCACAAAACCGGGATTATAGGTACATACTTGTTAGAGAATTTTTGTTTTTTAAATAATGAACTAGATTTATCCACTTTTTCGTTATCAGGGCCTGGCAATGAAATTTTTTCTGTCGAAAATCTGCAGTTTGTTTGCGCGGCATTACATAACTTTCCCTATACTTCGAATATTACTCCGTGTATAGTATGTATACGGGAAACTAAAAATTGCACATTGCAATGTTTAAAGATCATATTTCATTAAAACCTATCTCTATATTCAAAAATGTAGAAAAACTAGCGCAAACTAATAGGAATGTTTTTTTTTATGAGTTTGCATTAATTTCAAGCAGAAATTACGCGAAAACTACTTTTTTTCAAAACATTGTACATGGCCTTTCTTAAAGATGTAATTATTAGAACAGATTTCATTAAGAAACTAGTGGTGCTAAAACAGCACTTACTTTCTCTCTTTTAGTAATAGTTATGTAAATATATTTATACTAGTTATGTAATACAATTTTTTAAATAAATTATGAAAATGTATGAATGTTTAATCATTTGAAGTTTTAGCTATTTACATGAAACCCCTAGGATATTTTCAAATCAAAAACAAAAAAATAGCTCTTAGGTTTTTTTTTATTTCATTTTGTTGTTCGTATGAAGGACACTTATGCGAATGCTGCATGTCTCATTTTCGTTGAAAACTCTGATTTTTTAAAGTTACAAAAATTCGAAACTTATTCTACATTCTAATTTATATCCAGCAAAATTTATATATTTATTATATTCATCAAATATCCGCTTTGCTGAAAATCTGGGTAACATAAACGGTAAGATTTTCTAGGAATGAGATTCTTTCCATTGCTCTTAGTGCACCAAGGGAAATGCAAACTCTTGTTAAGATCTTGTCGCTCGATTTGAATGAAGGGTTCTACCCCCCATGGTGTTGTCGACTTGAGCGTTTCCGTCCCGATCCTCTAAAACACGCGCGAACGTCTGCCTTCGGGCTAATTATGACTTGTTATTTTGCAGAGTTTTTACGTTTCACGTCACGTGTTGCCTTATGAGCACGTCCACAACTGCACGGCAGGCGAGCGTCGCAGCAGCGGATTAACAGCGTTTTCTCACCTGCGCATTTCGGAACGCAGTCGGACGCGTTTCCTGCGCGAGCGATCGCTGCCGGACGAGTTTCGTGGAAGTTCGCCTGCCTTCGGAAATTTTCGCTTCCCTATGGATCAAGCTCCCCTTGCTTTTGTTTATCGGATGAGGATAACTGTCCCCAACGCTGAGACATAATTGTCGTTCCGGTTCGGAGCGGGCGATTAGTTTTGTCTCCAAATTCCCCAAAAATACTCATATTTTAAAAAATTCATCATGACCTTATTTAAAGATCAATTTTTGAATTGAACGAATAGTATAGTCGCTAGTGTTGTACACAGACGGACAGACGGAGGTTTTAAAGAAAAAACAACACTTTTTAGAGATCAGGGTCCTCCAAAACGTGTATTTCCGTTGAAATCACATCGATTTTCCGCAGCATTACATAACTTTCTCTAAACTACGTACTCTGTACGTATATGAAAAAGTAAAAATTATTTTGGAATTTACACGAATTGAAGTATAATTTATGTATTGAAATAATAACGATAAATATTTTTAATTGAATCAACAATGAAATTATAGAATGCAATATCTTACATATACATTTAAAATGTATAGATATTACGGAGGGTTTTTTTTCAATTTCGGAAAGGGAATATTCTTTTCATTGAACTGGCCGTACTCACGAGAGAAATAGTAGAGGCGCGTCATCTCCCACAGTGTGTCGCTGCTGGTGTTGAGGGAGCAGTCGTACATACTCAGCCCCACAGCGACGGTCGCAAGCATTCCCGCGCTCTCCATCTGCAACAGTCGCATGCACAATTGCATGCCTTTAGAGAGTAGCCTGAAACCTCATCTGGAGAAGATAAAGAATTTGAATCTGTTAAAACTGCTTACGAGCAATATTCCTGCACGGTGTAATTTCGTTTGAAACACAGCAGTAAACAAAATCCGCTAGATTGCAGCCTGTTATGACAAGTGTCCGCCGCGGGTTCATGAGCGAAAACGGCCCACCTCCCGGGACTTCTAACTACAATGGCGGAATCACAATTTAAAGAGTAAATCATAAAGTTAAAGATGCTATGAAGTTGAAAGTCTAATCAACAGTAAAAATTAAGAGAAAAAGAGTGAAAGAAACGTGAAGTTTACCATACGCTGGCAGAAATAACGAAAATAATATTTTGTATTCTCGCTATATAAATGCAAGTGAAAGAAACTGTGGGGTAGCTAGAATTATAACAGAAAAGAGAAGCAATACTGGTTTGGAAATAATTAATTATGATCCATAGTTTCCTGAAGAAATCTGAATAATATTTATTCATTACAGGAATTTTGTCTGTCTGCAATTGGCGCTACAGCCCGCGAACGGACCAGAGCCTACCAGCAGCGATCCAGCCTCGCAGCCATGGGTTTAAGGGGTACGAGTGGTTAGCACCGAGGTATCCCTACTCTGTATTCTGGTCTTCTCAACCTAAATAGTAAGTTTTCCCATCCTCACATAGCAACATATACTGGGACATTCCAAGGAAAACATTCTATAATCTTGCCCGACTGGGAATCGAACCCGATTTCGCGTCATGGAAAGCGAGCACACTGACCAATGGCATTATAGCAATTACTTTTGCTTTATAAATTATTTTACCAGTAGATCTGGGAAACAAATGTGGCAATTTTCAACACTAGCTAGATGCCTAATGAGTCGAATTCATCCGCTGTCTAGAGAAGTATTCTAGCGGCTGGCTACTCAAATTTTCGTCGTGATGTTTATTTCCGAAACCTCTAATGAAATCCTCAGAATAGCCATTAAAAAAAAACTAGTGGTGCTAAAACAACACAGACTTTCTCGCTCCTTAGTAACGGTTATGGTATAGTAATATGATACCGCATTTCTGTCTAAATCAATACAATTCAGTCTATAAGCTCACAACAAAGCGTGGATGCAGCGATGGGCGCTACCCACAATGAGCACATTTTTTCTTATCAATTCTTCCTAAAAGCGACATTTTCGTCAAAAATGAAATTGTTTTTCTGTTTTCAATGTTGTGGTTATATGAAAGTTCTTCTAAGGCGTTTTTTATGGAACACTACTGCTTGTTTCGAATAATACAATTATTTTCCGCCATGTCTCCAAAATATTTTAAGTTCGTTCTTAAATGCTTTATTTTCTTTTAAATGAAGACATACAAACAAACAAAACCATCATTAGTTTCTTCATAATTCATTAAGAAATTCAACAGATGCTCCGGAGAGTAGTAAAGCAGAAAGTCCGCTAAAACGTTTCGTCTTTGCTGCCAAGTTCGTACGTTAGTTTTTTGAAAAAATAATGAAATAATAAATGAACGAAAACTATTATAAACATGTTTTCATTACCAACACGTCATACAGACAAGCAAGGATAATTCCACAAATAAATGGAACATCCCGAAATATATGTCATCAAATATATCCCATTATGAACGTAATTATGAATGTCATTATTAGGGCGGGGATAATTATGTAATAACATATTTTCCTAACGTAAATCTATCAAGTCGAATCAACGATATCTTCACGTTTCATATGGGTTAGTGCCAAAAAACGTGGACTTTTAAGTACATATGTTACCCGAAAGTACATATATTGACATATTTTACCCCAAATAACATATTTTTATATATTACGAAATGTTTCCATTTTTTCTGGATTTTTTATTAATTCTTCATTTTTCCTGAATGTTTTGATAAGAAATCTCCCAGACAAACAATTCAGCTTTGTCAAAAATTGTTCTCTGTAGCCTCCTCTTTAAAATGCCGCTAATTCATCGCATTGGAATGAGTCTGTCCATAACGTTATTGCAAATACGAGTAAAAGGGCAGATCGACGACGAAATTCCTGGTTCTGGTGTGTTGGTTTTCAGCGCGAGTATCTCAGAGGACACAAAGGAAGTTTGGTTTGTGAAAATGATACGTTTAGTAGGTGATATGGCGCATCCACTTTGCATCTTTCAGTGGTCTCCCTAGACCTTTAATTTATATATTTACGTCAAAACAACTAAAAACTGTGTGACGTGACCTTGATACCCTTCACCTGAAACTATACGCCCAGCTCAGAAAACGCCGTTGACCTTTTTCTTTCCCCGATTGTCACACGCGAACCTCCGCTGTTGTAAAATTATCTCTTTGGGCCGAAACTCTGAAATAAAATCACAATGTGGCACTGACGATTTTGGATTAAACCTTATAGGGCAGTGATAACGCTGAGTGAGAGTTTGGCACTGGCAAGTACGACTGTTTCCCTAGATTTTTATTTTCGAAATCCGTGTTGGCAATTTGAAAACGCGTCGTTTTTATTGGGAAGGTTTCCATGCGTATGTAAAAAAGTCTCTAATTTTTTTTTAAAAGGGAAATTGACCGATAATTTTGAATTTTATTTTTGTTGCCTTTTTTAATAGTGGCTTAGTCTTATCTGTTTTAATATATTTGAAATATCGGAAAAAGTTCCGGTGCATAAGGGTTCATTAAATATGTGAGTTAACGGGTGCATAATGGAAGGCGCACAAGTCTTTAACAGCCCGAAAATTCATCTAAACCAGCCGAATTTTAATTTTTTATTTTACCGATTATTTTGAGAATTTCTTAGGAAGAAGTTTCAGAAACTAACATCTTTTGTCTGTGTCTAAATTTTTGGGGGCTAAAAGGGCAAGTCTCTTTTGTTAACTTGTGAAGTGTTACCCAAATACAACCATCAAACTATTGCAAAACTGTTACCAACACAATGGCATTTTTGTGACCTGTTGGAGTTAAAATACAGTAATGTCCTCCTTCTGGTATTAAAGCAACACCATACAGTTGCAAGGCGGCAGAAGCTCTGCAAGTGTTGTATCCAAAATTACCACTTCTAATTTGTCTTGTGCGCGCGTTGGATTGCAGAACTGATTATATCTCAGTTTGATAAAGTTGATGCATGTATATCTAATACAAATAAGATTAACAAGATGGGGCATCTGGATTGATTCCATGAACTACAAAGCTGATAATATTTATTTTATAGATACTCGTTTTACATTAATTTGATTCTGATTCTGTAGCGACCATAGACAAATCAAAGCAAATGCTTGATGCTGAAAAATTATATTGCCTCATTTTTCAGCAAGCACTACAATTAAATCTTTGGAGATGACTTCCTTGAAACTTTTCGACAGCCTTGAAATCGCCTAATCAGCAGTCGCTTCATTAAGAACTGTTTATTTTTGGGGGTTTCGAAGATCAATAGGGGATCTAGTAAAGAAAAAGAGGTATTCAGTTTCCTAGAAAAGCCCGGATTCGAAACAATTTGTGCTATTATTGCAATGCGATGAGGAAACAATTTCGCCACACATGGACTTGAACATTGCTCAAACACGGAGGATATGTGCAAGTTTCAATGGGCACTAGTGACTCGTGCGATGTACAACGCTCTTTTAGTCAGTACAAGGACTTCTTTCACGATAATAGAAAAAAGTTTCATTACTGAAAATTTGAAACAAATATTTGTTTCTTATTGTTACGGAAATCATTGTAAATAATAGGATTAGAAAGAGTATAATTGTTAATTTTGGTCTTTATATTAAGAAACAGAACGATATACCTTATGATGAAAGTAATTTTAATAAAAAAGAATTGATTTAATGATACATATTTCTCACTTTTTAGAACATATTTCTGAATAATATAGTGCCCCCAACAAATCTTTAAGTATGAGCAACCAGCCAAATCACATGTATATACATTTTCCCACTTTTTAGTACATAATTATCCGGGCCATAATTATTAAGAATATATCCCATTGTGAATGTTATGAATATATCTCGTTATGAACACCATTGCTTGTATTACATCATGTATGAACATGAAATGACAACTGGATTTTCCTGAAATGTACCTGAGGAAGCGATAAACCATATCGTGAAACGTAGTACATGTAGAACTAGTGGTGCTACAGAATGGCACAGACTTTCCCGTTTTAGTTTTCTGATCCTTTGGTCTCGGCTAGTTATACGAACTTTCCACATACTCTTCCCAGCTGCCATTCATCCCCAGCAAAGTACATTTTTTTGAAATTTTCTTAATTTTTATGTTTCCTAATAGTAGAACGGAACGATTATTAAAGAATATTAAAGAACAGTAAAACCTCGCCCTAAATGGTAATTTCAGTTGAAAAATTTGGAGTTGTTTTCAAGAAAATGGGGCTTAAATGGCACTGTAAATTCAAAATTTAAAGTGTTTTTCACAGAAAATTTTTGATTTTTCGAAAAAATCAGAAGCGGCAATTTGTTCACATTATTATATTTGTGAGCATGCTTTAAATAATGTCTTACAAAGCTTCTCAAAAACTCAAGTTTTCTATGAAAACTGGCTCAAAATACCGCTTTTGCAGAAACGTTCGAACGCCATTTTCTCAAAAACGGTTCCAAACTTTTCGAACGGATAGTGCTAACTGCACTCTTTATATGACGTAAATTTCATTTTTGGGTATTTTTTTCCTTAAAAACTTAAATAAATGTAATTTTTTTTGAAAGATTTCTCACACACTCTGCACATTTCCAGCAATTTGTAAACACTAGCTTAACTTGTGAGTTAATGTGCTTTAAATTACTTTAAATGAAGTTTTTCCAAAACTCAAACATTTTCTGTGAGAAACAACTACAAATTTCGAATTTACAGTATGGCCATTTTCTTAAAAACAGCTCCAAAATTTTAAAAGAAAATTGCCATTTAGGACAAAGATTTACTGTTCTTTAATATTCTTAAAAAATCCTTCCTAGGATTCATAAAATAATATTTCCTTTCTACAATTTGAAAAACTGAAAATTAAGACAATTTTTAAAAAATGTACTTCGGGCGGCGATAGATGGCAGCTCACAAGAGTGTGTGGCATGTCTGAATAGCCAACTGATACCGAAGGAAATAGAAAACTAATATGGGAAAGTCTGTGCCATTATCTGCACCACTAGTTTTTGAAGTAATATTTTCTGTACACTGCGTAAGCAGTGGCGAGAAAATATAGAGGCAACTAAAATGAAATTAAAATTTATCGGTAAAAAATATCTCTTTTGTCAGTTTTCCCCAAAAAAATATTAGAAAGGCTTTTCCATTCTTTACTAGATTTTCACTAGTAGATTTTCACTATTTAGACTAGTGGATGCCGATTTCGACTGACCGCGCTGGCTATTCACTTTGTCCCTCATTAACCTTAACACTAGGCACTGACAGACTTGCCGGCTCCTCGGTCTGTGCTCAGAAGACTCACAAGGTTTTCCGCGACAACACATACATGAAAGACAAGGAACGACAAACAACCCACGGCCCACGGCGGGACTCGAACCAGCGACCTTTGAAACCGATGTGATTAGTCGGCACACGCTGTAGCCACCTCGGCCATCTAGATAGGCAGAAGCATTTCTACATTTTAAGATTTTGCTCGAGCATTCTCCTTATATCGTTCGGAGAATCCACGGATAACTACCGATCAGAATAAAACTTGATTTATTTAGTAAAATACACATGCATGTGGCGTATGCAGGAGACGTGCAACTTAATTTATGTTCAGAAACAAAACAAGGGACCTGTTTTGGCTCAATGGATCAGGGAAACTGGACAAAATCCTCAACGAAATGGGGATCATTGAACTGGAAGCTGAAGTACATTACTTGTTAAAGGCATATAAGTCATTTTTAGGAATATACAATACAAATGCATCGTTAAAATAAATATTTTTTTCTTCTTTTTGATGGTCAGTATAGTCTCTAATTGAATAGAAACAATTATGCAGCCGAAAAGATTTTACTTTGAACTTAAATTTATGTACCGATTTTAATTGTTCTATGTCATCTGGCAATGTTGTAAAAAGTAACGTACATGTGTTATATGTGGGTTTCTTGTAGTGATCTGTTACTGACACCCGATGACTATTTCCTTCTGAAATGAAACCTACGACGTGTATTGTAATTAAACATATCAGTATTACATGAAAATGTGATCCCGCGGGTAAGTAAGTCAGTTTCGAGGATATGTCCTAAAATCGAACTTTGCGAGGCCCCGTGCCCAATTGGCCAAGTATTGGAAAGATAAGTAAATAATGTTTTTTCGTGCCAATACGGTATTTCTTCTCTTTGACATCGATGTTTAAGGTACAATTTTTATCCTATCTAGAGCAATACGACGAATTCCATATGAAGGTAATTTTGAAAGCAAGATGATAGGATCAATAGGATCATAACACTTCAAATGCTTTCGAAAGATCTAAATATATTTCAATATACAAAAAAAGAACAGTTGCAGTATTCCGGATCCATGATACTGTAGCGAGTTACCTTGTTATAGTATCATGGATCTGGTATACTGGAACTGTTCTTTTTCGTGAGATACTTCATTTTGATCCATTGATGAAGCAACAACTTTAAGAAAAGAAAACAAATGGGTATCCATCCATGGACCACGAGTGATCTTTTCTTCAATTTTGTCTTCACTAACACACACACACACACTTTCATGTCTGTACATGTCATCACTACTGTACAAGTCAAGAGACAGGTTGGAAGCTTAGAGGTTGTTCCGGCTGGGGCGGTACCCCGCTTCCCGCTGGTGGGGATTCCTGAAGACCTCAGCATGTCGACGTATGGGTCAGAGCCGGATATCATGTTCTAGCTAGGGATGAATCATCACCTACCTATATATAAAACATGCACCTATATACGTCGACACGTACGGGACTATCTACCAAAGCCCGGGAACACGAAATATTCAATCAAGTTCTTTTATACGTAAATATAGCAGTAATATAGAGAATATTAACTTGTATGTTTTCCGTGTTTGTTGTTTACGTAGATAATACACAATCTTATGTCCTTTCAGTAACGCTATCGCACTTCACTTGTCACCTATTCCTGCACAAGGCGAAGCCAGATCGTCAAGGCCATTGCCTCCACCTCAGAATCAGCTCACTGTGAACGCACGCTGGGCCTTCACGGAGCTTGAGGCTGCAACGCTCAAGAGAGTACGACCGAGCTCAAGCGAGTGCGGTCATTGCAGCACTGTTTTGTCGTCAGACTGGGATGACAGAGAAATTCTGGCAGTCTTGCGTGAACACAAAGCTCCAGTCCAAGTTTTTCGCGAGTTTGTTCAATCTTAATAAGTTCGTGCAAAACGCCTAAATTTATGGCTACAATTAACACTGGTTTAACAAATCTGGCATGAACTTGCAAAACTGACGTCAAAACTACATGTGAACCAATCTTTGTAGAAAGCGAGACGGAAAATTTGCTCAGGTAGAGGCACAGGTATGAAAGTCACCGATCGAAGGGAAATAAAATTCTGGTAATTTACCACTCACGTCCCCGGACCCAAATGTAACCACGGTCTGTAATGATCGCAATTATGGCCGTCACTAAATATTGTCTTGCTAGATTAGGAGTTACATAATTTTTGCTTTTGCTCATGTAAGGCGTCTCCTCACACTCGCGTAAAGGCATTTCGTATGAGGCAATGTCCGCCGTCCATTACGGCTTCTTCTGCTCGAAAATTACAAGCATTATACCATACATGTATGATGTATTTAACATACGTATGTTTGATACTTTTGCAATTTGTAATTTGTGTCGTAAATATTTGAACATGTATTTTTTATTGTTTTTTCGCTTCCGTTTTTTGTGTTCGTTTTTACGTGATATTTGTTTCTTGTTCGTTTTTTCGTTTCTTTTTCGTTTTCTTTTTTCTCTCTCGTATTTTCGAGTTCGTTTTTTCGTGATCGGTTTTTCCTGTTCGTTTTTTGTGTTCTTTTTTTGTGTTCGTTTTTTCGAGTTCTGTTATTCGTGTTCGTTGTTACGTGTTCGTTTTTTCGTGATCGTTTTTTCGTGTTCGGATTTTTGTGATCGTTTTTATGTGTTCATTTTGTGTGTACATTTTCTCGTGTTCGTTTTTTCGTTTCGGTTCTTTCATTTTCATTTTTGGTGTTCGGGTTTTTTTGTTCTTTTTTTTCGTTTTAGTTTCTTGTTTTCGTTTTTTTCGTCTTTTCGTCTTCGTTTTTTGGTTTTGGATGTTTCATTTTCGTTTGCGGTTGTTGGTGTTCATTTTTTTGGGTTCGGTTTTCGACTTCGTTTTTTGTTTTCGTTATTCGTGTTCTTTTATTTTCGTTTTTTATTTCGTTTTTCTTTCTTCGTTTTCGTTTTTGTGTTTTTTTCGTTTTATCGTCTCCTTTTTTTTGGTTTCGCATATTAGTTTTCGTTTTTTGTCGTTTTTTTGTTTTCTTTTTTCATTTTTTTCATTTTCGGTTTCATTTTCTCGTGTTGTTTTTTATTTTTTAGTTCGTTTTGGTTTTTCCTACTTCGGTGTTCATGTTTGATTATTTGAGTTCGGTTATGAAAAAACCAACACCAAAAGTCGAAAAAAAACAAAACGAAAAAAACCAAATCGAAAATGGGAAAAATGAAAACAAAAAAGGTAAAGTAAAAAACCAAATCGAGATTTTTCGGATTCTGCCCTAGGGCCCTAGATAGTACGGATTCTAATTTTTGTGATCGTTTTTACGGGTTCATTTTCGGTGTGTACGGGTGTGTACATTTTCTCGTGTTCGTTTTTTCGTTTCGGTTCTTTTATTTTCATTTTTAGTGTTCGGGTTTTTGTGTTCCTTTTTTTTGTTTTAGTTTCTTGTTTTCGTTTTTTCGTCTTCGTTTTGGATGTTTCATTTTCGTTTGTGGTTGTTGGTGTTCATTTTTTTGTGATAGGTTTTCGATTTGGTTTTTTGTTTTCGTTATTCGTGTTCTTTGATTTTCGTTTTTTATTTCATTTTTTTCGTTTTTCATTTTTCGTTTTATCGACTTCATTTTTTTGTTTTCACGTATTAGTTTTCAATTTTTCGTCGTTTTTTGGTTTCGATATTTCGTTTTTTTTCATTTTCGGTTTCATTTTCTCATGTTGATTTTTATTTTTTAGTTCGTTTTGGTTTTTCATACTTCGGTGCTCATGTTCGATTATTTGAGTTCGTTCATGAATCGTCTTTCGTCGTCGTTCGTCGTCGTCGTCGTTCGTCGTCGTCGTCGTTCGTCGTTCTTCGTCGACGTGGTTCGTTGACGTCGTCGGTCGTCGTCGTCGTTGTCGTCATTCGTCGTCGTCGTCGTTCGTCGTCGTCGTTCGTCCACGTCGTTCGTCGTCGGCGTTCGTCGTCGTCGTTCGTCGTCGTCGTTCGTCGTCATCGTCGTCGACGTGGTTCGTTGTCGTCGTTGCCGTCGTTTGTCGTCGTCATTCGTCGTCGTCGTTCGTCGTCGTCGTTCGTCCACGTCGTTCGTCGTCATCGTTCGTCGTTGTTCGTTGTGGTCATCCGTCGTCGTTTGTCGTCGTCGTTCGTCGTCGTCGTCGTTCGTCGTCATCGTTCGTCGTCCACGATCGTCGTCGTTCGTGTTCGTCGTCGCGGTCGTCGTGTTCCTTCGTCGTCGCCGTTCGCCGTCGTCATTCGTCGTCGCCGTTCGCCGTCGTCATTCGTCATCTTCGTTCGTCGTCATCGTCGTCCGTCGTCGTCGATCGTCGTTCGTCGTAGATCGTCGTCGTCGTCGTCCGTCATCGTCGTTGTCGTTCGTCGTCGTCATCGTCGGTCATTATCGTCGTCGTTGACGTCGATATCGTCGTCATCGACGTCGTCGTCGTTCGTCGTCAACGTCGTTTGTCGTCGTCGTTCGTCGTGTTCCTTCGTCGTCGCCGTTCGCCGTCGTCATTCGTCGTCTTCGTTCGTCATTGTCGTTCGTCGTCGTCGTAAATCGTCGTCGTCGTTCGTCCTCGTCGTTCGTCGTGGTTCATCCTCGTCGTTCGTCATCGTCGGTTATTATCGTCGTCGTCGTTCGTAATCGTCGTCGTTCGTCAACGTTCGTCATCGTCATTCTGCGTTGTCGTCGTCGTTCGTCGTCGTCGATCAACATCGTCATTCATCGTCGTGGTTCGTCGTCGTCATTCATCGTCGTCGTTAAGCGTCGTCGTCGTTGTCGTCGTTCGTCGTCGGAGTTCGTCGTTGTTCGTGGTCGTCGTCGTCGTTCGTCGCCATCATTCATCGTCGTCGTCGTTAAGCGTCGTCGTCGTTGTCGTCGTCGGAGTTCGTCGTTGTTCGTGGTCGTTCTTCGTCTTCCTTCGTCGTCGTCGTTCGTCGTCGTCGTTCGCCGTCGTCGTTGTCATCGTTCGTGTTCGTTCGTCGTAATTCGTCGTCGTCGTTCATCGTCGTCGTCGTCGTTCATCATTGTCGTTCGTCGTGGTCGTCTATCATCGTCGTCCGTCGTCGTCGTCCATCGTCGTCGTTTGGCGTCGTCGTGGTCCTCGACGTCGTTCATCGTCGTCATTCGTCTTCGTCCGTCGTTGTTTATCGTCGTACTTTATCGTCGTTTTGTCGTCGTCGTTCGTCGTCGTCGTCCGACGTCATCGTCGTTCGTCGTCGTTCGACGTCGTCGTTCGACGCCGTCGTGGTCCGTCATCGTCATCGATCGTTGTCGTCGTTCGTTGACCGTCGTCTTCGTTCGTCATTGTTCTTCGTCGCCGTTCGTCGTCATTTTTATTCGTCGTAGTTCGTCGTCGTCGTTCGTCGTCGTTTGAGGTCGTCCGTCGACGTCGTCGTCCTCGTTGTGGTCGTCTGTCGTCGTCGTCCGTCGTCGTCGTTCGTCGTCGTCGTTCATCGTCGTCGTTGTCATTCGTCGTCGACGATCGTCGTCGTTCGGGTTCATCGTCGTCGTTCCTCGGGTTCCTTAGCCGTCGCCGTTCGCCGTCGTCTTCGTCGTATACGTTCGTCGTCGTCGAAGATCGTCTTCGTCGTCCGTCGTCGTCGTCTTTCGTCGTCGTTTGTCCACGTCGTTCGTCGTCGTTGTTCGTCGTCGTCGTTCGTTGTCATTCGTCGTCGTCGTCGTCGTGGTTTGTCGTCGTTCGTCGTCTCGTCTGTCGTCGTCGTTCGTTGTGGTGGTCCGTCGTCGTCGTTTGTCGTCGTCTTTCGTCATCGTCCGTCGTCGTCGTTTTCGTTCGTCGCGCCGTCGTCGATCGTCGCCGTCGTCGTTCGTTATGTTCATTCGTCATCGTCGTTCATTGTCGTCGTCGTCCATCGACGTCGTTCGTTCGTCGTCGTCTTTGTCGTTCGACGTCGTCGTTCGTCGTACGACGAACGTCGTTCGTCGTACGACGAACGACATCGACGAACGAACGAACACGACGACGAAAGACGACGAAGACGAACGTCGACGACGAACGACTACGACGAACGACGACGACGATCGACGACGAATGACGAAGACGAACGACGACGACGGATGCCGACGACGAACGAAGACGACGACGAACGACGACGAACGAAGACGTCGGAAGACGACGAACGACGACGACGAACGACGACGACGACGAACGACGACGACGGACGACGACGACGAACGACGACGACGGACGACGACGACGGACGACGAACGACGACGAGGAACGACAACGACGACGAACAACGGCGACGAACGAAGACGTCGAACGACGACGAACGACAACGAACGACGACGACGAACGACGAGGAACGACAACGACGACCGTCGACAAACGACAACGACGAAGACGAACGACGACGAACAACGACGGCGACGAAGAACAAGAACGACGAACGACAACAATAAACGACGACGACGATGACGGATAACGAACGACGACGATGCCGATCGACGATGACGACGAACGACGACGACGTCGACGAACGACGACGACGAACGATGACAAACCACGACCATGAACGACGACGAACGACGACGACGACCGACGTCGACGAACGACGACAATCGTCGACAACGAATGACGACGACAAACGACGACGAACGACGACGATGACCGACGTCGACGAACGACGACGATGACCGACGTCGACGAACGACGACGATGACCGACGTCGACGAACGACGACGACGAACGACAACGATGGCGACGACGAACGAAGATGACGACGAACGACAACGATGGCGACGACGAACGAAGATGACGACGAACGACAACGATGAACGACGACGAACGACGTTGACGGACGACGACGATGAACGACGACAAACGACGACAAACGACGACGACGACAACGAACGTCGACGACGGACGACGACAACGAAAGACGACGACGAACGACGCTGACGAAGGACGACGAGGAACGACAACGAACGTCGACGACGGACGACGACTACGAACGACAACGAACGTGTACGACGACGAACGACGACGGCGAACGACGACGACGAACGACGATGTCGGACGACGACGAACGACGATATCGACGTCGAACGTCGACGAACGACGACGACGAACGAACACGACGAAAGACGACGACGAACGACGACGACGACGAATGAACACGACGAACGACGACGACGACAAACAACGACTACGAACGACGACGACGAACGACAATGACGCCGACGACGAACGACGATGGCGACGGACGACGACGAACGACGACAACGGACGACGACGAACGTCGACGACGATGGCGATCGACGATGACGACGAACGACGACGACAAACGACGTCTATCATTGTCTACGACAACGAACGACGTCGACGAACGACGACGAACGACGACGACAAACGACGACGACGAACGACGACGACGACGAACGACGTCGACGAACGTCGACAACGGACGATGACGACCAACGACGTCGACGAACGAGGACCGACGACGACGAATGAACACGACGAACGACGACAAACAACGACTACGAACGACGACGAACACGAACGACGCCGACGACGAACGACGATGGCGACGAACGACGACAACGGACGACGACGAACGTCGACGACGATGACGACGCACGACGAAGGACGTCGTCTATCATCGTCAACGACGATGAACGACGTCGACGAACGACGACGATAAACGACGACGACGAACAACGACGAACGATGGCGACGAGCGACGACGAATGACAACGACGAACGACGATGACATACGACAAACGACGACGACTTTCGACGACGACGACGAACGACAATGACGAACGAACCCGACGAAAAACGACGATGACGAACGAACACGACGAACGATGACGACGAACGACATCGACGAACGAACACGACGAACGACGACGACGAATGAACACGACGAACGAGGAACGAAAGCGACGAAAGACGACGACGAACGACGACGATGACGGAAGACGAACGACGACGACGAACGAACACGACGAACGACGACGACGAACGACATAGACGAACGACGACGAACGAACACGACGACGACGAATGAAAACGACGAACGACGACGACGACGGCGAACGACGACGACGAACGACGATGACGGAAGACGAACGACGACGACGATCGACGGCGAACGACGACGACGAACGAACACGACGAACGACGAACCACGACGACGACGAATGAACACGACGAACGACGACGACGAACGAACCCGACGAACAACGACGACGACGAACGATGATGACGAACGACGACGAACGACATCGACGAACGAACACGACGAACGACATCGACGAACGACGACGAACGAACACGACGAACGACAACGACGAATGAACACGACGAACGACGACGACGAACGACGACGACGAACGGCGATGACGGAAGACGAACGACGACGACGAACGACGACGACGACGAACGACGAGGAATGAAGACGAAGAACTACGACGAACGACGACGACGAGGGCGAACGAAGACGACGAGGGCGAACGTCGACGACGAACGACGATGACGACGACCGACGACGACGAACGACGACGAATTACGTCGACGAACGCCAACGACGACGAATGAACACGACGAACGACGACGAATGAACACGACGAACGACGACGACGAACGATGACGATGGACGACGACGAACGACGATGACGCCGAAGAACGACGACAACGAACGACGAGGACGAACGACGACGACGAATGACGTCGACGATCGACGAAGACGAACGACGACGACGAACGACGACGACGAACGACGGCGACGAATGAACACGACGGCGGACAACGACGGGCGACGAACACGAACACGATCACGAAGACGAAGACGAAAACGATAACGAAAACGAAAAGTTAAACAAAAAGGAACACGACAAAACGAAAAAATAAAAAGACGAAAACGAATTCGAAAAAACGGAAACTAAGAAACACAAACAGAAACTCAAAAACAAAAACGAAAAAACAAACACGAAAACGAAAAAAACCAACACGAAAACATAAACATGAAAAAACGCACACTCCACAAAAAACGAAAGAACGAAAACGAAAAAAACGAAAAACCAGCACGGAAAACCCAAAATGAAAAGCGAAAACGAAAAATCGATAACGAAAAAACGAACACGAAAAAGAAAAAGCAAACAACGGAATCGATACAAAAAACGAACACGAAAATACGGAAACGAGAAAACGATCAGGAGTTTAATAAACTAAAACGAAAAAACGAACATGAGAATAAAACCTTACACCATAAAACAAGCACAAAATCCGAACATGAAAAAACCAAAACGAAAAAAAGAAGATAAAAAGAACACGAAAAAACGAAAACGAGTAAACGAACACGAAAAAAAGAAAAAAAAATTAACGCGAAAGACGAAAACGAAAACACGAATAACGAAAACGGAAAAACCAAAACGTAAAAACCAACACGTAAACCTAAACAAAAATACGAACATGAAAAAACGAACACGAAAATAAAAAACGACAGTGAAAATGAAAAAAAAACAAGAAATGGCGAACGGGTAAAAACGAACACATAAATAGAACGCGAAAAAACGAACACGAACTAACGAAAACGGAAGAACGAACACGAAAATTCGAAAACGAAAAAAAACAACACAAAAAAAGAACACGAATAAACGAACACGTAAAAAACGGAACAAAAAATCGAAAACGAAAAAATGAACACGAGAAAACGAAAACGAAGAAACGAACACGAATAACGAAAACGGAAAAACCAAGATCAAAAAACGAACACGAGTAATCGAACATGATAGAAAAAAAACCAACACGAAAATGAAAAAAACGAAAAAGCGAACACAAAAAAAAGAACACCAAAAAATATAACGAAAAAATGAACACGAGAAAACGCAAACGAAGAAGCGATCACGAAAAAACGAATATGAATAACGAAAACGGAAGAACCAAGACAAAAAAACGAAAAACGAGAAAACTAACATGAAAAACCGAAAGATACGTTTTTCTGCTGAAAATTCGTCTTTTGTGTTGAAGGGAAACTTGTCAAATTGTACGCAATTGTAAACCACAAATATTGAGAAATAAATTGTAAAAATGTATCACAATTGATTGTATTGTCTATTTTGAAAAGTATTTTTAATTTTTTTTGTATTTTGTATCTAAAATGTTTTTTGGGGAATATTTGGAATTTAATTTTTGGGGGAATATTATATATTTGTATCAGTTGATTACAAAATGCCTTTGACGAGAAACCTTTTTAAGTATTTTTCCCAACTCAGTGTATCAATAAAATACAAGCTATAAAAAGGGTATGTGCGTATGTCTGTCGCATACAGACGAAAAAACTACTCGTCCGATTTTGCTGAAATTTTCATATAATATTCTTATTAGTATCTGGAGTATTTAAAAGAGTGCTTTGAATTAAATAGGACATGTGGGGGCGTTGTTTTTGCAAAGTGACTCGATGAGGTGAGCCCTACTGCTTTCCTGGAGACCTTGCTTGAAGTGCGATTTATGGATATCTTTTTTAACTACACGCCGTGCTTCGACTTATAATATCGAATAACAACGAAGTTGCGATCTAGAAACCAGAACCAAATTCTGGTGATGCACAACATTATTCGCATCTTGGATTTTTAAATGTTAGTGTACTTTAGTTTATAGTGCAGTTAAAACGCAGTTAATTCCATTGAATAAATTGATTTTGAACTTGATGTGTTTTACTTTATACGCTGCAATAGCGAAGCGTTGCGGTGTCCGCTAGTTATAGATAATACTAAAGTTACGTAAAACTGTTAAAAATAGTCCCAGAGCAAGCAGAGTGCGTGGCTATGGTTCGTTCTATACATCCCATTATCTGCAGCTCGTGGGAGTCGGACCCCGAGCTCAGGAAGCCACGCGGTCACATTCACCTGCATCATCGCGTAAATGTAAAAGAAACAATCTAAAAGCGTAAATGTTGGTTTATGAGCCACTTCAAAAACTCGAGCACCAATTCGGTATCGATGACACTTCCCACCCATTTGGTACGTCGAGACGTGTCGATACGTATTGTGTGAGATGCCGGCCATTAGAGTGGTGTTCGTCGCAAACGTCAGCGCGAGCTTTGCTCCGTAATATTCCAAAGCTAGGTACAAAATCGATATGTTCAGACGCGGCACACGTTTTGAAAGTTCGCGCATGTCCATACAATTGTTCGGCGACCTCCGTGAAGAGCTTGCGACACGCTGGAGTAGTGCCGCCTCGCCGCCGGGCGTGAGCTTCACGGCCGAACACCATTTTTGGACCCGAGTACCGCACCATTGAGAAAAGAGTGGGAACACAACGTTTTTACATAGAGGGGCAGTTTTGCATGACAGAACGAAGAGGCGGACCGCATATGAAATGCAATGATGTAATGGATAAAGCGCCCGGGTTTCATATTATTTGAAAGTAAACTCGATGCTTAGGTATGCGCAGTCGAAAACAACTACATTTCTGGGCCCCCTTGAACAGTGAAGGTTTGACTTTCTCGGATACGTATGTATATACGGAGTTATATATCTAGTGTAGAGAAAATTATGTAATGCTGCAGAAAATCAAATTGGAGATTTCAACGGAAATACACGTTTTGGGTTGTCCTAATACCGAAAACGTTTTGTTGTTTTTTTCTTTCTTCAAAACGTCCGTCCGTCCCTCTGTGACCAGAACTAGCGCCTAAATCATAGGTAGGATATTTTCCAAAAATATTACCGGCCAATTTCAGTCCACTCAAAGCTCTGCGATTTTGAAAAACTTTCTTTAAATTTTGGGGTACTTTACATGAAGCCCTGCGGACATTTTCCAAATTTTCTCAAAACAGCACCATTTTTTTTCTTTAAATTTCTTGTAAGAATAGTTAGAAAAGATGGCATAGGTCCGATTTTCACGGTTTACTCTGAATTTTCGAAAATGGCGGAAGTTTGAATGTTTTGCAGCGTCTTCCTACAACTACAAAATTAAAGATCTAGATATTTTTCCTTCTAATGGAATTTGTTGTCAATAACTAGTTCTTTCATTAAGGTCATGTACATTTTTTAAACTTTTAGTAGTTTTCGCACAATGTTTCGTGCAATATGTGCAATTAAAAAAAACATGTTTCTCTTAAAAACGTCAATAAATATTTTCCTTAACCTTTGGTAGACATAGTACAATATGTACGCCATGAGATGTCATAAACGCTATATTGCTCTATTCTTTTGTTTTTTCAAAAATCACAAAATTTCTAAAACGACCCTCACACCGTTAATATGCACATTTCCAGAAATTTTTTCAATCGCTATATTGCGTGCTACGAATGAAGTTTTTCGATAACACAAAAAATGTTTGTGAAAAAGAGCTTCAAATTTCACATTTACAGTGACGCTTAAAAGTCATTTTCTGAAAAACGGCTCCAACTTTTTCAATAAAAATTGTCATTTGGGACGACGTTTTACTTTTCTTTAATATCCTTAAAACAAAATTTCGGTTCTAATATTAGGAAACCGAAGAAATGAAAAAAAAATTCGACGGCATTAGATGGCAACATGCAAGACTGAATAGCTAGCCCAGACCAATCAAAATAGAAAACTAATACGAGAACGTCGGTGCCATTTGTTGCACCACTAGTTTCTTTCTACATTCTCGCAGTTTCTAACGTAAGAAGAGAAAGTATTGTAATGGTGCGCCGGAAAACGACGAATATTCGACACAAAAACTCTTATTACCTGGTAAGGAAAAAATTGGATAAATTTTGTAGCTAAATATAGAAAACAAATTTCTCTAACATGTGGTGTAGCTAGAATCCATGTTTTGTGGATCCCTGATACCGAAAATCGATTGGCGGCAATACTGTCTCTCGGTATGTCCGTTTGTGCACAACGCTAGCGCATAAACCGTTTAACCGATTTTCTCCAAAATTGATATTTCCCAATCGTTCTAGCTAATGCCGCGGACCCTGGATTTTTTTTTTTTTATTTTTATTTTGGGGGGTAATTTACATGACGCTCGTGGAACATTTTCAAAATTGTCCAAAAATGGCTATAATTTTTTTGATTAAATTTTGTTGTTGAATAGTGCAAGGGAGGTTTAAGAGAATAATGGGGCAGGTTTCATTTTTGTTGGCGTCCCCGATTTTTCGAAAATTGGAAAAAAACTTTAAAATTGGAGAAATAGATTTTTGTCTCAAACAAAGACTGTTGTACATAATTAGCTCTTCAAAAAACATCGTGAACAATTTTTTTGAAAAATCTAGTAGTTTTTGCGTATTTTGCGATTGAAATTCACACAACAGAAGTCTCAAAAACCGCTCCAATTTTTTCTTCACATTTTCTCCACATATGTAATAAGAAGCGATAAGGAATATGGCATTAGTCTCATTTTCGGGTATTGCTGGTTTTTTGCGAAAGTCGCAAAATATGTTTCAAAATTACAAAACTTATGATAGAGATTTTTGCCTCAGACAAAGTCTGTTGTACAAAATTAGCTCTTCAAAAAAGGTCATGCAAATGTTTTTGAAAAAACGAGAAGTTTTTGCATAATTTCTGCTTGAAATTAATGAAATATATGCGGGTTCCACACCAACGGGCTAAGAGAAAAATTACATGAATAATAAGTAAAATAATTAATTTAATTTTAATTATAATTTCCTAATCAAAATGCCTATATTAATTCTATTTTTCTTTCTCACTTTTTTATTTTTTACTCAATGTGTATTCTCAATGTATTGATGTATTTCTTTTTAAGCAAATCCGCAAAGCTTAATAGAAATTTCGCAACAATGCCGCATCGATTGAGAAACACTTGAGTAGCTCTTTTTTTGTTTATATCATTTTCTCTCTTCCTAGAAGCCATGGACGCTCTCTTTGTTGAAAAGCAACAGTGTTTATCGTATATGAAGTGTGGATGTTAGATGTCGATGATAATATGAAACGCTATCGGAACTATTATCTCTGAGAAAGGCATCACATGAATGAGCAACCAGAATGTTCGTCATTATTTTGATGACAATTGCATATATTCTAATTACTGTATTGATATTATTAGCCAAGCAATTACACATAATTTTGACAACATGGTGCTGGCAACTGTGCGTTGCTCACATGTTTGTTAAATTTGACGTTTTGAAATAATGGCTAAGGTGTTATTAACGCAGAAAAAACAATATTTCAATATTACGTAGCTGTTTCCAATAACATGAGAAAGTATATGTTGTAGCACCACTAGTTTTAAACATTGTGAACGAATTTTCTTTTTACTTTCCCATATACTACGTACATATGGGGAAATAAAAGTGGTATAGGGAAAGTTATATAAGGCTGTGGAAAATCTATTTCGAGATTTCAACGGAAATACGCGTTTTGGGGTCCCCTGACTCAGAAAAGGTGGTTATTTTCAAAACGTCCGTCTGTACGTCTGGGAACATCGGCCAATTTCTCTTTTGTCGTTTTTTTCAAAAATATTAGACTTTTTTACGTACGAATGGAAACACGACGCGTTTTCAGATTGACAATATGGGTTTCGAAAATCAAAATCTACGGAAACAGCCATATTTTCTTTTATAACAGATGTCGCCTCATCCATGGGTCAAAACGAAACACATATTGAAATATTTTTAGATCTTTCAAAAGTGTTTGACGTCACTGATCATAACATTTTACTCTCAAAATTACCTTCGTATGGAATTCGTGGTGTTGTTCTAGATTGGTTATGTTGGTACCTTAAACAACGATCTCAGAGTAGAATTACCTTACTGGAATAATGGAACATTATGTACACACCTTTCCGATTCTTTAACTATTGCATGTGGAGTTCCGTAGGGATCGATTTTAGGCCCTATTCTCTTCCTACTATACGTAAACGATTTGCCCTCGACGATTAGAAGCGGAAGAACAGTTCTCTTTGCGGGCGATACGAATATTCTTTGCAATAAAGAAACCATAAATAGTACAATATCAGATATTTAAAATTGGTTTTGTAATAACAAATTAATAGTAAATGAAAAGAAAACTGTTTCAATGCAGTTCTCCATTTCAAATAAACTGCTCGGCACTTCACTGAAAATGAACGGCGAGCCATTGACTGATAAGGTAACAACATTATTAGGTCTTACCTCCAGTCAAACCTTAAGTGGAACGTCCATTTAAATGAATTGAACACTAAATTAGGTACTTTATGGTACGTTTTCAGAATTATTTCAAATTCAATCGGCCTCCACACTGCTCGTTGTGTATATTTCGCGAATAGTCATTTCCGCCTGAGATGTGGCATAATATGCAGGGGAAATACATCTTATAGCTCCCAGACTTTTAGATTACAAAAAATAATTGTACAAATAATAAGCAAATCCCACAAACGAAATTCTTGTAAGCCTCTCTTTATTAATCTAGGTATTTTACCATTACCTAGTCTCTTAATATATGAATCAGTAGTTTTTGTCAAAAATGACTTACTTAGGGGCGGGAATATATTTTCAGCAAACGCCGTTGTCTATAACTACAACACTCGACGTTGTAATCATATTCATCAGGTGACCGTATCAAACGGCTCACTACAAAAAATTCACATATAATAGATGTACATTATTTTACAACACCTTGCCAGATGACTTTAAACGATTAAATTCAATACAAAAGTTTAAGTCCCAAGTAAAATCCTTTCTCCTGCACAACTGTTTCTATACAATACTATACCGAGCATCCAATAGGAAAGTAATATTGATTTTAACAATGACATTTAATGTATTATATGTTGTACAATTGTAAAGAACCTGTAACACGTATTGTACTTCAGCTTCTGGTTCAATGACCCCCATCTCGATCAGGTTTTCGTCCAGTTTCTCTGATTCTCGAGCAAATGCTGAAATGGCCCCTTGTTTTGCTTCTGGACATAAATGAAACTTCAAAGTAACTTCTCTCCATAGCACGTCACACACAGTTTTTAACTGTTTTTTATGTAAAAATAAATAAATAAATAAATAAATAAACAAACAAACCTGGACACCACTACCGTCTAAACCGTGCGAAGGATTTTTTTCCAATTTGAAGAAACCCCTGCCTATCTGGCTCGAGTGGAAGCTTTGAGATTTAAAAAAAACTTTCTTTAAAATTAGGGGTACTTTACTTGAAGCCTTCCGGACATTTTCAAAATTTTCTCAAAAATGGATCGAAATTTTATCTTTAAATTTCTTGAGAGAATAGAGTAATATACACATAAAATGGGCATAGACCCAATTTTCACGGTTAACACTGAATTTTCGAAAATTTCATAAATATGAGTTTTTTCGGTATCTTCCTACAACTTCAAAGTTAAAGACACAGATTTTCCCTTAACATTAATTTTTTATCCATAATTAGTTATTTTATTAAAGTCACGTACATTCTTTTGAAAATTGTAGTAGTTTTCGCGCAATACTGGGTGCATTGTATCCAATTTTTAAACAAATAAAATAAACAGGATTTTTTCTCAAAAACTGCTCCAAATTGTTTCTTCAAACTTTTGGCAGGAATAAAGAAAGAGTGCTAAATGCACTCTATGAGATGACATAAACACGAGTTTGCTCTATTCTTTTGTTTTTTCAAAAATTACAAATTTTTTTTTTGTCTCTGACGTTAATATTTACATTAGCGGCGATTTGTTTACATGATTATACTGATGTGTACATGTTCTTTAAATAATGTCCTATATAGTTTCTCGAAAACTCACCCGTTTTCTGTGAAAACTAGCTCAAAATTCCACGTTTTCGAAACGCTCAAACGCCATTTTTTAAAAACGGCTTCAAATTTTGCATTTACACTTTTCGAATGGATAGTGCTAATTGAACTCTTTAATATAAAGTAAAGTTCATTTTGGGGTTTGGGTTCTTTCCAAAATTATACAAATCTAATTTTTTTGAAACATTTTTCACGTCGTTTGTAGATGTCCAGCAATTTGTAAACACTATTGTATTTGTGTGTTTAAGTGCTTCAAAAGACTTCTAATGAAGTTTGTCGAAATTTCAAAATTTGTTTGTGAAAAAAGCGTCAAATTTCGAATTTGCAGTAGCGCTTAAGTGCCATGTTCTTTAAAACGGCTCCAAGTTTTTCAAAGAAAATTTGCTATTTATTACGAGGTTTTTCTGCCTGTTAAATTTTCTTAAAATAATATTTTCGTTCTACTATTTGCAAACCGAAAAATTAGGAAAATTTTCAACAACAACAAAATGTTCTTGGGCAGCGATAGAAGGTAGCTGGCAAAAGTATGCAAGTCCGAATAGCTGAGAAGAAAGGAGATAGATAACAAGTACGGGAAAGTCTATGTCATTCTGTAGGACCACTAGTTTACTTTCCCGAATTTACAGTAGCGCTTAAGCGCCATGTTGTTAAAAACGGCTGCAGATTTTACTGTTCTTTAATATTCTTAAAATAATATTTCCGGTCTATTATTAGAAAACCTATAAATTAAGAAAATTTCAAAAAAAATTACTTTGGTGGCAATAGATGGCAGCTGGCAAGAATATGTGGCAAGTTCGTATAACAAGCCGTGAGTAAAGGAAATATAAAACTAATACAGGAAAGTCTGAGCCGTTCTGCAGCACCACTTGTTTCCTATTGTTAGTCTTTCTTATACGTCTTTTTTCTTCAATACATTTTACGCCGATGGCATATCATGGTTACATTGTTTTGTTTCTTAATAAACTTTTTTCCAAATCTAAAATATTTATACGTCACTCGTTTTTTTCAATAATTTAATATTTTTAACGATTCGACCCTTATTGGGGCCTTTTTCTTTATTATTAGCTTTTATTATAGTGACAATTTTTAACAAAATGGTACCCAATAGTCCACCCATAGATATAGTATTTTCATAAATATGGACCAGATATACTTTTATAATTTTTTTTTAAAAGAATCGTAAATAATTTTGCAATAAAATTATTTTATTACGAGGCTAAAATGAGGCTAGATTGGGAGGGGGAGGCGCCCCTCTCCGTGCGCGCATTTTTAAGCATGGAAATACTAGCCACTTCGTCCTTTGATACTTCAGAAAGAGGTATTGCAACCTTATCGCCCCCTTGCGTTGTTTCGAGGGAAATCGATGGTGCAGTTCCAGTTCTTATCTCGATGGTGCGACGTGGAGCACCTAATCAGAGAGTGCGGTCGATATAATAACATGAAGAATTCTCCTGAATCTTTTATAGCATCTTTTAAAGCGACAGGCAAGAACTGTAACAATGATCAATAACTATTTGCTCGTATTTTAATTCATTTTTATCGAGAACATCGCGAAATTCTTGGTAGAAACAGAGAATGAATTTTCAATATGCAGATAATGGTCCACTCCAACGCTTCCTTTGTTTATGGAAAAGTGGATAACAGTCGAAACCAACATGTCAGTCATTGACCAATAGTTGTCTTGTCAACAACACTCTTTGTGAAAGTCATTGTTACTTGAATAAAGGAAGTTTGAAAACGTATGCTAGATCTTTTTTCTTCAGAAATTCTGTTTCTTTAAATAATAACTTTAAAACATCTTGATAAAAAGAGCATTACACTTATGACATTGAAATAAATTGTGATAAATAATTTTTGGTAATTTATTATCACAAATTATCAGATGGTGCAGTACTTCACAAAATGCTGTTTCTGAAAAGTATAAAAACTTGAAAAATTAAAAAAATAGAACCATTCGACAGCACAACTTGCTTTTAATAGAAAATGTCATTAGCAGTAATGCGCTAATACTTGCCTCAATTTCGATGGAATAAATTTTGTAAAATATTTTATTATCAATTTCCTAGCTATCCAACAATGATAATGGCATGCAAACTGAATATAAAATATAAAAATATTTAACACAGATTTTCGCCGTGCTGCAGGTGGTTTCGGGTATATTATTCTCCGATTTAAACGTAGAATTGACCTTTGATCAGCTGGAACGCGTCAATCCAATCGGAAGCTTCGTTTCGTGTTCCTGTTTTTAATTGAAGCTCTCGACTGGATAACAGGGTCGCAGCTGATCAAACGTCAGTGCTATTTATATTTAAATCACAATTTAAGCCCGTTTTACACGGTCATTTTTTCATCATTTTTTTGTCGGTACAGAAAAGTGACGGACAAAATCAATCGTAAAAATCACGTTCATCATGTTTCAGTATCAACAGCTCACTATCAGAAATCCACATACAATACATGTACGTTACTTTACAACGCATTGCCAGGTGACATTAAGTAATTGAAGTCGGTTCACATATTTAAGTTAAAAGTAAAATATTTTCTGCTGCATAACTGTTTCGATACAATTAGACTCTATAATGATTATCAAAAAGAAAATTGTTTATTATAACAAAGTAGTGAAATAGTTTACATTTGTATTGTATAATTTTTTTTAAAGACTTAATATGCTTGTAACAAATAATGTTCTCCAGCTTCCGCGTCAATGACCGCCATCTCGATCAGGTTTTGGTCCAGTTTCCCTGATATTGAGCAAATGCTGAGATAGCCCCTTGCTTTGCTTCTGGATGTAAATGTAACTTCATTATGCGCACGTTTTGTTGAACTCTCCTTTTGCTTATAGTGGTAGGAGTAGAGGTAAGGGCGAGTTACTATTTTGTTAGCAATGCAGAAAAATCATACTGTAATTCGTTTACTAATGCAAATAAGTTTTCCATAACTCGGGAAAAAAAATGTCTATTTTTTTCAAATATTGCTAATCTCGCGCTTTTTTAAATTTATTTTTATTGATTTATTTTAAACTTTTTTAATTAACTTTCTTATTTCCCTATTTATAGTTAAAAGGAAGGGATTCTGGAACTCAAGAAAACGTGCGCAGATGATCTTCTCCCCCATATGTCACAGTTTTTACTGTTTTTTTGATTAAATAAATCTAAATCCAAAACGCTCAATCTCGTCCATTCAGTTTCGATACCAAAACAGCAGCGCGTAGAATTTAATGTCCTTTTTCCCTTCAATTTTCTACAGAAAAATTATGAAATAATGGCCGTGTAAAACGGGCTTTATTCAAAGATAATTTTTTATAAGCTAATAGCACGCAAGCGAATTCCATTATCGAGATGGAAGATTCACTGCTGTATTTAGAATAAAAAGGATCGATTAAAAATTATTAAACAGATTAATTATTTAGCGACGTCGCTAGCCGAATCCGTTAAGTACGCTCCGTGAAGTCACGGAGGTTACGCGAATTCGAGACTTCGTGGGTTCCTGGTTGGGTGACTGTCTAGGAACCCCGACTTCTACGGCGCCAAGCCCCAGGCCCTGATAAAAGGTACTGACTGACTGCGACGTGACGAGACTTGATAAAAATAATAAGGGAGGATTACTCCATACTAGAGCTCAACGCCCAACAGGGGTTCAGGGTCGCGTTGCGTCAACGAAGGCGCAACAAATTTAAATAAAAAAATAATTAAAAATAAAATAAAAAGCAAACAGCAATTGCTAATCATCAAAAATATCCACCGACTTGCTGTAAGTCGGAAATCGTTAATAAAGTTCATATACGAAGACTTTTTAAAAAAAGCGGACTGACGTCATAACGTCATCAAACAACAAAACGTATCTCTTTTATTAGTTATAAGTATGTGTCCTCTTCAATGTATTCTCCTCGGAAATTGTTCCAAATCTTCTTCCTTTCAAAATCTTTTTGAGTTGGGGAACAAAAAAAGTCACAAGGAGCAAGGTCAGGGGGTGAGGGGAAAGAATAGTGATCGAGTTTGTCCAAAATCTCACATGTGTTGAGAACTGAATGAGCTTGATCATTGTCATGATGGAAAAGTCATTCGCCACTCCTCCACATTTCTGGTCTTCTCCGGCGGATGGCGTCCCTTAGACTTTCAGAATTTCAATGTAGTTATTCTCATTCACTGCAAATACTTCGGGGAGGTACTCGTATTGAACAACATCCTTAGCATAAAAAAATCTGTCAGCATCACCGTGACCTTGGACCGAACATGGCGAACTTTATTTTTGGGTCTGGGGGACGTTTCGCCCATCCACTGGAATAATTGGACCTTTGTTTCAATGTCATTACCATAAACTCATGATTCATCACTGATTTGATCCTTGACAAAGAGTTTTTATCTTCTTCTGAACGATCAAGCAGTTCCTGAGAAAGCTGAACACGATGGGCTTTTGTTCCTCCGTCATCAGGCATGGCACACATTTCGCAGCAATGCGGTGCATCTTCAAATTTCCGTGACATGATCCAATTATAATATAATATAATATTTTTATTTGGCTACAATTGGCTGATTGCCAGGTGGTAGCCATAACCCTACAGTTTTACAATATATGAGCATTTACAATTCAAAAACAATTTACCATATAAAAACAATTTACAATACACTCCTTTCGAGCATATACACTCAATATATAAACATACACAGACCTGTATACATATATACACCCATACACACATATATACATATATACACCCATACACACATATATACATATATATATATATATATGTATATATATATACACACACATACATACACACATATACATGCACACATACATACATACACACACATACATACATACACATTCCTATACATGAATGCTCACTCTCACGTTCACACATAACACGAACACACACACTTGCCCTACATATTATACATGCCTACTTTTAAATGAAGAACATATATTTAGTTACACCTAGTAAACATGCACATATATACATATACATAAAATTAACCAGTTACACAATTTGTTTTTTAAATATAAACACAATGTGGATTGTTAAAGTTAGCTCTTTAAGCATTTAGATTTGCTTCCCACCTACTGTCGTACTTCACTTCACTACATTACACTACACTACACTTTCACTACATCTTTCTTTGGTTATGCCATATAACTAATTAAAGTAGCTTTCCACTGCACTGCACTGCACTGCACTGCAATACACTACACTTTATAATAATTTACAAATTGTGTATTCTGAACTGTGCGGTAAAATACATCCTTTACAAGTACTTATTTAGTCGTCTTCTAAAAACACCAACAGAGCCAGGAAAAGGCTCTACGACCGCTGCAGGGATTTCATTCCAATTTTTAACCGTACGATTTACAAATGAATATTTCCCTATGTCGGATCTCTGACATCTACTTTTTATTTTACATTTGTGATCGTTTCTCCCAACTCTTAAAGGGGAGTCCAGTCTTTTCGTTATTTCTGCCCATGCAGGTGACTTACTGTACGCCTTGAAGAGGCAGCACAATCTGGCTTTTTTTCTTCGTACACTGAGGGCCTCTATAGGTTTTGGTGGATTTGAACTACTCGAAGATCCCTTATTTATGAATTTGATTGCTTTCTTTTGAATTTTTTCTAACTCTTCAATCTGACCTAATCTGTATGGGTCCCATCCAGCTGATGCGTATTCAAGAATCGGCCTAACTAAAGATGTGTATCCTATTTTTCGACTCTCCATGTTTCCCTTTCTAAGTGTTCTCATTACAAAGTGTAGTGACTTCCACGCTTTTCGGGCAATAGAAGTAACGTGTTCCCCCCATCCCAAGTCTTGGCGTAATATGACACCCAGATACTTACAACACGATACATGTGGAATGAATACGCCTCCCATTTGGTATTCTAAAGAAACCTTCTTTGCTGATTTCGAAAAGCTTAGTGATTTACTTTTTACGGCATTTATCCTCATTTTATTAATGGTAGCCCAGGAATGAATGTTATTAAGATCGTTTTGAAGTGTGAGGATATCTTCATCCGAATCTATTCGCCGATAAATTATGCAGTCGTCCGCAAATAAGCGCATTACTGACTTAATACAAGATGGCAGATCGTTGATGAATGCCAAAAACAACAGCGGTCCTAAGACACTTCCCTGGGGGACGCCGGACGTAATTAGAGTTTCCTCTGAATGTTCATGTCCTACTCGAACTTGTTGAACCCGATTTATCAGGACTTCCCGTATCCATGCTATTACGCGATGGTCAACTCCCGTAGATGATATTTTCGTAAGTAGTATATCGTGCGAAACAAGATCGAATGCTTTTGAAAAATCTATAACAATTGCGTCTGTTCTCTTACCCGAATCTAAAGTTTCAGCAATATCTTGACACGTTGTAATAATTTGGCTTTCACACGAGAAGGATTTTCGAAATCCATGTTGCCCTTCGTATAACCACCCTAGTTTGTCCCATTCCCGACGCAAGAACTCAGCTACCAGATGTTCCATTTGTTTGCAAATCACTGACGTTAGGCTTACTGGTCTGTAATTGGAAATGCAAGAACGACTTCCGGTTTTAAATATTGGAACCACTATAGCTTTTTTCCAATCGATAGGCACGCTACAAATATTTATGCTTATTTCAAATAATCGCGTCAAGTATGTAATCAATTGATATCCCACACTCTTCAGCAAGCTCTCTGACAGTCAGGCGTCGATTTGATCGCACCAGGGTATTAATATTATCGACGTGTGTGTCGTCAGTTAACGTGGAAGGATGCTCATCTTCAATGGAATGTCGACCATCTTTAAAACGTCTATGCCACTTGAAACATGCCCTACGCTTCATAGCAACATCTCCGTAACCCATGCTAAGCATAGCAAAAGTTTGTCGCAGATTTTCCAAGTTTAACACAAAACTTCACACGAACTCGTTGCTCTTCCAGATCATTCATTCTGAAATCCGCCAAACCAAACAATCACACGTCATTAAAAACCGTATAGCTAATAAACAAATGAAGATATCAACAATTGGAAAATGGTGTCATAACCAGCAGATCTGTGCAAACCTAGCGACATCAAGCAGATTCACGTTGACGTCACCCTCTGTGACCTAAAGTAAGTGCACAGATTCCTCGCGCGAAAATTTGCGACGCCGCGGTTTAAGGTGGAATGTTCGTGCCAGGCGCTAGTCAAACACATCACCATATATTACATCTACAAATTAACAATAGCTTCTCGTAAAATTGTACGTAGCATTTAAATAATTATTTGTAATTAGAAGAGATGTATTGAACAGTTGCTTTAAAAAAACATGTTTACTAATAAATTTAATCTCTCATATGATATTTTCATTTTCATAACTCGGCAATACCTAATATGGGATATTTCGGCGCCCGTACTTTTCTTTCTTTTTGCATTAACTATTAGTCCAAATTGTTTACACTGAAAGTGAATTGTCATCAAATAGTTTGTGGTGGCGTGTGGAACAAAATTTTAAGTTAGGGTGGTTTTATCTCGTAAACGAAGAGAAAAAGTGGTGACAATAGCATGATTCCTATAAGTCCGAGAGCCAGTACTTCCGGTTGCGATGAATTTCGAGGCATTTTTTAAAAATCAATTTCTCCTCAATGTCAGGTGAGGTATGTTACATTTAATACCATCTGATATATAGAAAGCATTACTGCAACATGAAAATTTGCAACGAAAACTTTTATTCATTTATTTATTTAGTCAAAAAAGCAACTTACTGCCCAGGATCTGTCGCCAGAGCAGGGGCGGATCCAGCCGATCCTTGGGGATGGGGTCACAGAGTTTTGTTAAATAATAAACTTATTTGTTAATAATTTTTTAATCAATTTTGGCAAATAAAGGAATGTAACAAAGGAAAACTCTAGGCCCCCTGGACCCGCTAAAGCGTCAGAGTTGGCAACAAATTCAATGCAACATGATTGAGTGATCGATTAGCAAGCGGTATAAGTCGCCCGCTAAATCCGGCGGATTAGCGGATTTCGCCATGGATTAGCAGGCTCCGCTATCACTTCGAGATCGATTTCAAGTTGGAGCATGCGGAGGGACTCAAAAGTGCAGTCGATTACTGTTCGCTATGCCGCCGCCGTGATTTGATTCCACACGAACAATATACTCGAGTGCAGTTATGATTAATATTTCGGTAGATGCTATGCAGTTTAGGTTATCTCAGGGGAAAGCGGAAGTCTGTGTACAACAGTGAACCGCTCCGCAGACCATCAGTCCGACTTTCCTTAAAGGAAAACGAGAACTAAAACTTTCTCTCAAATGGTTCAGATTGCTTTAATCATATTACGCCATCACTATCATCACACGTAAGCATGAATGCACGGCTACGTTATGTCTGTCTATTATACAATGGAAGGACACACTTGAACTATTTGTATGCACTCCTCAATGCGTACCAAACAATATACGCCAATGCAAAGTCCACTGAGTTAAGAAAGAATACTAATTCCTTGACTTATCAGATACGGATTGCATTTAACAACAGCAGCATTTTCTCATACCAATGTGTTTTTACGAATTTTCCGCCTTGACCGTTATCAATTTGTAAATTGACTCTTTTTACCCTGACCATCCGCTTATCTAAATAAAAGATACTGAATTGCAGTTGGGTGTTAGTTAACTCATTTCCAATATGCACTCCAGAGAAACGTTTATGAAAAGCGTGTGTTGAAGTGGATATTCATTAGTTAATAGAATCTAAAAATTCGACTGCAAAAAATGAAAATATTTCAGAACAAAAGACAAAATAAAACTGAAGTGAAATAGTGCTTTATAATTTATGTTCGAAGTGTTACAGACTTTTGGTGTTGAAAAACAGTCGATGAGTCTAAGTAGATTTTGATTTTTTGGACATATGTATACTACATATGCAAAGAATACAACATATTATTAGTATTCAGACTCAAAAGAGGGGATTAGAATCGCCTTGAAAACGGGCGAAAACCAGTGGAGAGACAATAGATCCTATCCATCCATCGTTTAAACTGTATTGTAAACTTTACAGTATTTATTACAGTTCAACTGCAATTGTTCGTACAATTTATTAGTGACAATACATTGTACTAGTTTTATTAAAATATCGAAATTTCAAAACTAAAGATATGCGTTTTTTACTTCCTTGCTACAGCTTATACAGTAGAGAGAAAGTTTTGTAATGCTGCGCGAAAAAAAAACGGAATTTTCGGCAGAAAAAAAATCTTATTGCCGGGCCCTGGTAATGAAAAAATGAATACTACCCAAAATGGATCCAGTTCCCAAATTTAGAAAAAAGTCCTCTAATACGTGATGTAGCCAGAATCGATATTTTGTGGGTCCACGATGCGGAAAAATTGATTAATGTCAAAACGTCTGTCCTCCTGTAAACAACGCTAGCGGCTAAACCGTTCAAACGATTTTCTCCAAAATTGATATTCATTACTTAGATGTATATGTAACATGTAAGTACATTACATGTAATTTACATGAAGCCCCTGGGACATTTTCAAAATTTAAAAAAATTGCTCTAACTTTTTTGATTAAATTTTGATGTTGGATAGTGCGAGGGACATTTAAAAGAATGTTGTATGTCACATACTCGTATTAGTTAGTAGTATAAATACCTGATTTTTGGAAAATGGCAAAAGTTCAATTTTTTCGGCGTCTTCCTACAACCAAAATATTGAAGATAGAGGATTTTCTCCTGAATGCAAAACGTTCATCAGAAACATATCTTTAAATAAGGTCATGTTCAATTTTTCGAAAATATGAGTATTTATTGCGTGAAACAGGCGCTTTTAAAACCATTTTAGCCAATTTTCACAGAAACGGCTTCCAATTTTAATTTTAATTTTTTGCCTTGTATGTAGCAAAGAACTATAAAGATAGTGGTGATGGTCCTATTTTAGGCACACTGCGCGTTTTCCACAATTGCGACATTAGGAAATCGGAATTGTAAAGTCGAATTTCGCGTGGTTCGTTTCATGCATTGCCGGTTCGCAAAATAGCAACACAGAGGTTACAAAATTCTTCGAATTCATTCCATTGTTGAAGGTCATGATTGTATCGTGTATGGCGCGCCCGAGATTCAGAATGAATCTCTTTGTCAGAATGAACAGTTTTGTCTCTTATGGCAACAGTGATGCCAAACGTGGCTATTCTGTATGAATCGAAAGCTACGCGCTTGGTGGTGACGACGAATCCCGCTGTGTGACATAGCGCTAAAGTAATTTATCTCGAACCTTTCCAATTGTATGAAAGCCATTTTCTTCCCTTTCCTCAAATCTAAAACTATTCCTATGAGACTCCCAATGTACTGGAAACGTTTCTGTTAAGCTTCTCACGTCCTTTGTGCTTCGAAATGTCATTAAGAAATCAGGAAGAAATATTAATTTTAAAGTGCACCACTATTTCAACACAGTATCCAAAATTCAAGCCAACCACAAGCAGTTGCAAAAAGGACAAGTCTCTTGTTTACTTTTTAACAGTACAGAATTAATAAGATTTCATTACCAAACAAAATATTTCAAATTTCTTTGACGACAAAATACGTCAATAATGTATTCGATGAACTATTTTGCTAATGTAATTGTAGTTATGAAAAATTATGTTAATGAGAATTTAAAACAGTTTTGAAATCTTAAAAACGGGGGGATGTTTATTTACCGGAAAAGCCCATAAGCCCAAGCATTTCATTCTTACCCTCGGACGCGCTAAAGATAATATTCTTATGAAAGGAAATAGATTGAAGGTAATAAATTGTACTTGGAACATACACACTTCTATACTTTAAGATGTTTTAGTCTCTGATTGTGGCATAAAAGAAAAATTAAAAGCTCAGTTCAAAAATAACCAAGGTAGGATTGTGTGAAATTATTCTTGCTTTTCTGTATTACGTTTTGTCAATACAGTAATAGTAAATACCGTAAAAGATATTCATGAACATTTCATTTCTAACATGAGTTTTGTAATGAGCTTTAGAAATAGTCTTTGAATTATACCTTTTCAAGATGTACCTGAGATTTTAATATGGAGGGAATTACAATATGTTAATATTACGTAACTCTTTTCAATATGCGAGAAAGTTTGTGGTTGTATCACCTCTAGTTTAAATTTCCCGCGTTTCGTTTGGTGAAGAGAATATTCGAGAGATGGCTGAGGTATTCCGAGTTGTAATATTATAATAATTTTACATTAGCGTTACAAATATTACCGCATGTGTTCTTGTAGGACTTCTAGTTTGAATACTGCACCTATCTTTGCTGTTTGAGAATTTTCTGAAATATGTCTAAGGGAAACAAAAACATTGAAAATTCCGGCAATAATTTCACAATAGTAGAACAAGAAGTTTTTATCAAACTATCTGGAAATTCATCTGAAGTTCGGAATTTTTGTAAATAATTTATTAAAATAATTCTGAGCACTCTAAGCACAACAAGTTGTACCGATTTTTTTAAATCTTCCGTGGTAGTGAACGTTACTGTCGTGCACAGGGCTGAGGCGGGGTTGTCTGGTGAGACAGGAGAGGGACTCAGCTGGCCTGTGATGCAACGGGACGGGAGTGGCGGGGACGGACTGGGCTGGGCTGGGTTGGGAGTGGATTGGACTGGGCTGGGCTTGGGTAGTGCTGGGCTAGGCTGTGGAGGGACTGGATTGTGCTGTGCAGGTATGGGATAGGCGGGGCCAATCTCAGCTGGGCCGGGGCGGAGCTGGTGGCGAGGGATACGAATCTGGACTGGGCGGTTCAAGAAGGCAAAGGTGCAGGGCGAGGAGAACGAAGCGAGACGTCCGGGCGGGGGCGGGGGCGGGGGCGGAGGCGGGGCCCTGGGCGCTGGGGCGAGACGCATCCCGTCCCGTCGCAGGCCACGGGCGCCGCCTCCACCCGAGCGGCTCGAGCTCCTCAGCGGCAGCGCCAGCCACGAAATGGATGGAAGCGGGGCCCGCCCCCCTCCGCACAGGGGCTGGGAGGGGCAACGAACACTAGGCATGCGACATCGATGTCCATGTTTTTGCAGAAACATGTATTAATGCCGATGTTTTTTTAAACACAGTTTGTTGGCACATTGACCGCCAAATCAGTTCAAATTTGGCGCCTCGCTTTAATTAGCTCAGTTTCGCTACTCTTTGAAGACATTTCAGAAGGAAAGATCATACATAGCGTAGAATCTTCCCCTTCTTCTCGCACTCTTATTCGACGAATTGATTAACACAGACACAGTCAAATTAAATTTTAATGCACACGAATTTAATGTTAGAAGTTACTAAACGAGTCTAAAAACATAGATGTTGAAAATCATCGATGATATTTAGTCGATATATTTGGAACATCGATGTTTGTTATCGATATCGCATCCCTAATGAAAACCAGAGCGATATACCTAATTTCCTCCTCTCAGGGTCACTAGCTGATACTCAACAACTCATATTTTCTAAAAAGTGCATTACATCATTTAAAGATTTAAAATTGAGCGATAAACTGCATATAGCCTAAAATCTCTGGCTTTGATATTGGTCTGGGATAGGTTCGAGTATATTTATGTGAATTTTTCATTTTCCACTTTTCATAGGTTTTGATGAAAATTGAAACTATACCTATTTTTATTAACTCAGCAAAATATTAAAGAAAGCTAGTGGTGCTGCAACAGAACGTACTTTCTTCGCATCATTTGTAACAGTTACTCAAAATTAGGAAAACTACTCGCGTTTTCAAAAAAATTGTTTCTGACATTATTTAAAGTTCTAATGTTAAAGAACAGATTATTTTAGAACAAAAATATATATCTTTAAAATTTTAGTTGCAGGAAGACACAAAAAAAAAATGTGCAAATTTCGAAAATTCAGAGATCAATGAAAATCGAACCTCTACCATGTTTATAACTTAAGTGTACTTTGCTATAAAAAATGTAAAGAAACAATATGAAGCCGTTTTGGAAGAAAATAGAAAATTTCATTACGGCTTCATGAGGTTTCAAATTCGCAGCGTCTTAAGTTCGGTCAGATCAGAAGAAAAATATAAATTTTGAGAAAAATTCCCTGAACGGCTGTCCACGGACGGACAGTTTTTCAATGAGCCATTTTTTTCGAAATTAAGGACAAAATAAGATTTTTGATTACATAACTTATTATTACTAGTAATTTACTAAATATGAGACCAAGAATTTTCCACTTTCCTGCCTATAGGATGGACACACACGGCTCGCCTTATAATAGAACTGCAACAGCTCCACCGGGAGGTGTTTGACCGTCAACCCCACAGTCCAGAGCTTGCCTCCAGCGATTTCTATCTTTTCTTACTCAAGAAGTTTCTGACCTGTTACCATTACATGAATAACTGAGACGAAGAGTTTGCAGGTAGTTTTGAAGTGCTGGAACATATCCCAGGCGGACAGTTCTACAACACAGGGATACAAATGTTGATCCTACGGCGGGACAATGTCTCATTTCTGATGGTGATTATGTGGGAATTTTGTGAACTATGTGCAATATTTGTTTCTTTTGACAACCAGAGAAAACTTGCTTACTGGATGCACCTCATAGTATAAATCATCTTCATGTAAGTTTTTCATGTGAGTCTTCATCTAATAGTTGTTCATCTTTATCTGAGTCTTCATGTTAGGTTCTATCTAGTACGTTTCACAACATTTTTTCATTAGTATTAATCTCAGTAACTTCTTATTAAAAACTTCTTATTAAAACCTCTTATTCTTATAAAATATTACGTTTTCCCCTTTACTCAGTGTAGCCTGAAGATGGGAAAAATGCTTATCCCCGAAACGCAACATTCGACGCATAGTAAAACGTTTTGTCATGTGATTCTATTTTTTTATAAATTAAATGAACTCTGTGGCCAAATCCATTTAATACGAGTATATACCTCAAAGTAAACACATACATCACGATTTTCGGGTACAAAATTCCTCCTCCCTACCAGCTCCACCCTTAACAATCATTGGAACAACTCTAAAAGATCTTAATAAATATGTGTGTGCGAAGTTACATCTGGAAAAACCCTTAATCAGGATTTTAGGCCTAAAATTCGAGATCTTTTGTTGATGTGATTTCGAAAGAGAGGAATAGTAAAGAAAGAAAAACAACCTCAAATCATGCTGCATTCTCATATCTATCTTCGACGAAATGTGTACGAGTTTTGGTGTTCCAATCAACTTCATATAACCAGAAAGTTTCCTCTAATGATTCAAACTAATTAAAAAAAGGAAAAACGACACGAAATACACACTCTATTGTCAAAAAATGATTACATACAAAATTAAGTTTTATAAACAGGAATAAATGTGTTGGACGTAGGAAAAAATAAACGCAGTCGCACGCTATTACTTACATGTGGGCCATAATTCCACTGCAGAAATTCTTTATTTTACATTAGTAGTGCGTACCAAACAAGCATTTGACAAGTGAAATAGTACACATAAAAAAGGAACATTTGAACAACATTCTCATGCTTGTCACGTGTCCGGAAGGAGGTATATCTCCCGTAAACTATTCTCCCGGCTTCCTGATGATAAACACTAGAGGACTCGTCTGACCTAATAGTCCTATCGACCACCCGGAGTCACAGGAATCGTGCCAGCTTCTACAGTGCTGCAATGCGCTGTCGAATTAGTGAGGGTACATGACCAACCGCGAACCAGTAGCGAATGCAGAACGAATATAAATGCAGGGTAAATAATTGCAAATGTTAATTATGGATAAATTAAATAATGGATGCGAAAAGTAGTGTATATTAAAACTAGAATATTTCACTTTCATAAAATGTAATCACAGGAATAGAACTATTCTAACAATAAATAATATTCAAAACATCGAAAACAAACTGGGAAAATATCTTTTGCGAAATTCTACATGAAAAGACAGAAAAAACATTCCTTCTTTTAATTTTCTGTCCCGTAATTTGGAGCAATAGGCTGGAAGATAGAATAGAAACGCTGCGCGATCACGAACTTTCGACAGCGAGCGGTGGAAATAGATAGTGAGAGACACAAAAGAAATTAAATTCTTACGATCCTATTTGAAATCATCACAAATGAAAACGAAGCAAAGTTCTTATTTTCCTAGAACAGAATCATGTAAATAACAAAATGCAGATGTTATTTTGTGTTGAATAATTTTTAGAAACGTTGATCATGTCGTTAACGCTACTTCGCATTCATTGCACTCTGCTCCGTTCTAAAGAACACCGAAAAAATAACTAAAGAAAAACATTCTTCACTTTCATATAGAATTCTGCAACTAAATTTTCCACTTGTTTTTAATGTTTGAAACATCTCGTGGAAAAATTAAAAGTCGGAATGTGCTACTCTAAAGGATGTTCATAATAAGTTATTCGTAAATATACTTTTTTTGTGTGTGTAATGCTTCACACTTCAAGTGTATTCTTGTAAGGAAGATCTAACGTCTGAGAGCTATCAGATTTCCAGAAAGGAAGTATGCGAGTTGGGCACGTCTCCGGAGGAAAAGCGCAGTTACATTGTCATGGTTCTCATGTTTCATTTCAGAAAGACCTGTGATTAAAAACTAAACCAAACGAAAGTGGTATTAGGAAAGTAAATTTGATGTAGGAACACATATACCAGCTAAAGTGGCTCAGGGCATCGACTTATGTCACTGCAGTCCCTCTGACCGGGAGGTCCTAAGTTCGAGTCCCGCCGGTGGCAGGATTTTCGACACCACCAAGATCGCTAGGACGAATTCAGCCGTGTCTGGAGAAGGATTCTAGCGGTCGGCTGCTCTGATCGGTAGATTTCTGGGGTTCCTCCAATCAACACCAGGCGAATGTCGGAGTAGTACCCTAACAAACGGGCCCCGGAGCGCGCGTGATGTTAACCTTTCATTCTTCCTTACCTACCCACACTTACACTCGCACGCATATCACAAGCACACGTGCCGGGGGCTTAGAGCTTGTACCGGCTGAGGCGGTGCCATACAGGGCACCGGGGGCGATAACTGGATGGGGAAAATCCCCGTAAGTCGATGTAGATCGGCGCCGGATCTCACCATCCAGCATGCAACATGCATTACACTTACGGAACTAATGACCTTAGTTGACGGGCTAAGTTGAAATGCTAATCAATCAATCAATCGAACGTGTACGACGGGCCACGGATATACTGACGTGTTTATTGCTCATTTTTGTGTTGGAAGAATATTTTGAGAACATCACGATTATATTATTAATAATAATGGTCGCCCAATCGTCGAAATTCGACCGTAATTCATTATTTTTTTACTTTCTACTGTTAAAGAGTATACCTGTACAATTTATTGCATTTTTATCTTTCTTCTATTAAGTCATCTGCAACCATGTACAAATACAACATGACGTGAGCATAGCATAGTATAGCACAGCACAACACAGGCGTGTGTTGTTCGTCTTATTTCCCTGCAATACCTATGAAATTTGAAAACGTATGAAAACATGAGAACTGGACTTTTGCCCCTCCAGCATAGCTGAGAAGTACAACGGAAACTAGTCTCGTGACATCAACCGCCTACAGAACGAAGTCCTTCGGAAGTCTGTCACTTCTTACTGTCTTCTGTCTCCTTACTGTCGACATTACCCTTTGTTTATGTGTAATGTTATATTAAATGGAAAAATATCATCACTACGAACGGAAAAATTACATCACTAAAAACGAATATCGTTCACGTACGACAATTATTACAAAACGCTTTTCTGTACACAAATGCAAATATGGAGTGAAGTTGAAGTATTTTTCTCTTTAACGTTAAGCTTGAAACAGAACTTCTACAAACTTATATTATATATATTATAGCATAGAAAACAAAACTAGAGTCCCCTATGGAACGCGGAAATTAAATTTTAAGGAGTTTAATGTTAGTAGTGTTTGCGGCATGTTGCGGGTTCCCACTGCACACTGTAATTATTATTCCATATTACCCCTTAATAGTATTTGAGTAACGACAAGTCTACGTTTGTGCGGATCCGTCACTCACAGTTAAACCACTTCCCGTACACCAATCGAGACATATGAGGTGTTACTTGATCCGTTTAAGTCTCCTGGTGCCTCGCAGTTTCAGAGATATACGCACAACAAAGCGGAGACTAAGTTGATTAAATATGAACGTCAATGACATGAACAATTTGGGATAATATTAATTTTGTCACTTCTTTCAGAAAAAAAGTATATAGGTAAAATACTTTATAAGAAATTAAATGGAGCAAATCATACTCCAATCTGACTAATAGGTTCAGAGAAATAAAATGGAGCCTAAGTTGATTAACAAACAATAAGCGTGACTTAACGTGTCAAATTGGGAAATTAATAGGGAGTTTTAGCGCCAGGCGTAAGGAGATATCCTTAAACTCTATTGATCACGTGACTAACGCCTTCATAAGGTCGTAATGAACAACGTTCATAAGAGTTTTAGCAATTGCGACATTGCGTTATGCATTATAACAAAGGAAGCATTTCAAGCGTTGAACAGAGAAATTGCATAATTTATCAAAGAGTGTAGGCTAGTGGTGAGATATTTAAAACACGTTACGAGTCAACAGACCAGCAAATACACATTGTGCATGGAGTTTTAGATTTTGAATCTGCTTTTCTTGAAAGTATAGGAAGTACCTTAAAACAGCGTTCGTTATGAGCTTAAGACATAACCTATCCCGAAGATATGATTTGAACTTCTTTTTCGCGAATTTCTTTCCTGTCACCTCTCCTACATATCCCGTTAATTTTTGCCAGCTTTGTGGACTGCGTAAGGAATAATTGTAACTGCCTTACATACGAGAAATGGTTTATTAGAGTTGGAAAAAAACTATTCCTGTTTTTCAGCGGCCATTTTGCCGCTTGTAAGGTGACCGTAGAGACTCCCACAGGCGTGCACTATTTATGAAGGTATAAGGTCGTACCTTAGGCCTAAGGTAAGACGTTATGACTTCAAGGTCTGTCACGTGACTGTTAGTGCATAACGCCGCTACCTTACGCGTGGCGCTAAAACTCCCTAATAATTTTGTCGCTTCTTTCTAAAATCATGTATATACGTACAACATATTACGATAAATTAAATGGAGCATAATAGCACTCAATCCTACTAATAATTTCAGAGAAAAACGCGACAGAAAACGGAGCCTAAGATGATTAACAAACAATATGCGTGACATTACGTGACAAATTTGAAAAAATTATAATTGTGTGACTTCTTTATGAAATCACTTATATAGGTAGAACACTTCACGACGGATAGACGCGAAACAAACTGTGCCAAAGTTGGGAAATTGCGTGACAAATTTGGGAAAATATTAATTTCGTCGCTTCTTTTTGAAATCACGTATTTAGGTAGAACTGTTTACGAGAAATTGTATGAAGTAAACTAGGCTTGAATCCGAATGAAAGTTTCGTAGATAGACGTGAAACAACACGGAACCTTAGTTAAACTGTAGGCTTCCGCGGCCGGAGTTATGTAAATGATCTTGGCTGTCCGGGTGCCGCCGCATCGAAGGCTGTGTTGCCGACGTGTCGACCATCTTATCCTGGTCTTCTGCAGACCAGCCCTGAAGAGGACCACGATAAGATGGTAGAAACGTCGGCCACACAGCCTTCGATGCGGCGTCACCTGGACAACGAAGATCATTCACGGAGCCTAAGTTGATTAACAAACAATGCGTATTCATTGGGAGGCGTATTCATTCCACAAGTATCGTGTTGTAAGTATCTGGATGTCATATTACGCCAAGACTTGGGATGGGGGGAACACGTTACTTCTATTGCCCGAAAAGCGTGGAAGTCACTACACTTTGTAATGAGAACACTTAAAAAGGGAAACATGGAGAGTCGAAAAATAGGATACACATCTTAGTTAGGCAGATTCTTGAATACGCATCAGCTGGATGGGACCCATACAGATTAGGTCAGATTGAAGAGTTAGAAAAAATTCAAAAGAAAGCAATCAAATTCATAAATAAGGGATCTTCGAGTAGTTCAAATCCACCAAAACCTATAGAGGCCCTCAGTGTGCGAAGAAAAAAAGCGCGATTGTGCTGCCTCTTTAAGGCGTACAGTAAGTCACCTGCATGGGCAGAAATAACGAAAAGACTAGACTCCCCTTCAAGAGTTGGGAGAAACGATCACAAATGCAAAATAAAAAGTAGATGTCAGAGATCCGACGTAGGGAAATATTTATTTGTAAATCGTACGGTTAAAAATTGGAATGAAATCCCTGCAGCGGTCGTAGAGCCTTTTCCTGGCTCTGTTGGTGTTTTTAGAAGACGACTTAATAAGTACTTGTAGAGGATGTATTTTACCGCACAGCTCAGAATACACAATTTGTAGATTATTATAGATAAAGTGTAGTGTAGTGTAGTGCAGTGCAGAGGAAAGCTACTTTAATTAGTTATATGGCATAACCAAAGAAAGATGTAGTGAAAGTGTAGTGTAGTGTAGTGTAGTGTAGTGTAATGTAGTGAAGTGAAGTGAAGTGAAGTGCGACAGTAGGTGTGAAGCAAATCTAAATGCTTAAAGAGCTAACTTTAAAAATCCACATTGTGTTTTGATTTGAAAAACAAATTGTGTAACTGGTTAATTTTATGTATATGTATATATGTGCATGTTTACTAGGTGTAACTAAATATATGTTCTTCATTTAAATGTAGGCATGTATAATATGTTGGGCAAGTGTGTGTGTGTTCGTGTTATGTGTGAACGTGAGAGTGAGCATTCATGTATAGGAATGTGTATGTATGTATGTGTGTGTATGTATGTATGCATGTGTATGTGTATGTATATATATACATACTATATATATTGTGACGTACCTGGCTCTGCCTCAGCTGTGAAGTACTTATCGGTGCATACACTGATCGGACGCCAGCTGTGACGCACCTGTTGGTTGGTACTTTTCACTACAAATTTATAAGTTCTAAAGGTCGGGTATCTTGCTCGCGAATGGGTCATCAGAGGAATTTGGTACTATATTGATGCGTCAAAATAATAATTTTGGTATAAGCAAACAAATACAATTTATTTATAATGGAATGTTCAATACACTTGATCAATTACAAAAGCCTCTATAACTTGGTACCAAGATTTTGTTAACCGTGTAATCTTATCATACCTTTGGGGCCCCATTAATAATTCGGTCGTGGTGGTTCCTCACCTCGGCGACTGCAACGGTCGATCTTCGCCGCGGCTCGGCGTCCTTGGGCTGCTGATGACGTAGACACGTGCTGTGCTGGTCTGCTGAAGCGGCGCTGGGAGTCCCTTGGCCGCAACCTCGGATGTTCCCGCCTTCGCTCACACACGCGTAATTACAGGGTCTTGAAAATGTCCGTTACGTTCACACCACGCGCGTGAATTGTTACTGCGCCCCTCCTTGGTTTCGTTCTACTTCTCTCTCGCAATTACTACACTGTAAATCATCGGCTTCTGATCAGTAACGATACACGTAATACTATTAAATGCTTCTCATCATTAGCAGGGGTTCACTCTGTCTATAACTATTCGTATGTCCTCTGCCACACGCACTCCGTGACCGCCCAACCTTCGCCACTCGGCGTCTGTTCGCCACACCGCGTCTCTCGCAACTCGACCATCCTCCCCGGCCACCTCCCGGCCACTGCCTTTTGCAACCGCCACTCGGCGTCCCCCTCAACCGTCGCCACCGGTAACGGCCGGGCATCCCCTCCCTTCACTCGGCGGCGGCGGCGGTCGCGTTCGCAAAACCCCCACCGCTCGCTCGCACCTGCCGCTGTACTGCGCAGTTCAAATGAGTAGTAATATACTCTTGTATCAATTGTTTGTAATTACGGAGGGAAACACTTAGCGTGTTTCAATATATATATATATATATATATATATATATATATATATATATATATATGTATATATATATATATGTGCGTGTGTGTGTATGTGCCGTAGATGTATACAGATCTGTGTATGTTTATATATTGCGTGTATATGCTCGAAAGGAATGTATTGTAAATTGTTTTTATATGGTAAATTGTTTTTGAATTATAAATGTTCATATATTGTAAAACTGTAGGGTTATGGCTACCACCTGGCAATCAGCCAATTGTAGTCAAATATTATATAATACCCCTCCATTACGTGACATATTTGGGAAAATATTAATTTTGTCGCTTGTTTCTAAAATCACGTAAATACGTAGAGTCCGGCAATAAGATTCGAAGTAATCCCCCTCCCAAAAAAAGTTTTTTAGCGATGGGAATTTAGTGGAAAGGAGGAGATTTAAACCAGAGATTGGGTTTACTAAACCTGAATTCCCAGAGGATATTTTCACTCCACCACGCCATAATTTTTTAATTCGAGGGTGACGAAACGGATTGTTTTGAAACATGTCAAATACGCGGCAGAACTGTTAGTAGTGATGTTGCTTTCAACAAATGACATGTCTCGTCCGTATTGCCATATTTTTTATAATAAATTTGCAAACACCTGCGAACAGTATTACCTTGGAACGTATAAAATTTGAAGAACGCAAAGTGAATATGGTGAGAACCAGAACTGTGAGCAATATTAGAGAACGGAAGCAAATGCGTATTCGACTTTGCACATTTACATTCTTAAGCGTGCAAATTCGGGTAAAAATATTTGTAGATTTTGCGACAGAATTTTCGGATCTAATTGAGAATGACCATACATTAGGATTAAAGAATGACGCTGAAAAACAGCTTAGGGGTCGTCCATAAATCTTTCACGCGACGTGGCCATATAATGTAGCGATATGGTAGGTTGAGAAGTTATTCTCAGAATTTCCTTGTTGAATGGTGACACGGATAGGGGAGGGATGAGATAAGGAGATTTAATTTACCTAACGTTAATGTTACAATGTCTCTACTTTCAATACAATACTTTATTTAACTATATTAAAGTCAAATACTTTGACTAAAAATTGATTTGAAAAATAATTTGATTGAAAAATTTGACTTCCTATCTGTATATAGTACACAGATATGCATAAGATCGTCATTACGTAATGACACGTGGCTTCGTATACATTTATAAAGCGATATATTGGATGACCTTTATTTCTGGATGTTCAATTTCTATGAGAAATTATCCTTGTTTATCTGTAAATTGTTCTCCAAATATTATCAGTCCCCCTCTAAACAATAAATGCAAACTTATCTTAGTCAAGTTATTCAAATATGAAATTTGAAAAATAGTGAAGGGTATTTTGAGACCCGCATTTGCCTGAGGATGGCCAAGTAAAGTCATTGTACCCGACGAAAGCCCCAAAAGACGAAAGTCGAACGGGAAGAAAATAAATAAATTTAAAAAATATATTATCAGTTGAGATCTACTCGTACGTATTTCTTTTTTAGTAGTAGAGTTACTGACTGTCGGTCGAGATAACTGCAGGTATGCACCGCAGGCGCTTTGTTTGGGCTTTTCAATCATGTCGGAAGTGAGGACAGAAATTGCAATATTATAAAATTACGTAACCCGTTTCAAGCGATAAAATATGTGCTGTTCACTTCTAATTTCATTAAATAACTGAATTTGTCAAAACATTGTCTGCTTATATAGAAAACACTTGGCAACCCAACTTGATTTTAGAATTTACGTAGTATTTTTCTTGAAGCCTATCTGGGCGGATCATTTTTCATATCAGATAAATGTTAGATAAACCAGATATAACTTTATCATAATCGTGATCTCGTAGCGAATTCTCTTGCTGAATAGTAATTTAAAAGTGAATACTATGTGAATTCAGGAATATTCAGGAATGATTTTATTATATAACCCATCATTGTACTAAATGAAATAATGCAGAATACAATTACATTAGCGGATGATACAGCTGATATGAACTCGCCTACGTTTACAAGCATACGTCTGGGATATGGATTGTCGAGGAAGTCAGGAAAGATAAAATATATTGTAATGCGACCATCTTACAAAAGTGCATTACTCTATCTCACAAGGGCATACAACAGAAGAGAAGTTCAAAATTCCAACGAGCTTTTATCAGTGATGAACTTTTCTGGAGATTTGGGGATTGATTTGATTGTATTACATTATATATTTTCATTTGATCATAATATTTGCCCATCTTTTTATAGCTTCTCTTTACGATATATATCCGACTACTATATTTTTTCCTTCTTATACCCTATAAAATGTAAATAAAAGTTCTCATGTACACTTTATCAAATTATATCGTATTGTTTTAATACATATTATTTCATATTTATTGCCAACTCCATTCATTTATTACTTTTGGAATCGGAGAGGAAAATCAGAAACAATGCGAACGGTAGGAATTGATCTCATCATACAGGGAACTTGTGCAATTATCGACGAAGTCCTGTGGACAGAACATAGGGCAATGTTCTTCTATTACAATATTGATATTACTATGGCAAGCGTAAGGTGGCCAGACCTTAAAAATCAAAGAACGGGACATTGTGACTTTCTCTTTGCTAAAAAACGGACCAAAGTGAAACATGTGCACATAACAAAATTTCCGTATTCTTCAATTAATATTGCTTGCTATGTCGCGCAGAAACTCACAGAAGCACAAGGTTCGGATTATTCCATTACTCGGTAACGATATCGATAGCGAATAATGCGAAAGCTCATTTTCCTTTCCTAAAACCACGATTGAATCTCTCCCTTCTTGATTCCAATAGTCTGTGAAATACTGTTACGCGTTACATGAGCGTATACTTTTATAATAAATAATGCAAACACAACGGAATACATTATGATAAGTTTAAAATTGTTGACGATAATTTATGTCGATTAGTCGTCTCAAAAAACGTGACATTTTGACATTGCGTTTTCCTTTCAAAAACTACGGGACAGGGATTCACAAAAAGGAACAGTCCTGGTTAAAACAGGAAGTCTGGAAACCTTAGATAAGTGATATCATCATACAACAAGACGTTTGCACGGGAACCCAATCTGTTCGCAGACAAATTACAGGCACGGGTTTCTGTTAGTGAATTTGAACCTGCAAACAACGGCAGTATAATATGTGGTTAGGTTTTGTTTGCTTCGTGGCCCACGAATCTACCCCGGTTGTGCAGCCATTTTGCCAGTTCGTTCGTGCACAGTTAGCTCATTTGTAAATGGCTTCATCACTTTCTCTTGAAATGTCATCGCCCTGCATGACATTCATTTGTTTCCCGTCGAGAAAAAGTGGTCCCTTCTTAGAGTAACTCCTCTCTATAAACGGCACCGAACCCGTGGCCGAAGAGCTAAAAGAACTGACCCACTGCGACGAGACGAGACTTGTCAAAAAAGGTGAACGGAGGATTACTTCAGGCGCTCAATGCGCAAGAAGGGCTTAAAAACATGTTGCGTCGACGAAGACACAACAAATTTAAAACATCTATAACGAGTGTATAATGTGCTAAGGTCTATTTTCACTTGAATTCTCTGGCAGTCTCAAAAAGAGATCCACAAGAAAATGATAGCTGGTCTCAATTATTTATGAATAGTTACGATTAGTTACTGTAGTCTGTAAACTCTTTGAACTACCTATCACTATATAAAGATCATTGGACCCAAATCTTTCCGGCCATGCCTAGAGCGAATGGTTTCGATTAATGTATCTTGGGTGATGATGTTCATACGATATAAATGGTAATGGAGGTGTAAAGAGAGGCAGGAAAATCGGGAAACTCTGAGAAAATCTGCCGCGAACCCGGTTTCCCCATCAAGAATTGAACATGAGTTTATCGGGATTCGTACCCAGATATGCCCAGAGGTGGAAAGTGAGCGATGTGACCAAAACTCCACAATTGTTATCAGAGTATTTACAGGCAAATTTTCTGGAGCACCAGAATCCATATTCCTACTCTTTTATCAGCATTATATAATTAAGAGTAACTGATAGCAACAGCGTTGTTGACAAAATCTGGCAACCAGAAATTTTGACTCCTGGATTGAAAATATGCAACAGAATTGATATAAAAGACGTGCCATCAACATAACCAATTCCCTCCCGAATTCTACGGCATCTTGTGAAATGAGGGCTTGAGAAACCGCGCGCGGATAATACTCCCAAAATTAGTGGCTCCGCGGAAAATATTGTAAAATCGTGAGGATTTGCTCTGAAAGGGCAAAGTGGCTTTGGTGGTATAATGGTTAGTGTATCGGGCTGTTATTCCCAAGTCTGCAGGTTCTAATTCGAACAAACCAGTGGATTTTTAAGGGCGAAAAAAATAGGTTCTAATTCGAACAAGGGGATTCCGTACTTCGAAGGGGACAGTAAAGCTCTCAATGCATAGTCAGTTCAAAAATACGCGGACTGTTTGAATTGCGCGTCTCCAGTTGGTTCCAGAGGAATTCGCTTAATGTCGCTAGGTTTGCTCAGATCTGATTATGATGCTATTTTCAGATTGTTGATATCTTTACTTGTTTATTAGCTACGTCGTTTTAGCGCAGTGTGATTTACCGTTTGGTGGATTTCAAAATGAATGACCTGAAAGTTCAACGAGTTGCTGTGAAATATTGAGTTAAACTAGGAAAATCTACGATAGAAACTTTTACTATGCTTAACATGGCGTACGGAGATGTTGCTATGAAACGTGTGGCGCGTTTTAAGTGGCATGGACATTTTAAAGATGGCTGACAGTACATTGAAGATGATGTGCGTCCTGGACGTCCTTTCACGTCAGCTGACGACATACACGTTAACAAAATGGTATATCCGGAGTTTATGGTGTCAACGGTTCCTTCGGTTCCTTTGGTTCACTGATCCGGTTCACTAGAGGGGAATCGACTCACTGAACTGAATCCTTGTTTACTATGCGCGTGTTGTAATGTTCACCATGTTATCGCAAGAATTATAATTTCTATTTAACACTCACATGCTACTTAAACTATCATTACTACTCAAAGCCAAAATTTAATTACCAAAAAAAGCATCTTATCTACTTAACACTTTTTATATGCTCTAGAATTCGCAGTATATTTCACTAACACTTTCTATTTAAACATTTTTATTATTGGGGGGCTATCGTCTGACTGTCAGGGAGCTTCCTGAAGAGTGTGAGTTATCAACTGGATCTTGTCACGAGATTTTGATTGACAAATTGAAGATGCACCGCGTTACTGTGAAATTTTTGTCGTGCCTGATGACGGAGGAACAAAAAGCCCATAGTGTGCAGCTTCGCCAGGAACTGCTTGATCGTTCAGAAGATAAATACTTCTTGGCAAGAATCATAACCGGTGATAAATCATGGATTTATGCTAATGACATTGAAACAAAGGTTCAATCGTCCCAGTGGACGGGTGAAACGTACCCCAGACCCAAAAAAGCTCGCCATGTTCGTTCCAAGGTTATGTGATGCTGATAGTTTTTTTCTAAGGGTGTTGTTCACCAAGCGTATCTCCTAGAAGGATCCACAGTGAATCAAAATTACTATACTGAAGTTCTAAAACGTCTGATGGACGCCATTCGCCGGAAAAGGCCAGAAATGTGGGGGAGTGGCGACTGGTGTTTCCATCATGACAACGTTCCACTCCATTCAGCCCTCAGAACTCGTAAGGTTTTGGCCAAACACACGATCATTGTTCTTCTCCACCCTCCCTACTCACCTGACGTAGCTCCTTGTGATTTTTCCGTGTTCCTCAAGCTCTAAAGATACTTGAAAGGAAGATGATTTGAGTCGATTCCCGAGATTATGTCAAATGCGACGAAGGAGCTGAGGGACATTACAAAAGAAACGTACCAGGACTGTTTGAACAAGTGTAAACGTCTTTGGGATAAGTGTGTGCGTTGGGAAAGAGAGTACTTTGAAGGGGATCCAGACCTCTAACGTGTAAGTAAAGTACATTTTGTTTTATGACATCAGTCATTTTTTGAACAGCCCTCGCATGTTGTAAATCCACAGCATGTGAAAGATCCTCAAGCCTTAAAGAAGACTGAGCTATATTTAAATCGCTTGTTTCGTCGCCCGCACACCTTCATCCTCCGCTACATGGTGAAAAGGAAGAGCGAAGTGAAATTTGTGTGGTTGATGAACAGGCCTGGTGGCCTGAGTCTCGCCACGTAAAAATAAGGCATCATTGAATTGAATAGATGCTCACCAGCGTGATGACCGCGCCCGCGGCCATCCACCGCTGCGGGTAGCTTTGGTGCTCTCGGTCGCCGTTGAGAGTGCCTCCCATGCTGCCGCCGGTTGGTGGTAGCTTCCGCTCCGCTCCGCAGCAGCCTCCGCCGCCGCCGCCGCCACGCGCCCTGAGCAGATAAGATAAGGAGATGGCGGCGATAGCGCCCGCACCGCACCAAGCCAAGCGCACCACCGTTACTCAGAAGCGAGCGCCGGTGCTGCGCAGCGGCCGCTTGGCGAAGACGTTTACAAACTAGTGGTGCTAAACCAGCTCGTACTTTCCCGCAAAATTACGCGAAAAGTGCTCAAATTTTCGAAAAATTGTACACGACCTTATTTCAAAATTAATCTTAAGGAACGGATTTCATTAAGGGAAAAAATTCTGTTTTCATGATTGTAGTTGTAGGAAAACGCCGAAAAAATTTTGAATTTTTGTAATTTTCGAAAAATCAGAGTTTTCAACGATAATGTGTCTTGCTCCATTCTCTTAAACGCCCTTCATACTATCCAACAACAAAAATTTCATCAAAAACAACTGAGCCATTAAAAAAACGAAAATATCCCAGGGGCCTAATGTAAACTACCTCCAAAATTAAAATATTAGTTTCAAATTCAAGAGGCCGCAACATCAGCCAAATCGATTGAGTAATATCAATTTTGGAGAAAATCGGCTGAACAGTTTAGACCAGGGGTGTCCAACTTGCAAGACCTCAAGTGCCATAACTAATAATACGGTTTAATATGGTTACGGGCCATATTTTCATTACTCGGGCGATCCACATCTGACTTCTCCATATTGCACACCTCATCACTTTACCCGGATGCTCTGGACCAGGATAGAGGAAATGGAACCATTCGAGACACCAGGCCGTAGCATGCACATTGGGATGATTTTGAAATTACTAGGAAAAAATCTTAAATCTGAACTTCATCTATTTTTACATTAAAGGGTGTGTTGACCCCAGCAGGATGCGTGCTCCAGGCGCGCAATGCTCTCGCCCGACATAAATGACAACGACTTTCAATTTTAACAAACAACCTTTTGCGGTCCACAATAAATGGCATTGGACAACCCTGGCTATAACACGTGGCTACACCACGTGTTATAGCCAGGGCATCTGGATTTATCCACTTTTTCATTACCATGTCTCTGTAATACAAGTATTTCTGCCGAAAATTTGCCGTTTTTCGCGCAGCAATGCGTAACTTTCTCTACACTGCGTAAGCGGTAGCGAGTTAGTAAAAAGCATACGCATGCGCAGTCTAAACAACAGAGGGGACTACGTTTTTGGTAGTGATGCGACATTGATAACGAAACATCAATGTTGCCAACCATCCATGATCAAAATTAAATTAATAGTACATCGATCAGTAACCATCGATGTTTCTAAACTTCGATGTTTAAGAGCTAGTTTAGTACCTTCCAACATTAAATTTATGATCAACAAAATTTAATATGAGAGTGGCCGTATATATTAATTTGTAATTAACATTTAACCAAAAATGTTATAAAACGCCTCCTTGTGCGAAATACGAGGAAAGACGAAGGAATTACCACATCTAGATCATCTCGGGCGAGGGACAGTCCTCTCGATGAAGATAGTACGAACAGCGTTAGTTGAGTTCGAACACATAATTATCAGATACGATCAGCTCATTATTTCATATTTTAACTTTTACGATGTCATAAATTTGGGAATTTTTCTTTCACAACGTAAAAATATCGAGAACGTAAAAACATCGAAAAACATTGAAAACGTAAAAACATCGAGAAGAATACATCGATATTAAAAAACATCGGCTTCACTACATCGATGTTTAAAACCTAGATGATTTTATCAAAAAATTTATGTTATGAGAACATCGGCATCGATGTTGCATCCTTAGTTTCTGAGCCTACTTTTACATTAAACATTTTATTTACACATGTGCCATTTCTCTATTAAAGAAATAAAATAAGACTACAAAGAGAATTGAATTGTAACTTCAATCATTTTTATTAATACAAATGTTTTTGTTGAATTATTTACACCTTTGCCGGATCTGGAAAGATCCTCTTCAGGAGCGGTCGTCAAACAAATTCCGTATTTTACTGTTTTTGGCAAATTATTAAAATTATTGTAAACAAAGTATTGTGGTTAATAATTCTGTTTGTAAAAAGTTGTACAATGTTGCTTCTTTTTCGACAGTTTCTACCCCTAAGAGTTTGCCGTTTTCGATTTCCATATTTTTCTGTCCTCCTATTAACGTTCTTTTAATCCTTTTTCCTCCATTACTTCCTCTATACTATAGGCCTCCCGGGTCTGCCTCTTCTACGCCTTCTTTCAGGTACCGAATTTAAAATTTGTTTTGGCCATCACTCAACTTGCATCCTCAGAACATGTCCATACCATTAAAGAGTTCATTAGGTTTAAAATGTTGCTTGTGCATAAAACAATAGTGTTCGCTAATGACCTCAGCCGATTCTAAGGATGGCTAAAATAAATACGGACCTATGCCTCCTTTATAAGTGTATTTTACTATACTTTACAAGAAATTTAAAGAACAAATTTGGAGCGGTTTTTGAGAAATAGTTCGAGGGGCTGGATGTAAAGGAAGTATAGTTCTACATATACGAGAAAGTAAAAAAAACACAGTAAACTTGCTTTCTGTTAAGGGAGGACTGTACCATGAAAAACATCAAGTAATCGATTTTTGTTGGTTTTGTGTTAATTCAAACTTTGCTCTTTACAAATATTTTTACACACACACACACACACTCCAGAATTTCCGAGGACGCATAGGAATGAACCAAACAATGGAAATTAATGAATCTACGCTTTACTATTTATTTTCAGAAAACTCTGAAAGAAATGAATCTGAAGACAACTACTGTCAACATTATTCACAAGCCACACAAACTATTCAAGAAATGAATTCAGAGGGACAAGTAGTAGTTGTTATTTTATATCAAAATGATTCAATGAATGAGCCAATAGCACAAAATCAAGAGGAACACTAAGGCATTTATGCATTAGCAAAAAGAACTTGAAGACGATTTATAAAGTATACAGGGCACCGGATGAAAAGATAAACTAGTAGTATTGTTGAAATTAACTAGTAGTATAAAACGAGTTCAAACAATAAAGCTTCTTGCAAAGTGCCCGAGTGCGGTCACCGTATTTTCGAAATCTAGTTCGTCTTTGTTTTCTATTACCAGCAATTGTCTCTATACAGAACTACTACAAAACTGAAGTGCCACTGGAAATTAAAGCCAAAACTGTGTGCAAGGGAAGTGAACGTACCTGACACACACTACGCATAGAATTGTCAAAGTAATTTTTAATATAGAGTTCTATTAAACATATATTTAATTAAGGTAAATGAATTGCCTATGATTTACTATATAACAGTGTTCTGACTTTTGGAAATTACATTTGACATTCGATGGAGCAGCAAACCCCGGTTTGCTAGGGCACGAGCCGCCACTGGATTGGTTCGGTCAAAATATGACGCATGACGATATTATAAGAACAAAGATGTGCCTTCGATACGTTGATAATGTGAACGCAGCATGAGATAAGTGGTAAATGCTAAACAAAGAAAAGCAAGAGGTCGAGAGATTATTTAAAATTAAAGACGGAGGATACCTTCATTTCTGTTCAAATATAAAATTTAAATTGGATAGACGAAAAGGTTCCAGTTCAATCACAAAAAAGATACATAAAATATATCTTGCAAAAATTTAAAATGACTGATTACAAACCCGTAAATACACCTTTTGAAACACGCCTCAAACTGAAGAAAGCAATTTATCATAAAAATCCAGACAGTGATAAACTACTATATCGTGAATTAATAGGATCTTTGATGTATCTTACCTACTGATACAAGACCTGATATCGCCTAAGCAATAGGTTATTAAGTCAACTCACTTGTTATGATTTATTAGCAGCCAAAAGGGTATTTAAGTACCTAAACGGCACTCGTGTTCTTCAATACAAACGAAATGAAAATGTTTTAAAACGTTTTGTTGAAACGACATAATAAAATAAGGAATCTCACTCAGGATATGTGTTTATTTTGGCAGGTGCAGCAGTAAACTGGAAGGAAAAGAAGAAGCGGAGTAGATGTTATCGTTACAGAGGCTGAATACCAAGTTCAGAGCGAAGTAATGAAGATGACCAAATCTATGTGAACAAATAAAATAGAAGTTTCTAAGATTTTAAAATAACTGCCTTTTTATAGTCTCATATGCTTAATTAGATATTACAAAACCCAGTTCAATTATTTTTACGATATTTTTCTTCTTTTTGTCCGGGGTAAACCCTGGAAATGCTAAATCGATTTCAATATGTTTTTTTTACTAAAAGGAGAGAGTTTGGTCGGGCATAACATAGCTGACTTTTTAAATTATTTTTTTCTTACTTTGTAGTATACATACGTAGTGCAGAGAAAGATATGTAGTGCTGCAGAGAATGGATTTTGAGATTTTAACGGAAATACACGTTTTCGAGACCCTTTTTACCATAATTATTTTTTTCAATACGTCTGTCCATCTATGAACAACTAGCGCCAAAACTATTCGTAGATACTGTGCCAGAATTAATGTTGACCTTCCAACCTGGACCAAATCTTACGCTTTTGAAAAATATTCTTTGAATTTGTACGTACTTTACATGAAGCCCCAAAATGTTATCAAAAACGGCTCTTTCGGATAGTGTTAAATGCATTGACTAGCGGGATAGAAACGCCACTTTTAAAGTATCATTTGTTGTTTTTTTCAAAAATTACACAGATGTAATGTTTTTTAAATACTTCCCACGTTGTTAATATTTTACAATACGGGCGTTTTGTACAGTGAGAACAAGAACATTTGTGAGTATAAGTGATTTAAATTATTTCTTATTAAGTTTCTCAAAAACTCAAAACTTACCCGTAAAAATTAACTCAAAATTGCGCATTTTGAGAAACGCACACGGTTCCAAGTGTCTCAATGGCATAAAGAAGCATTATTTTTATGAGCATAAAAAACCATATTTAACACTACCCTAATTATTCTTGAAGTCATACTTCGTTTCTACTATTAAGAGACCGAACATTAGAGAAAACGTGAAGAGAAGAATATAGAATTTTTTTAGACAGTTTCTAGTAAAAGCGGTTCTTTCAAGACATTCAAAGCGTGCGTAAAATTAAATTGTTAACGTTAGTGCTAAAAGTAAAATATGCTATAATTGTTCACCCAAAACACGTACAAGAAACATCAACTAGTTTTAAATTTATTTAAAACCAGATTACATAGAATTACTGCCGATATCAATGCATATATTACAGGTATTATTATTGTGCTGCAATTATTGGAATTGCTTATAGCAAATCTTTGAATTGGAGACGTACTTGGTCATGTACATAAAAAGTTCCAAAAAATTAGAAGCAAACCCAGTAACTATCAAATTAATGACCAGTGTGCGTTCAATCCACAAAAATACAGTGTTCCACAACAGAAGTAAACGCATCCATATTCGACATCACTTTGTTCTTGATAAATTAAAAATAAATATTGAATATATTCCAACAGAAGAAATGGTTGTTGATACAATGACAAAACCTCTCACAAAACTCAATTACACTTTGTAACACCAAAATATTATTGTATTTGATAATGTATTTGATTACGTAAATGAAAGTGAATCATTGTTGAAGAAAAGCGAATGTTAGAATGAGTTTATGTAAAAGCTCTGAGGATCATCAATAATACTTATAGTAATCATAGGTAGCCAGTGGCGTGAGTATAGGGGCTGGGACCAGGGGGGTCGTGGTTTCCTTAAAAGTTGTCAAACGGGCCCCATTGCTTTAAGCGAAAAGACGTTTTATTTCTGTAAATCTTTTAAATCCATTCCTTTCCCCTTTTTACATGACAATACAATTTGCCCCTTGCTGTTTTAGACTGCGCACGCCTATGTAACGTTAACTGTAATGTTAAAAATATAATGAAGTGCGCAATATGATGTACAAAATATTATGAACGTAATATTTGACTACTGAAAGTTGTGTAATAATTTTCAATTTCTTCTATTTCCTGCATATTCTTATTTCGTAAGATGTTTTATGTTAAGATGCTGAATTTCTTTCTCTCTTCCCTCTAATTTTACAAATATGGGGAGTTGTCCTGTCTAGGTGGAGATATAAAACAGACGTTTGGTAGTAAAACGATAATGCGGTTTTAAAATGTAGTGTTATAAGGAACATTTAGTTCATTGTGAATTTTTTAATTGTAAATACACTAGGGAACATTTAAAATGTGTACTGTTACTAGTCGTTCTTTTTTTTTTACTTTTTCGCCGTTACTTTGTCAGACGAGAAAATATTGTAAAAATTACCGTTTTCCGGCGCAAGATTACAATACTTTCTCGAAAGTAAAATTGATTTTCAGGCTTCATGTAAAGTATCCGCAAAATCAAAATATCCGTTTACAACTAGGAGGGCCTCGATTTTTTACAAATCAATAGGAATTTATCAATTTTGAAGTAAATCGGTGGAATGGTGTAGGGCTGTACTCGCCCGAGTTGACCACAGATGGACAGACGGATAGACAGACTGACAGTCGTTTCGCCCTGAACCGATTTTTCTGTGTCTAGAACCAAAAAGCGGATTTTGATTATACATTTTTTAATTTTTGTGTTAGAGGAAGTAATTTAAAAATTAAATAAATAAGTAAATAGATAAATAAATGTATTTATTGGTGGCGAAATTACACATAGGAACCAGATTTATCCTATTTTTCGATACTAGTGCCCGGCAATAAGAATTTTTTGTCGAAAAATCGCCTTTTTTTCATAGTCTTGCAATATTTTTGCTATATTGCATAAGCAGTACTCTATAAAGTAAAAATGAGCATTAATAAATTTGTCATCCAAGGAAAATGATTGTATTGTGCAGAATGCGATACTCTTCTGGATCATTTGTGTCTGAAGGACGTCAATTTTTACCATTTTTGTACAGAATATTTAAGACTGTTGCAAATATCCGGTGCAAATTTTGACACAAATTTTGTAGAGACATAGCATGAGCCCTGTTTCCACATTTGTTTCTTCTAGTGTGGTCTGTGGCCATTAACTTGGATTACTGTTCTAATGAGGATCATTCGCTTATCTTTTCTTAGAAATACTTAAAAAGGAGAATTTAATGTGAACTGGAGAAGGCACGCAGAGCTAGCCTGTAAAGGAGAAAAAATTTCAAAGGACATGTTCTCCCATCTCCTTTTTCAAACATGGGAATGAATCAGAAAAAGCTTTGCTACTTTCCAGATTATGAGAGTTATTTTGATCGAAAATGCAACACACGAAAGAAACGATCCAAATATTCTGCGTCCTGGAGTGGAGGAAGAAAACTTTCCAGATAACAAACATTGGATTTAAATTTCTTGCTAGATAGATTGCCATTCAGTCGCATTCAACGAGGTTAATACAGTTCACATATCAAAAAATGAAAAATATCCTGTGTAAAATGTTCTGATTAAAACGTAAATTGACATTCTCACTGGTAAACTATCGGAAATATTTACTGTTTGAATTCGAAAAATTGCTTACGATATTATTTTCTTATTAATGAGTCACGCGATTGACACCATTCAGCCGCCGCCATCTATATAAGAATTATTCAAGTGGCCGGGTGCTCTGATCGGTAATTTATTGTGGTTTCTCCAGTCAATACCAAGAGAATGCCAGAACAGTATCCTAACAAAGAGACGACGGCAGTTCCTCGCTCTTCCTTGACATATCCTCACCCCTTGCTTACACACACACACACACTTATATTCCCTACACTACCACACATGACGGGACACACTGGTGTCGCAGGAGCTTAGTGCTTGTTCCTGTTGAGGCGTGCCTTTGGGGAGGGGGGAGATATCTTGATAGGGAAATCCCCCGCAAGTCGAAGTACCTCGGCATCGCGCTCGACCGCGCTTTAACTTTCCGCGAGCACGCGGACGCGGTTTCGGGCAAAGCATGGCAAAGCATGGCAACGCCTGGCCATGCTGCGAAGCTTATTACATAAGCGAAGCAAACTGTCCACAGCGAATAGCCTGCTGATTTATAAAGCTATGATTAGGCTCATTATGGACTACGCCTGCCCAAGTTGGGGAATAGCGGCGCACGCGCACTTGAATAAGTTGCAAATAGTACAAAATGCGTGCCTTCGTAGCATACAGTGCGCGCCACTTTATATCAGAGTCTGAGAATTACACTCATTATTAAAATTACCGCTCCGCGAAGAGCACTTTAAAAATTTAGCTACTGACTTCTTTTCCAAAATAAACGCGTGAAATAATGACCTTATTAAAAATTTAACTTTGTACGAGCCGGATCCCACGGCCACGTACAAGCGCCGAAGAGATATGCTACAGCAGGCGAAACGCCAATACTTGCACGAAAATTGCGGTAAACAACGCCAAAAGCGCACCGAACGGCTATTGTCTTTCCTGACCTTGTTCTTTTTTTCTGTTTTACAGATCAACCATAGATGTCCGAAAGGATAGGAATGGCTTCATAGCAGGGAAGTGTGGCAGCACAGCACATCGCGGCCACACAGAACTGCGCTGCAAAGCTACGCGCACCACAAGTCGAAGTGTAGATACGCGCCGGACTTTCAACATCCAAAGGCGCAACAAACAGACACCTCCCGCGACAAAAACATTCACACCGCTAACGGGACTAATGGTCTCAGTAATTGACTTGCCCAGAAACATCAATCTACCCTTGTCAATCACACTCAGTCGCCAACTTGGTCTTTGATACCGAACTACTCTGAGCCAGTGTTAGAGGTAAATGATTTGCAATGTAATCGTTATAATTTTACATGACTGTTACAAATAGTTCGAGAAAGTATGTGACATGTTTTAGCATCTCTAGTGTATCTTGGGCTGTGTCGATCAGCACTGAGCTACAATGATCAATTACCCACAGTTATCTGTTACAATAGAATTCCGTAGCCCGAAGGTATTATCACTGATAAGGCGATAGCTTGAAATGTTTGATAGCATTCTTGATAAAGATAGCAATTTTGCCGAACGCTTTGTCATCCGGATGTTTTGTGTCATCCACGTGTATCTACAGATATCCAGGAAAACATAATTTATATAAGTGAAGTGACGAAATTAACATTACATATATTCTGTTGGATCGCATGAAGGGATTAATTTCTTCTCTGTGTTGTAATATACCGTTGAATCCCAGGTGATTTTTTCCAGAACTTTGTTTATATTTTGATAATATATGCGTAATTTATATATTAGTCTATCTTTGAAATAATATTTTCAAAAAATTGAGAAGAGATCTTGATAGTATCTGATAGTAAGCGAGAATTGTTAACTCGTAGAGATTTTATTTCACATTATTACTATACACAAGAAATATCTGAATGATTTAACTAATCGTATCTCAAAACAAAAACAAGGGGGAAAATCGCCATTCCAAATCGTTCCTGTCCATTGGCAACAATGCTTACATAAGACAGAATTTAAAAAGAAAAGAAGCATGAAATAGTAAGGAAATTGAATACAATTCATATCTCGTTTGTCTAATAGGACAAATACAGCAAATTTTCGATGAAGCCACTATTCCCTGCCTTGTCCTGTTTCTGCTCGCGTTTCTGGATTTGGATGGGGAAATGCGAGCGGGGTTATGGGAAAAGTTGGCCGTGCTCGTAGGAGCGCCGGGCCTCCCAGGCGGGCAAGTAGCAGCTCGTGCGGGCGCGATTTGGCATGCCTGTATCTATTTTGTCCAGAAGGTTATGCTTTCAATGAGTCCAAACGCTGAGAATACTTCTAAGAATTGTAAAAGAAAAAAAAAATCTTATTTCCGGACACAAACGACGAAAAACGAAAATTTGTGAATTGTCTTAATCGGGGTGCATCTTTGCGACCCTGCGATCGCACCCCACCTTAGACCATTAGAAAGTTAGCCTGCCAATCGCCCGTCAGAATTGCAGTGCACTCGCTGTTTGTAAGTGACGCTTACAAGACTACATAGGCGCTTTGGGTCTAGGAAATGCGCACAAAGTTTCAGACATTCAAACTACGGAAAATTGGCCCTCCACCCCACCCATAAAAAACCTACGGGAATGTATGCTCTAGTGGCAAATAAATTATTTATTGATAATAGTATAGGGAACACGAGGTTTTGTTGTTTTTCTTATTTTTCCCATGAAATGACCTGTTTTCGAGAAAGCCCATCTGCACGAAAGATTTCGTTTGGAGTCAGTTTTGTTATCGCCCTGTTTCTAGATGACTCGTCGCCACATCCGTTTCACAAGCATACGGCAAGACGTAAGAATGCATTCGTTCCTCAATTGCCACCTCCGCGCCCTCTTATCGGTAATCCTGCTCCTCGCGGCTAAGCTGCGGACGCCTCGCCGGGCCGTGAGTAACGGGCGATGACGCAGTCCTTTCCTGTGCGTCCGCCGCGTCTTTTGGCAGCCCCTACTCGCCCGCTCGTTGAACTAGTTGATCTTCGCTGTGCGCTGCTCGTTATGCACTTATTGCTCGAGCCTTTGCCAACTCCCTTAGCCTACTTCTATCCGCTCCAGACGTTCGGTGAACGTTGCAATCCGGCAGATCAGGACGGGACTTCCATGTTTTGACGAATTTTGTGTTGAGATTTAATAACTATTGAGTTTGATGTTAAGAAATTAAACAAATGTTAATGAACTCAAATAAATAAATCTTAAATAGAAATAAACCAATTTTCTTAACCAACGGCGACTAGGTATTCTTTTATTCATTAGATGAAGGGTCTTCAACGAGGGTTCCGCGGAACCGTGGGTTCCCTGGAATGATAACAGGGGTTCCCAAGTGGTCGGTAATTGCTCAGCCAAAATCACGTAAAAGTCATCTGTACAAAGAATTTTTTCCATGTGCGAACGGGGTAGTGGACTGTCTTATTGAAATATCAGATTAATATATTTAATGAAAAATTACAACATTAAAATAAATTGTATATAAAATTGTATATATTGATTGTACATACATGTAAAACTAATCATACAATTGAAAGAAATTATAAGGATAAAATCAAGATACACACAAAAACTAGCTGAATGTGATGTCGACGCTTTAAAACTTTCTTCAATTCGATTATTCAGTTTACATGTTTTGTCAGCGTTGCGAACTAACCAATTACATGTTGCAATTATTTTGTGATACTGAGCACGATTTCAACCTTTGGCTTTACTGAACTTCGGTAATGTAATTATTTCATAAAATTGACTTCGTAAAGACTGATTGAATTTGTCCAGAGATATTTCGAAATGTTTTTCTTTGAATTTGTCGTAGCACATATTTTTAAAATCAATTTGAAAACCACAAGACGTTGTCGGCATACACGCATTTCTCTGTTGCGCCTCCAGGACACTTGGCTTATCCTGATTTCTCATATTCTTTGGCGACAACGCTGATCCCCGCAGCCCAGATGCAGCGACCGGCTCGACGACACCGCAATGCCTTTCTCGGAGACGCGCACCCACGGCCGTCTGATCCGGGCAACTCAATAGGCCCACCACTTATTTAGTTCATTTTCCGTGAAAGGAAATTCTTCGTTTTTATATTCTCGTATTCTTTGTCTTCTATCTTCTTTGCGTCATCCTCCACGTCTTCCTCTTCGTCTTTCTTTTCATATTTCTCTTCGCATTTCTGATTATCGTGTTCCTCATTATTTCATTCTCAAATTCATTAATGTTTGATAATTACTAAGTATTTCATTTTTTTAATTGTTTAAGACATTTTTATATACTTTATACAGGAATAAATACGCCACAATAATCCCAAATGACCAAACAGCACTTGATTCAGAGATCAGCGCGCGAAGTGTACCAACATCTACCAACTTTACAATTTTTAAAACTTACTAACTCCTTTCAGCACATTGTATTAGTTCTAAGAATAAACAACTCAAGACTGTGCATGTGAAGTTTCCGCGATAACATTTGACCGAAATTGAAGGATCGACTTCAAAAGAGGGATTTAGTTGCTCTGAGTATAATAATATGGCAGTCCACTATAGTATAGAATTTTGTATATTTCAATTAATAAATATGTATATATTTTTTGATCCTTTAGTGATAAAATATTTTTGTAATGATTTTCAAAATCAGTGATATTGTTTCTTTTGAAATCACCTACTTTCATCCTGGAGGTACGAAAACATTTTTTTTGTTCCCTAGTGTTATCGAATCAGATAATCCAAGTTGCGTGAATTGCCGTGATGATTTTTTTAACTTTGTTTTCTTAATTAAATTTCAATTAAAATTTAAAAAAATATCACTTTTAAATTAAATCCCCTTCCGCGTGAACCTAAATGGTTCATGCCGTAGTTTTGTTCATATCGATAATTTTGGGTTGATGTTTTGGGTCGATTGATTATAATCATTTACTGTATGTTTTAATTTTGAGCATCAACATGTTTTGTGGGCGACGTCGCATCCATAGGCTGTATCTGGATACGTAGCCTCAGAGACAAGTATCTCGACGAATACCTATACCTATACCTGTACTATACCTATACCTATATTCCTATACCTATACCTGTACCTATATTCCCAGGTCATACTGACGAAGATCAGCTTTCTGACGAGAGTTATAAGATAATATTGTGGTATTCGGAAGGAACCCACCTCATTTTCTTCTAATACAGTATTTTTAACTCGCTTCCTGGAAAACTTTCAGTAGTTTTTCATGTTCAATGTGCTAATAGGTAAGCTACTCCGTCAGGATACAGCAGCCGCATACAATGTTTGCGCCATCTTTAGACAATGGCTTTCAATGTTTCCTGAATAAGGAGAATCATGTTGGTCACCAACACAATATATTAAAACAATACCCCAAAATAGTTTTCTCGTGACTTTTCTTTTGTGTTTACTTTTGTACCGTGTTGTGCTTCGATAATTTATTGTTTTTTGATGTTATTTTTCCCACTTTTTTACTCAATGCAATAGTTTTTGCAAAATGTTTCTCTCATTTTAAAATGCTTACATAAACAAATTTGTCTTCTAGAAGAGAGAAAATCGGATCAATATTACACGTTCACTCAGTATAATCCGAATCTTCAAATTTCATCCATGTTTTCTCGCAGGTTTTTCCAAGGCTTCATTGTGCCACTGCTGAATTATCAAATATTCCTAAACTTTGACGTCACTACCTGATACAGAAAGTCTCAACAACGACGGAGAGGAGACTACTTCAACTAAAAACTGAAAAACACGACCACAAATTTTATTATCTGATGAACATTTTATAATCTGAAACTGATATGAAATTTTGATCGTATCGACATTTTTATTGTATATTCGAGTGACTTCCATGTGCTGTTGAAGTCATTTAAATATTAATTTTTGAAAACGTCTATCAAAATGAAATGTTCGCAAATGTTGGTATTCATCGTATACGATGCATTTTACGATAAATCGCATTAATCCGTCCGGAATGAACAGAACAGATAAATGTAGAAAACAGAACTGCTACAGATCAGCTCTTGTGACTGAAAACCAAATAAGATGATTCAATGAGATTTTGAATAAAATTGCTAAATATTCACTCAATTTTCATTCAATTTTCACTTCATTCAATTTTCAAATAAATGTTCACAATGTTTCTTTTATTCGTGCGCGCGCGTGTGTGTGTGTGTGTGTGTGTGTGTGGTGGTGAGTAGATATACTTTCTATTGAGGTGTGCGAAAACATCCCCCCCCCCCCAAATTTATTTTGACAAACAAAATAATTTTGTTTTGTCGAAGAATATACAGCAAACTTGCTCAATGCGGGACGTGTATAATGCGTAAATCTAATGTGAACATAAACATCGGTCCTTACAAATGTGAATTCTACAGTATTACATTGAGGTTTCACACTGAGCTAGTTTTACTATCTTTGTATAACTACACATGTATTGCATAATCTAATAATAACATGTACAATGTTGAAAGAAGGATGCATTTTGAACTGACAGATTTTCCCACGAATATGGTCAACTACTGACTCCCAGTGCTTATTCTCGTGAGCATCACGCATTTGGATGTTCCGAACTAAAAACACCGTTGAAACCAGATTAATGTGAGGGGGCCATGACACCCCGTGATTCGCTGCGTGAAAATGGGTGAAAAATATCAGGGATGACACATGTACTGAAATATTTTACTTAGAAAATCAATGTAGTTTTTATTAACAATTTAGTAACAGAAAAAACAGAAGCAAAACTGTAACAATACATCCAGAAAAAGCAGTCTAATGTTGAACTTTATTGACATACTTGATTTTAAGAAGTGCGACTCCATGTATTGCTATTTGAATAGCTCTAACGTTTTTTTTCGTAGATCGATTCAATCATAGTTAACTAATATGTCATGCCGCCTATCATATCATATCATCTATCGATCGTATTATCTCTAGCGTATTAATAAATGGTCTAAAGAATAATAATTTGAAGATTTAATTTCTCGTATACAGACATGAATACCCGAAAATAAACTTTTTTTTTTAACCAGGAAAGCCATTCACCCAGCTTTCGTACACGCATGGAGCTGCACACAACTGCATCGTTATCTCTGGTTTTCTTTTCACGAAAATTTCGCTTCCGCTACAACTTTGTACTCGCAATTCGGCTGCATTAAATTCATTACTTTTCGTAGAGCTAGCGAAATGTATCACGACCTTCTTGCATACATTGTATAGCGTCGAGAGACGGATCTGCCTCAGATAAAAATGAGCTTTGTCACATTCAACAATCATGTTTTTTGAAGAAAAAGAGTAAGTGTTAGCCCGCGTCAGTTCCAAGAATCGATCTCTGACGTCGCAAGGTTGCCAGTTTATCTCCTTTTATCTTAACATCTCGCGGAGCAAACGTCTCCTTTGGACGATAAGTTTCGTTGTGTCTAAATTTTCGAGCGAGATAATGGGAATTGTGAATTAACAGTTGTGAACTTAAACGAGTAAATCTGTAAGATCTTGGTAATTTGTTGATTCCATAAATTTAATGTTCTCTCGGGTGATTAGATGGTACAAATAAAACGCGAGCTCCGATGTGTTAAGTGGTCTTGCGGCCGAACACGTAAATAATTTTCACTGTGGGTGTGTGGGCAGTGACTATTGATTGGTAAAGTTAATTATATGTGACAATGTGCTGGTGCGATAGGGTTGCCAGGTGTCCATTATTTGAGCGGGTGGTACGCTTTTTTAGATGTTCACAATTCTGTTTCACAAAATAGTGGACATTTTTATTTCAAAAGCTTTATGATAAAATGGTACGCAATCTAAAGCTGTATAGCCTAAGAGAATAAGGATAGGAGAATCGCGTTTTTATATCATAAGTTAGAATGAGACAAAGATCGAACATCCATTGAACTCGATTCTCCGAAAAAAATATTCATCATTGTCAATTGTGTCATAAGACATACAATAAAAGTATATAAAATAATTGACATACTATTTTTCTTACCTCGCATTTCATATTATTTTTATATTTCCCGTCGTTGTACTGATATTAAAGAATTCTTCTTTAAACCCAAAGAATTGATCAAAGCTGCTCAGTCAAATAAAATACTACTTTTTTTAAAAACAATTTACCACTTAACACACACCCCCGGGATTGTCCGCTATTTTGTGGAAGCACACCTGGCAACCCTAAGGTGCGGTGTCAAGTGAAATATTTCATAATTGTACATTAATTGTGGACAGGAATAATATGAGGAGCTATTTTCGTCATTATTTCAGTGTGTATGAGATAAAAAATTTAAATATGATTTGAATCAATAGTTGTATGCAGAGGAAAACCAGCCAAAACAATTGCATGGATTGATGTTAACTAGAGAAGAACGATTAATTGAATAAGTGAGTTTATCAATTTTAGGCTATTACGTAGGCACTTTTTTACAATAAGATTAAATTAATTTGAATCTCACAAAAATTTCGATTTTGTCTTTTTCTGAAGTGAGAGAAACTTGTTTCTATCAAAGTGGAATTTACTCGCGATACTCTGTGTACCTGTTTATGGGATAAATAAAACATATTAAAACCACAAAATATATACTGAGCAGCAGAGCTTTATATCTGGATTGCCTCCTACGTGAGAAATTTCTGTTTCTAATGGCGAAGCTGTAGCCACTTGAAGTTGCATCATTAGTGTAAATGTCAATGTCCATCTCGATTAGAGATCTCAACACCAAACGTCATAGAAGCACACAAAAGAGTTCGGAGAAGGAATGTCATGTAGAATTTTCATTAACTTCCCCCTAGATTAATATCTTAACATTTATAACAAAACGAATATGATATTCCGTCTCCGAAGACACTTGTGTGCTGAGTGATAATGAGCGATATTGATAATTAAGATATTACACATAATTGTGTAATTGTTTGATATCTATGGGGAATACGTTGGCAAAAAAATGGAGGGTGCATCGGCGACGGATCGCAGCACTACTCGCCTCACTACATACGTAGTAAAGAGAAAGTTGTAATGCTGCGGCAGATATCAGCGATTATTCGTCAGAAAAATTCGTATTAGGGGCCTCTTAACGAAAAAGTGGTTAAATCTTGTTTCTGAGTAATAAATTACTTCTTCTACGGCGTTGTGTAGTCCGAATCTATCTTTTGTGGGAAAAAATCAATATGACTAAACACCTGTCAGTTTGTTTGACTGTCCTGTCTGTCTGTCTCCCGTGTCTCTACCTGTCCGTCTGTCGTTCTGTCAGTAGCCAGAGCTAGCGTCACCCTAAACCGATCATACGATTTTCTTCAAATGGATATTTCCCAATCGATCGAACCAGAGGCCCGAGAGTTCTCGAGAAATAGTCGAAAATGTTGCCATGCGTAATCGCTTCGTGGAAACTTCGGTGTTTTCTTACTGTCATGTTTGGACAATCACAATAAAGTCCTATTTTAGTATCTTTCGGTGTAGATAACAATTTTACCATAGGAAAACAAAGAGAATGTTTAACTAATTCGCAATTAAGGGGTGTTGTCATATGTCTACCTACGGAAAGGACAGCAAGAACAGAAAATATTCAAAATATACATGCCCTTACTGAACTTCAATAACAGATATTTTAACACAATCACGCTTAAAACGTTTGTATAATATTATTAAATAAGGTATCATTGCTTTTTAAATATAGAAAGTTTTCCTTCAATTATATTGCAATTATTTTGGAATACTTATGCTTCATACTGGGGTAGCATTGACCCCCCTTTGGTGTTCGAATGCCGAAATGTCATTGGTACGTGAATGTTAATTATACACAAAGCAAAAATAAAACATCTGGTTTTGAATTTAAAGTTTGAAGTGAATATAAAGGTTCGTCACAAAATGTTACAATAAAGTTTATGCAAGAGGGGAAATGTCAATAAAAGAATCGACTATTCAGAAATATTTCGTCATCCAAATTTGCAGATCACTCATTAGAATCCTGCACATCACTTATTAGCACAAATAAGTAATTCTTTCGCCATCACTTTTGCCACCACCACATCACTTCACTTTCGTCCGAGGGACCTTTTAACAATCGGTTCCAAGGTATTCCGAACCAACGACCATTGTCGAAGGGCCACGAACGGCTACGAAGGGACGCAAAGGGTCCCAAAGAGCAGCGAAGGTTCCCGATGCGATGGGCGCCCATAGATGTTTTTGCTCTTACCGTGCAAGGGACGGTGAGTGAAACGAGGATGCTGGTGTCCGGCTCCAGATGCCGTTCGCTGGCGCGTCGATGTCCGTCGACGAGTGCAGCACTAGCGAATCTGGCGGCGCCCGCTTACAATCTCCACACGCGCCTGCCTGCGAAGCGCGCACACGACTGCCGGGCCGGGCTCCCACGCCGCCGCTCCTGGCCCCCGCCGCAGCCGCCTTGCGCAACAGTGCTGCCGTCCGCGGCTGCTGTCCCGAACTTCTCCGCGATGCTTGTACACCCGCGCGCAACCGCACTTGTTCTCTAGAACCAACATTTTGGCGGCTGAGATAACAGATTCATGGGGGTAAATGAAGGGGTGCAAACAGAAAGTAATCAGGGGAAGGGGATCAATTTCAGTTCGGACACTCGTAAATCTTTTTAGAATTATTTTTTTATTGTTACCATAAACAAAAATATGTACGAGTGTATCATAATGGTTTAGATATGATATCTATATAGTCATTATTTTGAATAAATTGGGTAAAATGAAAAAAAAAATATATAACGAATGCTTGAGGGAGGAGCACATTATCTCCATCCTCCCTCTCCCTTGAATCTTCCACTAAACATAGCTTTTTGCACTTCACTGGTTCCAATTTAGTAAATTTTTAACACTAGAACTCCAAAAGGATGACATTTCGACTTAAGTGACATTTCATTTTGAAATATATTCTAGTTTTTTTTTTCTTTTCTTCTCTTTTTTTCTTGAGAATCGCTATTTTCAGGCCTGCATCACTTTTAGATGTACTTCATTCCGCATAAGATTTTTAAGAGAGAAGTTCTTGTTTGAAATCATGGCTGGGGGTGGTTTAATATGCAAACAACTAAAGTCTGTTAGAGCTGAATACGCCAGCTTAGAGACTTCCAATACAATGTTTAAAAGAAAATGGTCATTCTACATAATTAAGTAAAAAATAATTTTATAAAGAAATCAGCGTTTGTTACCGCCCGTGAACCCTTTAGATTTAGAAAGAGGATTGAAGTTCGTGAAAGTTGGGGACTGTGTGATTTTCATAAAATGTCCTAGAAATCTTAGTGCAGTTTTGTGAACGCACGGAGAGTGCAATGCACGTTCACGCCACCGCGTTGAGAGCATTCCTACCCTTACGGGCAACTATGGCCAATCCTGCAACATGAAGAAAAACAGGTCAAAAATGACTTTAGCCTACCGCATTGCGTGTTTGGAAACACTGAGTTTATGTTTCATCTCATTTCTCTGTTTCAGATTACTCTTGCTCCAGGAAGTGCTTCGGACGCCTATACGTGGCCCTTTGATCGGGTTGGTATGAGGCGACCTCGGGAATGAGAGGGTTTCCCGAGTCAGCTGCTTTTCCAAAAAAAAAAAAAAAAAAAAAAAAAAAAAAAAAAAAAAAAAAAAAAAAAAAAACAACAACAAACAAACAAACAAACAAAAAACAAACAATATTTTTGATATGATCTATCAGCAGTGGAATTGATAATTTGATAATACGCGATGTATATTTTCGATACGAGTGTTAATAGGAGCGCAGAGGGTAACCCTGAGACATTCGTTTTGATTCATAAAATGTTCGGCTGCGAGTTCTGTTATACGTTGTAAGGGTATCAGAGAAAGTGGTTTTTCTGTTTAGAACATTTAACATAGCAATTTTATACAATTTTACTATAGTTAAGGGTGGTTCGGCCCCATCGTTTTAGTGTCAATTCCAAATTTATTATTTTGTAATTATTTATCCTTTTCTTTTGGTGAGATTCCTTTCCTCGTTCTCTTCCTTTAATTACGTCGCTACTACTTTGATAACATATTATAGCAACAACCTCCATGAGCTCCCGCGTAAAGCACAAGTTCAAAGTAACAATTTACAGGAGATGCGAGAAACTCTCTGCCATTGCGCCTGGTTTTCAGACTATTCCATTTAACGCTCATCCGAGAATCTAATGTAAATAAGGTAAGGTATACCCTCATTTCCACGGCATTGTCGTCGAAATTTACTTGCAGATCCGTTAAAAAGTAAAATAAGTTACTTTTGGACATGACAGATTTCCTACGACGGAAGACACTGCTCAATTGATTTCCATTCAGTTAATTGAGGCAGGTATTTAACATGTAAAAGTATTTTCTCGTACGTTTCAGTGCACTGATTCAGGAAGAGAGTCTACGTTATAATGTTATTTTATTAACATGTCAGGACGTTTCTCTTTCATTCATCCGAATCGCATCACTCATTCATGGAAGTAGAAAGTACTCTCGATATCAGTGAAGATCGTTTCCGGTGAAGATACGCGATTCCTCCATTTACTTCCACACTCCTTTCTAAATTTCTCTTAGTTGCTCGCAATTCTCTCACATATTCAGGCGCATAGTTGCATTCCCTCGCATTTAATTACTTGTACAACTTTCTTAAGGTGATCATAACACACACCGGCACACACACGCGCACGCACGCACGTACGCTCGCATAGTTCTCTTGCACTAAATCGCACGAGAAAAAGAGGGTAACCATGATAAATATCCATCCATTCCACAAGAAGTTTAAATAAACAAATGAGTTGATTTTTGTATCTAATGGATATATAGGGAATGTGTGTTGTTGTTGATAATGATTTATTCGTTTATGGCGACTCAAGCGCCGTTGAACACTACGGAACCCAACGCACAATCAAGGATTAAGCGTGTCTTCACCGCATACAAGTATTCTGCCCCTGCGATTGTGAAATATCGGACAAATTATTACTTGAATCTCGGATAAGTAAAACAAATGTGTCTAAGATAGTATCATAGCGAACGCTTGCTTAAATTTGAGGGAGAACGTTTCAACACCCTACTTGCGAGAAAGTCTTTCGTCTATTGGAAAAGCGTAAAACATGATTAACAATCACGTGAGCAGTGGTGTGTGATGTGTAATTCATAGCAATAGTTAAGTATGGTTCAGAAGATCGATAAGTATGTGACAAATACATTATTAATTAAATTCCCTCATCAGTGGTAAATCATGTGTTTTGCAATTGAATAGCGCAGCTAGCCCAAATCAAACGCGCAGACATACAACACAAAATCAAGTATCTTTCTAAAGTGCTGCTCCCCTAATTACTGTCTGGTTCCTTAAGTTAAGATTTTAAACGACATAAAAATATATCAAAATTTTCGTTAAAAATACTATAACAAATACGTAATTTCAAGCGCGGTAAAGAATAACATCGCATTGAAACGCTCCTGAAAAAAAAAAAAAAATCGTCTGTCTTCATTTGGATTTTTTGCCTTCTTTCTGTCTGTACTTCATGTCGAGAGAGCAGTGAGTTGAAAGGCAATTTGTAGAGTTGCCAATTTGTGGACTATTTTTGTCTTCTAGCCTTAGGAAGAGAGTATACGTTATAATGTTATTTTATTAAAATATTAGGACCATATCTCCAACCAGTGGGGCACCGCCTCTGCCGGGTCAAGCTCTAAGCTCCCGACCGCTCTCCCAGCATGTTTTGTTGTGTAGTGCATGTAAGTGTGTGTAAGGTAAGAGAATAGGACAAGGAAGAGGTAGGAAAGATCGCGCTGTCCGTGGCCCGTTTGTAAGGGTACTGCTCCGGCAATCGCCTAGAGTTGATCGGAGAAACCACGGAAAATCATCGATCACCGCAGGAAGGCCGCTGGAATTTTCCTCCAGACAGCAACTGAATTCGATCTAGCTGACAAGCTAGTGTCGAAAACCCTGCCACCGTCGGAACTCGAACCTAGGTCCTCCCGGTGAAAAATCTTGGGGTCTGACAGTTCTTTTTTTGTGCCTGTGTAATTAATCGGCAATAATTAATTGAAAGAGTTTTGCCATCACATAGCCCCTTCATTCGTTTGCTCATTCATGCGCTATTCCGGTGCGTGGCGTGATGGTTTCCGATGCTTGTTTTCGTTTGCGGTGGCGGAAAGCAGTGACGTCGCTGCTCCGTCTCGTGGTTGCGACGCGTCGGGCTCACGTCACACGTGCGAAGAGAATCCGCCGCTGTATCTGCACGCGAGGAACACACGCCACGCGAGGAAATCCGGAATTGTATGCATTGGAGGAAATGGCGTATTCCGCTGCCAGATGTTTCAGTTCGTTGAAAAAAATGGTAGTACAGTGTTGTGCAATGAACCCGAGCAGGTCCAAGGCGTAAATAGTCCCGTAGGGGCCCATTGGATGACTCGTACTAATTTTGTATCTTTGCGCTCATAAAATGTTTGGAGTAAGTTAATTATGCTAGCGAAACCAATTTAAATTTTCTCTTGTTGCGGCATTTTCTTTTCCATGTAATATATTTTTATCGTTTTCGAAAATAAATAGTATCACTTCATCAAACAATGTAGTTCTCGACCCAATTATATTATACTAAATTATTCCCAGTTATGCATTGAAGTGTCTCATAACATGAACTTTTTGTTACCTTTTTCCCCAATTCTTATCATTTATCAAAATACAATAGATATAGCCTTGTGGTTCACAGGGTTAGGACCCTGTGAAACAGGCAAACTCGTTTTGTTGGAACAAATTTCACATGTTGCACAAATTTTACTGTTTACTCAAAAAGTCTCCAAATTTTTAAATTCTTTAGTGAAACTATTGTTAGTTATTGTAATTGGTTTTAAATGCAAAGTAATTACCGGCAGCGGCTGCAGGCGATGACACGTCTTCATATCATGTTCATAACTAGGGGAAGGATCTTGATGACCTTAAACATTGACAAAAAATGTTCAATAAAACGCTCTTAAAATGCCCTAAAAACAAAGAAAAATGTAAAAATTTTATCAAAACCACTTCAGATGAACAACTCAAGCTATTGGATATGTTACTGATGTAATCGAGGTTTTCTTTTGTTCAAGTGAAATCATCTCGCAAACATTGGGTTTGGACTGTTCTTTAAACGAAAATCTCTGCCTTTATTTATCGCAAAATCGGCCGAACTGACAATGACGTTGATAGATGCAGGTCACAGGAACATTAGATTACATAGTACTCACAACGGCTGATATTACAATATATCAGCGAAGAAATCAAATAGGCTACTCAGGAATTTTGTAGTGAACATTTGTTGCACCTCGTAAATATTGTTTGAAGCAAGTACCATTACAATGATATTAAAATCGAAAAATAAGTAAAAAAATGCATTAAAAATGACGTAAAAAGGTAAAAAATGTCCTATAAAAATTGTTCATTTCCTTTTGTCATAACATAAAATGAGTTTCTATACTAAACGACATTGACCTAGAATGAAGACAAAACTAATGGTGCTACAGAATGGCACAGACTTTCCCATATTAGTTTTCTCTTTTCTTTTGGTCTCAGTTAGCTATATGATCTTGCCACATACTCTTGCCAGCTGCCATCCGCCAAAATGCATTTTTTTAAAAGAATGTTCTTAATGTTTCTGTTTCCTAGTAGTATAACGAATATATTATTTTAAGAATATTAAAGAATAGTACAACCTCGTCCAAAATTGCAACTTTCTTTAACGTTATATGACATTATTTAAAGCTCATGTACTCATAAATATAATAATGTGAATACATTGCCGCTATTATAAATATTAATGACGTTGGAGACTAGACAAAACAATTACATCTTCGTAATTTTTGAAAATACAAAAGAATAGAGCAATATGACGTTTATGTGATCTTATAGAGTACATTTAGCACTATCACCGTCAAAAGTTTAAAGACAAATTTTGATACCGTTCCTGAGAAAATCTTCTTTTCGTAATTTTTTAAAATAGCACATCTTGCTCGCAATATTGCGCGAAAACTATTAAAATGTTTAAACAAATGTGCATGACAATGCAAAAACTCACTATGGGGAACAAACTGTATATGAAGGAAAAATCTCTATCTTCAATTTTGTGGTTGTAGGAAGACGCCCGAAAAATTTTGCGATTTCGCAAATTTAGAGTAATCAGTGATAATCATACCTTTGCGTGTGTGTGTGTTTTACTCTATCCTTACAGGAAATTTAAAGAAAACATTTGGAGGCGTTTTTGAGAAAATTTTGAAAATGTCCGGAGGTCTTCATGTAAAGTACCCCCAAATTTCGAAGAATGTTTTTCATAATCTCAAAGTTTCGACTCGAGCCAGATGGAAACGGTTTCTTCATTTAGGAAAATATCCTACGTGTGTTTTAGGAGTGTATTTCCGTTAAAATCTCGAAATCGAATTTCCGCAGCATTACACAGCTTTCCCTACACAACATATATTAACGTACGTATACGGGAAAGTAACTAGTGGTCCTACAAAATTGCACAGACTTTTTCGTTTTAGTTTTCGATTTCCTTTGGTCTCGTCTAGCTATACGAACTTGCCACATACTCTTGCCTGCTGCCATCTATCGTTGCCCAAAATACACATTTTTTTACATTTTCTTAATTTTTCGGTTTCTTAATAGAACAGAAATATTATTTTAAGAGTATTAAAGAACAGGAAAACATCGTCCTAAAAGGCAATTGTCTTCGAAAAATGTGCCGGTTTTAAGAAAATGGTGTTTAAATGCTACTGTAAATTCGAAATTTGAAGCTCTTTTCACAGATTTTTTTAGAATTTTTGAAAAACTTCATTAGAAGTCATTTGACACACTTTAACTCACAATTACAATAGTATTTGTTGTGTACATTACCAATGTGAGAATTGTTGAAGAATTTGTTAAGTTTTATTGTTTAATTGTTTAAGTTACGTTTGTGAAAGTTTGGGGGAAAAAATACTTCAAAACGAACTTTACGTCATATTAAAGACTGCAATTAGCACTAATCGTTCGAAAAATTGAAGAAAAAATTTGGAGCTGTTTTTGAGAAAATGACGTTTGAGCGTATCTGAAAATGCGGAATTTTGAGCTAGTTTTCACAGAAAACAGTATTTTCGGGCAACTTTATACATTATTTAAAGAACATGTACTTATAAATGTAATAATGTGAACAAATCGCCGCCAATGTAAATACCTACAATGTGAGAATCAAGTAAAAAAAATACTTTTTTGTAATTTTTGAAAAAAGGGTATTGTTATGTTTATGTTATTTCATTAAGTACATTTAGCACGATCCCTACCAAATGTTTAAAGAAAACAATAGAGCGGTTTTTGAGAAAATTTTGTTTTTGTTATTTTTTTATATTGCATGTACTGTACGCAATATTGCGCGAAAACTACTAAAAGTCTTAAAAAATGTACCTGGACTTAATGAAAGAACAAATTATGGACAATAAATTTAATTCGAGGGAAAAATCTCTACCTTTAATTTTGTAAGTGTAGGAAAACGCCGAAAAAATTCAAACTTTTGCAATTATAGAAAATTTAGAGATAACCTTGAAAATCTGACCTATGCAACCTTTGTAAGTGTATTTTACTCTATTAACACAAGAAATTTAAAGAAAAAATTTGGAGTCATTTTTTGAGAAAATTTTCAATATGTCCGGGGATTTCATGTAAAGTACTCCCAAATTTTAAAGAATGTTTTTCAAAATCTCAAAGCTTCGACTCGACCCAAATGGGCAGGGGGTTCTTCAAATTCAAAAAAATACTACGCACGGTTTAGGCGCTAGTGATGTTTACAGACGGACGGACTGACAGATAGACAGACGGAGGAATGTTTTGAAAAAGAAGAAAAAACAAACCAAAAAAAACAACACTTTTTTATTATCAGGGGATCCCAAAACGTGTTTATCTGTTGAAATTTCGAAATTTATTTTTCGAGCATTACAAAACTTTCCCTATACTACGTATATTACTCCGTCTATAAGTACTTTAATATTCTTTAAACATTATTTCGGAAACCGAAAAATTAAGAAATTTTAAGAAAAAGTACTTTAGGCGGCGATAGATGACAGCTGGCAAGATTATGTGGCAAGTCCGAATACCTAGCCGAGACCAAAGGAAATAGAAAACTAATACGGGAAAGTCTGTGCCATTCTGTAGCACCACTAGTTATATTGTTGTATAACTGAACGACTTCGTGATGGTCTTTAAGTACGATTTATTTACTCATGCACTTGACGTAAATCAGCTGTTGCCGTTTCATCCAATCGGGGGCTTATATGTTGCTACATATAAGACATAGTGACGTCACTATGGTGACGTTCAAGCTCCCGATTGGATGAAACCATGAACAGCTGATTTACGTCAAGTGCATGGTTAAATAAATCTTGTTTTGTCTTATTCTCTGTAAAGAGATTACACACACATGCGTTTTCAGTGTAATAAAATTGTTGTCTTTTCGTTTATTTTTATTATATTAGTGGCCAGATTAATAATATTCACAATGCCTTTGGTATATTCGGCATATAACAGTATAAATAGGATTCATCATGTATATCATTTTTCGAGTTTGCCGCCTTTGTGATCTATTTACTTGCTTCCTATTGCAATGACATTCACTTTCAAGCGTTGTGCTACCTGCAATAACGTTTCAACAGCTACCATTCTTATGAAGCAACCGATGCAGGAAACATCGTATATTTAAAGTTTCTCAATTCGTTTCCTAACATATTGTCATTCCGTTTTCAAATGATTTGTTTTTAGTCGTGGAACAGAGCAAAAGGATTTATATAACGCGCGGTCCACGCTCACCCGGCCGTAACCAACGCTAAACAGAATGCTAGAATACTCTGTTTCTGTATATATAATTACTCTCTTGTTTCTCCAGAAGACGTTGCTTTGACTTCAAAAAACATGGTTTAACTTTGCTGCAAAGATTGAGGCGCTTTAGCCAGTCTTTGTAGAAGTATTTTCTAACTCGTTGCAATAGACTGCTCTCCCGCAACCTGCGCTGGGAGACGTCGTGCGACCAGTATAAAAAAAATCGCACTATACAGACCGAGGTGCCCGTCAGCGTGTTAGGGCGCCTTCCCACGCCGCCACGGCAGCGCGCGTCCGTCAAGCCGCAGGGCTCTTCGCCGCCGACGAACAAAGGGACCGCAGCAGGTATAAGGGCGCCTTCCCACGTCGCCACGGCGCCGCGCTTCCTTCAAGCAGCAGAGCCGTTCCGACGCCGCCACCGCCGCAGCCACGGCCGCACCGCGGCCCGCCGTGAAAGGGGGGTGGGTTCAGCAGGGGTATGTTTCGCCGACCCTCCGGCGACGACGAACAAAGGGACCGCAGCGACCCGCGGCACAGTGGGAAGGCTTCGATTTAAAGCTGTGTAGAGCTAGCCGTGGAGCCTGCTGCAGCCACCTGCTGCACGTGGGAAGGCCTCCATTCAAACCAATGCTCTGCTACGCGCCGCGCTGCTCGGAAGCGCACCGCCGTCACAACGTGGGAAGAGCATTGGTTTGCATGGAGACCTTCCTACGTGCAGCGGTCGTGCGGTACTCCGGCAAGCGGCGGAGAAATCTCGCCACGCGAAGCGGAGGAGGGCGTACGCGCCACCGCTGGCAGAACACAGCTTTAAATGGGAGCCTTCCCACTGTGCCACCGGTCGCTGCGGTCCCTTTGTTCGTCGTCGCCGGGGGGTCGGCGAAACATACCCCTGCAGAACCCACCCCCTTCCACGGCGGGCGGCGGTGCTGCCGTGGCTGCGGCGGTGGCGGCGTCGGAAGGGCTCTGTTGCTTGAAGGAAGCGCGGCGCCGTGGCGATGTGGGAAGGCGCCCTATGTTCTGCTAGCGGTGGCGCGTACGCCCTCCTCCACTTCGCGTAGCGAGAGTGCCCTGTCGCTTGACGCAGCAGCGCGAACCCGCTACACGTGGGAAGGGGCCCTGTGTGTAGGGTAAAGGTTAATATGTCCCTATGAGGGACATGGTAACCGGGCCTAATGCCTTGTGTTTGCTAATGCGAATGTGTTTGTTTCCATCTGTATTCAGAATTCAACATGTATACGGGTTAGGGTAGGGATACCACAATTTAAGAAAACCTTCACAAAATACATTTCTTCTCATAGTACGACCCTCAGTTTTGGTTTTTGACATTAAATACAAAATATAAATAAATAAAACAAAACTTCATAATGGTTCCATTTCAATGTTCAATAAAGAGAATAATTATAAAAAAATTAACATTTTCCTAATCTTATCTTGTCGCCATTCAACAATGATCTTTTCAAATATTCGTCGCTGAATTGTTTCTCCTAGGCAGAGTTGGCGGTAATATACAATCAAAGTTAAAATGTTTGTACAAATTTATGGAACTCAAGTTTTTCAATTTTTACTTCCCCGTATATAGGGAGTAATATAAGTTGTGTAGGGAAAGTTATGTAATGCTTCGGAAAATCGATTTCGAGATTTCAATGGAAATACTCGTTTTGGAGCTGATCCCGAAAAAGCTTCTTTTTTTTTTTTTCAACACATCCGTCCGGCTGTGAACACCATTAGCGTTTAGAACATCCGCACAATTTTTCTAAAATGAAAATTCCCCAGTCGATCTGGCTCCCCTCGAAGGGCCGTGATTTTGAAAACCGTTCTTCAAACTTTGAGGGTGCTTCTTGAATGAAGCCCCTCGGACATTTTCAAAATTATCTCAAAAACGGCTCCAAATTTTTTCTTAAATTTCTTGTAAGAATAAAGAAAAATACGCTTGTAAACGTGGTATAGGTCAGATTTTCACTGTTATTTCTCAATTTTCGAAAACTGCAAAAGTTTAAATTTCTTCTGCATCTTCCTAGAACTACAAAATTTAAGATAGAGATTTTTCCTTTATATAGATTTTGTTGATCAAGGAAATAGAAAACTAATACAGGAAAGATTGTGCAATTCTGTAGCACCACTAGTTCTTTCATGTAAAGTATTGGAAATAATGCCATTATAATCCAAATCCAACCAATTCAAATGAAGTGCCTGTGGTGCAAACCTGCATTTCTTTCGATAGCAAGAAACACTAGTCATTTCCAACTTTTACAAATGAAACATACCATAATCAGCGATAAAAATCTCTTTAAGTAAAGAAGTATGTTTTTTAGTTAAAGTTAAATTTATTACCTTCTTTCAATCTACTTTCTTTCATAAGAATATTATTTCTCTTCCACATTAGGCCCTGAAAGCAATAAATATTAAAAATTCATGTCTTCGATAATATAATCTTCAAGCAAATTAGGAAGCACGTACTTCATTGCTATATTTGTAATGCATACGGATGCATTTACTTTGTAACTTAATATAGGGATAAGGTTTTGAACCTAATGTTCTAAGATTTGTGAAATTAAGTTTTCTAGAATTTGTAATATTAAGTTAATTAATATTAAAGTAAACAATGAGACAGATTTTCAAAATATTCAACTGTGTCCAAGCACTTCTCAAATTACTTTCACGATGTGCCGGAAATTTAAAGCGGAGGACTTTGTCGCAAAACTATAAAAAAAATACTTGAATTTTCAAAAAATTGGACCTGACCTTATTTGAAGATCTGTTTTTGGTTAACCCATTTCATTAAGAAAAAAAATTAATCTTCACAATTATAGTTGTTGGAAGACGCCAAACAATGTGGGACTTTTTCGATTTTCGAAAAATCAAGGATTTTAACGAACATGAGATCTGCACCATCTTCTATGCTATTCAGCAACAAAATTTAATCAAAAAATGATGGATTAATTTTTTTGAAAATGTCCCAAGGACTTTGTGTAAAGTACCCCCAAAATTAAAATATTGGTTTCAAATTCCAGGGGCATCAGCCAAATCGATTACGGAATATCGATATTGAAGACAATCGGTAGAACAGTTTAGCCACTAGAGCGGTTTGCTCACAGACAGACGTTTTGCCATCAAGTGATTTTTTGGTATCAAGTACTCACAAATCATGGATTCTGGCCACATCACGTGTTAGAGGATTTTTTCTTCTAAATTTAGCAACTGGATTTATCAACTTCTTTGTTATGTGGTCCTGGCAATAAGAGTTTTTTCTGCTGAAAATTCACAGCTTTTTTACACAGCATTACCTAACTTCTTCTTAAAAGTGCCTTTTAAGAGTGAGAAAGTAAAATGCAACCTGCATTCCTTTGACTGTGCTTGAAGTTTCCCTTCTGGGAGCTCGTCAGTGACCTCAATTATCTGGCTTCCACCATTCATTCCAACATTGTATTTGCTGCAAGCTTTTGGGGACAGTAAAATAATTGTTTTGGTGACAACTGGAAGGCTGCCAAAATGTCATACATTAGCTCATAGGCTCAGTCAACATAAGACTGAGTAAAATATTATCATTTGTGACAAATTAAATTATCTCATCTTTCTAGTTCATATTAGTCAGTCACAGCTAGTCATTAAAGGCTGTTACTTAAGAGCCTCTCCTATAGCAATCGCCCCCCAAAAGAAATTAAATTGTTTTCTGTAATTGTATTTATTAATAATGGATTTCTAAGTTACATCATGTAACAATCATATCAAATTGTTTCTGTCAGTTCGATAATGGCCGTCCATAATGCTTTGAAGCTGTTGACAGGAAAGACAGGCGACTGGTGGACGAAGGCTGCAGCCAGACAGCCTTCAAGGAAGGGTGTAGGGTTGAAGAAGAGCGAGCTCAGTAGATAGCATTACACATTAGACTATACAGCTCAGCAAGAAGGATTGAGCACCAACTAGTTCTCTCTATTGAGAAAACGCGATAGGAGCACGACTCCCTCATGCCCATATCGGAAGAGATTATGTACAGAATACAATAGAATGCATTAATGCAATACATTTGCAGCCTTCCCCATTTGGAAAACGAGCCGCGACTGATAGAAGTATAATAGTTTTCTTGAACCTTGTGGTAAAGAATTATTAGGACATTCTCTTCCATATTATTTTCAAACCAATTAAGTAAAAATCATTATATACCTTAAATGTATTTTGAATTTGATTTCTTTTTTACTACTTTTTCACTGACTCATATTCTGCTGAAAATTAATGTAATGGATGAGGAAGGTTTGCCACATGTTTAATTAAAAGTTTTCATAATGTCTATAGTACATTTATATTTCTATCACACAATGTAGTCAGAAGTAGACCACTTACATACATACAAAATTGCTCAATGAACTGAACATTCACTCGCAAATGTAAAGAAACACAGCAACAAACATAAAAAAGGTCCTTAGTATTGTATCTAAACAAAAGTATGGTGGTGTGAAAATGCAGCAATCTACATCAAGGAATGCTAAATTATTAAACAACAATGTTATTATTAAATTTAAAAAAAATTTAACTTTCAACAAATTGATATCTAATTGACAATAGAACTTTTTGTGTTTAAAATATATTTCATGTAAAGGATATGTTTCATTAAACTTCCATACATTTACACATTAGCACCAATGACATTCCAAAATGGGTCTCTGTTGTAATGTGATTTGACTTCATACTTAAAGAAAAGATAACAATATGTTCCTCTATGGTCTGATAGAAATAATGAGCTGAAATTATAAATAATTTTAATTAAAATATAATGTACAATCATAATACATTCACACATTACATTGATATTTTGTTTGGAATCTCTCCTAGAAAACTGACACATATGTACACATTTAATACACCTGTATGTTTGTGCTTATCCATGGATATGCAGCGTTCACTGCTCACCATTTTCATACTTCTTATCACACTATTTAGGCATTATGTGACCAGATGTTTTAAATAGCTTATAAAAATATTCTAATTATAGGTGTTAATGATTATGATATGTAGATAAAAATATGTAACAAAATTGAACACTCCAATATGAGTAAGAAATATTGTTATAAATATTTTATATCATTATCATTTAATTGATCAATAAACATTACTCACAAATTCATGATAATAATTTGCAGCCAGAAAATAGAATTGTTTTAAATCAAACCATAAGAACATTTTTATTAGAAGGTACATTTTTGCCTTGAACATTCCGATCATTGACTTAAATGAGCTCAATAAGTAATTATGAAAATAACATAAATAATTTATTTCCCATTGTCTTTTTATTAAATTTTAAACTTAATTTATGATTTCAAAATGAATTCATGGTCAATAATGGCTATTTAGATACAATCACATATTTTTGTCTACAATCATACTGGTTTACATTATCTATAGCACTTTCTAAAGCATTTTGTAAACAAGCTAAAACTATAAAGGGAAAGTATATAGGCATGGAGCAGAAGACATTTAAATAACACTTTTTACAATGCAATTTACGATGAAGGCTCTCAAACATTATGGCTAAGTAGACATTTTTATTTATTGCAACAAACTAGAATATAGAATTTTTTATACACTTGGTGGACTATAAACAGCTATACCCCAGGACTTATCAACATGGAACTCTTTCTCCTGGAGAAAATACTTTGGTTTACACAAAAGGCAGGATGCCAACCACGATTCTTGCAAATGGACTTTTGGATATGAAATGTTCACTGTTGTGAGAAGTATTCTAATAAGTAGCAGTGGGAAAAACTTTTGACTGATAAATTTTGGTGATAAAAGTCACAATGATGTGTTGAATGAAGGCACCATCTAATAGACTGGAAATGCTCCATTTGAAGCAAAACAGCTGTGACACAAATACATCAACAGATGCAGGAGACTGCAGTGACAAGGAAAGAGTTTTAAACCTGTTTTTCTTGTAAACAATCAATATTTATCTAATACAAATTTTTCTCTCTCACACTTTCTTTTTTCTCTTTCTCTTGAAGATTACGTCCATTTAATAAAATAATAGAATTCTGAATTATGTTCTTTGAAGGAAAGCATAGACATTCATAATAAACAGTAAGATACATGAAATCTGCAACACTTCACTGGATTGATTGAGTTAATGGCATGTTGAAGTATTTAATACATCCTTCATTATCAATTCATCTCCTGTAACAGCTGCCATGAGGGCCTTCAATTTTTATCTCTCCTTCAGCTAACTCTAGGAGTAAGCTGATATTCATTTGTAATCTGAAACATGCCAAGTCATGAATTTATTTTAATATTACATAATTATTACTACATTAAAACTTTTAAATTAACAGTGCTTAGAAAAATCTCATAGTGTCTCGTTTGCTCACCATTTAAATGACAATGATCCCTAATTATTTTATATAATAACATTCACAAAAGTCATAAAAATTAATTAGAATGATGAAGATTCTTAAAGTTTCATAAATTACAAATACACTGATATCATAAAAAATCCTTTTACACATTTAGTAAAATAATTAAAAAGAGATACTAAGTTATTCTTATCTACATACCTTTAATTAAACTACAAATGGATATATAATGTTCTAAAAACAGATATCGCCAAGAATGCTGAAGTCAATGATGACAGAGTGCAGATAGAGGAAGCACTGCCATCTGGTCCTGTAGGCAAAAATTCTTTTAAATAAGATCTGAGAAGTCCCACTTTATTATAATCCACTTTAGACAAAAGCTCATCTTGTTAGATAGGTAATCTGGAGGTGCAGCATCTCACATACGTCAAGCTGAGAGAGCTGAGAGCAGTAGGTTTTACTATAAAAAATAAATTTAAAAATTGTGAAAAAGAAAATACTTTACTATTTGAACATTCTATATGTGAGTACACACCCCTATTACATCTATAATGAACATAAGAATTCAAAATAAAATTTCCATTCATTTTAGAATTAATTTAAAGTTAAAAAATATCTATTTAACACTTTGAGGAATGTGCTTATTGCTAACAATGATTTTTTTGGGTTTATCTTAGAGATCTTCAATGTAGAAGATCATTAGAATTTATTGGAAGGAAATCAACATTTCTAACTTTTTATTTTTCTTCTAATTTTTTTCACTTTACAACTATTTATATTAATGAAATACAATATTAGAGCATTTTATGTCAAAACATTTTGAAATTTTCATCCTTGCAACCACAATTTTAGGATTTCAAAATTTGTTTCATAAGCTAATTTACAAAAGCTGTATTTACAAAAAAGGTAAGAAAACATATTCCACTTGCTACAATAACAAATCGCAATAACATGCATTATCATGCTTCATGCCACAACTGCACAGCTCATATTATTTGCTTCTTGGAAAAAGAGATGGTTAATAGAGTTGCCACCTCTTCAGATTTGTCCCAGAGACTTTGGGCTCTTTACATTTGACCCAGAAATTTTTAGTATTAAGATCAATCCCTGAACAGAGATTTACTCTAATAACCTCTGGAGCAATTTCTCTATTTTGTTTATTTTATGCAATTGTAAAAATATAAGTATACTTTTTAATCGAAAGTACTTTATTCTTTATCTATAGATCTGGCGGGTGCATGTGTGGAAAGGGAATTTTGCCATTAAATGTTAAGCCAGTTCATGCTATATATCTATAGAAGAAAGAGAGAGAGAGAGAGAGAAAGAGAGAGATATGAAGGGCAGAACAATGTCTGCCAGGTTCTTTCTTTTATATGTACAGTATATACAGAGATAGAGAGAGATAAAGGCAGACGGAGAGACACAGATAGAGCAAGACGTGGAGACGTTTTTTTCACAAGAATTGAATATGAAAAACCTACGCAATCCCGGGTATTTTGCTAGTCAATTTTTAAAAACTACTTCACTTCAGAGTAATGAAATACAAAGGAAAGTTCCTGGGTGAAGCAGAGTACATTTCAAAAAAGGCCCTCCAAAAATTAATGTTAACATTAGTCACAAAAAATACCATTATTATTGTACCTTTTTTATGTTTTAGCAAAAATGAAACAACAAGAAAAATTCATTTACATGACAGTTAATGTATATGTCACTACACCTTGTACATTGTATTGTGTCATCGTCAATATATTTTATAAGTTATGACTAAAAAAAATTATTTGATTAAATGTTCATACAAATTTGATCATCGTGAACATTGAAGGTTTAGATTTGTTGCCCTTTTACTTGTAATATATACTTAATATATATTTTGTAATATAATAGTACTATATGTTACTATTATATATTTTCCTTTTGATTTGTATTTTCTGTTATAATACATATTTAAATTATTCATATTTGCTCAAATTTTATGCAAACTCACTTCTATTCAATGCAAGATATTTCGACAGCTTCAAAAATATTCTCTAGCTAACCCTCCCTCTTAATTCATCTGTTTTACGATCTCTGGGAGGGGAACCTTTGGCAGGTACTCCACATGGTGATAGGTAAGATTTGTTTTACCGAACATTACGATTCCAGGAAAGCAAACAAAGCTCTTCTAATATTGCATCTACATATTCCTTCTGGGTAATCTCCAACATTTTTTAAATTTATAGAATAAATAGATTATCATCTGCAAATATTGATTACTGTAGATATTAGAAATATACTAATACTAGTAGACATTACAAAATTATATTTTTCTGTCTCCATAAAACTACACAACATGATTATATTAGCAACTTTATATTCCTGTGCATATAAATCTTTCAGGAAGATTAATTAACATAAATTATTAATCAACATTGAAGTATGAGAGTTAAAACTGAGGTTAGCACATTCATCTACCAAGATATAAAGTAACTGAAAAGATTTGTCATTCACATTTCATTAATTTGATTAGCGGCAACTAAGGAAATTCAGAAGCCAATTACGGACATTTTCTTAGAGTGGAACACCCTTTTCCTTTGGATGACATAAATATTTTACCAAACATTCAAAATTAGGGAAAATAAGAAAAATAATAATTGACACATTGAATTACATTAAAAGTGATTTGAATTCTTTTTACATATGAACAATTTAAAACTACTGAAATACCACAAAAGTTAATTTCATTTTAGAGGGGACTGAAGAAGGAGCAGATGCAGCACCCCTTGGGACTATCAAATATACACTTAAACATCCATACACTAATAATTAATAAGAGCTGACTAGTGTTCATTTGATTGTCATTGTACAATTGTTCATATATCTCATGATTTAATACCAAAATATATGTTTAGGTACAAAGGAATTAAATGAGAACTTGAATTCATGAATATTTGTTTCATCACATTGCCAATAGGCAATTTATATAGAATCTCAAACTGGCAGACTACAAAGCCAACAGTGAAAACTTGGAAGCTACTCTACTCAAAAAATATTTTCTTGCAATGAAACATGTCAAGGAAAACTAAATGTAAAACAGTTCTATGTAAAATTTAGTAAAAACTAATTAATATTGTTATTGTAGGCATTGGAATCAGTACTACAATTACAGTTCTTTAGTATTAATAGTTAGCGAATATGTACTTTCATTGACTAAAAGGTTTTGTTGGGTTGCATCATTTAAATGGAGGAAGGTTGGAGACAAGATGTCCAGTTTGTGACAATGTCTTGACAATGTCTGTTGGTGGTGAGACAAAAATTATGGGTGTTTGATTTAAAAAAAAGTAAGATTAATAATAAAATATAAAGTATGGTTTATAGGTTGAAAAATGATGTGTACTAATAGCTTTTTGCAAGAATAAAAGCCTGTTTCCCTATAAAAAGTGAAGCTTTATAAGGCATCAAATTTAAAATTAGATGTAACGGAGGTTTTATTCAATTAAAAACAACCGTGCATCTGCATGAACCAAGAACATTCTTTTTCTTTGGTTAAGAAACAAATGCACTTCTGAAATAGTGACCTATCTTTTTCCTATCTTTCCAGACCAAAAACATCAAACCTCCAGATTCTGCTTCAATCTGTGTACAATATTTTTTCATAAGGGAATTCAATTATTATGAAATGAAAGATGACTGATTTAGTTAGGGCTTGATTAAGAAAGTGATGAACTCAATATTATTCTAGCGGTACATGCAAGTTTAATATTGCAGAAAGCATTCTATTAAAAATCATATCAAACATACCTCTTTTGCTTGTCTCAGCAGCAGGTTTCTCTTCTAAATAAAATAAACGAACAAAATATAGTAAATTAAAAAGGTTTCAAGCAAAAATTGGTACATAAGTAAGCATGCTATGTAAACACAGTGTAAAAATATGGAAATAAAAATACACAAATTAAAATCATACCTATGCTTGGTGATTCTTCCTCATGATTATTAAGTTTTTCACCTGTAGAAAACAAAAAGAAAATGAGGGCAAAATAGGGGGGAAAACAAACAAAGAAACATGCAAATAGTGACAATTTAGCATTGTAACATTTCAAAGAATCAGGAATCTTGAATACCATATATTTCTGAATATAAAAAAAGAAAAATTTTGAATTCTAAGCAAACCTTCAAAGCCAATATTTAGAATGCGATATAAGTTATGAGCAGATCTCAAAACAAAATTTAGGGCACTAAGAAGTTTCAATGTTCTAACATCCATTTTCAATAATTTTTTGGTGTTTGTCTTCACCAAGAATGTATTGTTAAACATAATAGGTATCCGAGATGAGTATACTTGTCAGCAGTCAGGTAGATGACTGGAAAAATAACTGAAATAATTTATTAACTGAAATACTGAAATTAACTCATTTACAATGAAATGTGCAAGTTACTAGACATTTACCTACATTATCTTTTGGTATGGAGTAGCATAGATTGGTACATAAATAGGTAGAGCATTGTAAAAAACAAAAACAAAAATACATCACTTATAGCTCATAAATTTCAAAATGTTCATATTACATGCTAAGATACAGCACATTCCAATTTTTAGAAGCCATTATTTTGATACAAGGTGTGCCTTATATTCAGAAATATATGGAAAATATAATTTTATTAACACATGCTCGAATATTTTACATTATTTAACACTTATTTTGGGGAATGTATCATCAGGAGCAAATTAACTCTGTATTTACAAACTTATAAGAATGAAAGTGAAAACCAGTAACATTTATTTAACAAGCATGCACTGAGGGGACTTAATGCACAAACGAAGGAATAATAAATTATCACATTTTTTTTATTTCAAGAATTTTGTAGAAGTTCTATATTCATCAAGACCGTTAGAACTAATGATCGAGCGACAACAAAAAGCCCAAGTGCCTTTGGGCTCAATGAGTTAACGTCTGTGGTACATACATGATTTTATTTTTTAACCTAATAGTATTGATTCAGATTTATTTACATAATTAACTAGACATTAACTTGATTCAGTTTGTCTTTTCATATTTCCCTCTCATAATTCTCTTTGAAAGAGAACATGTATCACCATTTAACTGTTTTCACCTTTCTCTCATAACCATGGTCCTCTCGAATCACATAAGTTATGCAATGTATATAGCTCTGAATCAAAGGCAATAACAAGCAATCAGTAAAAAATAAAATAATTTTATAGTTACACTAACCCAAAAACCTAACTCTTCAAAGATACCAACTTCGTTCATTTTGCAATGTACTTGCTAAAACTACAATGCACTATTTCACTATTGTCCAACCAACCCAGAATATACAATTATACAGAAATGAAAAATATTAATAATTCAAAATCTTTTTCCACTTATTTACACAGAATGTACATTAAAACTGAAAAAAAATCTATTACTCCCAGGATGCTTACTTTGTTTAAAATGCTGCAGCTCAGACTGCTCTCCCCATCCATATTCATTCTTAGAACGGAAAACTACTTCATAATTTCCAGCTGAAAGATTTTCAAGAGCATATTCTACACTGTAAATGTTTCCTTGAGGATCTTTCACCATAGGGTTGGCAACCTCCCAATCCTCAACCTGAAGACAAATTACAAGCATTTGAAAACAACTGAATATCACTGTATGATTTGGACAAGAAATGTTTTCAGTCACAAATAACAAATATTGAAATACACTCTAATAATAAGAGAAAAAAAATTTAACAATTTACAAACTATTACATAATATAACATATTAGGATTCCAATGTTTTTATGCATTTATTATTTGTATATGTAGAAGCAGATAGTAGTATTAGCCAAAATTGGTGCTAATCATATTTGGAATATGTAATAATAAAAAAAACTACTTAGAAACTTCTCACAATATAAAGAAAATATTAGAAAGGCAAAATTACAAATATGACAAATTGGATTTTTTATTGATTGAATGATTGAATAATGAATTAATTAATTTGTATTCTAGGGCATGTCAACTGATGTAGTTATTAGCCCTATAAGTATAGTGCATCCCAAGAGGTGGCAGTGTTTCTCTCCTGCTGGAACATGAGATTTGGCTCCAACCTACACATTGGCTTATGTGGTTTTCCTCTTCAGGGCAGCACTGCCCCAATCAAGAGTTTCCATTTGGTCTCCCAACATATGTCGTGTGTAGAGCATGTAAGTGTAATTACCAGTGTATGTCTGTCTATCTGCCTGTCTCTGAGTGTGTGTGTCTGTGTGTGTATCTGTCTGTCAGTGTGTCTGTCTGTCTATCTGTCTGTCAGAGTGTCTGACTGTCAGTGTGTCTCTCTGTGTGTCTGTCAGTGTGTCTGTCAGTGTGTCTGTCAGCGTGTCTGTCAGCGTGTCTGTCAGCGTGTCTGTCAGCGTGTCTGTCTGTGTGTCTGTCTGTGTGTCTGTCTGTGTGTCTGTCTGTGTGTCTGTCTGTGTGTCTGTCTGTGTGTCTGTCTGTGTGTCTGTCTATGTTTGCGTGTGTGAGCAAAGATGAGGAAGAAGATATTGCTTGCAGTACATGGCCCATTTGTGACGGTATTATTGATTTGGCATTTGCCTGGTACTAGGAGGAACTACAGAAAATTACTGATCAGAGCAAGCCAGCCACCACAATTTTTCTCCAGATACCGGTTGAATTTGACCTAACTATCTAGCTTGTGTTGAAAATCTGCCATCATTGAGACTCGAACCCCAGAACCTCCAGAGAAGCTGCAGTGGCAAAAGATTTTGCCTCTACATATTTTTTGCATAAATTTTGATAAAGGTATCTCTTATATTCACAGAAATGATTACCATATTTTCTATGCATTGGCATTTTCAATGTACAAAATATATGATTATTAATACTCAGCATCAAAGTTTGGATAAGATGAACTTTACCCCTTGCTTCCTGTAGCGCAATTCATGTTTCTCAATGGGAACTGAACTTTCAACATCCCATTTCAAAATGACTTTGTCATCTTCAACTTCAGATCCACGGTATTTGGGAATATCTGGAAAACCTGGAAAATAGGAAACACAGAAGATCAGCATTTTTTATGAATATTGAAGGATAACGTTCCAATAAGAAATTCTAAAAAAAATGTTGTATTTAAAATGAGAGAATATAAATGAAATTTCTTTCAATTTATATGAAAATTAAAAAGAAGAAAAAGTAATAATTAAAAAAAAAGGAAATTCATATATTCCTGAGGAGAAGAAAATAAAAAAAAATAATAAAATTATTATTACCTAGTAGTAGTATTTTTGAACAAACAACTAAAAACAAATTTGTTTTTTTAATTCCTGATTAAATACAACACTAATTCATATGTTATCAGAAAAAATGAAATCAGTTAAACTAGTACAGCCTAATGAAAACAAATTTTAACACAGCTTTTTTGTGAAAAATTATTTTTGTTTTAGGAAGAATGTTTTCATTTCTGTTAAAACATCTTAAAGAGACCCAAGTCAGTCAAAACTGGTTTCAACTATTTGTTAAAAAGAAATAACATTAGTTCAATATTTCCTCTCCAAAATAGATAATTATAGTTGTGGGCAGTAAATATTACTTTTCATGGAAATATTTTGTTAAAATTAGTTTCCATTAGGTAATACTACTTTTAACTGATTATGTTTTTGCCTGATAATCTAAAAAATGAAAATGATTTCTCAACCATACTACTACCACCTCATGGGAATATTTTCTACTTAGTTTGATTTCTCTAAAATGCTTAGGGAATAACAACTACTAAGTATATTATACTAAATAGTAAAAGTAAATTAGGTATTATAAAAGAAAATACAACATGCAATTCTTCTAGAATGTTGTTTGTGATTTCATATCAATGTAAAATTTGGTAAGTATTCATTCACCTAACAAAACAATGAGATTTCTGTCAATAGATACAGTGAAACCTGTTCCATTGGGTACCTTGATTAAACGGTCACATCCAACAAAGGTCATTGTTTTTGTGGAACTGATTAATTGTTCCATAAGAAGCTTGAAAAAATTCCCATTTTTAAGCAGCCCCCCTGAACAGATTTGTCTGGATATTATAGTTCAAGAGTAGGTGTTGTAATTTTATAGTTTGAACACTTTTTTTAAACACTTTTTTTCCCCCCCCCATAGCAAATAATGCAATTAGACCTTGTCACATTTTTTTTTCTTTCCCACTTCTCTTTTTAATTTCTAGTTAACCAATAATAATTTTTCTTTTCTAGTTAAGATAATTTCTTATTTCAATTACGTAATTTATTCCCCCACAGGGAAATAAAAGCTCTGATTTTTCTAGAGAATAACAAATTCCATTACAATCTTCAATTTTCTGTTTTCTATCAGCCTGCCACCTACCAGTAAACTTTACTTCAAGATATTCAATAAAAAACATTATTTGAGAGTAAGGCTCAGTGTCCAACACTGGGTGACATTATACTTATAAAGAAAAGCTACCTTACATGCCAATGGAATAAATATTTTTCAGCAAATTATTAAATATTCAAAACAATTAATGGCACAGTACCTTTCAGAAACGTTAAGGTACAATCCAAATGATTATTTTACTTGCCAAGAAAACACAGGGCCAATAGATAATTACAATTAACTATTTCAAAGCACTCTACATGAGAAGTACATGAGAATGTGTACAGGAAAAATACATTTGTTCATGAAGTGCATGTAGCATTCACTGCAAAATATTTTTTTTTAAATACATTTTATTTACAAAGAATTAACATTTGAAACTAAACTTAAAATTATTTATTCTCAATTTATGAATTATTTAAAATTATTTACTCTCAAGCAGACAATTTTTAACCAACTTTTCTGAAAAACGTTAATAATACAGAGATATGAATAAAAGGTTACTATTAAAAATATAATGAATGTTTACAAAATATAATGAATGAATAAAAGGTTATTATTGAAAATATAATGAAGATTTACTACTTCAGGGAAAGATCATCAAGAAAATGTCCAAAACATACAAAACTGCAATTTGCAATAAATCAATACTTTTAATCATGCACAAGGAGTGAAATTCTATGTAGGTACAAAAGTTCATAGGCTGTAAATCATCCCTTGATTAAAGCAGACAATTTTTGCAGTGTTATTTAAGGTCTTTCATTGTGAACATGTGCTAACAACAAGCATTACATGTGCACTACCATAAAATCTGTACTATTGCCATGAAATATTTTTAAATATGATTTAGATATAATATCATCTACATGCACACTAAACATGTTATGTAATTGCCTCTTTATGTCCATCCTACAGTTGGCATAAAACATTCAATCTGTAGTTCTCCCACTGTACATTGATATTTGCCCTTCACAGTTGGAATACATCTACTGTAATATGATGTGAGTTAGAGACTTGTAAGATATACAACAAAGAATGAGTCGCACAAAACTGTATTGCCCTGTATTGCCCTGTATTGTATAATTGCACTAATTATTGCCCATGTTTCAAGTGAAGCTTGAGCACTATTTGGATACATTATCTAAAGTAGGTCTGCTCAAATGGGTGGTCACTTAACATATCCTGACTCAGTGCTTATCTGATGGCCCACAGCTTGTAAGTCAAAGGGGAAGGGAGGGGATGGGACACGCTCAGGCCCAATCAGCTCTAGTCTAGTGAACGTGGAATGTGGGCCACTGCAGCAAGCCACTGTGGGCAGTCTGACCCCCTGTCCTTGAATTTGAGTATCCCCGATCTAAAGCACTGACCATCTGAAGGCTGTATTATTACTAAAAGAATAAATCTTTTAAATTTTATACATTATTCTTTTAGCATCCATTCCTGAAATGAAGGCTGTTTTATGATCAACTTGCATTACATTTAAAAAATACAAAAAATAAGGAGAAATGGAGAATGCTGAATGGAAAGAATTAAATGCACAAAAATTGCAAAAAAATTAATATTACTGTATATTTCCAAATACAAGGCATACCTTTTATTCAATTATAGTTTGCTAAATAGCATTAATAATAGTATATTTGCATATAAGTTGCAATTCATATCCACACACATAGTGACCATTCTCAATCACTACCTCGTTTTCAAATATACATCATAGAAATAATTGATACTCTCTTATTCTTATATTTATTAAATTTGCAACAACAGAACATGTATATTCTCAAGCTGTCATGATCATTCCCAAGTATCGTTCTCGCTGATAATGAACAATGGTATTTGGTACCATCTAATAATCCCCTCACTGGAATCTAAACTGCAGACAATATTAAATTATATGCAGACATATTTCACCTGAAGCTAATGACATTAAGGGCATTGCTAATGGAGCAAGTCTTGAAAACGCTGGTATCTAGACCCCTCAGAATCTCCTTCCATACCACTAATACTAACTGAGCAAGAACCTCAACTTGCTCTATCCTTTCAGATCTTTTAAAATGTATCTGAAATCAGCTAGTTGCCATCCTTCTCTGGAAGGAATATGGAGATATTCCTTCCTCATGCCAATCCATACAGAATAATTAGATTACCCTTCTCCCTTCTCACCAAATCAAAACCTAACAAGGATGGCAATTTGAGTAATGCACTAAGCTTTTGGATCCATATGGTCTTGAACATACATCGATCATCATTATCCTCCAGACTCTTTTCTACATTTTATGATAACATCAATCACAAAATCTTCTGAAAGGACTTTTCTCTATTTCAGAGTGATATAAGCACAGGGAAATTATTTTTCCTAGCTCTATGATATAAGGCAACAACTTCTTACTATCTGCAGTAGTTTAATCCAACAGTGACTTACTGATTTTCACCATCAGTATTTCAGATAGGCACCTGCTTTGCACTCACTTCTTCAATTGGAGTTATGAGTCCAATCAGCATTATTATCTCTTAAAAGGGAAAGTTACTTTGTTTACAAATGTGTTTGTATAATGCTGAAAAGTAGTTTTTTTTAGCAAGCAATATGATTTTAACGATAGCAGGTTATTTTTGATTGATAAAAAAGCATGGTAAAAGAACTCATAGGTAGGTGTGTTCAAATTCCTTGCATAGTGATGGCATATGTTACAATTGTGTCATTCCATTTGAAGCATTTCAGAATGAAATAAATTGGCTGTTCGACCATCTTTTGTAAATTACTCATAAGTAGGTTATAGAAGCTTATTAACCTAAATTGCATGGAATTTAGAAAATTTTGGCCTGCAAATTAAAGCAAATTGACATATATATAATATTTGTATTTAGGTAATATTTGCAACAAAAACTATTGAAAACAAATGAACAAATTTTGACTTTTAGAGAGTAATTTTTTAAAGAAGGAATGAAATACAATATTTTTAAACCTACTTAATTTGTACACTGGAGTTTGGTATCATAGTAATCTTTTGCTTTTGTGAATTTAAAATTTTAATTGGTCCCCCATATGTAGTATTACAGTTGAAAATTTGGAAAATCTCCAAAATTCCAGTTTTTAGGTTAATTTTTAAGTGGTGTGCTACTTTTCATTGATATTGAAATTGCTTTATTACATTCTTATATCCAATCCACGTTAGTACCTTTGATTAGACCTGAAATGAACAAGTTATCTGAAGATGGCATTTTAGGTTGAAGGGTCTCTAAGCATTTGATTCTGCTACACCAAATGCAGGTAAGACTAGCTTGCTAATTACCATATTTTTCGACTTGTAAGATTTTTTTTTTTTTTTTAACTGATTGATGTTTACTTTATGAATACCATTGTTATTTCTCTCCATGATGAGCTACCAAAAGCAAACTTACTTCTGACTTCTTACAAGAATAGTCTTTTCTCTTAACAATTCTCACAGTAACGTTGTAGTGTCCATTGTTATTCTCAAGTAACTACTAGTTTCCTAAAAGAATAAGAATTTGGTGAGATGGTTTAAAAAGATGAGAGCTAATAAAATGAAAAACTTTAAAACTTGTTAAGGTATACTAAAATATTTATGCTATTCATTTATAACTATTTCCACTTTCTATATCTTTTGCTTTTTGAAGTATGTTGAATGTTTCATTTCTTTTTCACTTTTAATATCACTGATTTTAGTGTGCATTATACTGGGAAATATACAGCAAATAGGACATGCAAAGGAAAAAAAACTATCCCTGCCTAATATATAATTTAATTAGCATATATAACATAAATGTATTGTTGAAAATATTTTTAAGAAATGTGTTTTTTCTAATAAAAAGACAAACAAAATACTGAAAAAATCACCTGTAAGTGTAATGTTTTTCTGTCTAATGCCGTGTTTATTTTTGGCAACGCAAGAATACGTTCCAAAATCTGATTTCTCCAGGTTTTTAATACGGAGTATATAGGTGTTGTTATTTGCAGAAACCTCAAAACGCGATGTTCCTATTTCCATTTCTTGCCCATCCTTGTACCATTTCAGCATTGGCTTTGGTTGTCCTGACACAGTGCATGCAAGATCAACAGTCTCTCCTTCCCCACTATTTATCTTACTCTTTTGAGCAGTCACTTGTGGTCTGTCTGGAATAAAGTAATATCAAGTGAATATTATTCATATTGTAAAGAAGATTGGAGGAAAAGATATGATAAAAATGTAAGAATTATCGAAGAAGAATCTTCCACAGGGTTAGCCACCCTTTCAGTCTCACAAGGCAATTACATTGTTTCATTTATCAGGGTTAGGGAAAACATGAATATGAACAATATTGCTAAGTAATTCATTTTTTAATTGCAGTTTGGAATAATAGTAGCCCAGTTACAAAGGATTGTAGAACCTATTTGCAGCAAATACTCACTCAAACTAGCATACTCCTTTTTCCTCATAAACCAAAGCAACATAATCACTATGGAATTCTGCTTCATTATGAGAAATTGAATTTAAAGTTGTAAGAATGATGCAAATAAACATCATTTTCACATCTCGTAGTAATACATTTCACATCTTGGAATAAAACCCCTGATGCCTACTACAGACAGGTGAATCTTTCTTTCTTACTTCAAAACAGCATATGTTTAGTCATTACTAGGTGGCAGATTTTAATGAAATGTCTTTTTTTTTTCTTTTCACTTTAGAATAATGTTGTTTAGTATAGAAATTAATTTTATGATAAGACAAAAGGAAATGACCCATTTTTATATGATTTCCCCCCCCATTTCAACTAATAATTCATTTTTTACATTTTTATGTAATTTTTAATGCATTTTTCACTGATTTCATTGATTTAATATCATTTTAATGGTACTTGCTTCAGATAATATTTACAAAATGCAAAAAATGTTCTCCAGTAAAAACTTGAGTAGCCTATTTGATTTCTTCACTCGAATTGTTTATCACCTTTTATATGTAATCTAAGGTTCCTGTAACACCTATCAGCAACATTGTCAGTTCGGCTGATTTTGGGATAAACAAAGATAGAAATTTCCTGATAAAAAACAGTCCAAAACCAAATGTTTGCCAGGTGAGTGCTGTTAAATGAATAGAAGAAGCCTCAATGACATCAGTAACATATCCAGCTTGAGTTGTTCATCTGAGGTGTTTTTGATCACATTTTTTACATAACTTTTTTTTGCTTTTAGGACATTTTAAAACCATTTTAAGAGCATTTTATTAATAATTTTTGGCAATGTTTTAGATCATCAAAATCTGCCCGCTAGTGATTACAATCCTAATTAAGTTGTTCTTTATTGTTGTTGTTGTTCTTCTTATTTTTGGTTGGGTCTTCTAACTAGCCATTCTCCAGAAAGAATTGGATTCAAAACTTCTGTCCAAATTCTACTAAAGTACATCCCACACATGGCAAGGAGTCAGGAGCAAAAGCATTTAACAAAACAGTGTCACAGAAACATCATGCAAATGCTGCAGAAACATTTAAAAATAAACACACACCCTCTTATTAAGCATACATCCATTTGTGTTGTTCATTCTAGGTGCAATTACATTATCATACATGCCACAAAGAGTGAAATACAAGAAGAAACAAAATAAAATGACTTATTAAATATTAAAAAAATATAAAGTTACCTCAATTTATTTACTATATTTCATACACAAATATACCAACACACAATGCAAAACAAAATTTAATAATTAATAATCAAATTAAAGATTGAAAATCAAGAAAACAAGTCAAATTATTTTGACTAAAAAAAGTTGAAGTCCAATAAACTAGAAGAGCTTTAAAAATCAAATTAAATATGATTAAATTCTTACTGTTTAAAAAACCAACCAAACATTCAGTTAGAGGAAGATTAAAACTGTTGAATGAAAAATAGAAAGAGAAAACAAGTTCAATGACAAGCTTAGTTTAATTTGTCTTGAATACTTACTGGCAACATTAACTATTATTGTGGCGTCTACTGGCCGTCCAACATGATTGTCGGCAATACATTTGTAGTGACCTTCATGATGTTTTGTTACACTTTTTACAGTTAAAACACTTCCATCTTCATTGAAGGTAGCATCAGGAACTTCCCTGCCCTGTAAAGATTCTTCCATTGCCATTATTGCCAAAACACAGTTTGAAAAATATTAGAAAACCATAATCCACACAAATCCAAATTTTATTAATGATACTTCATTGATCTAATAATTTATGAGACTTCTCTCAACCAAAAATAGGAAACATGTTTTCATCAATAAAAACCAAATTACAAGAAAATAAATATTTGTTAGTGTCCTTCTAAAGTAATTCTTCTTCCTCTTCTTGAATACAAGCAACATCTCCAATCACAATTCAAGTTATAATACTTGTTCATTTCCTCTTAAATTAAAATTCTTTTGCCAATTAAGTATTCTATGGAAATAAAAGTTTCTCATATTTCATTGAGAATTTAAATTTATCATTACTATTGGTTTTTAAGTTTATTTTCCTCATTCCTCCAAAGCAAAATGTATCATGCAGCCTTTCAAAATGTTTAGATCTGCCACCATAGTTGGAACACTGAAGCTATTTAGACATTAAATTTGGATCTTCTCGTGATTCAGTGTATTATTGTCCATACCAGGACATCTGGGTACTAAAGAACTTTTTCTTGAAACTACAAAACTCTGACCTTGTTAATCAGAGGACACTGAAAACATTTTTCAAACAACAGTAACATGTCCTCAGAAATGACTCTTTAAGCAATCATCCAATTATAATTTGTGTGAAAATTTGACTTTTCAATTAAAAACATTAAATATTTGAAATAATATCCATTTTTTTCAACAGGGCTTAGGAAAAGTCACAATGTCACTAGTTTATAGTTCGATTTTAAAGAGTGACTTAAAATAACAAGAATAATTAAGAAATAAGTAAGATAAAAATCATTGTTTCAAACCTGGAGGGTCCACTTGACAGTAGGCTGAGGATATCCCCATACATTACAGGTCAATGTCAGAGACTGACCAAGGGTTACTGATTGCTTTTGACTGTGACTCAGAATTTTTGCTGGAGCTGCAAACAAATGTTACGATTATGAAAAAATTATCAGAAAAAAATTATAGACTAATTCTTTTTGGGAGTGACATATGGTTACTGATTGCTGGGCTGTTCTTTTAGGGCAATGTCTATTTATTAAGTATGAATACACTTCACGACTGTTCTTAAGATAGCACTTCTATAGTATCTATATAGGCCCACGTCCATTTCACCATTAGAACCTGAACATGCCTATTTCTTCAACATGTCTGTTTGGAGTCATTAAAACCATGAGAATAAATTTGAAACTTTTACTGTGCAGAAAATTACTCTGATTGAACTCTGCAACAAAAGAGGCAGAGATCATGCATTGTCTTTTATTCCAGAATTAAAATATGCACAAACAGGTGAAAATAGAAATATTACTTTCTGGATTTAAAATTGTTACAAATAAATAGAGGCATAGAGCTATGTTTGAGTATTTATATTTCTAAATGTGTTTCTTCTAATATTTAAATCTTCTGACCTTGATAAAACTATCCAAAGTTAAATAAAATGTATGCCAATAAGACATTTTCTCAACATTTTAAATTGCATTTTTGAGAAATCATTCCATCTATTTTAACGTTCTTGTATGAGTTCATTAACACAGAGTAAAGAGAAAGTCATGTATTGTTGTGAAAAATCAATGCTGAGACTTTAAGGGAAATTTATGTTTTGGGAACCTCTAATGTCGAAAAAGATTTTTTTTCTTCTTCTTTCTTTTCAAAACGACTGCTTAACTGTCCATTCAACCATCTATCCTTGAACAACACTAATGCCTACACTACACATAGGAATTTTCCAAAAATGAATATTCCTTGAAATATTTGATCTGTCTAGTTGCTGCAAATTAAAATGAACCTTTAGTTTGTGAGAGTACACATTAAGACCCCGGGATATTTTCAAAATTTTATCAAATTTTAGAAAACTAATAAGGGAAAGTCTGTACCATTATGTAGCACCACTACTTTCTTTCTTGAAAAATGTTATCATTATCTCAGCGAGATGAGTGCAAGTATAGTAATTTCAATTTACGAGATGAAGAATTAGAGGACACAGAACTCTGTGTGTGTGTGTGTGTGTGTGTGTGTGTGTGTGTGTGTGTGTGTGTGTGTGTGTGTGTGTGTGTGTGTGTGTGTGTGTGTGTGTGTGTGTGTGTGTGTGTGTGTGTGTGTGTGTGTGTGTGTGTGTGTGTGTGTGTGTGTGTGTGTGTGTGTGTGTGTGTGTGTGTGTGTGTGTGTGTGTGTGTGTGTGTGTGTGTGTGTGTGTGTGTGTGTGTGTGTGTGTGTGTGTGTGTGTGTGTGTGTGTGTGTGTGTGTGTGTGTGTGTGTGTGTGTGTGTGTGTGTGTGTGTGTGTGTGTGTGTGTGTGTGTGTGTGTGTGTGTGTGTGTGTGTGTGTGTGTGTGTGTGTGTGTGTGTGTGTGTGTGTGTGTGTGTGTGTGTGTGTGTGTGTGTGTGTGTGTGTGTGTGTGTGTGTGTGTGTGTGTGTGTGTGTGTGTGTGTGTGTGTGTGTGTGTGTGTGTGTGTGTGTGTGTGTGTGTGTGTGTGTGTGTGTGTGTGTGTGTGTGTGTGTGTGTGTGTGTGTGTGTGTGTGTGTGTGTGTGTGTGTGTGTGTGTGTGTGTGTGTGTGTGTGTGTGTGTGTGTGTGTGTGTGTGTGTGTGTGTGTGTGTGTGTGTGTGTGTGTGTGTGTGTGTGTGTGTGTGTGTGTGTGTGTGTGTGTGTGTGTGTGTGTGTGTGTGTGTGTGTGTGTGTGTGTGTGTGTGTGTGTGTGTGTGTGTGTGTGTGTGTGTGTGTGTGTGTGTGTGTGTGTGTGTGTGTGTGTGTGTGTGTGTGTGTGTGTGTGTGTGTGTGTGTGTGTGTGTGTGTGTGTGTGTGTGTGTGTGTGTGTGTGTGTGTGTGTGTGTGTGTGTGTGTGTGTGTGTGTGTGTGTGTGTGTGTGTGTGTGTGTGTGTGTGTGTGTGTGTGTGTGTGTGTGTGTGTGTGTGTGTGTGTGTGTGTGTGTGTGTGTGTGTGTGTGTGTGTGTGTGTGTGTGTGTGTGTGTGTGTGTGTGTGTGTGTGTGTGTGTGTGTGTGTGTGTGTGTGTGTGTGTGTGTGTGTGTGTGTGTGTGTGTGTGTGTGTGTGTGTGTGTGTGTGTGTGTGTGTGTGTGTGTGTGTGTGTGTGTGTGTGTGTGTGTGTGTGTGTGTGTGTGTGTGTGTGTGTGTGTGTGTGTGTGTGTGTGTGTGTGTGTGTGTGTGTGTGTGTGTGTGTGTGTGTGTGTGTGTGTGTGTGTGTGTGTGTGTGTGTGTGTGTGTGTGTGTGTGTGTGTGTGTGTGTGTGTGTGTGTGTGTGTGTGTGTGTGTGTGTGTGTGTGTGTGTGTGTGTGTGTGTGTGTGTGTGTGTGTGTGTGTGTGTGTGTGTGTGTGTGTGTGTGTGTGTGTGTGTGTGTGTGTGTGTGTGTGTGTGTGTGTGTGTGTGTGTGTGTGTGTGTGTGTGTGTGTGTGTGTGTGTGTGTGTGTGTGTGTGTGTGTGTGTGTGTGTGTGTGTGTGTGTGTGTGTGTGTGTGTGTGTGTGTGTGTGTGTGTGTGTGTGTGTGTGTGTGTGTGTGTGTGTGTGTGTGTGTGTGTGTGTGTGTGTGTGTGTGTGTGTGTGTGTGTGTGTGTGTGTGTGTGTGTGTGTGTGTGTGTGTGTGTGTGTGTGTGTGTGTGTGTGTGTGTGTGTGTGTGTGTGTGTGTGTGTGTGTGTGTGTGTGTGTGTGTGTGTGTGTGTGTGTGTGTGTGTGTGTGTGTGTGTGTGTGTGTGTGTGTGTGTGTGTGTGTGTGTGTGTGTGTGTGTGTGTGTGTGTGTGTGTGTGTGTGTGTGTGTGTGTGTGTGTGTGTGTGTGTGTGTGTGTGTGTGTGTGTGTGTGTGTGTGTGTGTGTGTGTGTGTGTGTGTGTGTGTGTGTGTGTGTGTGTGTGTGTGTGTGTGTGTGTGTGTGTGTGTGTGTGTGTGTGTGTGTGTGTGTGTGTGTGTGTGTGTGTGTGTGTGTGTGTGTGTGTGTGTGTGTGTGTGTGTGTGTGTGTGTGTGTGTGTGTGTGTGTGTGTGTGTGTGTGTGTGTGTGTGTGTGTGTGTGTGTGTGTGTGTGTGTGTGTGTGTGTGTGTGTGTGTGTGTGTGTGTGTGTGTGTGTGTGTGTGTGTGTGTGTGTGTGTGTGTGTGTGTGTGTGTGTGTGTGTGTGTGTGTGTGTGTGTGTGTGTGTGTGTGTGTGTGTGTGTGTGTGTGTGTGTGTGTGTGTGTGTGTGTGTGTGTGTGTGTGTGTGTGTGTGTGTGTGTGTGTGTGTGTGTGTGTGTGTGTGTGTGTGTGTGTGTGTGTGTGTGTGTGTGTGTGTGTGTGTGTGTGTGTGTGTGTGTGTGTGTGTGTGTGTGTGTGTGTGTGTGTGTGTGTGTGTGTGTGTGTGTGTGTGTGTGTGTGTGTGTGTGTGTGTGTGTGTGTGTGTGTGTGTGTGTGTGTGTGTGTGTGTGTGTGTGTGTGTGTGTGTGTGTGTGTGTGTGTGTGTGTGTGTGTGTGTGTGTGTGTGTGTGTGTGTGTGTGTGTGTGTGTGTGTGTGTGTGTGTGTGTGTGTGTGTGTGTGTGTGTGTGTGTGTGTGTGTGTGTGTGTGTGTGTGTGTGTGTGTGTGTGTGTGTGTGTGTGTGTGTGTGTGTGTGTGTGTGTGTGTGTGTGTGTGTGTGTGTGTGTGTGTGTGTGTGTGTGTGTGTGTGTGTGTGTGTGTGTGTGTGTGTGTGTGTGTGTGTGTGTGTGTGTGTGTGTGTGTGTGTGTGTGTGTGTGTGTGTGTGTGTGTGTGTGTGTGTGTGTGTGTGTGTGTGTGTGTGTGTGTGTGTGTGTGTGTGTGTGTGTGTGTGTGTGTGTGTGTGTGTGTGTGTGTGTGTGTGTGTGTGTGTGTGTGTGTGTGTGTGTGTGTGTGTGTGTGTGTGTGTGTGTGTGTGTGTGTGTGTGTGTGTGTGTGTGTGTGTGTGTGTGTGTGTGTGTGTGTGTGTGTGTGTGTGTGTGTGTGTGTGTGTGTGTGTGTGTGTGTGTGTGTGTGTGTGTGTGTGTGTGTGTGTGTGTGTGTGTGTGTGTGTGTGTGTGTGTGTGTGTGTGTGTGTGTGTGTGTGTGTGTGTGTGTGTGTGTGTGTGTGTGTGTGTGTGTGTGTGTGTGTGTGTGTGTGTGTGTGTGTGTGTGTGTGTGTGTGTGTGTGTGTGTGTGTGTGTGTGTGTGTGTGTGTGTGTGTGTGTGTGTGTGTGTGTGTGTGTGTGTGTGTGTGTGTGTGTGTGTGTGTGTGTGTGTGTGTGTGTGTGTGTGTGTGTGTGTGTGTGTGTGTGTGTGTGTGTGTGTGTGTGTGTGTGTGTGTGTGTGTGTGTGTGTGTGTGTGTGTGTGTGTGTGTGTGTGTGTGTGTGTGTGTGTTTTGTGTGGACTAAGTGTTGTGTCTAAAGGTCACATAGATTTTTTTATAAATGAATACCAAGTGGAATTTTGAAGAATGTTGTGTGTGTTTTCATTTAAGTGTTTAATAGGAAAGTTAATTGTGTATTGCATTTCGTAAATTTCTTGTTTATTGAATTTGAAATTATAGAATATTTTGAAAGCTTAATTTGCGTAATTTGGTGCAAAGAGAGTGCAGAGAGCCCACGTTCCTGAATTTAGAAATAAGTTTGTATGACCTATCCTTGCACAAAATGTACCTGCTGAAATAATAAACCGATGGTCACATACCTTGCACCCACCTTGGGGACTCAAATTTACAAAAAAAATTGTTTAAATTAAATAAAGATTGAGTTGAACCGTAGTTGAATTACAAGTGGAACCTACTCATATATTTTGTGGAATCGTTTATGTCTAATTGGGAGGGTTGTTGAACAATTTGTTCAAGATTTGATACTGTACTGTAATCTCAAGAGTGGTTTTTCAGAAATATTTGGTGAGTGAATTTGCATATTGTGTCCAGTGGTTAATATTAAGATTGATTCATTCTAAAATAGAATTTATTGCAAAAATAGCTAAGAAATATAATATTGCCAGGAATTTAACTCCAAACGCAGATAGTGGGAAGGAATTTCATGTTAGTGAGGACAAGGGGTATTACCAGAGGATAGAGAAACTATTTAGGTATAAATGCTCTTCAGAAGGTGGGGGTGTAGGAAAGACTAGTGCTGTATCGGAATCTCAACAGACTTCTCCGCAATCTGAGAACGTAGAAGATGAGAGAGTTTGAATTTATTAATAGCATGCTTAACAGGGCCATTTATGAACCAGATTGAAATTAAATTGTGAATGCAGGCAGAGAGTTTAGGTAATAAGATTGCGACAGGCAATACCACATTAGAAATAAAATTTTCTGAATTAGATAGCAAACTAGAAGGAAAACTTTCAGAGAATAGTCGTAAATTAGTAGGGAAACTTCCAAAAGATAATAGTAAATTAGATAAGATACTTTTATAGAATAATAGTAGATTAGAAGCAAAATTTTCTGAATTACACAGTAAACTAGAAGAAAAAATTCTCAGAATAATAGTAAATTAGAAGAAAAGCTATCAGAGAATACTACCAGATTAGAGGCTAAATTCATCGAACTAGACAGCAGATTAGAAGAAAACAACAAACGTTTGGAAGGTAATTTAAAAACTCAATTTTTAGAATTGGCTGAACAATAGAAGGTTAATTTTAAGGAGGAAGTTCAACAAGAAATTGCACAGGAACATAAATTTAAAGTTATGATTCAGGATATAGGTCAAGGGCTAGGCCTAAAGATTAGTGAGAAAGCTACAGGGTTAGAGGAAAAAATGGAAAAAACAGCATGTGATAATGACTGCCATTTCAGACAGGCAAACAACGCTTGAGAAAGGGATAGATCAATTTCAGAATGTAGATTCTGAACTGATAAAAAGTTCAAACTAATAAGTTGGATAGTGGAATTAGGGCCTTATTGGAGCAAGATGGTGTTTTGCAACATCATATCAATGAGTACAGGATCAAAGTTGTAGAATTGAAAATGAATATTAAGAATATTAGAATTCAATATTCAAATATTTTCTTTAATTTTTTTCCTTCAAAACAACAAAGTGCCCTTAAAAAATAGGCACAAATTGGATTTTCAAAAGTTGCCAAAGGGTAAATTTCATCCACGTCTTTCCAGAATTATAATATTGAATATACAGATTTTTGCTTGCTCTCATACTACATATGGAAATTTCCATGTAGGTCCAGGTTTTACTCTTCTTTAATATTCTTGAAGACATATTTCAATTCTATTAGGGGACTGAAAAATTGGAAAAACATGCAATAATGTCTTATTAGATCTATATACATGCACTGATGGATAGCAGCTGGACAATTCTGAGAAAGCAAGCTCAGCCTTACAAAGTTATGAGACAAACCAGCATGAGAAAGCCTGTACCATTCCATTGCACCCCCTAGTTTTGTAATAAAATCTTTCTTCAAAAACAGATATTTAAACAAGATCAATGAACAATGTGTTAAAAAATATGAGTAGTGTGGAACATATTTCTAATGGAACATATAACGAAAGTAATTCTAAAACCAAGATTTTGTCAAAAAGGGCTCAACATTTTTTCTTTAACTTTTTTCCTTGAAAAGTGCAAAGTATGCTTATAAAAATGGCACAGATCTCTGATTCTTTTTAAAAATTACATTTTACATTGATTCAAATTACAAATAATACAAGAAAGTATGTGCTGTTTTAACACCTTTAAGTTTTATAATGCAATCTATTCTATTCTTTAAAAGGAGATTTCTGAATTATTTCATGTAATCATTTCTGAAAATATTTACTTCACAAGCATTACTAAAGAAAATTGAAACAACAATCACACCTCATGTGTAAATTTTGTTAAATAAGTAATGTGTTTTAAGATAACTAGGCCTACCCATTTGAGCAGAAATACTTTTGCAAAAGTCATTTATTAAATGAAAACTAATTTTAATGATAAATACATGATAATGGTATGATAATAAAATTAAAATTCAGTACTCACCTGGGACTTTCAAATAGTGAGTCAAGTTGGCAAGAGGCTGGGAGACAATCTGGCATGTATATGTACCAGAGTCCTCTGGCCTGACATTTTTAATCAAAAGAGTCATATTAGGAAATCTACTAACACGTTCTTTGTCACCCAAGATAGAATCCTTGATAGTAATGGTTTGAGTTCCATTCAGCCACATCTGAACCATTTTACCTGAAGAAATCATTAAATATTATTAAACAATATAGTCCAAACTTTATCAACTTTTCATGAACATTTGCAAGACCATATTTCATGAACATTGTCAGGGGTCATTTTAAAAGATTTCTTCACTAACAGATTAAGGATGAATTCTAATAATGAGTTTGTTTGTGTGTGTAATTAGTTCATATTTTCCCGTTTTCTTAATATATTCAGACTTTAATTTAAGAAATTTAATGATTCCATGAGAATCTTCTACTAATATAAAGAACTGGATATTACTGAATTGGCATTTAAATAATAAAATTCACTTTTGCTCCTCTGGCTGGGTTGAGAAAGAGACGCCCTCCTCCCCGATCAGCTATGGTGTAATTGTGTTATGGATGTACTTGGCGCTAATGCTTAGAGCTACCCACCACCATATAAAATGTGTTTCATTTTTGTGTTCCTGTACTAATCTACTTATTGTATGAAACTTTCCAAACAGTTCCTTACAATTATCTTAAGCAAATGAGAAGTTAAATTATTCTACTGTTTTTAAACATTTCTTCAATTTCCCATGGGGACCATATTACCATCTCTCAAAATTAAATCCAAACTTCCCAATTCACTTAGAACCCAATAGCATCTTATGGTTGACTTTTTAAGTTTTTTTTTGTTTTTGTGTTTGCTTCCAAGCCCATTTGGCGAAAATAAAATCTTCACTACACCACAACAGCGGAGGAGGTGTGCTCACCGATGCTGTCCACCTGGCAGGGGAACATTACGTCGTCCCCGGGCCGCATGGTGTAGTTGACAGGGGAGGAGAAGAAGGTGGGCGGCGGGGCAGGGGAGGACTCCTCCTCCTCCTCGCCCGTGCCCTCGTCCTCGTAGTTTTCCGGCTCGTCGTTGTTGTAGTCGGAGCCGTCCTCCTCGTCGGCGGCAGTGCTGCGCCGCGCGCGCCCGTGGGTCACTCCTGCAGCACACGCAACGAGCACACGTTATTGAGTGCGATTTATTTGGTCGTGCACCTGACGTAAATCAGCTGTTGCGATTTCAACCAATCGGAAGCTTGAATGTCACTACAGTGACGTCACTGTGGAGACGTTCAAGCCTCCGATTCGATGAAACCGTGAACACCTGATTTACGTCAAGTCCAGTATTAAATAAATCCTAGGGTAGGGATCATGGTGGAAATATCTCCACCGTGGGTGGAAAGAGAAAACCGGTGGTCGTTCTGCGCAGCATCAGTTTGCATCATGAACCACATAACCACAGCAAGGGTACTTCATTTGCAAAGCCAGACTGGCCGCTGCTCGCCACGTTGCATGACGAGCGAGAAGTATTGAGATGCATTTTGAAAGCGTCTTAAAGTGACAATTTCCAACGGTGACCAATCAATAATAACTCGATGAAGATGTACAAGATCCAATATTTAAAATAAACGCTTCATATATCTGTTCAAATGACTTGTAACAATGTGATAATTTTGGTTTCTGGCTGTATTTAAAATTCCCGCTAATACTGTGACGCAAACTGGTGCCTGAAGTTCATTGGCTGAAGTCGGAAACGATGCACAAGAGCTCACCCATCTCTTTCCATCGTGCTAGGGATGCGACATCGATGTCGATATTTGCAAAACGATATTTTTGTATAAATATCGACGTATTTATTTAATATCGATTTATTGATGCCGATGTTTTTACTTTGTTGATATTTTTGAATGAAAAAATATAATAAAAAATACAACAATTTTAAGATATCTATAATTTGAACATTCTTTAGAATAAAGTCAAACAAAGAGTGAAAAATAAGTTAGTCGAAATGTTGTTGATAAATGTAGTGTATAATTTTTGTTATATCCAATACGATAATAAACATTTTATTAATTGTTATGAGACTTTTTTGATTTTGTTTTGACAGCTAAATCTCAATTATAAATGAATAAACATGACCACTGTGACATGAAAACGCCCCCCTCCCTGCATGTAAACACTGATGACAGAGGTTTCTAAAAGAGATTTGCAAACATCGATGTTCAGAAATATCAATGGTTTTGGGCCGATGTATTTTGAACATCGATTTTTAAAATTTGGACGAAATCGATATTTTGGAACGTAAATATTTTGTTTTCGCATCCTTAACTGCTACGCGAGTGAAGTGATGTTAGTGTTGATGGCATCAGTGAGGCTCGATGGCACGGATGGCACATTGAAAAGTCCGCTTTACGCAGTTGACCACACAAGAGAATAGTTGTAAAAGCGGCTTGGAAACTACAAGTAATATGCGAGACGGGGTCAATAAAATATAATATGTTCGTTGTAATAATTTGTATTCAACATTTTACATTTTGTTTCTCTGATTGCCACAAATCTGCATCACGGGACAGCAGAAAGTGCGGCACGGGACAGCCAGCTTTGCTACTCACAAGAGACGGTAATCAAAACAAGGAAAATAAACTTTTTCTACTCCTAATAATTGGACTTATGACTATGGATCTCGAGTCATCCATGATCACAGACCTCAGAATCATTATTAATCATTATTATTAATTCTGTTTTAGCAGATATCCCCTACCAGGGACACCCCTTGATACCCCTTCGCTAGTGATGTACATTACTCATCTTTCTTAATCACTTTCGCTGACCATTTGAGCTGCGATATTCTCTCAGAAAGGAGAGCACACATTTCCCAACTAACCACTTGCACTATAACACATGCATTTCGAGTTCGAATGAATTCAGGTTGGCTGTAAAATGCGGAACATTACCGACTTTTGGATTCAAGAGACCCTAGACAAACCCTTCAATCGTGGGACTTCCGAAGTTCTTTTCGCGTCTCCCCCCTTTCCTCTTGGCACGTGGTCGCGTGCGGCGCGAGCCACGCCCAAAGCCGCCCTTCTCTCTCGCCGCATCTTCTGCCCTCTTCCTCTCTTTTATCCAGCTTGCCGTTCGCAAACATTCTTTTACGGTCGGAAGGAGCATTTGAAGCCTTATCATTGCAATAAATGCATTACTCGCTGTTATTCGATTGCGCTTTAGTAATAATTTAAGTTGACATTGTCTTTACCGACAAATTTATTTGAATGATGGGTGCTTTCAATGGCTTAACCACCATCTTTAGATCTGACGTTCAGGGTACAGTACTCGACCTGAAGAAGCTTATCATTGAAAATAAATTCATTGATAAGTTGATTTATGAGTAACAAAGCTATTAGTGCATCACTTGTAGATCAATAAGTTTCATGAACATAGAGCGGCGGTACACGGTATTCGTTTTCTGACGGTGGCTTTCAGAATACTTCAGTAGTATTAAATATAATCTTAATATATAAAAATGTACGTACGATTGTTTCCCAACAACAGGTATTGGACGACTGAAGGGATTGCTGACAAATTTTGCACGATTACTTCTGAGAAGTCGAGAAAAGGTTCGCAACTCGAAAATGTTACCCTCAATTTGTGTTACTCGAATCACGCAATGCAAAGCATTGCTGCCGGGCGACAACAAATTTCGCCAGAAGGGGTAGGGACAGGCAGGGCGGAGCAGGCGGAACGTACGTCCGGTTACTCCAGCAAGATATACCCCAGCTGTATGTTCCTCTACAAACAATAAAATACAAACTAATTCTTATATCAATACAAGAGATTGGGGTTATTATTGTTCTGACGTGTTTAAGAAATACTCCTATTGAGTTTTAAGCACGACCGAACTTCAGAGAAAAATTATAGTAATTTTCATCGTAACATTTAAACATACAATGTACCGCGTTATTTGAAATAACTCTCATATCATCGTACTAACGTCTGAATATGCCATACACCTACAGAAGCATGCAATCATTACCATTAACGTTGTTGTAACCCATCGAAATGCAATGGTGAAGAAGAAGATACATGTCCACAGTGTACATAAAAAATATTGCACAACACATCGAAAATCATTAACAATTCTACAACCGAGTGTTTCGGACTATGGCGCATTAAATCTAAACCATTTTATAAAATAAAACAGCGCGCATATTAATTTTTGGGGCAGAAAGTTTCCATAACTCGAAAAATCAGAGATGCGATAAATAACATGCACAAAATGATGTTTAAACGATACAATAAGAACAATAAGGTGTTCAAAATCATGAAAATTAAAGCAGCATGAGCGCACGAAAAATAAAAGAGAGCACGCAAGAACGAAACGCGGAAGTGAAGGCGGTCTGGACGGGAAGACGCGTGAAGGAAGCGGCGGTGGTTGGTTGGGCGCAAAATGGCGCTTCAGCCAAATGTCACCGCCCCACCCCTAGCGGCGACCTTTTCCCTCTTGCTCGCTTCCACCCCAATCCACGTCCCCCCCCCTTATTCGGTCGGACCACAACATGCCGCCAGAGGCCCCCGCGAGGACCAGGCGCGACGCAACCACTTTCAGAAAGGGGGCGTAACGTTTTTAAGATCAATAACTTCTAAACAAGCTCATGTCTTTTATGCGAGTGCGTTAGCGTGTGCTGTGAAGAGTCCTGACCTGAAGTTTTGTCGACAGGAAACTCTTGGTTTCGAGTTCGACAGAGGCGGATTTTCGCTATTTAACTGGGTGTCACTGCCAGGGTATGAATTCTAGATGGCGGCTGGGATGATCAGTGACAGCTCGGGCCAGGTGTGGCATGTTAGCGCTACGACCAGTGGCACAGCAAGGTGGAGGCAGAAGGGGCGGATACATCCACGTGTCACCATTGTACGGGTGTTACCTTGAGATAATTTTAATTTAAAATTGTGTAATGTAAACGTTTTCATTAAAGATTGCAGAGGGCCTTTGTCAAGTTTGACGATAAATTTATATTTTTGTTATTTAATTTAAAATTTCTGAAATATTAAAGTATTATCAAGAAAAAGGATGCAACACACATATTTGAAGTAAATATTATTAATTGTTTTTTATTAATATTCAAACAAACTTCTTAATTATTATATGTTGGAAATAATGATAACAGAATGATAAATATAATCTCGTTTTTAATATGAAAATTGTTGATATACTTAAGAACATATTTTTGTTCATTTGTGGGAATTAACATTATATCTTTTGCCCCGGATGCCACCTACACTAGCTACGCCACTGGTGATAACGAAACCTCTCGCTATTTATATATAATTATATGCATATTTGTACTTTCGTGAGTCATTATCGCATCACAATGTTCTTGCATTAAGTGTAAGTCATGTATGGAAAGACGCGAGTGTGCAGCAGCCAGTCCGCTCTACTTACCAAGCCCGTGTCGCTCGACGAAAATGCCGCCTAGATGGATTGCGAATTGAATTAACCTAAATTTTGTAAAAACAACAAATTTTGGTTTAACATTTCCAATCGCAAACCCCCACGCTTTTTTCTCAGCCGCACAAAAGTATTCGTGTAAATTTAGGGGAAAATCGTCACAAGCTGCTTTAGTCAGTAGTTTTTCATGGTTTCTCCCATCAAAACCAGATGAATACCAAAACAGTATCATAAAATGGGCCATGGACCGTGCGCAATATTCCTTCATCACCCTTGCCAGAGTCTCATCCTCTGTCACACATTTCGGGAGAACAGTCGGGAACTTTAGTTTATACTGGTTGGGACGGTGCCCCTCTGGCGGAGATACCTGGAGGAAATCCCTGCAAGTCATCGTGTAGGTTGGCGTAGGATCTGAACTTTTAGCGGGGGAGGAACACCGCCCGGGATACATCACGGACTACATTAACGGGATTAATTACCTTAGCAGTTGACGCGGCTGGAAACACAAAACAATCAATCAATCAATCCTAGCATCACGGTTTCTGTGTCGGGCTCCGACCCCGTCGATCAGCAGCCCCTCGGCGCTGTAGCGCTGCTTCACGCTCGCTCCGCTGCTTCTTGCCGCGTCTCCACCGTGCGTGCGCGCGCGCGTCGCGATTGTTTTGCCCGCGCGTCGCAAAACCGCCGCCAGATGTCGCGCGTGAGGCGGCAACAGGCGGCGGCAGCAGCGAGCGTCGACCTCACCCCGCTCTCCCTTTACCCCTTCCCCACCTCCTTCCTCTTCCGCTGATGCGTCTGCCGGGCGCATAGACAAAACACGCCACGGCGACGCACCTGACTCACCAGGCATCATTAGAGGGGGACAACTATCGTATTTATTGGGTGCATAAGATGTGGTCCATTTTTATGTACAAACTTTAATAATTACTAAGAATTATTTCTATGATTAATTATTTACAAAAACTATTTAAATAAGTTAAGTTACTGAAAATAAAAATATCAAATTCACCAAGAATAACAATTTTAACGATAAACTCAACAAAAAAACTGTTAGTGTGAAATGAGCACACACTTTCTCGCATTATTTGAACAGTTACATAATACTTAAACTTTCAACCTGCAAAAATGTTTGCTCACGCTGGCGTTCAAACATAGACACTAAGATTTAAGATTTAGCAAGCAATACACCTAACACTACACCAAGAGGCTGGGGCGACATAATAACTATCCCAACGCTTCAAAAAGAAAGTGAACATTTGCACTTCTCATTTTTAGATTTCAACGAAAATAGGACCTCCACCATTGTTATGAGCGTACTTTACACTATTCAAGAAAATAAAAAAAATTAAAAAATCGGAGCCATTTTTAAGAAAAAAATAAAAAGTTGCGTCTACATGAACAGTACCTGCAAAAATAAAAATATTCGCTTCAAATTCAAGAGGTTTCCACATCGGCCGAATTTATGGAATAATATAAATTTTGGTGAAAATTTTGTGAATGGTTTAGGCGCTAGGTAGAAGGTTCACAGGTAGACGGATCTTTTGTCGGAAACCACATCTTGGGTACCAAAGGACTTATAAAATATGGATTCTGATTACACAACGAGTCGGAGGAAGTAATTTACTACTTGTAGGAGCAAACTTTATCCATTTTTTGGTATCAGGGGCCCGAATTGTTGTCGAAAAATCTCATATTTTCGCAGCAAGCATTACGAAACTATCTCTTTACTACCTAGTAGAATGCGAGAAAACAACTACTGGCTTCTGGCACCAAAAGTTGCTCACCTATTAGAAATACAAGTGAAAGAATTCGTCACTTTCTTTCTGATGGCGCAATAGCTTCATTCCAGCTTCACGAATAGCCTCACAAACTACGCACTCAGAGTACAGCCAGTCATTTGGAATCATGAGAGATGGACCACATGGAAATGAGGTATCTGCCCGCAACTAGTATCTAAGAGTGGGAGTTGGAAATGGAAGGGTAGCGGACGGACCATGATCCTTGTTTAAAGTACCTTCTCCTCTAGCATCCACCTGGAATGGATCGGAGAAAACCACAGAAAAAAGCGATTAGATAAACTGTCTAAACAAGAGTCTGTATCTAATAACTAGTGTCTAGAGTATAGATCACCCCATCCAGACAGTGACTTACTCCAGTGACATAGATGTGATTGAAAGTCAGTCACCGACAGGAATGAAATCTAGAAACTCCTGATCTACGAAGTTTCATTTACGAACTTGCAATTAAATGCTAGTATTTCATCAGATAATAAAACAATTAGAGAAATGTTGGTTTTCTCATTTTACCCAAGATTTTGTAATAACGAATTGAAAGTGAGCGAAGCCTTAATTAAATCCTTGGTTTCGCATCACGTCAGCGGTGACCGAAGCTTTGTAGTTGCTAAGGTTATATAATCTCCTTGTCTGCGTCAGAACGTGAGCCTCAGAACATTTGTGTATAAGGAGTTGCCTCACAATCAGGGGCAAACGCTACATGTAAAAACGGATATAACTCCGTTTCATGAAATATATCACTTTATGTTCACTGGTAAACAATTATTATTCTCGAACTCTCTTCATGCCCTATTAATTCATTACAATTTTTGCGACCCTTTAAAGGCAGCAGAATTACTGGTATAAATTGCCTCCAGGAACAGAACAGAGTAGCTTGAATCCCGATACTAAATAAAGCGACCACTAAAGAACTGAAAGCGAAATCTTCGGTTAACATTGGCAGATTTCTCCACCCCAGTCCCCGAGCTCGCTGAGCCGACTTCACTGGAATAAAGAAAGTCTGAGGAATTAATGTCTATGGCTGATGTATATTTTAATTAGTTTTTTTTTTTACTTACGGGACGTTTTACAGTGAGGAGGGCATGGATTTAACGCTCGATGCTCCATAACAAAATGGATATAACTTTTTTGGATGGACCGTAATAAAGTATTCACGGCTCGAAATTTACGAAGGCCGACAAAACGCTTAATAGAAGTTTCGCCTAATACGCCAATTCATGGGCAGTCTAAGTTTAATTATGATACTAAGATCCAATTTAAACGCTTCCTTTTGTCCAGCGATTCCGGCGTTTTAGCGCACGCGCGCACGCTCGTTGTGATTCCGAAATTCCAGAAACGGCACTGCACACGTGCACGTTCGCTAAAACGCGCGAGTCTCTTGTCCAAAGGAAGCGTGGATATGGAATTTGAGAGGACAGAGGTGACAGAGGAACAACAAAGGCCTAGAATAGTCTGAGTAATTGTATGTTCGCCTACGGAATTTATCTCACAGGAGCTTTGTGTTAGTTTCTGTTATTGGTGAACATAAACTGCTTGTCATTGTTCATCCACGGGAGCTACATAATTATCAGTCTTCGGTACTCTATTTAAATTTATGTATTGTTTATTACAAACGTAACGTTGATCGTGAGAGCAAATACTCTGTTCTAGAACAGCACTTGAACTTTTTTTTATATTATTACCTTCCCAGACCATTTACATCTCTCGATGATCACCAGATAACTACTAGTATTAAGACAGGATCGACCAAAAGCAATTCCCACTATCCTCTTTTCCGAAATAACCCCACATCGGACTCCGGCACCTCAATTCAATAGCACCATTTTCTTGCATTGTTAAACTTGATCACGTCCGAAAGCCGACTGGGACGTGCTGGTAATAGCCGACGACAGGCACTTGGGAAGCCATTTGAATCGAGCGTTTCTCGAGGACAAAGGGCATCGCTGGGATGCGAATAAAAGCTTGCACCAAAGCGGATATCTCGACGATGTCTCCGGCATAGTATTTGTGCTGTTGGCTCGCGGTTATCCTAGTTACGATTAAACGAGGAAGTCATCAGACAAAAGACCAAACAAATATTCCATTGAAAAACATAACGCAGAAAGGTACAAAATTACGTGCTGTAATAGTACGAGCCTGTGTGTGGACTGGACAATATCTTCACAATTCTTATGAATATTTACACTTCTAGGGTCGTTTTTCTTTTATTTAGTATTGTTAGGTAGTCCAAGAAGTCATTGAGTTATTTATTGGACCATACTAACTTTAGTGCTGTATTGTAAAGGCAATGTTTCGAAGAAATTGTTCATCAGGCAACAATACACTATAATACATCGTATTACACATTGATAATATCCAACAAACTCCTCAATAACGAATTATACGATTCCTGATTGTAAAGTGTACTCAGTTGGACAATTTCATAATAGCAATAATATTTAGACTTTCCTGATTTCGATAATTCGCTCCTCAAACGTTGTTTGTTTGTCATTGCCATTCTCAGAATCAATTGATTTTCTGTGACAGCAGTAAACATGTTTATTATTCATATTGTGTTCTTCCGTATGTTAAGGTCAGATACCTCAGATAATCGCGAGCCTCCTGCATTTCTAAGAAGGGTCTTTCCCACGAGGAAAAGTGGAGCTTAGCTATGGTGGCCGTGATTCCGAAGGCTAAACCAACATCAACACTTGTATTTTACCAAATGTCTTTATATTATTTAAAATACAGTACAATGCCACCAGGCGTTAGGTTTACGCTAGCCGATTTTGATGTCGGTGCGAAAAAGAGGTATAAAAAGAAGAGAGACGGTAGAGAGGTATGAAGAATAAAAGAAAGAAGAAAGCAAATAAGAGAATCAAGACGAAAAAGACAGACTCGACAAAGACGAACACTATGAAAAAGACGAAGAAAACGAAGACGAGAGTGTTCGTATTAAAAGGAACGTCCTTTTTATTCACCGGCTTCTGTGAGTCCTCGGACGGTCGGACACGGCAGGGCGGCCGGGGACCGGGAAGTGGGGGACGGTGGCGGCGGCGGCGGCGGAGGCGACCCGCGTCGCCCGCACTGAGCGACGAGCAGAGCGCACGCGACGGGCGTGGCCGGGCGGCGGCGACGGCGGCAGGGAGGCGGCGGGGTGGGGAACTTCCCGGGAGGTGGCGTCAGTGCGGACGGTGACTTGCCTTCAAGCGCAAAACACTATTTTTTAAACACAAAAAATACCCGAGATTCCCTGGTTTGATTGATTGATTGATTGGTGTTTTTGGAAACATAAATGGTAATTATTTCCGTAAGTGTAGTGCATGTGGTGGTGGCGGTGATCCTCCCCCGCTGATGGCGAGGTCCGGCGCCGGCATAGGCCTCGGCTAGCGGAGCTTTCTCCAATCAGGATACCCAGGGTGTGGAACAACCTGGTGTGTTGCGAAGTATCTCTCTGTGAGATAAGTACGGGTGCTAAAATAATTGTAATCACTACTTTCAATTAATATGTTACTTTGTAGCAGAGTTTAATACAGTCAACCACATTTATCATCTAATGAAATATGGTTGTATATAATCGTATAAAAAGGTAAGCAAATTGATAATAATGATAATAATTATGATAATAACAATAATAATAATAATAATAATAATAATAATAATAATATCATTAATAAACATCTTCAATTGACGTTCATTTCTGTTTATCAGTTTGCGAATGTATAGCAGAAACTGGAAGTACTAGAAAAGCTCATACTTTCTCGCATTATTTGTAACGTTTCCAATTTTCGAAAATTCGGAGTTGAATGAAAATCTAACCTGCATTACTTTCATAAATACGTATTTATTAGCACTAAGTCACGAATTAGCCATAACTATTACACCAAGAAAATTAAAAAAAATTAGTTGAAAGTTATCAATGTAAACGTTTCTCTTTTATTATAAGGTACCACTTGTATATCATTCGCCAAATTATTTCACTTAAAGAGTTTAAGTGGGCCATGAAAAAAAAATTATATTTTCTTACATTCGTGAATGAGAGTGGAACAAAATAAGGATATAACCAAACAGATAGCGCAGCAATCAATCAACCAAATAGATGTCCCAGTTCGACGCCCCCACTGTGCGCCAGAAAGCAGCAGGGACGGGTTGGCGGGCGGGCGGGCGGGCGGGCGGGCGCGGGTCGAGGCTCGCGTGGAGCCGCGCAAAGGACCGGAGCGGGCGTCGATCGCCTGACGCCTTTGAGAGCGCCCCTCCCCCTCCCCCAGGCCCCCCACCCCGATGGGAGGGCTCCGCTAAGCAGAGACAAAGCGACGTCGCCGCAAGTAGCACCTCGGCAAAGGGGGTAATCGTCTGCCTCACGGAAGACCGCGGGCGGGCGGAGGTTTTTGGAGGAGCGTCCTCCGCGACTGTGCAATTCATCGGATTAAGGTTGGCCGCGGGGTTTCGGGGCACTCGGCGAATCTTCCAAGGAAGAATTTCCAGGTCATGTCGCCAGAAGATGAAGCAACGTTAATTATCGAATAGTGAGAAATTCCGCTACATTACTAAAAATGCTTGAAATAAAAACCACTACTTTTAATTAACATCGCTTGCATAATTTTATTTTCAAATGCATTTTTTATTCCTAAACACCATTACAATCGCAGCAAAACAATGTATATTACTAATTTCCAATTCCTTCAGAAATTGACAGAAAAGTATGCAGCCTTCGGGCGTGTGTAAGGCGTAAGGTATGGTTTCATTAGATGCCCAGAAACGTGCGAAAAACCAAAAATATGATATAGTTTTGATTTTGAAAAATCCAAATATTTGATTGTGTTATTTCGCCTAATCTTATATAGCCCTTACCAACTGAATTATATTACCACAGCGTTACTACTTACAACAGCTTATGGTAGCGAAAGTAAGGTTCCAAGGAAAGGTTGCATGGCGTTAAATATTTGCTATTCACTTGTTGCATTCTAGAAAAGGTATTGTTTTGATATTCTTGTTCTGTAAAGAACTGTTGAAGTGTGATTTGAGTATATTCTATGTTTAATTCATTGTTAAAATATTCAATTTATTGTAGTGTTATTTGATAGCATTTTAATAGGTTTTCTTGAGTAGTAGTATTACTTTTAGGAAAGCCATCTTGCAGTTTTGTTCGGCAGACGTTTTGCTTATGGAAGCTACTAGTAATGACTAATTGCTGTAGTTGAAAGTGGAATATATATTACAATAAAACTGATATTTTGAACAATCTTTATAGAAAGATAAATTATCTTTATATTAAAAATTATCATTTACATACAAGCGATTGAAATCGAAAGTGAAATAAACAGGCGATTTTGCAAGTCAGTTATATCTGAACAGTTCTCTCTTACAGATCTGTCAGGTATGAATACAATAGCTTTAAATCACTTGTTAGAAGACCTCCCTAGGTGGCAAGCTAGATGTATCATTCCGAGATAAACGTGAGGAAGTTTACTATTTTTATAGATTTCAATCTCTCTCTCTTTCTCTCTCTCTCCCCTCTCTCTCTCTCTCTCTCAACGAACTGTTAAACGATAATCTAAGATATTTAAAGACTGTTTAAAACCACTCCACTCAACGCGATGACACAAAGGCCGGTGGGTGTGTTTGACCTACGGGGCGACGCACACCTGGTACAAGGCGGTCAGCTACACTGCCTGCGTTCCATAAACGCCAGGAGAGCGTAGGATGTATACAGCTCCATTAAGGAAGTTTGCCTTTCGCGATTGTTTGAATTCGCGCACGCCCCCAGCGCCTCTGGCGGAGACACGGGGAACGACCCACGCGCCAACTTTGCACTTTACGTCGCTTCCAGACCAAGCGTTCACTGTTTGCCTCCAGGGAACAGAGCACGGCATCAAATCTCAGAATAAATGTTACAAACTTCTAAAACATGGAGAGGTCAAATGTGATCATTTCCCCGAAGAACATTTCGTGGGAAATTGTATTCAATGACGTTAAACTTGTGAACAGATGTCCCTGACAGCAACCCCTGAATGGCGGTTAGCGTTCTGACTCAAATATTTTCGTGTCTGCCAAACACCAATACATGATAGGTTGCTTACCAGTCAGGGGCAAATGTCACGAGTAACGTTGTTGTATGAAATTTTACAGGACATGTTCATTGAGAAAAGGCATTTGTCTTCAACTCACGAAATGGTGTAAACGTTTGTATTATTTATTCAGAGACATTCTCTATACGGTACACCTCAAGTAAGACGGTCATCGGTTAACAAAAACTATTTTTTTCCTTAAAATCCGACCTGGAAACGAAAACACTAAACAAACAATTATATACAATTTCATTAGGATACGAATACGTAATAATAAACGCATACGAAATTTTGTACACTTATCAGCCATGAAGGTTTACGTTATATCGACATTAAACGATATAACTCTGGGTATAAAATATGTAATTTAAATTCTTAACTGAAAATATTAACTAGATATATAAAATTTCCTACCACATGTTCACTGTCAAAAAGTGATATTGTTATTATTATTTCATACTTATAATGAAGCCCATAAAAGCACCAATATTATTAGACAAGTCAGAAACCTCATCATCCTGGATGAGTACAACCAGAATATTAATCGCGAAGTAGCTCCAAAACTACGGGCGAGGAAGCGAAGTCAAAGGAGAGGCGCCTGGACGGTGTGACGCGGCGCGGGGCCAGGCCGCCAGGTAATGGCCGTTGGCGGCGCCCGACTGCCCTAATTGCGGGGGCAGAGGCGGGGGCGGGGGCGGGGGCGGCACGGGCGGAACGCGGGATGCAGCTGGCCCCGAGAAGGCCGAATGGCGCGTGGGGATTGCTCGCTGGGGCCGCATTCCCAATAGCTCGTGAAGGTTGATGGAGACAGGTTCGCAAACAAGTTTACAAACCGTATAAACAACAGAGCTTCGTCAATCTTTCTAAGGCCATTGAAGGGAATGTGTAGCTAGTTGTTGCTTCCTACCCTGAAACATATTTTTTAATTCTTGGTTTTCTAATTATTGTAATATTTCATAGTTATAATTGCTATGCGATATCTCCTCTATGTATTTATAAAAAACAATTATATCGTTACTATTAAAAAACGCAACGATGTTATAATACGATATAAAATGACATATTAAAGAATGTTATGTGTACTTTTTTGGCGAGTCACTGGTTTAACAAAGCGTGTGAATCATTCATCGGTGGCGTATATTGAACACGTTTTATGGAGTACGAAAATTTTTATCATACGAAAATAATGCATAAAAAATGGCAAAATTTTCTTAAGTGATGCATTTACCCCAAATTTTCAGAGTTGAATATTGTTTGACTCAGCCCTTCAAGCAAAAAAGTTCAAATCATTACACGCCGCTTTGAAGGCACAGGCATTTTATGGCAAATAATGCTAGCCTTATTATTACATGTACCTTGTCTCAATAGATGGTAGAGGCATATTCTAAGAACCAACTTAATTTTTTTCATAAAACCATCAAGTTCAAAAGTTTCGGTCAGAAAACAATTATTCGTAAAGAACAGGAAATAAAGCGGAAGATTTGCCATTTGCAAAATTAAGAAATAGTACTCCTAATCGAGCAGCTGCCACATCCAAAGAGCAGGGAATCGGGCACACATCAGAAGCTAAGTGCCCGCAGGTCATTTTCAGGAGCGAAGTCAGGAGGGGAATAATTCAAATGAGTGTAAGGGAAACGAACTATGTCAGATTCAGAGAAAAATGAGCGTGAGGGATATTCGAACCTCCCTCTTGAGAACGGAAAAGGTTGGAACGTTATACTATAACAGAAGATTCAAACAAGTATTTAATTGATTTACTTGATTGTCTAATGTAATATGAAATATAACAAATGGTATTTTTTATTTTGTAAGTAAAACTGTTAATTTACTTATCAGTTTATTGCGCGTTGTTACATGCCAAGAAATTGTTTCTGTTCTTTTAATGATTAGACCGATTTTAGTTTGTTTCGTGATATTGTCAACATAGAAAATTAAACATTCTCAAAAGGAACACATACAGAATCGCTTAAAATAGTTTACTTAACAAGGACGCACAGGGGGCGATTCTAGCACGAGTGCGGGATCTACCTCACGCCCGTTTTACGTACACTATTTTTTATCACATCGTGAACGAAACGCAATGAGTCACGTAAAGGAATATAAATTAAATATCAAATATACTAGAAATACGTTACTTGAACAAAAGTTTATAGACTCCAGTTAGTGTCTTCATATTGTTTGCAAATGATAAACATAAGACGTCGTCACGACGAAAAATAATTGCAAATCCTTGTTTCGCATACTGTGAAAAAATTAGCTCATTTGCACACAAAAAACGAGCACGAGAAACCGTGTTTCGCACACGGTGTGTTAAGAATAAATTTATATCATCTTAAAAAAATAATGGTCATACAATTTTTAATCCTTAAGCTCTTGTGCAAAAATATTGATTAAGAGTAAATTTTGAATCTGTTGTATTCTGTAATCTGAGTTGTAAAATATATTAGACGTCCACATAAAAAAAAATCAAGTCGATATACTGAATTTTGGTACGTAGGAAAGTAGGGGAAAGCGAGTGATCAAAATGATCAACGTACAACGCAATATTTACGAATCACTCCCCACTGAAGATGATTAAGATCATTAATGACAGTTATTGAGACTGTCAACTCTATATTTCTTGCCACCATCCTCAATATCCAAAACTAGTCATAATATACCGCACTCAATGAAACAGACCGAGAGAACAATTCGAAGGAAGACACACTATTATTCAAATAGGAAGACAAATATTTCATTCCGTGAAAATTCTCCAATTACAAAAAACGGAGACTAGAAAAACAATACAAAAAACGAAAGAAAGAAAAAAAAGATCGTTAGTTTCCAGAGGCCCGGGACGTAAGCAGAGCAGGAGCGCGCCCCGAGCTGCAGGGGGAAAGCCAATACGCGGGGCGCGGGGAGGTCCTGTCATTGGCGCTAATTTCGAGGGCGGCCGCCGTGCCGGCCGCAGCTGGTCTGGGCGCGACGAGGGGAGCGGAGGGCGGGGCGGGGCGGGGCGGAAGGGGCGCGTCCGCGCGGGGGGCTGATTAATCCCCGGGGAGCCGCTGGGGACCGCCGAGCCGCGCCGCGCTGGTCGCCGAACTATCTCGTCGCTCTCCCACGGGCACCGACGCGGCGGGTGGGGTGGGTGGGTGGGTGGGACTGGGCGGAGCAAGGCAGGGAAGGATGGGCACAGAAAACTCGGGTGGTGCGTGGCGGGGCGGGATCAGCCGGGGCGGGGAGGGGTGATGAGGGGCGAAGATGGAAGAGAGGGCGGGAGGGGAGGGGTGGAGAGTGGCGGAGAGGGATGGAGAGGAGCGGACAGAGGTGGAGAGGGGGCGGAGAGGGGTGGTCTGGGGCGGACAGAGGCGGCGACGGGCGAAGAGGGGCAGGAAGGGTCGGAGAGGGACTGAGTGGGGGGAGGGGGACTGAGGGGGGTGGAGAGGGACTGAGAGGGGTGGAGAGGGACTGACAGGGACGGAGAGGGGTGGAGAGGGACGGAGAGAGATGGAGCGGGGCTGGTCGGAGAAAGCAACCCGGAGAAAGTGAAGGACGGGACAGGACCTGAAGTCAGGGCAGAGGGGTATAACAAGGGGCGGGGGCGTGTAGCGGTGAGGGCGGGACACAGGGCGAAGTGGGCGGAGCGGAATCGGGCGAAGAACGGCAGACGGCGGTGAAGCCTAACGGTTGCAGCCGGGCGTAGCGAGAAGGTAACTCAAGGCAGGGCGGTACCACCAAGAAGAGAGAACGGAGAGGCGAAGTTGGACAGGGAGCGGTACAGACGCGGGCAAACCGGGGCGAAGCTGGAGTGCAGGACGGAACGACACCGGTCGGTCAGTGCGCGGACGCCTTGGGTGAGGCGGAGCGGGGCGTTGCGGGACGGAAATTGCGTAGGGCGGGGCGAAGCGAGGTGGGGAGCCAGGCGGATCCGCGCGGCCGGACGGGTGGGCAGGGTGGGGGTGCGGAGCGAAGCGGACTCAGCCGATGCGAGATGGAGCGGGGCGGAGCAGGATTGGGTGGGGTTCTTTTGTAGAGGGATGGCATAGACGGGTGCGAACGAGGTAAGAAAGGTTGGGATGAATAGTATGAAAGGTGTGGATGGCAATGAGGGATAATGATTGATTGACTGTGTTTCCGGGCACGTTAACCCATATGTTCATTATTTGCGTTAATGTGGCGAATTTTTATCCCGAGAGGTGGCGGTGAATTCTCCCCCTCCGCATGGCGAGACACCCCACCAACTACATGTCGACTTGCGAGAAATTTCCTCCTCTAAGTATCTCCTCTAGTAGGCCATTGCCTCACAAGGGACAAGCTCTAAGCTCCCGAATGGTCACCTAACTTGTGTGATAGTGTAGTTCGTGTAAGTGTGTGTATGTGTGTGTGTAAAAAGAAAGAGGATAGGCCAAGGAAGATAATATCTCTCGCGGTCCCTGGGTCGTTTGTTGGAATACTGCTCCTGCATTCGCATACTATTGATCAGAACTGCCGACCAGGATAATTCTCCTCAAGACGGTGGCTGAATGCAATCTAGCTGTATAGCTAGTGTCAAAACTCCACCACAGTAGGGACTCAAACCCTAGAACACTCCGGTCGGAATCGCTGCAGATACTGCGGCAATACTGGCTCTGAGCAAAAACTCCGCGGGTGCAAGAGGTGGAAGTTGCGCCACCAGGAGCGGGCCAAACGGACGAAATAGATATGGTGTATACCAGGGGGGACGATGCGGAGTATAATGGGGCGAGGCGTGGGAATGAAGCAGGAGAGGGAAAACAGGGCGGAGTCGGACATCGTCACAGAGCTTTCGCTATTTCCTTGCTCGCAAGAGCGAGTTGCTGATGTTCGAATAATGATGAAATTAATAACTTAAGTAATGACGTATGTACGGTGAAATGAGGCAGAAGACGCGAGGATATTGATATAATACGAGGATTATCTGTCGCGAACGCAATTTGTCAACTACATATGTAAAGATTGATTGAGTTCGCATTACAACTCTGTTGAAATTAGGGCAAATGGGCACTGCAGAGGGCAATGTCCTGATCCAAGTTGAGTTCGGAAGTGGGGAAGCTGAAGAGGGCTTCGAATCCAAGTGGAATTAAATGGGACAAGTAATTGTGGGACGAAGCGCACGCGAAACGTTTAGGTAAGTGAGATCAGGAAGGGAGAAGAACTAACGGATGACGAGGAGCCAAGAGGAGCAGGATGAGACGGATTACGGCCAGATGGAGCAAGGAAGGAAAGACAAGGAGGACCTGGCTAGAACGCCTTAGGGCGGGGAGGGGTGAGCCAGGGAGAGCTGAGGCGGAGAGGAGAATGGCACACCAAGCACGGAGGGGCGGGGGCTGGCCTAAACGAGCGAGGACTGGGGTGGGGCGAGGCGGGTTGAAGCAGGGTGGGCCTGGATGGAGATGGGCGGGGCGGGGCCGGGCGACCTGTATCGGCGGCGAAGCGTGGCCCAGACAGGCGGGACGTGACCGCAGTCGGGGCGCCCGAAACCACGGTTCACACCGCAAACATGGTGTGCTCACGTGCACATATGTTTAGGACAGATATTAATCACTACTACAAATAAATGTTTACGATACTTAATTTTGAACTGGAAAATCAAATCTCAACGTTAAGAAATTTACGTAAGATGTAAATTTAAGAAGCCTGAAGGTTACATGTTGAAACCCGAGACGGTGAAGGGCAATGGCACGGAATCGTGTTAAAATTTGTAAATGAATTGCATCTTCTTTCAGCTAATGAGCTTAAATTTCATTTAACATAAAACTTTCGTCACGCCCAACAGACAGTTCCATGAAAAGAAAAACAAATTGCACGATTGGAATTAACACGATATTTTTATATTCGGAAGCGCTACTTTAAAGAAAAACGTATTGGCATTAATTTACATATTCTTTTTATTTTCAAAAGCACTACTTTTGAAGAAAAAATTGAGTGCTAGTATATAGAATTTGTAAGAATATGTGAAAGCGATATTATGGATTAAAAGGACCAAACACAGGGTCTACAATATTTACTACATTTTTGCTTCTCCATTCACATGATATTACGCCTGCTCTACAAAATTCGATTGACTAGAAAATTCATTGCTTACTCAGCGAATGTAAATGAAGTTACCACATGGAGTACCTCTCGCGTTTGTTAATATAAGTTCGTATGTATATTTTTCTGCATTCTAGTAAACTACGAGTCAAATTAAAAAGCCACAAAATATGATTGGATGCCGTAAACATGTGCCACATAAATACCTGGCCAGCTTCACAAGCTTTGTCTAAAGAACACTGGTACAGTGTACTAAGTGTTTGCTTTTAACATTTAAATAATAATAAAAATAATAATAATAATAATAATAATAATAATAATAATAATAATAATAATAATAATAATAATAATAATAATAATAATATGCCTTTATTAATATGGCGAGGCTCGGGCCATCAGGCCCGCTCTTTCGCCTGACCACATGTCACAAATATACAGAGTAATGTATTAAATAGTAAAATTACTAAAAAGTAATGTAATCTAAAAATTTAAATGTAATGTAATCTACAAGTTGTAAGTAGTTAGTGGAAAGCAAACGTTATTTAAAGCAACTTATAAATAGACAACATCAGAGGTTAAATGGATAAAATGTTACAATAATAATTTTGAAATAATTTTAAAATCAAGTCTGAGATTGAAAACACAATTTGAATTAAATAAGATTATGTGCTTTAAATATCTGCGCGCTACGCGGCAGCCTGGTATTCACCCCTAGCGACTGTGATCTATTAATACAGAAAGACACCATCACACGTCGCTCGATCCTGGAGGAAAACCCACTAGTCGGGGAAAAACCCACCAGGCAGACTGTGTCCTAATACAATGGAAACTAAGCTAACATGAAGTAACGGGTCTTTGGGATGGTATCCTCAGCTGCGGTCCATGCTGCAAAGGGTGGTTTTCTTGTTTAAAACCGCCTCTGCTCCTACTACGGATGAAAGTACAGTTCCAGCAGTATCAAACAGGTCGCAAGAAAGTAACATTTTTTTTACAAAAGAAACATTAATGTTATTTATTATGTTATATTAGTTATTAATGTTATATATACATTTACATACGAATTACGAAGTCCGAAAAAACTCCTCGGGGTAAACTTAACTTCAATTACGTAGGTACTTTCTCTGAAGTGACGACATCGTTTTAGGTCACGCGTGAGCTCACGGGTGGAGTGGGGGGAGGGCTGGGAAATGAGCAGTGAAAGGGTACTAGGGCGCGTTTCGAGTTTAGCGAGGGAGAGGTGGGGTGTGATGGGCGGGGGCGGAGGGGGGAGGGGGGCGAGATCGTTAGGTGGAACGAAGGGCAGAAAGGCGGAAGTGCCCGGCCCACTGCTGTTCCCACGTGTTGAAGCCACGTGCGTGTTCCTCCACTGCCGTTGGCAGACTAACGAAAACGGAAGTTATGTCAAACACTAAAAATATTGGAGGGTTATGTGATTAAATAAGCCAATTTGGAAACGGTGGACCACTGCTGGTTTTTAATACCATTATTTTGAAAAATTGAGGCCCGCTTACGCGCGAGTGCGGGAGTGTAGGTGAAGAAGTCCGTGAATGAGTTGTTCGCAGTGGAGACGGAAACATCTTGCTCCTGGACTAACATGAACGACGCGCTGGCAGTAAACATTTTTCAGTAATGAATCATAAACATAAACACAAACAGTGTGCGTAACTGCGATGCGTGTTAGAAATAATAAATCGAAGATACATGTACAGACAATTTGTTGGGTAAACGAGTATTTTTGAGCGATAAAGGATTCATAGTTTGGAATATCTTGAACGCAGTCACTGATTTTCGCACGATGAATAAATAAACAGTAACAGAATAAAATAAAGTTATCCACCAGAAAAACGGAAAGGGTTTGCTCTTTTCAAAGTTCAACGGAAATAAAAGAATTTTGAAAATTTTTTAGACTCTGCTTCTAATTCATCCTCATTAAAGTGTAATTGACTGTTTCACAGCTTACTGCCACTCACTGACCAAACCAATTTGCCAAATAACATACTAAATTAGTATTGCAATCCTCGTTCTCGTACATACAAATGAGTGAAAATCAGAATGGTATAAGTGACATTTTATAAATTCTCAGAAAACGTGTTTATTTTAAGCTATATTTTAGTGAAAATGTAATTTCGTTGTTTTAACGAACAGTTGAAATGCCGTGGTTGTAATGATGTAACAAAGCACCACGACTTTACAGTAATATCGACTTAAATAAACATTTCTCAGAATTTATAAAATGTCACTTATATCGTTTTGGTTTTCACCCATTCGTATAAAAAAACCCTACCAAAATGCCTGTTCTTATTTGAGTTAGAGCAAAAATGAAAATCTTTGAATGTTGTAAATTATCTTTAATGTATGAGGCATGTGCACTAAATAATGAATATACTAATATTTTCAGTGAGGGATGGTATTTCTTTGAGAATAGTACACTTACACGACGGATTCCATGAAATTTCTATTAGTTTAATAAATAAAATACAATAAGATAGACATTTTACTGTAGGCAAATCGGCAATTAATTTGATCTAAGGTAATCTGGTAGTAATAAGCATGAATTAAGGCAGAGATATCTCTTCACAGCACCCGAAAAAGTTACAACCTTGCAAAATGGGCCAAATCTTTTTAATTAGAAACTGGTGAAATATTTAATATACACACAAAATATAGAGATTCTTGCAACTCTACTTCCTTCTGAACAACTCAAATATTTGTAACGCGTCTTCACTTGCTTGAAACTAGAAGTTAATTATCTATTCGACAAACGAGTACCGAACGTTTCATTTCTACAGCTACTTCATTACCGTCTGGCAGCCTTTCTCCTTTCTATGAATACATGTAATTTAGTGACCGGTCTTCCATCGTGTGGAGCAGGAATTAATTATCCTTTCCGCACACGAGAACGCGTAGCACTTCACTCGCGGAGCTGCAATCTTTTCATTTGCGAACCGCAGCTTCCCTCAGTGCACTCGCCTGCACAATGCGCTGATTCCGCGTCATAGTGCACCGCTGCAAATGTCAGGGAGCGGCTCTCCGCTGCAGGCCACTCGTCCCCGTGAAGCACCCTCGGCAACCACCGCCAAGCGACCTCAGCCACATTGCAGTGACCACTGATGAGTGGTTCGCTAATACTACTACTGCTTCATAGGTAGGGAGTAACGTGAATGAGTCATTTTAATTCTCGCTCTCTCAATTAACAATAAGACTAGTCTTCCACATATCAAAATTCTATAGTGGTTCTAAATGGATTAGATAAAAATTTTAATATCCGATATGCTTTTGAATGATCATTGAGTTTCGTTTTGAAAGGAGAATTACGTTAATTCGGAGAGAATATTCCGATTTTGCGATTGAAAAACGTTGTAAAGGGCAATATTAAGTCATATTAAATGGGCCCGTTCTGGAAAAGAAAGAGAAAGAGGGAAGGAGAGGGCCTGGGAGGCGGAGGCACGTAACGAGGACGATGTGGGGGGAGCGTGGGGAGGTGAACATAATAGTCGGAATGAGTGGCGGAGTCCTGGTTTAGTGTGCAAGTTGATGGGAGCAGGGAACATTGGGATGGTATGTATGAAACGGGATGGCTGGGCCATGTTCGTGGGAAGGGCATGATGAGCAAGGGATGGCGGCGACTGACATCGGGAACGGAGGTGACTGACGAGGAGAGGGCGGTGTCGCAGGAATGGACTGAGGAAGGCAGGATGGCGGGGACGTGCTTTCGGCGACGCAGGGGGCGGTGCGCAGAGCGCTGACGGCACCGCAGCGGCGCGAGAGCTGGGAGGGGGAGGGGGGAGGGGGGAGGGAGCACGGGCCGCGAGGGCGGCGGGGGCGGCGTCAACGGCGGGCGTCGCCACCGGAAGTGTAGACCGGAAGCGCGGCGCGGCGGCCTCAAATTGCTTGGCGTACGCTTATGAGCGCATTGTTCGCAGCATTCGCCAGCCCCGGGCGCCCGAGCTCCACGTCACAGCGCGTCCTACTTCTTCATACCTCCGGCGTTGCCACTCCGGCCACAGTTATTCTCGCTAATACTTTCTGTGCCACGTTGCGCTGCGCAACACCGGCAATTAGCATTATCGCACAGGAGTTTCTCATCTATCCTCCGACCTCGATATCCGTTTCTTCTGTTTATGAAGAGATTTCATCTAAGAACTTCACCGTTGGAAACGCCTAGATCCATGTTTATTAATCGACACGTGGATATGGGAAATTTCTCCTCCCTAAAGGATTTTTACTCTTTTAAATAAAGTCATGGAATTTTAATTTAAACAAATGAATTAAAAATATTGATTGTAGTTCAATTTGTCGTTAACCAGATCATCAGATTTTCATGGTAAATCCCATTAATAACATAAATCGTTTCAGTGAACGAAATATTTCAATTGTCTCTACTCTTATTTCCAGTTAATTAAAAAGTTCATTTCAAGAGACTCGTACGCCTGTCTTTACTCCGTGATACTTCTCCGCACAACACTGCAGTGTAGACGTCTTGCATACTTGCAGGCTCTACTAGAACAGCGTACGTCGACAGACTTCAGTATTCTTACGAACGGCACCGCCTCCACCACCACAGAAGCGATAAAAGCGTACTTCATTAGCACGTGGTTTGACTCGAGGTTGGTTCATAGGGTTAAAGGAAGAGATTTATACCACCAGTCACGGGCAGTTAGGCAAGCAGTTTCGGACGGAAAGAGAAACCCATAAATGCGGAGAAAGACGACTTTAACCAATGGGAAAACACGAGAGAGTTATTTCCACCCTGCTGGAGACTCTACAGACATTAACTGACACACTCACAAACATAATAAAGCTACGTAATCGGCACGAACTACCACGCTCTAACCCAATGTAATTTAGTTAGAATGCTTTAACAAAATTTACGTGTACGTCAACCAAATATACTTTTGCAACTGTTCATTCATATACGGATTCAATCTGGTTTACCTTCGCAATCCACGCTACAACCTGTCTCATGTTTATTATTACCCTCGCACCGGCTTATTTTCGGTCATACTTGAGATGAACGGTTCTATGAATATGCTGTCATGAAGAATGGGGATTATAATTGGCCCCTGAGACAACCTGTCCGAAACGGCTTTGTCCACTACCGATTCCATACGAAGAGATCTGGATTTGAATGTCCGGTGCCTGGATGGGTAAGGTCATCGGTGTGACCACTGCACCTCGGATAACTGTTTAGTGAGTGATTACAATGTTTCCTGGCGCATCAACCGCTATAGTAAGTTATCCTGTTAGTGTAGTGCGAGTTATATCCCGCGAGGTGACGCTGTTCCTCCCTCGTTACACATCGCGACGTGCCCTCGCGTAACCCTCTAAAAGGCTCCGAACTGCACCGTTCGCCACTTTTGTCACACACGCCAGGGGCGGCGAAGTCCGCGCGGCTTGCGGGCGGACGCGCCCATTCAGACGCGTGTATGCGCCGCCTTTGATGGCACCTCTGTCGCAGCACGCGTCAACCACAGATGATTGTACTCTAATAATGTGGAAGATTATCGCTGATAATTCCCGGCATAGTTTCATAGCACTCGTTTAAGTTAAGATTAAATGTGCATTCTCTTTTTTAGAAGCGGAGGTAAATCCAAGTTTTCTGAGAGTTTTCCTTAACCTTAAATGACAAATGGCCATTTACTCTTCTTGAGTCTAAAAGGTCGTCTCTACTCTAAGTAGAAAAGAAAAGTGCTGATATAATGACGAATGTAAACAAAAACGATATTAAAATATGAGGGCTAGTTTTCGACGGCACTCGTGGTGATCATCTCTACTCGTATGTAGAATAGAAGACAATGGTAAACCACTACAGTGATCACCTGCCATGCAAAAGTGGAGGTTATAAAGAAGCCTCCTCCCTCCCTTGCACGCTGCAATGTATTGAGTATGGAAAGCATTACAGAGAAAAAAATATGTCAATTTTACATTATTATCTTGAAGTACGGGTTCGTTCAGACGACACACAAGCGGGCTGAAAATGTTCATTACCTCCAGCTCCAGTATTTTTGATTTCTCCCGGGAGGATAATTAATTATCCCTCGAGTCGGAAACCAGTGAGTGTCTGTGCTCTACATTTCCCAGAAGTGTGTATCTACAGTAACAATTTACTTTGCAGGGCATGAGTAAAATGAGTTTTGTGAAGAAAAGTAACTGCCCACTACTTATGGCAACTTATTGTTTGAATAACATTTTCGAAAATAATTCTAATGCGTCTAAGGTTTGTCTAATGTGACCACAGCAACAACACACATTTGTCACAGAACGCAACACACGCGTACACAAAAGCCCTGAGAAGAAAAAGAATACTGCAGAAGCTGGAGAGAAGAGGACGAGAAGATTCAGAAGCGAAACAAGACCTTGTGTGAAACAAAACCACACAATATTTGTAAAAAATCATTACTCTACAAGTGGTATGAAGAAGTATGAATTCAGTTGATCATTTTAAAAACTTTCATCCGAAGTAAAATATTTTTTTTAAATGTTTAACTTACTTTGTCGTATTTCAGAAAAGTATACGAGTAACACTTTATAACGAGTGATTAAAAAATAGTATAACACAGAATTTGAGAAAAAAACGTTTAAACGAAATGTTCAAAAAATAACAAACACACACACACAAAATCGAGAATTAAAAAGTATGTGAATTGTATTTGAACACATAAGATATTAGAAGAAAAATAATTCACCAAAATGACCTAAAAATCAAGAATTAAAACTTACATGAGTTAATGAAATTTATTTCAAAAAATAAAATCCTGAATTATAAGAAGGATCGCAAGAAAATACTAAAGAAACAAAGAACCTCTAACGTACGCAAAAATAGGGCTCCCAACGAGAGTTCTTGTAGGGATGAGGTATGTAAGCGTGTGGTAGGGGGAGGGCGTAGGGGAGGGAGAGGCGTAGGCAGTTGAAGCATAGGAAGGATATCTTAGAAATGAGGGGTAGAGTAAGCGTGATGGCAGATGGGAGAGAGGCAATAGGGAGAGGGCAGCAGAGGAAAAGGGAAAGTCGGCGTGTGTCCGAGGGAGGGCGAACGAAGAAGGTTTGTTTGGGCTGATGTAGGAGGAAGAGTATCATCGAGTGTGAGTACGAATGAGTGATTAGCAGCGAGTTGGAGTTGACTGTTTAGGAGTGAGGAGGAATGAGTGAATAGGAGGGAGACAGTAGAAGTGAGTGAGCGAACGAGGAATGAGTGACTGAGAGAGTAGGTGAGGGTGAGTAGAATTGAGCAGAAGTGAGTGAAAATGAATGAGTGATCAGGATTGTGAGAAAATGAATGGGTGATTAAGGAAGAGTGAGGGATGCGTGGAAGTGAGGAGGAGGGAGTAATTAGTGGTGAGTATAAATGAGTGAATAGAAGAGTAGGTGGGAGGGGATGAGTAGAAATGTATGTGTGGGGGTGAGTAAGGAGTACGTGAGAAGTGTCGAGGGCGCGGGAGGAGGAGCGGGGGGAGGAGGGGAGTATGGGCCGCGCGGAGGCGGCGCCCACAAATTACGCGCGCCGCCCGATACGGCGATAACGAACGCTGGCGTGCGGCGCGGAGTGGCGCCATTTTTCAGCCGGAGGCTTCGGCGGTGCTCCTACCAGCGCAGGCACTCTGCGACGGGACCGGGGAGTGGATTTGGTGGCGGTGGCTGTTTCGGCGGTGGGAATGGCCATGGGATAGTGACGGAGGAAAGGAGACTGAAGGAAAATGCGGTGCTACGTGAATGCGAAGTAGGTCAATGCAGAGGGGATGAGAAAGAAATATTGGTGATGACATGCTGTGGAGAAGATAAATATAATATACTTGCACTGATGGAGGGAGTGGAAGAGTTATGTTGGTGTGGGAGGGGGTGTCAGAGGTGCTAGCGTCAGAGGTGGTGAAAGTGGGTAGAAATTGCAGATGCACTGACAAAAGAAGTATAAATGATAAAAATGGAATGCAAGAGTCAAAATAGAGATGGAGTTAGTGGCATAAAATAAGCTGGCAAGTTAAGAAGTTGAAAATATGTTACACGTCTGGAAGGGGGACTTTTTTTACGTAGCAAGCAAGTGAATCGACGAGAATTAAGGTGGAAAAGTACTGTACGTGTAGCAGTTATAGAGCGATTGATTTCAATTTCATAAGGAACAGATTTGAAACAGGTGATACAGTATGATCGATTATCTGCTTATAAATCTACAATGATACGATACGATTCGCTTCAGTGAAAATTATGCGGAGGGTCTTATGGTAGCGTTTGTAGAGATACGATCCGCAGAGAAGAACAAAAGATTTTTAGCTTAGCTCGTTGCTCAAAAAGGTGCTCGAGAGAATTTCTGGTTCTTCAAACCACATCCATTATTGCCATCTCAACGGTTTAGGGGCTGCAGGGTATGTGCACATGAAAACAACATTTGGAAATAAAGACAGATAAGTTGGATTTCAACCTGCCGCACAAATAAACATAGTAGGTACTCAGAAAAAGGAAGGAAAACTGAGGGATGAAGAAGCAGAGCCTGTACATGCAAAGAAGCAGAAGATCGAGCTCTTGTCAATCGATAACAACGATTTGGGACCCTCCAATGGGGACGCCAATAGAACCTTCAAATAGAAGCATAAACTTGCGCTTTCTTCGGATCTTGGGACAAGAAAATGCAAAGTACTTCGCGGAACATTACACACACGCGAAAGTCAAGGGACAAACACCCATTGGGGAGGGGGGTCGTGCGCTCTTCCAACTGGCACATTGAATCGGTTCTCGCTCCCGCCGCCACCACCTCGGTCTTCCAGAGTGACAAGAATACATGCTACGACAGCAAAACGTTAAAGCGCCAATTGGGCCACGTACCTCGGTCTGGCGGCAATGAGACCGTGCAAACATCACATTGGTGGAAAAGCAAAGCCCGAGCGACGGAGCGAGCGACGGTGTCGAAGGGAACGCAAACAGCCACACGCTGCAGTCGCGGCGGCGTCAGCGCCGTCGCTGGCGGCGGAGCCGGCGACGAGCGCGGAGGCAGGCGCGAGGTGAGGTTGGCTAAGCGGGAGAGGAAGGAGCGGGACGAAGAGGCAGCAGCAAAGCGGGAGGGGGAGTCCGTTAATTGATTCTTTTATGTTTCTGGACGCATCAACTGCTATGGGCATTATACCGTAATTGTAGTGCAAGTTACAGTGTCAAGTGGCGCTATTTCTCGCCCGCTAGAGCGTGATATCCGGTGCCGATCTACACGTCGGCCGGCATGCGTTCGAACTTCAGGAGCCTCTGCCAGCGGGGCACCGTCCCATAAGGGACTAGCTCTAAGATTCCGACATGTGGCTGTAGGTGTATGTACGCATGAGCGCAAAGATGAAAGACAGCGAAGTCGAGTGCGGTTAGTGGCTTGTTTGTAAAGGTACTATTCCGGTATTCGCCTGATATTGATCGGAGAATCCACGGAAAACTACTGGCGTGAGCAGACAGATGCTAGCATTCTTCTCTAGGCAGCGGTTGAATCCGATGTTTAGCTCAATCACTTACCAAAAAAAAATCCAAACATCATGGCGTCGTTTACCTCTGGAGGCGTGGCTAAGACATCCCCCACTGCTCCCGAAGGGGAGCTCAAGAACCGCCTGCGACGATAACTGATTCGCTCTTGCAACTTACTGCCCACGCTTCAACATTCTAGGTTTCGAAACGTTCCTCAAGGCTAGGCTGTTTTCTCCCCACCCGCCCAGGCCAAGGCGGCGGCGGTGGTGGCTCCTCAACGCTGGGAAGATGAGCCCCTAAGAGAGGGAACCTTCCCCTCCGCAACTTTTCGCGCATGCGCAGTCCAGATTTTGTGGTCGAGCTATAGCCTTCTAGCTAATGTCAAAAGCGCGGTCTCGTTCGAACTGGAATCCCTGGGACCTCCCGAACAGTCTCTATTCGATGGCAAGAGTTGTTTCCCTGAGCTAACTCCGCCGATGTGCGGGGGTGCCGGGGCCGGGGGCAGGGTGGGGGGGGGGGGAAGGTGTGTGGCGAAGGGGGCGGGGCCGCCGGACGCGCGCGACGCTCGCCTTGACACATTGCGGCCGTTCCGCCCCCAGCGCGCCCCACAGGATGCGCCCGCACTTTCGCTCCGACGGCGCGGCGGGCGCCTGGATTACGGAGCTGGTGTAGGCGTTGGAGCCGAAGAGAAATTCTCTCAAGCGGCTCAAATGGGATCTCACAACATATTTTTGCTTTAAAATGGAAATGTTTCAAAAGTTTCGAATTTAAATGACCTAGTTATGTCGTTAAATAATTCCTACAATGGAAATCTTCTGGATAATAATAATAATAATAATAATAATAATAATAATAATAATAATAATAATACTCCTTCCCTAAAGTACATGCTTGCTCAATATTTCGAATATGTCACTCAAAATGCATTGTACCTGATGTTAATTAGTTTCTTATATCTGGTGGCTGACAAAACTATAAAAATATAAACAAAAGATGTATTGAGGAAAAGAATTTTAATTTAATATTGAAAACAAATTTGCAATTCAATCAATTTCTAATCCAGTCCTTAATAGTATTATTACTACGTGTTTGTACCTATTTTACTATTATTACGCGTATTAAAGTTACTACCCACAAGCAACACTCACGTCCAACATATCACACTTCCAGGGGAGAAACTCAGTGTCCCCATCACGGATAAGCTTAGGAACACACTAAGCAAAATCGCAGTTCGAAAACATCGGCCGAAAAAAAAAAAAAAAAAAAAAAAAAAAAAAAAAAAAAAAAAAAAAAAAAAAAAAAAGGCGAGCAGAACTTGCGGGGGAGCGGGTGGTCCCGGCGGAATCTCGGCGGTGCGGCGGCGAACCGCGCATTTAACATGGCAATCCACAAGAGGCCTGGGGCGACACGCGCGCGGCGTCCCGCTGGGCCGCGGGCCGCGCGCACCCGTAACGATGTTTCAAAACTGCTCTGCATGCCGCGCCCGAACAGCCGTAATCACCACGGCTCGCCGCTGCCGAATGCGCAGGCAGCGCTCCGCTGGCACAGGCTGGCTCGTTCGTGGAGTGGGCAAGGCTTTACTTTGGCCGGCGGTTCACGTGTGATTACTTATTTTAAAGCTCTGCATAAAAAAATGCAAGAGTTCGTTAAGAGTGGTAAAATGACGTGAATGAAAAATTAAACATTTCTCATTTTAAATCATTAAAAGTTTTATCAAATCAGGTGATAGTTTGCTGGTTGTAGGTTTCCAGGTTGTATTTTATGTGCACTAGAAATTATAATTAGTATTGCAATTTAAATGTCTACGATGTGAAACATTTCTGCAATCTCAGAAAAGACCAAAATCATGTTCATATCCTCCGATTCTTTAATGTCTAAATTATAATATCTAAATCGTAAATGAATATTCTTGATTTATTATTACATTAGATTGGTAAATGGTAAATAAAATATGATTTCTAAACCCTGTTCAAAATGTAACGATTCTATTATCATAAAATCATATTATTAGGCAGGCAAACAAACCAATTTTAAAGTGGTGGACTCGCATAGCCAAAACGTTGCTGCGCTTCGAAAATAATTCCGTTTACTGTACTGCATTTGTGTTTTTTATTTGTAAGTAAAACGATCACTTTCGTTCAGTGTTTGCAAGTAAATGTTTTACAGTTATAGTGTTTCAGTTATTCTTTTTGAACTATTATTCTATACAGAAAACAAATGACGGAAATTCGTCGATATATTTCCCTATAACAATAATTAGCAAGGAGCGAGAAGTTGGGAACTCTAGTGTATATATAAAACGAGAAATTTCTGGAACGTATTACAAACAAAAATACGTTAAAAAGCACTACATAATTGTTGTACAACGCACATAACTGCGAGTTGAGCGACCAATCAGCTTGAAACAGAGACACAGACAATAGTCGTCTCGTGGCAGAACCGCTCAGCGTACGCCAGCTGTCCCTCCCCCACAAGAGCAACTCCTAGCGAACACTCCAGCGCAACACCACTCCGCACAAGGCGACCGCCACCTCATTAGCACCGCGTTGCGTCGCGTCGCGTCGCGTCGCACGGGGGCACAGCCAGGCAGCTGCACGTCTCTCATTCAACGTCCTGGGGCAGCTGCAGCCGACGCGACGCGAGGCGCCGCCAAGGGCCCGACCCGTCGCCGGGTCTCGAGCACGCGTTCTCCCGCGCCGGCGCGTCAGCGCACAATCCCGGCGTCGATCCCCGCCCCGTCCCCCGCGGAGCCTTTCAGCAACGACCCGCACACAAAGCAGGGCCCGCGGCGCGGAACGCGCCTGCAGCGGAGGCAATGGAGGGGGGAGGGGCGGGGCCGGGGGCAAAACAAACAAAAACACGCACACATGCGCTGGCGCGCGGCGCGGACAAAAACGGGCGGGCGAGAGGCGGCGGTCGGCGACGGCAGCGCTGGTGGTGTTGGAGGATACGAGAGAGATGATGGGAGTTATGACATTAACGAGGAACGCGGGGTTTGGTCAGGGTTGCCGCAGGGATGGTGAGGTCGCGCATACAAAATGGGCGGGGCAGAAGTGGGGGAGGGCGAGGATTGTGGTGCTAGAAGGGCCCGAAAGGCGACGGTGTTGGACAGTGGCGGGAGTGCGGGATTCGGTGGGGGATTCCGCGGGAGTGGCAGGGTCGGCCAAGGTGAGAGGGTCGGTGACAATGGAGGTGGTGACAGTGGGGGCGGCAGTCACGGGACGGAGGCGGTGGTGACGGAGGCTGGCGAAGGGGTGACGGGCGGGGCAGAAGTGGCGGAGGGTGACGGCGGAAGGGCATGAAAAGCGATGGAGTAGGGCAAGTATGAAAGTTACGGTGTTCGGTCGCGGTTTTCACGGTCGTGACGGGGAGGAAGTGGCGGGGAGTTGTCATGGCTGGGCGGTCATGGAGGGCGGTCGTGGCGAGGCGGTCGTGGCGGGGCGGTCGTGATGATAGAGGCGATGGCAGTGATAGCTACAACCGCGGGAGAGAGGCGGTGGTGATGGGAAAATGGAGACATTCGCGAAAGTGGTGGGAGGGCCTCGCCGTCAAAAAAAAGCAAAAAAACAAAACAGCGGGATGTGGCATACGATGGTAGCGATGCTGCTGGTTTTGGAAGAGAATAGGTGGTAAGGGTAACAGAGGGAGTTGTATGACAGAAGCAATGTCTCAGTAATTAGCGGAACGTTATTGGAAGAAGAGTAAGGGTTGTGTGGCCGATGTGGAGTTAGCAAATACTGTAGCTAAGCGCTGATGTAAGCGATGATGATCATGTCAATCGCAGGGGTAAATAAAGAAGAAGACAGAGACGAGACAGAGGAGTGAGGAGGGAGAGGGAAAGAGAGAGAGGCGAAAATAGGGACTTCGGAGGAAAAAGTACAAAGGAAACGGCAGCACTAGTAAATAGCGATAGTATGATGATTGGGGGTGGACAACGGATTCAGAGGCGGTGGTGGCAGCAGATATTTGGAATTTTGTATAATACTGAAAATAGTGATGCAAAGTTAATGTGAGTTGGGGTGGAGAAAAATCTGCACGGATACTGAAGCATTGCGACGGGACATCGGTGACGACAGAAATGTTTATGGCGGCGGTGTAAGCCGTGACGGGGTACAGTTAGGACCAGCAGTGGGTGCGGCACAATGTGCAGGCAGTGACAGTGTCAACAAAGGTGGAATCACGATTTTGCGAAGTCGAGAGGCTACAAATGTAGTGCCTGGTCACTTTGATGTTTTGTGACAAAAATATTTTTACTCAATTTACAATACATTTTTACTTGCTGGTTTACAGTTAAAACGTATTTAACTGAGATATTGAGAAATATTTTTCATTATTATAGAGAATTATTAAAACCGTTCTGCGTGAAAATGTGTCATGGGCTTCAGGGAGAGAGCTGAAGCTTGATGAGTGCGCCTCCCCCCACTCTCAGTCAACTTCCGACCAGCAAATACATTTTTATTTCGTATAAAATGAAATAATTCACTTTTGTATCTAATACATGTAGAGTTTTACGGAAATTCATTTCTATCTCACACCACTCCTTTGTTCAAGTTTCATCAACTTTATATTAGCGACCATTGTACCGGACCCTTCCGTTCTCTTTTGAATTTAACATAAACGTGGTTGTTTACTAACAATTTGAAATGTTTTCTTATTGTTAGAGGTCGTTTAAATGACAAATGACAAACGGACTACGTCACAGCAGCCGCGATGACGGAGCGATCGTTGGCGTTGGCTATGAGTATGTGACATCGATAACAAAAGATCCATGTCCCCAATCATCGATATTCAAAATTAAATCATCGAAAATCTATCGATGTCTTTAAATCTCGAAGTTTTAAAGCTGGATTAGTAACAATAAATTCCGATTTTAATGGACAAAACCAACTTTGCTAACCTAGGATCATCTCAAAGAATAAGACATCAGTTCACCCAATCAGTACGTACAGCATGGAATCGGTACGTACAGTACAACACCGTTTACTACGAAAGGAGGGCGAAGCTGTCCACCTAGGGCGAATGTGTTGGGCGCCTCTCTATGTGCGAAATGCAAGAAAAAACAGGAAATACAAGACTGCGAGTGGGGTCATCTCGGACGAGAGATAGTCTGCGTGATGAAGGTAATACGTTCGTTGGGTTTGAACACAGAAGCTAACCGTGGAATAGTCAGTTATTATTTTATATTTAAATTTTGCAAAATTATGATTATGGGAATTTTTCATTCTTCAAGAAAACATCGATTACATAAAACCATCGAACATAAAATATTGATGTTAAAAAAACATCGTGTTTAACATATCGATGTTAAAAGTATTGCTGTTTCTATAAAAACACCGATGTTTTCAAAATATCGACGTGGATGTCGCTTCCTTAGCTATGAGGGCGACGGTACAGGCTGTGAGGTGTCGGGCGGTATTGTTGGTAGGATGACGGCGGCGGTAATGGCGGCGGCGGCGGCGGTGGCGGCAGCGGCAGCTGCGACGGCGCCTGCGGTGGTGGCGGCGGAGGCAGCGGCGGAGATGGTGGCAACAGAAATGGTGGTGGTGGTGGTGGTGGCGGCGGCGGCGGCGAAGGCGGCGGTGGTGGCAGCGGCGGCGGTGGAGATGACGGCGGCTGTGATGGCAACGGAGGGCGTGGCGGTGGTGGCGACGGAGGCGGTGGCAGCTGCGGTGCCGATCGAGTTACGTTCGTTTGGAAATCCGCTAATGACGGCGGTGGCTGGTGCGTGGGACTGAATAGAGGGGCGGTGGCCCTGCGGACGACTGCTCGGCGGGAGTGCATGCGAACACTACGACAGATTGCGCTTTCAATGGCCGGGAGCACACGCCCAGGCGGCGGGTTCCCTTCACCCGTTTTTACTCTTTCTTTATTTTTTTCTCTCTCGGTGAAACATTGCACCCAGGCGGGGGAATGTTCTTCGGAAATGAGGCGGTCGAAAAATCATTACGAACATTAAAAAGTTCAACTCTAGAAGTTCTTTCTTTTAGATTTTTGTTTTTCATTTCATTAAGCAGAATTTTTTGTGAAATCAATTTGAACCTCTAAATGGTCACAATCGTAACACGCAATGTTAAGTATTAAACTAGATTACGAATATAAGTAACTACTGCTTCCTGCGGCCCTCTCGGGTGGATCGGTGATTAGCGTGCTCACTTTTCACGGCGCACCCCGGGTTCGATTCCTGGACGAGGCAAATTATAACTGTACGCTTTCCTTAAAAACGTTCCAGTATCTTTTGCTGGGTGACAGTGATAAAGCCCACCCTAAGGTTAAGAAGATCAGTATATACGGTGTAGGAACATCTTCGTGCTAATCATAAATCTCTTAAGCCATGCCGACAGAGTGGGTCACCGCTGGTCGGCTAATATTAATAAAAATACATCGTGATCCGTAATGCCATCCTGGGAAGTGATAACCAGTTTACATATTTGTTTAGTCACAAGTATTCGTGCTACGTTATGGAAGTCATAATCGCTGAAGATATCCTCACCCTACCAATCATTAGAGATAGAAATCAATAAAATTTGTGGTTCATAACGAGACATTCAATATTTCCGTGTGGAAATCGTATGTCGAAGCACTTTGTAGCAACCAATGTAAACACGATTTACTTAACCTACGCGTTCGGTAACAATGTCGTATGGAAGAGATACAAACAGGGAAGGACGAATCTTAAAGTCGGCTTTGTTAATTCAGGCATCAAAATATTTCCTTTCGAACTACACGAGATGGACTTTCCTTTCCGGACTTGCCTTATACATCCACATGATACCTCGGTCGCCCCGTGTCCGAAACAAACAGCAGATGACCAAGCCCAAAGGGGGAATGGGGAGAGCCGCATCAACACACACCCGCAAACGAAGCATTACGCAGATTGACACGAAAAATGAAAATAATCAGAGCAAGAGGAATACACACCAAAAGGACCACTCCATATCACACAAGTATTCCTTTTGAAAGAAAAATCAATGAAAGAAAAACTAAAAACAAATTAAGATATTACCAATTTTTGGGATGGCATATTCCTTACAGGGGCAACAAAGGATTATCAAAGCTTCTCTTCATTTAACCAGCAAAATAAACGTCTTCTTAATCGTGATAATATCCGAGTACCACTTCTCAATTTTCGAAAAAGCAAATATTCCGTCTACTTTTGACAGCAGACACCATCACATGCCTTATGGAAACTTCCATCCCGGACTGGGTATGTCAGGCCCGACAAAAAATCGCCCACGACCAGAGCATTAGGCGGGGCAATACAAGTAAGGGAAACAAAATTAATCAGAATAATTAGAACGGTAGGACGAAATATAATAAGTAGCAAGTGTGGCGGACTGCTCTAACTGTGACCGATTCAAACATCATATCATTATCCCCAGCAAGTAGTGGGTGGATTACACGGCATGAAAAATCACTCCCAACTAAGGTATATTGTGAGGCATATAGAAGTGAATCTAAACCAAGGATGCCCAACTTGCAAGACTTAAAAGGACACAACTAAAATCTTCAATATGGTTGCGGGCCGTATTTTCATTACTCAGTCGACACATCTGACTTCCACGTAATGTTGATCTTGGCAATTTGCTAGACTGCTCCGAAACGGGGGGGGGGGGGGATGGAACCATATGTAATATCAAGCCGTTCCATGGAAAATGTAAAAAAACACATTGGGATGATTTTGAATTTCTGAATTTACTAGAAAAAATCTTAAATCTAAACTAAATTTATTTTTACATTTAGAAGGTGTCGACCCCCAGAGGGTGCATGCGCTAGGCGCACGATGTTCTCGCCCGACATGGAAGCGAAAGACTTCCACTTTTGACTAATGACCACAATAACTTGCACCGTGGGTCACATGTCGGACCTCTAGTTGGGCAACCCTGATCTAAACAAATGAACCATAACAAGCACAACTAAGACGGCAGCCGATAGTAAGTACGGAAGCCTTACCGCGGTCTACACAAGCACTTTACCCTCCCGCACAGCACCCGGGCGGGTGGAGCCGCCCGAAAAATCGCCCGCAAGCGAAGCATTACGCGCGGAAAGCGCGGGCGGGCGACCGGAAACGTCGCGCGGGGCGACGCGGGCGACGCCCAGGGCGCAGCCGCGGGCGGCGCGTTTGTTCCGGTTCGCATTGTCCCTCGGCGCAGTTGCTGTTTGTCCCGCCGCCATTAGAGCGCCGAAGCCCGCCGGGCCGCCGCGGCGCGGGCGGGTACAGCGACCGTTCACGGTCTTTATGCTCTTCTCTTACGAGCGCCGGCCGAAGAATGCGTAATGGGCTGGATGACGTGGCGCGCCTTCCGCTTCCCGTCTGACGAGGGCCTCTCTGCACCGAATTGACGCTAGTTGAAAGGGGGCGTGCTGTTTTATCGACCGAGTTAGCGAATATTAGAAGACTAGTTGATTGCGTATTTAGTTATCATTACTAGAGGGCGGATTTTAATGAAATGTCATTTGTTTTCTTTTCACTTTCGAACAATGCCGTTTAGTATAGAAAGTCATTTTATGTTACGACAAAAGAAAATGAACCATTTTTATGGGTATTTTTTTTTTGCATATTTCGTCGATTTCAACTAATTAGTCTCTTTTTTACCTTTTAACGTCATTTGTAATGCATCTTTTCGCTGATTTAATCGATTTTAATATCATTTAATGGTATTCCAACAATTTTTACGAGGTGCTACAAATGCTCCCCACATAATTCCTGAGAATCCTATTCGAGTTCTTCGCTCATTCACTGAAATGTTAGCCGTTGGTAGCACTATGTAATCTAAGGTTCCTGTGACGTTTATCGGCGCCATTGTCAGTTCGGCCGATTTCGCGATAAATTAAGGCAGATATTTTCTTTTAAAGTCCAAACCCAAAGTTTCAAACTGAGTGCACTTGAACAATAGAAAGAAGTCACGATAAACATCAGTAACGTATCCAACAACTTGAGTTGTTCATCTGAAATGGTTTTGATCAATTTTTTTACGTCATTTTTCTTTGTTTTTAGGGCATTTTAAAAGCATTTTAAGTGTATTTTATTAATCATTTTTGGCAACGTTTTAGGTCATCAAAATCCTCCTCCTAATCATTACTCTCCATTCAACTGCGACGATCGCTCCCATTCGGCCTGCTCTTTTGCACCGTCTGCTTCTCCCGTATTAATCGCATTCCGGGTTGCATTCTCAATTTCATTTTACAAATCCTCACCTTCCCACTCCCCCAACCCCTAGAAGCAATAGATGTCTCTTCTTTCACAGTATTGTTTTTCACATTGCAAGCAATATGAATGCAAAGTTGTATTAAAACTGTTCTAGGTATTACAGTGTTATGTTGGATTATACACACATATAGATATTATTCATAAAGATCATATGTGTACTTATATTACGTGGAAAATTTGTTCCCGTAAATTATTTTCAAGACATGCTCTCAAGATGATAATTATTACAGTAATATAGTAGTTACTTATTTTCATAATGATATGTATTACAATTATTTTTGTGAACTAACGCTATTGAAGATGGAGTAGAAACAAACTCAGTATAACAAAATATCCGAACAAAGATAATGATGATGAAATGCAACAGAAACAGCAACCCTCGAACAAATATATTGAGTAGGGACTCAAACAAATTCAAACATTTTTTTAGAAACCAATGCAATTCATAATATTTTGAAATATTTCATTAATATCATCACGGATAACTAATATCATGTCAAAGATATATGTGTGTATAAATAGAAATCTCTGACATGGTGTTTCTACGCACATGATTATAACCAAGTCTAAACGTTACAGACAACATCGCATATACGCGAGCGTATTTTGTATTTAGAATAAAAAGAGTGTATATTACTTCTGTAAAGGTAGAACCTTCGGTCGCTCCGAATCCATGTGAAGATCTCATCGAAGACGTCCTGTACTCGGAATATGGTTATGTTGTGAAATTTTAAAAACTATAATGAATTTTTATTTTACATATTTTCTATTTTTTCTTAAATATTTTGGCAAAAATAAATAAATGCACGTTTTACATTTTTACTACAATAAATACCGTTCCCTTCTGATACACCTCTCACTCTGGTCTCGAAAAGATACGTTAGGTGAAATCGGCTGAGTGCGCCCTTCCTCAGTGATGTTCACGGATGACATTCATCATACGCGAGACGGAAGCGTTAATAAAATGCTGCTTTGTACTCTGCGTCAAAAACTATTTGCCTAGAGACAGATTCACAGACTTTTTGTGTGATGTCGTATTCTGTACGCACGCTTATGGAATTCTCTTTGGCTTCATAAACACGTTTGACACGGGTATGCATGGAAACTCTATGTTTGCAGTACAATATTTTCTGCACATCTGCGCTACTTCATTCCTCAGAAAACAAGAGCAGAATTTGAGGCTCGATAACAAATATATTTCTCTCGAAAATAAGCGGATGCATATTTCCATACATATTTTTTGCGAGAGATATTTTTGTAAATATGTATTTTCTTTCCATTCTAAAGGTTTTTGAATTTTGGAAATACAAAACTTATGTAAGTTGATAATGAATTTTAAATGTTTAACAGAATAGAGAAAGTATTGAAATGTTAATCATCTATCATTTCAGGAAGGATTCAAATAACTTTAATCTCAGAAAACTAGATACAACGCCAGGCATTCGCTTGAGTTCTTGCTTGCTTATATTAAATATATCTAACACATATAAAAAGTATTTTCATTAAGTGAATTGCAAATAAAGAAACCGAATCAATTATTTCGTTTCTTGCGATCAGCGTTTCAATTTTATTTTTTATGAAAAGTTTTTGTGGTTAACTATATTAAACCGAGAACCCGTCCAGTAGATAAAATTTTGAGTGCATTGTTTAGAGCTGTTATGCTTCTTAATTTTTTGGGGAGGCTATTTAAGGTCGCATCAACATCTAGGCCATTAGCGACCACCATTGCAGTTAACGGTGTGGTAACTCTGAAGATGACAAGATATGGTGATGATAGGGGATTCCCCAGGCGGAACTCCAACTCGCAATCCTTCGGTCCGAGATCGCTACGGCACTACTGCCTTAACTATCTCAGCCATCCGGGCCGGCTCTTAAAATGTTTGTTTCATTGCTCTCATTTTACAGACACGTTTTCGTCTCCCAAATCTGAGCACTCGTTAGGGAGATATAGCCTGGAAACAGATGATGTTTGAGTAACTGTAAATAGAATTTTCAGAAATATTGTGTCTTGAGATTTGTTTTAAGTAGATCGCATTTAATCTATTTATTGACATTATTATGAATATATCCAAATATGAGCAATCAACACACAAATACGTTCGTTCTGGAAGAGGGACGGACACTTCCCTATTTTAATATTTGGCTGGCTGCCGGGTTGCATCTGCTGCGAAGAGCAGGCGATTATTAATCGGTTCACGGCACCTACGAAATCACGGCACATCAATCTACGAGATCACGGCAAATTGTTGGTCGATCGCGAAAGGCATATAAGTATCTGAGTTGGGGCATTTTCTACGTACATCTCAAACTATCAAAATACTCAATCAAAAGCTATTAAAATCGGTTGAGCCTAATAGGGAGGATATTCCGTCGAAGTTCCCGTTCGTGTACAGAACACACACACACACACACACACACACACACACACACACACACACACACTTCACAATACAATTAGGTGAAATCACCCATGCTTACAAATAAGAAAACAACCCTGAATCGGCAGTTGACACAGAAGCCATACAGTAAACCAACACACTTCAGCGAGGACAATGTAAAATGCCTTCGCTGGAACGGCAGCCTACATTCGTTGAATGCGGGGTTTCCTCGACCTAGGGCTCCCGCTCCCCACCGTCTTCTACCGCGAGGCACACGCCGTGGGCGGCGCGGGGGCGGGGGCGGGGGCGGGGGCGGTGACCCCACACGACGCCGCGGGTGGAGGAACCTTTGGCCAAGAAATGAAAAAGGTTGGCGATGCGTCGGCGAAAGGCCAGCGGCAGCGCCGGCCCCGCGGCCCGGGGCGGGGGAGGGGGAGGGGGAGGGGCGGCCAGAGCCAGCGGCATTTTTCGGCCTTTGCGGCTGCCCGCGCGTCGCCCAAATGTCACCGCCCCTCCGCCTCCGCCGCCGTCGTCTTGGGATCGCTGCCCGGAAAGCCGCCCGCCGCCTTGTGGGCGAGGTCAGGGCTCGGGCATTTCTGGGTTCCGCCCATGTGGGGAAATAGGTTATTCCTGCCACACGGGACCGGGCTTTTCAAGCGCCAAATGGAAAGAATGGAGGGAATGGCTTTCTCTTTGCCTCTGAATATAAATGCAATGCGCTATTACTTTTATTCTTAAACATTACTGATTTTGCTACCAATTTGTAATAGTCTCGTTGAAATCAAATACGTAGTCTTGAAAAGGGGAAAGCAAATCCCCTCCAGAAAGAAAGACAAATACGGTTACCTAATGTTAATCACCTCGTGGCTGCATCGTTTGGCAATTGCTTTTATTATGTGAGCTAATTTTACATTCACAGGCTATTAAATTACTCTATTTACATGACACAAGGTTTTTCACGTATTGTTGAAGTGACAATGCCAATAGTTCGTAACAGAGTAACGTGAAAAGTTACGTCGGTTAAAAATACTGCCGAATAATTCAAACACGCCCGCACAGCTTGGGGTGTGTTTCTGGCCAACACGGACAAACTTCCAAGTCGGCAGAATGGAACGAGATAAACTTGAAATATTGCGGTCGAAGTTATTTAACACGGAAATAAAACAGCTTTTTTTCGTTAGTCTATGAATGCGAAGACCTGTAAATGATCCCCAATTGGAGATTCCACATCAGAAAGGAAATTTAGTGGAAACTTTACGAAGACATGAGTGAAATTTGTGTTAAATATAATATTTATGAAATTTAACATATAGTTAAACGACGAGAATAAACATACAGATGCAAGTTGGAAAATTGATAGATCGTTGCCGATAGTGTCAGACAAACATTATCTTAGCCTCATCAATGCAAAAGAAATCTGTAAAAACATAGCATTTCTATCTTACAAAACAAGTCTTATATCAAACTTGTCTCTCAGAGAGCAATTTTGATAATTCCTCTTCAATTACATGTGACCTATATGAAATAACTTTTATACAGATATCTGCTACAGTCAAATTTTCTATACCCTCAGTATTCGTTTCTTCTTTTTTTGCAATAAAATGTTTCTTTTACATTACCGGTATTTCCAAGTCCTCTGAACTCTACTTTCCCCAATTGTTTTCTAACCGATACATTCCTTGAATTACAACGATATTAAACAAATCTTTAAGTCTTCGCATTAACGAGTTCCTTTTGTAACAGCAGCTACATCCCAAATTAACACGTACATACCAGTGATATGCAGCACATCGTTTCTCACATTTATTCTTACCGTCACGCAATGGATCCATTTGTCTTCACTCTCGGAATTCGTTGCACAAAAGGTCAACCGTACCTTTTACTAAACTACATAATGAATTAAAATGACCGCCTGATGAGCTCTGAAGGCCTCTTACGGAGGCCGGGGCAAATTAGGATATGAATGAGGGCTCCGCTCCGTTCCCGCGGAGAATAGGCGTTTCTCCGACGTAAAGAGCAGAGCGCGTTTGTTCTGCCGCGCGCAGCAAACTGGCAGACCCTCTGGGTGCAGGCGAGAGGAGAGGGGAATGCCACAAAAGAGAGGAAGCGGTGGGAAAAGTGGGGTCGAGACTCGCTTCTGCAGAACGCACCAAGGAAGCGTCGCAAAGCGAAAAGGTGGGATGATAGAAAAAATAGTTGGTAGAGAAAGCGATGGAAAGATAATACGAAGATCAGGTGCGAAAGTACAGTCGTTGAAATTGCTGGACAGCGGAGGAAGACAGACAGTTGTAAATTTTAAAGTATTTGGAAATGCTCTTGATTTGAAGATCTAGAACTTCACTGAAGAGATTTTATTTGTTTCATTTCTTGGAAGAGAAGAATTTGATACTTAGATCGTTAAAGTGCGTAATTCTTTAAAATCTATTCTAAGAAGAACCTGGGCTGTTCTATATGTATATTTGTCTTCACTCAACATTCCCGTTTAACATGAGAGACTCAAATGCAAACGTCATGGACGTAATCTAAAAATTATAAAGAAATGCACTGGTGTCGTTAGGACCAATATTTCTATTGCCCGAAATGTTCTCAAAAGTTTCTACATATTTACAAAAAAATTAAGTTTTTATTAAACTTGGATTTTTAAACAAGTAAAATCATTAGTTTCTTGTCACTTTTACGGAGTTATGAAAATATACGAAACATTTAAATGAATAAAATGCTTAACAATAAAATAAAAAATAAAACGAGTAAATTATTTCCAATTAAGAAAATATTACCGAAAATTATGAACATAAAAAATAAATGTAAGAAAAACAAGTTTTGACAACAATGTAAAATGTTTTAGACAAAAAAATACGCACAATAACGCAATGAAAATATATTTATAGAGTGACCAGTAAAGGCGGTTCTTCCAGCGTATGCACAGGTGCTAAAAGTTCATTTTTAGCAATACGGCAAAAAGTGTGATGCTCATGATAAACCTGTGAATGCAACAACGAAAAAGGAAATCCTTCAACCTGGCAGCTACTTCTGACCTTATTGTATCATTAGTGATTGGTATACCTGAATTAAAATAAAATGAAAGTCAGTTAGGCTGTTTAAAAAGTAGTGTATGACACGTGGTAAAGGGGATTTTATTAGCACATGGGATTGCGCCACTCCACCTATCGGCCTCGTGTCGCAACTTCTCTTACTCGCAAAATAGAATGTCACTTTTATCACTCGTATCACAAATAACTAATTTCTATCGTTCTGAGGCCTGATCAGGATGTGTATATAAGTTAGGAGTGTCCATGACGCATTAATTAAAGTATGACATATAGAAATACTGCTTGGATAAAATACGCTTTTCCAATTATCTTTCGTAAAAAAAAATTCCAATGACAGATGTCCTAACCCGGAGCAACACTCGCCTGGATACGTCAGTGGACGAGGACTTGGTTGCGGCGCAAAGGGGGACGCAGTGTGCAGGGGGATACGCGGGGAGAGCGAGCGTGGTCGTCGATTGGTTGCCAAGGACTCGCGTCCTCTGCATGTTAACTAACCGCCTCTATTCGTTCGGCCAGCCTCCGCTTCTGGGCGCTAGTCCGATATTCCCCGCGCCTCGTCTAGTTGTGACGTACTTGTCCATCGAGAGAAATGAAGCATTTCACAGACCGTACGCGGAGTTTATATTAAACAGCGTGCAGATCGCAAATACACAAATGAATGCACTCTCGTTCTCGGCATGCAAAAATGGGTTTGGAAAATTTGTAAGGCTATCTCTCCAGAAGTATTTTGGTGATTGTTCTACATGCGAGGGGTGAGATAAAACATTTTTATATTCAAGGCCTTTAAAAATCAACAACTTGTTCCACAAATCTTCTCAAACCTCAATGTTATTCTTTATCTGATCCTGGTGTTCTAACGGTACTATCAGAGTATTTATTATTTGTACGTATTTATTTATTTATTTAACGTCAAAAAACTGTTAAGAACAGAGTGACGGATAATGGGAAGAAGTGCACTTTTTGTACTATTTCTTGAGCTCTGAGATCTCTGCCCTAACTCCTATAGTAGATACTACGTAAGTTGACTTATGAATGCTTTTCTAAGAAGCGGTTTCGGAAAGAATTGGCAAATCTGGTTCTTATTTTTTGGCTATTATCTTTTGTGATCTACGAAAAGAATTCCATTTCCTGCAGCCAGAAAATGGTGAACGATTATTTTAAACCTACATTCCCTTCAGAGCTCACGAAAAAGTGCACAGATAGTGAAGCTCCTTTTGTGTCCAGAAGCAACACTAGGGGCCATCTCCGCATTCGCTCAAAGGATCAGAGAAACCGGATGAAAAACCTAATCGAGATGGAGGTCGTTGATCCAGAAGCTGAGATACAATACTAGTTACACGCGTATTTAGTCTTTTAGAATTATAAACTGTAAATGGTGCCTAATACATTAAATATCTTTGTTAAAAATACTATTGTTTTTCTTTTCGAAGCTCGGTGTAGTGTCTAATTGTCTTCTGAATCGTGAGGGTAGGGGCTTTCAGCCCTTCGCACAGCACTACCGATGTGCATAGGGAAAGGTCTTAGGGAAAGGAAGGCTCGCATGAGGTTTGCATTCCCATTTTACGGCACTGCTTCGATAATTTCAGGATATTTATACCAGGAAATCCCGAAAATGATCGATCAGAACAGTGTCACCAGTTAGTTAGCGGAAAACAAATATGCATCATCGTCGGTCCTCGAACCCAAGACCTATAAGTCGACGAAGCTTAGAGTACGGATACGAAACTACGGAGAACACAATATCCGATCAGTTTCCTCTTTAAACACGTAATAAATATAAATATTATTGCATTGTCTGTAACTTGGAAAGAGGGGAAAATAGGGCATAAATTCGACTAAATACTACGAATCTGTGATAATTTAGTTTCCTTTTGCAGTAACGAAAAATGTAGTATAAACATTGTCAAGCGTATCAATACCATTTTTGAATTGAAATGTTAATTGTTTAACTTGAAATATTAGTTTTATTTTCATCGAATCACACTTTCTCACTTAGACTAACGTTTACAGAACTTCTCTAATAATGGTCATTGTCAGTTTCTTTGATATTGTTCACCATAATATACCCCGTTGTGTTTTAACCTTTCGCTATTTCCTTTTATATCCTGTCAAGCAGCAAGTTATTTAATCACAGCCTTTCTTCCCTCAGAGAAACCCACCAAAAACACAATTTTCTAAAATAGCTTGCGAAAGATAACACTGCCGTTACGCTCATCAAAAGCCAACACCGCGTACCGGTGTTATCTCGCAGGGAGTGGTCGAGAGAAATCCTTTCGGATTTTTTCTCCCCGCCGCCGCCGTCTCAATTGCGAGATAAATGAACCATCCACTGCCCGGCAAAGAGCGTCTCTTCCTGCAACCTTCCGCCCGGCCCTTTTCTCTCATCCTTGGATACCTCGCTCTCCCCTTCCGACTCACCTTCCTATTATCTTCTGTCCCGCGGCAGTGCGGAGGGAAGGGATTGTAGGGGTTGGCTTGTGTGGTATGAGTTGGACGAGCTGGCGTGGCTCAGGTGGGATGGATTGGGTGAGTAAGCAGGCTTGAGTGCGTAGGTGGAGGGTCGAGTAGATGTGTAAGTGGGTGGATGGGTTTTTGAGCTGCCAGGCGGGTTGGCAGAATGTCGATTCAGCTCATAGAGTGGTTGGATGTGTGCCTGCGGTGGGCGAAGACTAGGTGGCGTGCGAAAGACAGGTGCCGAAGGCTGAGGGGACGGTTAGTCGAACTGACAAATGGACGAGGGGGAGTTGGGCGGTTGTGCAGGGGGCGGGCAGATATGTGAGGGAGGGCGGACAGTTGAACGGGCGGGCAGGCAGGTAGGCAATTGCGCGGGCAGACAGGCAGTTGAGCGGGTGGGCGGACGGACGGTTGAGCGGGCGGCCGGGTGGTTTACCGGGTGGTTGAGCGGGTGTATGGGCGGCGGGCGGACGGTTGAGCGGGCGGGTGGGCGGACGGTTGAGTTGGCGGGCGGGTGGGCGGTTGGGCGGTTGGCAGGCTGGGTGCGTGAGAAGTACCCGATGGGCAGACGAGAGGAACGTCGCTGTGTCTCTGTCGTTGCGGTTGCCGACGTAGGCGAAGGCAGTAGTGGTAGTGGCGGCGACGGCGGTGGCAGGCGGGTGGGTGGGTGGTTGGGCGAGCGGATCGATGCGGAAGGAATGGTCCGCGCCGCGATAAATTGAAAGAGTGGTTTTGTGGCCTCTGGTTCGCAAAAAGCGAGTGCTCCGGATAGCAGGCGGGGGCCGGACGGAACGGAATTCATCGGACAGTGCGGAGCAACGAAGAAAAACTTCGCTTTTAAAAAGTCGGTGATCTTTCGATCTGCGGCAAAGAAGACTCCGCTTCCTGTGAGGATGTTGATGAAAAGTCGCCGGAAATTGGGTCACGTTTAAATCACCGGAATAGCAAGAACAGTTGATTAAATTGGGTTAATAAAAATTGGTGTAATTATATGATTTCGTGACCCTACAATTATTCATTTTCGTTCTCGAAACTACATGATATTCAATAAAAATACAACATTCTTATGAAACCTGTAACTAGATCTCACATAATTTCGAATTCAAAGAAAACATCCACTAGTTACTCAGGGTTGAAAAAAAAATACAAGTGGGAAGGGGGCTTTTAGTAAACTACGAGTAACAAAAATTGAAAACACTCTTTACAACAAATCAGTATAATTTCAAAAACAAAACTAATATTACATAATAATAAACACTCCTAAATGCAGTACAGGTTGACTGTAAGCACAAAACGAAACAAAATATTGTCTAGTCTAATTATGAGAGAAGAATTCTCAAATGAAAAAAACACATGTACAATTTGGTTCAGAAATAATTCAAATATTGTTACACTAGTTTTTAAGAAATAATTGGCAGGCAAAACTCAATCATTAATCCTGGTCATATAAGTTATCCCTACTGCGCAGTGTAGTTACAGTGAGCGTAAGGTAATATAAAGTTTACGTTTTCTTTCGAAATAACTATGACCGTTTAAATAACAATTAGTGAATCAATAGTTTTATCAGCTCTCTCTTTCTGCTTTGGAGCCTACGACAAATTAATCACATGATGTATACGTTATCTTGCTTCCTAACAATTCTCTAAATTCTTCGTCAGTAAAAGAGAAGCTAATGGCACATTCCATATAATTAGGTTTAAGAATTTTCCAACTTCCCTTCCTTCATAGCCGTCGAGGTGTGACCTTGCCACCGGTCGGGTTCGTTACGCAGCTCTTACGTAGGCACCGTATCCTCTCCCACGCACCTGGTTTCTGAGTTTTACCAATGCTCACGTCGGTCAGATGATTCTTGCAGTGTTTCCCGGCCAGAGTAATACAGGGCTGAGACCAAAAGCTCTACTGAACTTTGATAATTCTTTCCAGATGAACGCCTTCCTCGAATCTCCTCTCGCCAATATTACGTTCCGTTTTCTCGTGTACGGGTCGCCGGTCACACTCAGAATGCCGAGAGCTCTCAAAGCCGTGAGTTCGATTTATTTGTCAATCGCCTGAACGATGCCGACACGCTGGCGCTGACGGCGTCCAGTGTGGTAACTATGTGAACGTATGCTCTTGTGTACGGTCACACATATAAGACATATAACTATGTTATTCATGTGGGATTAATATACGTCGGAGATATGATTATTTCTTATATAAATGAGTAAATACATTGCCACTGAGTTGCTCGAAATTGGATTGTTATCAGCCACTACTTTGTGGCATTTCAATTTTTTAACACTTACCCACATGAAGCTCGCTAATATAATCATGATGTTCCGTAATGACTCACCTGAAACAACAAAAAATAAAATTAATTTTGCCGAAAATTCATCATAAAAATACTGAATTTGTAACATATCTTTATTAGAAAGAATAACGTATTCACATATACCTGTCAATTTCTATTACAGCTTAGTACATGTATTTGGTTATATCTGCAAGGTATAGCATTCCTTAAAAAAAGCATTTTCACTGCCAAGGTTCAGTATCAAAAGAGTAAGCTTTCAAGTGTTATAACCTTATAAATTACCAACATACCAAGAAGTTATCCTCCACCCTGGATCACTGAACTCATTTCGTTCACTCCAATTTACAAACCTTGGCGAGTCACGCATGAGAAACGCAATCAGAAGTGAATTTCTCCGACATTAATTAGATAGAAGGAAAAACAGCAGGAAGGTAGAGCCACAGAGCACGCGGTAAAGAGAAGAAGAAAAGAAGAAAGCGAAGAACAGGAAGAAGGACAACATAAAAACATTACTACTCTCTCCAAGTTTTCCTCTCTTCAATGGGAAACTCGTTAACGTCAGTGATGTGCATCAAAAGCGCGTATTATCATGATAATAAACGAGATTATCATAATTATCCCGGTAATTATTGCTTTCAGGGTGGAAGTGCCTGACAAATAAAAAGTTTTGCAGCGAAGAGGATCAGCAAAGGGAAGGAAATGAAGCCGAACTCCGGAAGGAAAGTTTCACAGAAAAGAAAAGTAATGAACTAATTTACAAAAAAGATGGTATTATTATGCTTTCGTACTCAATCATTTTGATACTCCATGTATTTATGGGAAATTGAAGTAGACAGAATAATGAATTAATATTTTAACATAGTAATCAGACCATTCTGTGTATCTATGACTGAAATTAGATCCCCACTTATTTTTATTGTGTCAGACAATGTAGAAGTAAAGATAATTGGTGCAATAAATGCCAGATAGAAGTGATAATAGTGATGGATATTTCAAATAAAAAACATCAAAGGTATATTTGCTAGCTAGCCAATATTTACAGGTTCGGAAAAGTTAATATGTTTATACGATCATGAGAATTACAGTATTGTGCAGACGAAAATGACATTTACCACATTGAAATGTAGGTTTCATGAGAAACATTTCAATTATGTGGAAATGCAAGAGCAACAGAATAGAAAATTAAAGAGCAACAGGCACCTCAAACCTAGTTGGTCATACTGCAAATTCTTCACCACTTCATACTAAATTAATTAGTACAGAAACATGACATGAAAAAAAAGTGAATGTTCATGCAAAAATACAATTTCAAAATAGTGAATGTTCATGCAAAAATACAATGTTCGTGTTAAAGTATGTCTAGTAAGTTGAAGGTTATTTGAAAATTAGATGTGATTTTCTATTTCGACAAAAACCTTTCTCATCAGACTTTTTGAAGTGTATACGGTGTAGTGTCAGAATGATGTTGAAAGTGTCTGCGAAAACAAACGTTTCATTGCCCCAAATGGGCTGATAAATTAAACAAGAAAGGAAATGAATGAAAATGTCCATGAAAAAAGCGAGTAAAAAGTGGGAAAAAACATTGAAAGCAAAGTTACACGCAGTTGTAACTGTCAAGACTATTGGTGGAATCAATGAGAATTATTTGCCATCCATTAAAGGAATTATGGCGAAGAGATGAGAAAGAAAGTGAAAGTAAAAGCGAAGTACTGATGATTAGTAAGAGGGTAATGGACGGATTACAGCGAATGGGAAGGAATAAGAGGAAGTGCTGGTACTCGTATGTGGTGAAGTCAGGTGTACCTCTCGTTTGAGGATGGTGAACAATAACGTAATAATTCAAAACATTATGCACAATTAACTGTCCACTTGGCTGGTTCCAGAACATCCAGTACGTCACGAAAATTGCTTGTTCCAAGAATATTGAAATTTCTTAAATTGAGTAACACAGCAAGTTATTGTTGTCATTTGTCTCTACCTATTAATGGGATATGTTAGAACAAACTGGATAAACAAGCAGAAGGACTCTTCAGGTTCTGGAGGCTAGATCGAGGGGCTCTCGGAACCACGGATTGTAAGATTTATGTAATAGTATGATTTGCTTAAGATATTAGCACAGCAACGTCTTAGAGTTTGGAGAAGTTGAAAGGTATTGATGTAAATTGTGAACTTGTAAGACAGAAGTCTTGTTATTAAACAGTTATTTTTGTTGTTAAGAAAGACTGTCATATTTGATAAAATGTTGCGCTCGTTAGGAAGACGACGATGGTTCTGTGATTCTGTAACGATTGGGACGTTACAAGTATTTAACCCAACTGGAATGTTCAAATTCGGAAAAATTTGAAGACGTCCGTTCTTTAATGAACAAAATTGCTCATATGATTCGAATTCAGTGATACGAAAACACTCAACCATTTCTCGGAAGTTCAGGCATTTATTTTACCTAAAATAAGGATGCAAAAAAGGATTTATTTTTATTAAAGCAGGCACACCAAAAGACATTTATTGTCGCTAAACTGGAGGTGCAAAAGGCATTAAAACAATGAAAATCACAATTAAATAGAAATTACTGAAAAAATGAAAATGACTTAAATTTTCGCAAATAATCACTTTTTATGCTACAATTTTGAATCCTGAAATGGCTATAGTGACAACGCTATTATTATTTTCGTTCTCCGAATTTGTGTATTGGGTAGCACTGGGAAGGGCCATCATCATGTATAAAGAGCTCTGCCTTCGAAAGGATCAAAGGCCATATTCAAACTAGGATGGAATTCCACGTGAGCGAACAAAGTCTGCCGCCATCAATGAAAGAAAGAACAAAAATCTTGGCAGGTAGCATCGCTTTCTTTTAGCGATTTTTAAGTCTTCCCGACCCAAGAAGCCACGTCCAACATTTCATGCCTGATATCGTGCCTATTCTTGCAGCGAAAGACAAAAAGCGACTGCTTTCGTGATGTCCAAGCTTGCTGGTATGTTTCCAGCTTGATAGAGATCGATGCCAGGGAAAGAAGAGAAAAATCATGACGGAAAATGAAGAAAAAATTCAAAATAAGGAAAAGTATTAAGAATAGGCATCAGAAGCTGAAATATGAAAAAAAGTGGAGGGAGAAAAAATGAATATCTTCTAAAACAACTCCAAAAGTACAGTTGAATGATTCCTCTAAACATCTTAAGAATAAAAAAAGGCATTATGCAAAACGTTTGGGCTCTACTTATAACAAACTATAAAATGTGTACCGATTAACGGTTTTCTTGTAAGGCCATTAATACAATATTTAGGGGTACTTGATGAATATTTTATACGAGGATGAACAGCATCTTTGCGTCCCCTTACACTACCGACGATATGGAAGAGCAAATTGATGGGGGAGAAAAGAACAACGGGATGTAGCGGGAAACCAGAGAATTGGCGGGGAATGAGGAGCAGGGAGGAGGGAGGGATTAAGACAAACGGCGAAGCAAGAAGTGATAGCATTTGAGAAGCGGGAGTTTGAAAGGGAAATAGAAGCAGAAACGATGGGCGGGGGAGGGAAAACGAGAAAACAATAACACGAGTAAAGATTGGAAGGAATGGGGCAATGGATTAGCAGTGTACACTGGCATAGAAATGTGCCAGAAAGCAAGAAACGGGAGACGCAAGAAAACGTGGGGTAAGTGGGGAAGGAGCAACGGAGACGACAGGGATATGACAAAAGGCTAAGGAGGAGAAACAATGCGAGATACATTAGGAGGATATTGGGCCAGCGAATTAGCAGGAAACAAGGAGAAGTTAGCGCAGAGAGAGATGCGGCGAAGCAATCACCGGCAGGAGAGCAGAAGTGAGGTAGGAGGAAGGGATGAAGTGGGGAAGCGGAGGTGAGAGGAAGCGGAGAATTGAGGAAGTGGGGAAGCGGAGGGGCAGAGAAGCAAGGAAGCGAAGGCGAGATGAAGTGGAGGTGAGAAGCGGAGAAGCGAGGAAAAGGAAAAGTGAGGAAGCGGGGAGGCGAGGAAGCGGGAAGAGGAGAAGCGGAGTAGCAAGGAAACGGAGAAGCGAGGAAGAGGAAAAGTGGGGAAGCGGAGAGGCAGAGAAGCGAGGAAACGGAGGCGAAAGGAAGCGGAGGCGAGATGAAGTGGAGGTGAAAGGAAACGGAGCAGCGAGGAAGCGCGAAAGTGAGGAAGCGGAGAGGCAGAGAAGCGAGGAAGCGGAGCGGAGACCCGGGCGCGTGCCGCTGCCAGCCGGCGCGCTTCGGTTTAACTCGCGGCGGCGCTGCGCGGCGCGGCGCGTTTTGCATTTGTGCTTGCGTAAACAAACAACCGCCGCCATCCAGCCTCCCGCGCTGGCGCCGCGCGACGGAAGGAGGGGGCGGGGCGGGGCGGGAGAGGGGGCGGAGGAGGGCGCCGGCAGATGAGAAACGCACGGCGTTTCGCCAGCGCGGCACCTCCGCATTCCACCACCTCGCGCCCCGCTCCGGTTGCGCGCCATCTGCGCATCGGGAGCAGCGCCGAGACGGCGCGCACAAACCGGGCGGGGGTGTCGCAAGGCGCGCTCTAAACCGCAGCCACGACAAGAGCATCATTAAGATCAGAATTATAACGTTAGTGTCACAAAATATTACTATAATAATGAAATATTTATTCTTTAGTTTTACCTTTTTCATATTTTTTATTGCTTCCTCTCGCCTATTTACCTTTATAATGTTTTCTTTTGCCGATCCGGAAGGCAGTAGTACCGTAGCGATCTCGGACCGAAGAATCGCGAGTTCGAGTCCAGCCTCGGGTATGGTTGTATTGTGTTCGTCTTTTCACCCCCCCTATCATCATATCGTGTCATCCTCATAGTTACCATATCGTTACACGCAATAGTGGTCGCTAATGACCTAGAAGTTGATGCGACCTTAAAAAAGAAAAAAATGTTTATTTTTAAAATTGTTTTTATTGAAAATTATGTTTGAGCTGTTTAAAACAGTTAACTGAGCCGACCGTGAAAGAAACCCGTTTTCCTGGCATATGCCCTGTACCATTTAAGCTGCCGAAACATTCTTCGATCAGCAATTAGCTTGTACGTTCGTGTATGTAGCTTCCATGATCCACGGTTGTATAGTAAGTAAATCCAATAGTTTACACCCTCACGTAACCATTGTTAGTTTAACAAATATCTCAAAATAAGTTTATTTTCTAACTGTAACGAGCCACTTTGTTCTAATAACTACTAGATAGAATATTTTATTACAAATGAATTAATTATTTGAACAACTCAAAAATTATTCGATCTATGAGCAGTGGACCTATGAACGCAATCGATGCAGGGGCACCAACTCACTGATCAACAACATCAAACCAATTTTCGGCTTCCACCAGGGTACCCGCCAACGATACCCGTGTCACCGGCTCTCCCGTTCGTAACGTCACACACGACAAGCGCCGGTGATTTAATTTACTGCAATAGATTATATAAGTAACGAATATTCTACAAGTATGAGTAGTGTAAAAAGATACTAATACGATAAATGTAGGCAATGGTAATAAGGTAAAAAAGTTTGTTACAAAAGTTATGTTTGTTAACAAAAACAATGGTTATTTCATTATGTTGTTCAGGCAACCCAGTACGCGAACCTTTCGCACAAACGTTTATACATACAAAAAAATAATAATAGACTTATTTTAATATACAAAGTAGAATAACAAATGGGAGTGCTCTCAGAAGGGGAAAAATGACGAAGAGGAATAGTGGAAAGAGAAAAATCGAAGGATGAAAAACTGAAACTGTCTCATGCTTCCTGGACAGCGTTTAACACAGAAAAAAAATAATACATCGAAACAGAAAACGATTTTCATAAAGAAAGAAGGTAAAAATATTAAACAAAAGTTTTTTTAAAAAATAAAATGGCTGTCTTTATAAATTGGAAAAATCATAACAAGACGACCAGGTGTAAAGTGGAAATGAAAGAGCAAAGAACATCGCCCTCTATATAGGCAGCTCTCTTTACGAAAAAATCCACTGAGTACCAGTCCCCTTTCGATATGAACGTCCAATGACTAGATATTCGTGACTCCCTCCCTAAAGATATCACAACAAGAAAATCGTTCACGAACAGCCTGTGCTGGCTCCTTCCCTCACTACGCGAATAGCTGCGAGCAGCATGCGCCGTCTATGGTTGACACAAGCTTCAATTTTCGTCTTCCCAAACGCAAACGTAATCATGTTCCTCGGGTTATGACGCACAGGCGGGCGGGCGGGCGCGCAACCATCGAGAGAGCGCTGGAGCTCTCTAGGGAGACGCCGGGGATCAGTGAGCTGAAGGCGAGTGCTGCCATTTCCTTTCACGTCAACAGCCAGGAGGATCTTCCTGAGAAACAAGTGGTCTGCGAGAAAGAAACTGCACCCGAACAGCCGGCCCAGCAGCGCAGTGAGCTCAATTGCGCGTTACTGGCTGAGATGGCTCAGGACAATTGTTGTCACTTTGTGGCCGGAAGGTCCTAGGGTTCGAGTCCCGACGCTGGCGTATTTTCGACACTAGCTATACAGCTGTTTTTGGATAAATGTTGCAAACTTTTAGGACGTTTAAAGGGTCGAAAATACTCATTTTTACCAATGGGCATATTGTGGAAAATTTCAAATAACAGAGTTCACCTGAACAATCCAATGTCTAAGGTACATTAGTTATGTATGTACGCTAACCTGCATCGGTAGGTATTTGAAATCCCATTGACTGCGTCAGAACATATGAGACTGATGAGATTGTAAGAGTTGTTGAACATTCAGGGGCAAATATGTCATGTGTACTGCCATAATTAGAAATTTACCACTATATTTGGCCAAAAGTGATCATTTTCGACCACTCAGCAAACACTAAAAATTTGTAATATTCATTTTCAATCATCCTGTAACAAACGAGAGTACTCTAACAAATGAGTCGAGGACTGCCCGCAATTACTCATTCATTTCCTCTATACACACACTTACATGCTCTACCTCACCAACATAACGGTAGATAAATCTTAGCCTGCCAGCTCATATCTGATCGGTTAGTGGAGAGAGTGAAAACATCTCGTAAACCAACGACTCTTACCTTCGCCGGCATCGGATCTCTCGTTCTATTGGGGGAGAAACGTCACCACCTCACGAGATGTACTCTGTATTACACTGGGACTAATGACCAGACGCGCTCGGAATTACGAAATAATCAATCAACCAAGAGTGAGTTATATTTAAAGTTGTGGGTTCGTCGGTGACGTCCGACATCGACGGTCACCGACGTCGGGGACGTCGGTGAGCACAACATTTATTCATTTATCTATTCATCCCAGGACATCTTCCTCCCAGCTCATAACAGCTGAAATAGGTTTACGAGGTCCTTTAGGGTTTAATTAAATAGAAAACTGGCTGGTGAGTGTTAGTGTTTTTTCAGGCAGTCAAGGAGGTGAGAAAGACGATGCCATCAACCTACCTAACAACGAGCTTAAGGAAGGTATTTTGGAAGACGTGGAATTCGCGAGGTGCTGGATGTGGGGAATCTCAAAAGTATGACAAGTCCCAACGACATAAAATTTATTTTAAAAAACTACGTAAACAACACCAGTACTGCAACATCAGTGCAGTGTAGTGCAGAAAAAATATCACAAAGCTACAAATCAACACTAAATGCATTCCGCTATAAGATACGAAGAGCAAAGTATCTTTTTAAATTCGTACGCATGTTTCATTGCGTTTATTATTCCACTGCTAAATAGAATCTCTCTATCTTGAAACACGTCGATGTCAAGGGATTGAGAAAACTTACCGTACGAATATAGTAATTCCATAATTGGTTGAGATGTCTTTAGAATTTTTATTCACATAATTGCATTGACAAATCCCCCAAATTTGGTAAATGATCTCAAAAGAGGTCGAATAGGCAAGTCACATACAGTCATTTATTCATCATGAAATGATATTTTAATTTCTATCAACCAATACATTCTGGTGAAGATCATAGAAGCTTCATATCAGATGTGAAGTAATTCTTTCATGGGGAATTTATTTAAAAATACTTCGTTCCAAATTGGATCATGAACGTTACTAATCTCGAAGAAATAAAGAAAAGTTCTTATAGACGTATTGAATTATATGACAACAATATCATGCAATGCTACACCGATGGTTCCAATTCGAAAGAAGCAACCAAAAGAGTTTCAAACAAGATAATCCTTTTCTAACTCATGTAGATTCAACATTGTAGAACAAACAGACCTGACTTTTTAAGCTGACTCGCCTAGTCACTGAGGCGTTAACAAAAGACCTCACCGCAGAGGACAAACAGTACAAAAAGACCACCTTATATTTCACCAACGTTTGTTCGGCAGGATTCCTCTTCAGAGTGCATTTTTATTCCGCGGCCTTCAACAAAGCGAGCTGTCCTGGGCGGAGGCGCACGCGCATGCGCAGCGAGTCCCTCGAGGCGGACGACTGCGTTCCACAACGAGACGCGCTCTCTGAGCCAACTGGAAATTCACGCACCGCCCGGGGGGACCCGCCGCACAGTGGGCCGCAAGACGCAACAAGCTGACAAAAGCCATTTTATTTATAAACCGGCCAATTCACACGACACAAACACCGCCAAGCGGGCGGATTTGACAGACACCAAAGGCGGACCTTTTTTTAGCGGACAGTTGTTTTAGACTGTTCAATTTACTTGATTTAAACGCCTTGTTTTCTCGCATATACATTTGACATACAAAAACCGGATTTTCCCCCCTCAAAACGGTCCAATTTACATCATTCAAACGCCTTGTTTTTTCGTATGGGCGGAACTTGGCAGATGCAAAAAGATTTTTTAATGTCCCAATTTGAAGCTTTGAACCGCAAAATGAAGACGGGCGTCCTGAAATATTTTAAGTGTTAACATTAATACTTCGGTATCCTCGATAATATTTAATTAAATAAATGTTTCTCAATAAATAGTACGTAATACCTTCGGCATTTAACACAATTGAGAACACCAGTTTCATGTGTTAAATGCTAAAGGAAGTTGTTCTTGAAGAAAAAAACGATCCATGCTTACTATTCGTAATACGGACGTAACAAGAGCAATCATTTCCGTGTGGTATCTATTATGTACTAATAAATTTGTGTGTTCAACAAAAATGCCTCGAGAAAAATGCCCACAGTTGTGTCTTCACGTGAAATATTGAGTTGAAAGAAAATACCACAAATTAATTACCAAACAGACTGAATTCAAGCTGACTATCGAAAATCCATTACTGTCGCAACTCAAACCCCAGGCCCTCTCGGTCGGAGTTGCCAAGTGACAAAAGCTGTTGCCATCAGACAAATCAACCGGTTTGATTTTATTGTAGGGATACATTTTTGACCACTTTCTTCCTGATACAATCCCCATTGCACCGCAGATCTAAAGCAGACATGTCGAACGGATAGCCCACAGGCTGCCAGTAACTCGCGAGAGATATTCTTGGGGCCTGCAAAGCCAAACAGTAATTCTGGACGTGCTTACGTAATAAACGTAATGTTGTCGAGACACTAAAAATGAAACGTCAAATTATAAAGATGTATCTAAGCAATGAATACATTGCCACAAAGGTGTGCGCAAAACATACAGCGTGGAAATGTAAATATTCTGTAAGAACAGGATAAGGAATAAAAAGTAACGAGAACTGCAGTACGACCTGCGAGGCAGAATAACTTGGACGGAGAGATCGAATTCCGACGTAACTTGCCATTAAAAACAATGAAATAAATTTATTATATATTCTAGTTCACATAGCTGATTGATAAGGTGAAAGCATCTCGCGTAGTCGAGAATGCCAAATAGATGGTGCATGGGGTTGCGTCTTTCTTACTGCAGGTCTCCCGAGCCCATGGCCGTCAGGCTAGCGAATAATTGTTACTTCAAAAAGGGTCGAAAACGATCACTTTTTGTCTTTATGACATTCTTATCGACCTGAATGGCCGGAGTGGCTAGAGCTTGTGTCGACTCAGCGCCTCGGTCGGAATTGTCGCGGGTTCGAGTCCCGTCGTGGACATGGTTGTTTGGCCCATGTCTTTCATGTATGTGTGTTGTGGCGGAAGGCCTTGTGAGTCTGCTGACCACAGTCCGAGGAGCCCGCCAGTGTGTCAACGTCTAGTGTTAAAGGTTAATGTGTTACCGTGAAGGAGATAGTGGGTTCCAGTCGCGGATGGTCGAAATCGGCTTCCCCTGAAACTGGAAAAAGCCTCCGAAATACCCTACATATGATTCTTTCTGATTAGCGGGTAACTACTCACGCATAGATTTATAGGCGAGAACAGTAAAGTTGTTCGACTGCGTCGAAACGTGACTCGCCAACCATCAATGCGCGATGAGTTGCCTACCATCAGGGACCTAGAGGATATATAAAGGAGAGGAGGAATATTTTAGCACCTGATCACATGTAAACCCGTTATTGGAGAAAAGTTGTGTAGAGATATATTCACATTTTAGACATGGGTAAATCGCAAAAATATTGAGATCTTCAATATCCGTGAAAATATAGAAATTTAGAGAATTTGAAGCCGAGAATTAAATGTCTGTTCTGCTGCTACTGATAGTAATAATATATATATATATATATATATATATATATATATATATATATATATATATATATATATATATATATATAATAAACAAATATTCTCAATAAACATTTCAAACGCAGTTGTTTTGTACCGTCGACTAATTGAAAAAGTCCTGTTCCTTATAAAAATCTTTAGTTTGCTTTTCGTGATGACAATCCGCACACTGATAATGAAAACCAATTGAATGCAAACTAGAGAAAATCCACAAAGCGAATGATGCATTATTACCCTCTACAAACCCTCGGTGTTCAATATACCGTTCGTTTTCAATTCGTGAGGAGAAATCAGAGTGACGAAGTGTATCGAAAGACAAGGTAGAAACTATCTATTCAATGATTTTTTTTAATTCATTCAAGGAAAATATTAAGAAAATATAATAATTATTTCCATAAATATTATTATTCTTCAATTCTGAGCCTGTTTTCGAAGAATCGTCGGGTTGAGAACTTTCAAGGAGGTAAGAACTACTAGTGTGCAACCTTAGGGAACTCAGATCTATGTCTTTCCGGACTACATGTTTGGTTGGGAAACTTTGTTCCATCAACGCAGCAACCCAAGTGATGAGCCACATCAGCAAAAGAACATCACTTCCACCGTTTCTAAACATTTTTCTCGCAAGGGTTAGTACTCCGCAATTCGTCGCTATTATTTAGCATTTTATGCCTAATTATATTACACTTCAACTTTTTAAATAACACCCTTAATGAGTTATTCAACCGACAAATTATTATGGTGTTTAAGGAATGCACAAGATTGTATAGAATAAATGCTTCAAATTTCTACGGAATGTCGTGGTTCGAAGATGATCACTTTTCGCCAATGAACTTATGATAAAATTGATAACAAAGTACACTAGAGTTGTGAGTCTCATTGGTAGACAACGTATCCCGTACTTCTGTTTGGTATGTTGGCTACGCTTTACGACAAAAACAAAAAAAATCCTTATGAAATGTAGGATGAGTTACCGACCAGGGGAAGCTAGAATTTTCCTCCGACACCATAGCGGCCGGCCGCGAGAATTCTCCTTCGGCGGAGACATCCCTCTTCGGCGGAGTCACGGAGCATCGTGCCCGGTCTCCGCTGCGGCGCCGCCGAGTGGCGTGCCCAGGGGACTCCGCCGGGAGGGGGAGGGGGAGGAGGAAGAGGTCGAAGGCAGCGAAATCAATTTCCCGCTGCTCCTCCCGGGACCGCGGCCGCGTCCCTCAGCTCGATCTCGCGACCAGCCCAGCTCCCCAAGCGGCGTTACAAACGGATCATAACAATGGGATGCTTTTTTCACCGTCAGTCTCCTGTGAGTAGTCCCAAAAGCAGAATTGGTTTTAAAGAAATATTTAATTTGTCGACTACTGGATAGAATCGTTTAGATATGCACACGCTTGATCGGAGGTGGAAAGCTAGGCCTGCCCCACGATTCGTTCTCTTGAACATTTTAAACACACACACACACAAGATTATCACGTGGAAAACGACATTGAGGACGTGTTTTGCATTATTTGGTGAAGAGAAAATCCCCATCTCTTCTTAGCTCTCTGCTCTCTATACGAAAAAAAACCAAAGAGACGAAATAATGATCCTGGTTGCAAAAATATTGTTTCTCTTCTGCATTTACAACAGTTCCAGACATTCGAAAAGTACCTTTATTCCTATTTAAATTCTAAATCTATTGTGAGCATCTTTGGACTGTATTGCACCCGGGAGTCAACAGTTTGTCTTTAAGCCTTGACCTGACAAAAATATATAGCGAAAGGAACAGCCAGCGACTGCCACTTTACTTCATTTTAGGCCCGCTGCACACGCCGCCGCAGAAGCGCTCGAACCCGCCGCAGAAGACCCTCGGGCGACGACGAAGAAAGGGACCGAAGCAGGTACCTGCTGCGGCCCCTTTCTTCGTCGTCGCCCGAGGGTCTTCTGCGGCGGGTTCGAGCGCTTCTGCGGCGGCGTGTGCAGCGGGCCTTACTTCACAGACCTGCCCATTTTACTTCAGAAGTGCCAATAGTGCCATATAAAGATCAGCAATATTTCTGTTTCGTTCAGGTTTTACACAAAAACTTGTCAAGTCTCCACAGGGAAAGGTTTCTCTAACAATAGCGGTAAATACCCAGACAGCTTAAGTAACATGAACAATGACTTGGAGGCATTCCATACCTAAGGTTTATGGCCATTCCAGCCGAAAATAACCAGCATTCCTCTTTCCATCAGGTCCTGGAGAGAAGCACATCGGGCCTTCATACGGACACAGAATTTTGAATTTTAATTCTGGTTATGGTGGTGGTGATGGGTGTGGTAAATACACAAATACCCCAAGTAACATGGACACCAACTCGGAAACCACGAATAATGCAAATTTGTAACAATTTCAGCTACAAATAACCGATATGTTTCTTTTCATCACGACCTGAACAGGGGGATAACCGGCATCCAGCGGGTCTCTCGCAAAGCAAACGCCACATAGCGGTCGGCGGCCGAGGAAATGGAGGCGACGGGGGCTGCGGCTGGGGCTGGAGCGCCATAAAATGATTTAGAATCGCTTTGTTTGGCGGCGAACGCGGTTTACGGGCGAGCTCGTAAACCGGTTCTTTGTGAGCGGCCGCTGATAACGCTTTGGCAATCGTCAGGGGCTCGCGCTGATCGACAGACACCGCGGCGGAACCACAGTGCCACTGTTAGAGGGGCCTGTGATGCGATGTACTGGAATTCAAACCTTTTTTTCCCCTCCACGGATTTTCCAGATTTCAGAACACGCATCTTCTGGGTTCTACCTGTATGTGTTACTTTCCCCCTCGTTATATTAAATATTTATGCTAGGGTAATTAGTGTTTATAATTGATGACTTGTATAATTGATAGTAAATCATGTTACAATTGATAGTAAATTGATAGCAAATCATTTTTCTACTTAATTTGATTTTTGGAAGTGTTGGCCTGTCCTGGAATTGCCACAGTTTTTAGAAGTGAGAAAGAAAATTGAAGGTTGTTTATTTAGTGGTTTTTATTCCACTGATCTGGGGATCTGCCATGCTATGCAGAATAGTAATAGTATTTGGTGAATTATTAAAAACTTGGGTAAGTTATTAGAAGTGTGTGTATTGTGTACTTTGTATGCCAATTGTAAACATCCACTTCTTCCTCAACTATAGAGAGCGAAAAAAAAGTATTGATAAGTTTGATACGAATCTACATTTGAACGCATTGCAAACGTACCTTCAGAGACAATCCAGCAACAATAAATTGTTTAATTGTTTTAAAGACATTAATTGATTGAATAAAATATATATATATATATATATATATATATATATATATATATATATATTCTAACCGCCTTCCCTATCGTACACACCTGTACCTCCTTCAGCACACACAGCATGCACTGTAAGCAAGTCGTTAAGATATTATGCTCGTGAAGCGAGCTTAGAATCTCAGGAAGCAGGATCTTTGGGGTACGAGAAAGGTCTGAACCCTTGACACAATAAAAGTCACACAAATCACACATAAACGAGCATATAATTCACTTAAAATTCTGTGGCATGAATTGATAACAACGAAAAACAAATCAAACATAGAATTACACTTCCAAAAATGATCAAAAAAACACAAATAAGCAACTTTTACAGCCTATTCAACAAATGAACACTTAATTTTGTTCAGAACTAATTTTCTGAAGTAATTTCTCTGGCCAGTACTGGGAATTCCCTTTGAAAATTCACTACGTCTAAATTTAAATTATTCTAATTACAATTGCACGTAAAACTAAACCTAATTTACAATCTCTTGCCTTTTCAAAATTTTACATACAATAATTAACATGTGGGCAAGTGCACTACTTCCAATTTGTCTTTTAATTATAACTAGTGGTAACAGAATAATGACTGCTACAATAGAATGGTTAAAGGCAAGTAATAACGCATTAAATCTCCCACTCCCAAGCTACAAATTATTAACACCCGTGTCCTCAAATTTTAACACTTCTGAAACTATTCTTTCCCTGCCGACGTGAACTTGACCTAATTTCTGGTTCTACAGGTTACCTCGAAACTGTCCGTCTTTCAACCTTGAAACAGCGTGCTGCGTTCCGCACCGCGTTGCTCGATTCCGAAGTTCTGCGTTGCCTTCGCTGCCCTCTTGCGTCCTTTCCTCAGTCGTCGTCTTCTTCCCGATCGCCTCGCGTATTCTTCCGTCTCCACTAATCGGTTTCTTCTCCTCCCACGGCTGCTACCGCCTTCGATTACGCCCAATTTGCAGAAAATGTCCCTTGCACTTCCCTAACTGCCAGTGCAAGTACTTCGCTCGTTCCTAACTTTATTCTGTTAATCAAGAACTTTCAGAGCTTTCCTGAGAACGGGCACACTTACTTCCCGCATTAGTTAATAGAAGAATATTTATCTAATTCCTGACTACTGCGCGGACGACTAGCTAGACGTTTTCGTAACGCCGTACACTCCTATCTAAACAGTCGTTGCGGCAGTTTCTGACTAATCTGACGCTCTGATAAAATCTGCGCACTTGCCAAGCGGTGCCTTACATGAAGAACTGCTGACCCGACGCGTGCTAGCAGAAGAGAGATGTTGACTCCAGGCGAGGTGGCGACAAAAGAGAGCTCCCGCTTCCGCGTTTGCGTATTTATTGGCGTTCGCCTGGGGAAATTCGGCGTGGTGGGGATAATTTCTCCTACTTCAGCCCTTCACCAGTAAAAACGTGGCCTCATAGTTCGTGGCGACTAGTACGAGCAACGGATACCAGGCTGCGCGTTTTGCTACTCTGGTTTTCGGCCGCTCTTTTCGCTGCCTGCGAACGTTTATGGCGACGAAACGGTGGTGTAATGGGGTTGTATAATCCCATTTCGCCACAATATTCATGTTCCTTTATGGATGAGGTGTGCACTATAAACTACACAGTTCAGACGTAACTCTCATTTACATTTTAACTGTTAATAATTTATCGTACCATAACGTTCTATTGTTTTCGCGAATAGGCCAACTCGGACCATGCGTGCATTCTACTTTAGTAGGAGGGTGGGGGAAACAGCATTTTAGCTGAATCCCGATTTTCCCCCCAAGGTTGTTAGACCTGGGGGCATGGACGATGAGATGATGACGGTGAGGGATGAAAGCACGGCTCACACAGGTATGTAGACATACACAAATACACCCATACCCGGGGCGGTACTCGAACCCGCGGTCTTCTGTACAGACACGAGCTAGATCGACCCGCAAGTCTTACTTGCACCGGATGTAAATATGTCGCCGCCGTTATTGGGAGAATAATGCGGTTGAAACATTTTTAAAACCGGTACAAGCCAGCTTTGTATAGTTGGGTTGTCTCGTGTACCCTCACCTTTACTGACAAAATGCAAATGATTTGAGCCGTCACACCAGCCACATCATTGCTTATCACTACTCGTAAAAGGTAGTATCTAGTGTTTTGCCGAAGTATGACTCATCTTGTCGTTGCCCCACGACTTTCATAAATATGAACGAGAATGTAACAAGATTCACTAAAATCAAGATAACACTTACTGATTGATTGTTAGTAATTCCGGCCGCGTCAATGGATAATATAATTAGTCCCGTAAGTGTAGTGCATGTTTTTCTCGGGAGATGGAGGTGGTGATCTTCCCCAGGTGATGGCGAGTTCCAGCACCGACCTACCGTCGACTAGCGGGGTATTCCCCAGCCAAGTACCTCCCACCAGTGGGGCACCGCCCCCGTCGGAACTAGCTCTAAACTACCGACCATGTCTCCCGCCATGCGTGGTAGGGTAGTTCATGTTAGTGTAAGCGTGTGTACGTAAGGGATGATGATAGTTCAAGGAAGAGGAAGGGAAGATCCCGCGCGGTTCACGGCCCATGTGTTAGGTTACTGCTTCGAAATTCGCCAGTTATTGAGCGGAGAAACCACGGAAAACCACCGATCTGAGCAGCCGGCTACCATAATTCTATCCCGATAGCGTCTGAATTCGACCTAGCTCTCAAGCTAGTGTCGAAAATCTTGCCACCGTCGGGACTCGAACAATAAGACCTCTCGGTGAGACGCACTGCAGTGACATCAGTTGATGCCCTGAGCCACCTCACGAGGTTTAACATTTTCTGTTACGGGAAGATTTGCTGCGGCCTGTATAACTTGTCTTGTTTCTACCCCTCATATAATTATTAACTTTAAAGAAATTTGGAAATGTTGGAAGAGATTTTCTAGCATTTCCTAGCATTTGAAGCCTTCTTTGGGATTCTTAAAAGTATCAGTTTTCTTCTGTTTTTTCTCTCCGTTTTCAAAATTATATAAACAGGCTCCCCGGCTATCCTTACTGGGGTGCTGTGTCACTGTGATGCTGCGAAGGGCTGAGGGGCCACTCAGCGCTGCAGAGGGATTCACGTTGCAAATGAGTATTCGGCTTCATTAGATTTTGTTCCTGATTCCGCTTTTGCGGGAGCTGTTCGTTTAATGTGGGGAATATGTTTATGTCGTCGTTCATGATTCGAGCTTGAAACCGGAAATCCAATTCTGCAAGTGAAATATTTTTAAAATAACGTACTGCATGGGATTTTGATGGATCTGCGGAAATAGAGTGAGTTTTCTACATTAACAATTATAAGTGATGCATTACGGTTTTAAGTAAAGGTGTGAAGCAGAATATTATACAACATTAATAATAATAATAATAATAACAATATTTATTTCCATCTTGTTTTACAGATATCATATACATTTTAGTTTCTTGGAAATACTAACAATCGATAACCAGATGTGATGGTTAGCAATATTACTTTTATAAATTATAATCTAAGTCTACATATTACTTTTTGTGTAACGTGTTTATTTTATTGTTTTAAATGTTTAATTTTTAATTAATGTTTTTACAATAGTCCCTTACAACATACATGTACAGATCTTGATAAATATAAAACATTTCAGTTATATTTTCAGAAACATGTTTAACACTATGTTCACATGAAAGTGATTACATTGTTCCAGAATTTGTATACCCTCATTTCATCAGTTTGAAGAATAAGTACTGAACATCACGAAACAACATTATTGGGGTTTTCGATAAGCATTTGTAGGACTTTTCTGTTGTAATTTTTCTACGACTCTTGGTTTTGCGCGATGTAATAGTAAGTGATAAACTAGAAAATATTATTAGTACAACACGGTTTCCTTGACATCAATAGATACATCACAATCTATTTTACATTTACTACAGTGTCACTAATGCGTAGAATCAACATGGTTCGGATGTAAGAGTCTGCACTTCTTGCATTGTTAATTGAAAATAAATAAATAAATAAATGAGACTTTAAGAAAATTTAATTACGAAAATTTTACCCTCACGCTTTTCCAAGATGTTGAACTTAAATTATCATTAGAGTGATTTTAAATGTATTATTTAAGCATTGTCTTATTGTAAAGATTTTTTTTTTGCTCGCGAATCGGCCAACTTAGGACCACGCGTTCATACATCCTGCATTTACCGTGGCTCAGTATCATATATCGCGGTAGCAGGTGCATGTAATTCACCTTCAATTGGGTGGATCAGTATTTTTACTGAATCCGATTTTTATCCCCCAGGGTTGTTAGCCCTGGGGGTATGAAAGATGAAATGATGATGATAATGAGGAGTGAAAGGACGATACACTCATACAAACACACACAAATACACCCATGCCCGAGGCGGGATTCGAACCCGCGATCTTCTGGTCCACGAAACCACTCCGGCACTACTGCCTTAGCGATCTCGGCCATCTGATCGGCAGTAAAGATATTATTGTAAAGCTATTATAAAGCCACACAAGTTTGTTCACCACAGATTTTTAGTAAATCGTACATTTTTCATCCAACGTAACTCAATTGTCGAAAATGGCCGTTCATCACCTAGTCAGAGCTAGAGACTAATCATAGCACATTTATCAAATTATAACTTAGTGACAATAATTAATTTTAAATCGACCATCAATATTGGACCTCATGAATCATTAATAAGATCCAATGTCCTTCAAAGCAATCCAGTAATATTTCGATGTCATAGAAAATTACAGTTGTCTGTCACTGTGACAATTACTCGTTCATATAAAATCGAGTGTAGACGTTCTGATTCACATATTTTTTTAATTAGTGGGTTAACAATTAGTCACTTAAATGCATATGGGGAAGAGTAGTTTCTAGCGATTTATTTCACCCTTTTAATTACGAACTGGTGTTAGTTTGTCATTGTTTCTTAATTATGAATTATTCTACTGAACTAACAAATTTCAAAAAAATTAACGTTAATTTTCATTTACTATAAAAATTCGCAATAACATTGAACCGAAACCTATTGAAATTTGTATATTAGTAATAACCAATATACGGATAAATGGACAGAAATTGAGAAGTCATGGACATAAGAGAGGTGTCTATGGTTTGCTAAATACCTAGGATCTTGGAAAAATCCACAAACAACGGAACAGTTTCGATTTTGACTTCAAAATAAACATTTTACTGTAATATTCCGACTATCCTCTTATTAAATAATCTGACTGAATTATCATAGATGAGTTACTGCTTACAACACAACTGACGTCAAGCAACAGCAAGGCTTCAAGGAAAAGGACGTCCGAAATTGTTACCTCGGAAATAATTCAATTTCGTATATGAAGAAAGGACAGAATTAATAAAGAAATTACACTGAAATTCTCTGATACTCCTTAAAGAATAATTAAAGATAATATTAACTCCACGTTAGGAATCTTATAATATTTCCGGACTCCCCCACTAGTAAGTTCATTAGTTCGGTTAATGTAGAGAATGTTTTATCCGATGGCTGGTGCGCTAATACATCGACTTGCTAGAGGATGTACCTCTTCACGTATTTCCACCATGCGGGGTTCCTCCCTAGCTCGGACAAGATCTAAGCTCCCGAATTGTCACCCGTCATGTGTGCTAGGTACTGCATTCGTTCGTGTGTTGGTAAGTGTGTGTGTGTGACTGTGACAGAGAGAGAGAGAGAGAGAGAGAGAGAGAGAGAGAGAGAGAGAGAGAGACAGACAGAGAGAGAGAGAAACACACAGAGAGAGAAGAGAGGAGAGGTCAAGGAAGATGAGGATAGCGCGCGGTTTGTGGCTCGTTTGCTAGGGTACTGCTGTAGCATTCACCTGGTGTTGGTTGGAGGCACCACGGAAAACTACCGATCAGAGCAGCCGGCCGCTAGAACTCCAGACAGCGACTGAACTCGATGTAGCTATGTTGCTAATTTCGAATATCTGCCCAAACCCTAGGATCTTCCGGCCGGAGTCACTGCGGAGACAGCGGCAATGAGCTAAATCAGCAGGTAGGAAATTTAGATAACGTTCGCATTAGCCTAGAAAGAATGATCGATATAGGTAATTTCTGTACAGAAATTAAGAACAAAAATAATTACTTGTTTATTTTCACTGTAAAAATAAATTTTCAGGTCAAATCTCTTCATTCTTTGAATTCACTTTGAACCAGAAAAAAATAAAAATTCGTTTCCGCGTCATTCTAACCTTTCCTATTGAAATAATATTAATTTCACTAAGTATGCTTCACTTCTTTTTGCCTTTCCTTCACTGGTACTAAATCAAAATAAATGTCTCAAAGTACGATTATTGTCTATAACGGTATAATTTATAGAATACAATACACAAAATAAATGTCTCAAAGCATGATTATGGTCTATAACAGTATAATTTATAGAATACAATATTACCGATACTACTCACATCAATATTTCTCACTAAAGAATATTTTTATTTTGGTTTTATATCACCACCGATCCCACAGTAAAGGTACATTTTATGGATAAGATATAGTAGTAATAATAATAATAATAATAATAATAATAATAATAATAATAATAATAATAATAATAATAATGTATTAATAAGTTACGCCAATTAATATAGGAAATTTAACGCAACACTTCAAGAGAAACAAGGTTACATACAAGTTACAACAAATAAATGCCACCAAAACAGAAAGAAACATGAAATTTTCGCCTGTGTGGCTACGCCCGCGCAGCAGGGGAGGAGGCGACCAGAGGGACTGCGGTGGGATTATCGCCCCGCCACGCCGCGCCACGCCGCGCCACGCCGCGCCACGCCGCGCCACGCCGCCTCCCTCCCGCGGGCTGCGTAATTCGTCTCCAAGCGTGTTCCACCCGCGCAGGGATTTTTCATAAAGCAGCCGACGGCGACGCAACCACCCCGGCGCCCGCGGCCACATGACGGCCCGCGCAAACCGCACGCGGCGAATTACTCTGCCTCGGAGTCAAAAGGCCTCCGCCGCCACGGAGTAAAGAGTCCGCTTGCGCCGACCTCAGCGGCGGTCGCTCAGTCCCTCGACCTTTCCTCTCAATAAAACATATATTAAAAACCGTAAATGAAATACCTACGAAAATCAGAGCTCGAAATAGAAGAAAAATAAGTAAGTGAATCAAAAGTAGGGATAATAACAAATATTTTCAAATACCTTTGAGAGTAGAAGTTAACAATTCTTTGGGTTCCAGAGGTCAACAAAATTTCGAACGAAATAATAATAATAATAATAATAATAATAATAATAATAATAACCGATTTTTACGAGTAGAAATGTGTTAAATACGGAATAAAAGGTAATAGAAATAATTATGTCTGATTTCATAAGTTATCTCATTTTCTAATACAGTTCGTCCAAGTAGATCGTCCCGTATACATCGTTCGTATGAGAACTATCAACCATTTTCTTCAAGATTATTCTAAATTTCACAGCAAGCATGGTTTTCTTCAAATCTTCATTATTTTGTCTCAAACATTAAACTTTCGGTCATGTCCACAGATCTTATATCATCAATAATAAAAGCGTTTATTTTCAATATCAAAGAACATCTGAACAAAAGAGAAAAAACTCCAGAAGGAGCTCGATCGCACTAATAGAAACAGTTGAAACCATATAATTTATACAAGCCACACAAGGACGTAATGTATTCAAAATTAACGAAGACCGCTTGAGCACTGTCGTTAGCATTACAGTGCGGGATATCGATCGCCGCCTGCCCGGACTACATCCGCACATCAATGGTGCTATTTAACTGTCCTGAATAGCGCGTAAAAAGGCGAGGGGGCAAAGGCGGGGATTTCGCGAGCGCCCTCTCCATAAGCCCAATCACAAAGTGCTAAACCCCAGCGCTCGCGGAAGACATTCTATTGTGGACGGCCTCGTACCCATCGGGTGCCCCCTTCCCCTGCCGAAGACCCGCGCACGGCGTGAGCGGCGCGGCCGGGCGATAGCAGTTGTTCGGCGAAATTTCATTCCCGCGCGCGCCGCGCGAGGCGCTCGGAAGACAAAAGCCTCGCGTTGGGGTGCGGTGGCTGGAGCTGGAGCTGAAGGGGAGCAGGTGGTTGGTGGAGGAGGGGGGGGGGTGAGCTGGTGGAAAAGGCGGTAGCGATGACGGGATGAGGCGAAGGGAGAGGAAATACGTGGCGTGAAGGACGATGGTAGAGGAAGCAGTAAAAGCCATGATAGTGGTAGTGGGAAGTTGGTGGTGTTGGGGATGATGGTGATGGCGATGATGACACAATTTTTGACAGTAGTGGTGTTGGTTCAAGTGAAGGAGGAGTCGCAAAAGATAAGGATAGAGAAAATGGTGGTGCGAGGCTGATGAAACTGATAATGGTGGTGGCGAAAGTTGTGGTAAAGACATTGAAATTAGAGGTAATTGTAGAGGTATGGAATGAATGAGTGATGATACAGGTGGTGATAATCGTTGTGCTGAAGCTACTAGAGTTAATAGCAGTATTGATCATGGTTAATAGCATATTTCTCTGAAAATAGTTTTTTTTTTTAATTTTTCCTCTCTGTTATATTGTCAATACTCTTTTGTACTGTTTTGTCTTTCATTAACCAAATTATTCTGCTTGCAAATGCGAAATTTAGTCATATTGCAACGTGGACGCTCAACTCCTGATCAAAGTGCATAATAAAGCAGCATCAATACAAATCTTGAGAGGGAATTCTTCAACTATCACTTGTTGCACAGCGAACAAACTTTAAAAAACCTACCATAAAAAAGTGATATATCTATTATACAAACTGCACGCAAACAAACTTGAATGCAAATGTCGACTTCCGAATTCTTCTGAGACAGAAAACGTATTTTAGAAGGCCAACTTTAGGCAGACGATGGAGGCGGTAGAGGCAACGGCTGTCGCCATCTGCATGAGACTTCGCGCAGCTGAATCAGCTGCACACAATGCAGCCTTTGGCAAAGCCACCTCCCTTCTGCCCAGGGTCGCCGGCAACACTCGGGGTAATTCGCCAGAAAACACGTCGTACAAAGGTCCCTTGTGGTCCGTCGTTTTCTCTACAGACCTTTAAAAAGACTTTTTTTACTAGTTTATTTGCGAGTCTGTTAGGTTTGAGAGGCGAGAGTAGGGTAAGCAAATGAGAGATTTTCTAGCGGCCATCGCAATTAGCGAAAACTTGAAATCAGTCACGTATGAACCAAGAAATAATACTAATAAACGGAACGTGAGAATTAAACCCGAAACTAATAGATGTTCCAAGAAAAATATTGTTTCAATTTTGTCACTAATACTACATTGAAATATTCCTGGCGTCCTACACCCCTCGAATCGTGTGTCTTTAATTATTTCTTGTGTGCTTCTCCGGCAAGAGTATAATGGTGGACAATCTTCAGATTAATTTTTAGTTTTCAGCGTGTAGCATCAGTGCTTTTCGTAATATCATTGAAATCTAAACAATTACTCTACAGAAACTGTAAAAGATGTCAAGGTTTTCAGGCAATTGCGAATTAAGATGAACGTATTTTTGGACATTTCTTGTTGTTTCGAATGTTAATAATTTAATTGAATTATATCGAAACAGATTGAAAATAGAAATACAATTTATAGATTTTGTTATTAATTTTTTCTTGCCGAACCGAAGCGGAGCTATTCAACTAAAACTCATAACAACATGAGTTTTCTGTGAAGTGGACGAAACCAATACATCAATATCCTAATCTGTTTTCATTGTATATTTCAGATTCTGAATTACGAAAAATGACTATTCTAAATTATTATATTATGTTATCAACTAAATGGGACCGATTTGGTTTGGGACACAATACCACCGTAGCAAAAGAGTTCACTCGTAAGTAATTTCTCCCTGATCTGCTTCATAAAAGCCAATTCAAATAAATATACAATACAAAGAGAGGATTTAATACCCAAATTCTTGAAAATTCGCAAAACAAAGTAATGAATATTGACGCAAAAGAAAAATTTAATTATAGTGAGTACACATTTTCCTGTGGACTAAATTTGCAACGTAGCTGCTGGAGGAAAAATAAAAGCGAGTTTGTACAGAACGTTTTTAATTTCTCCTATAAATTAGAGACTCTGTATTAATACTGGTAGGCATAGGTCATTGATAAATTACAATACACATGTTTTGACCTTTTTGAAGAATACTTTGAACTTTTACTATCACCGACGGAAATACTAAAATGTGGTGTATCTCGATGTAATCTACAGTATCGGGAAATTTTACAAAAAACAACACAGCTGTACAGAGCGCAAGATGAAAAGAAAGAACAGAAGAGTATATAAGGCGGAAAATGCGAAATTAATCCTCATAAGTCTGGATAGGCGAATTATGGACGCTTTAGTAGAGAGATTTCTAACTGACGGCCAGTGGGCCGCATAGGTGAACATTTTTTCGGCTCGCAAAACCCTTAAGAAAAAAATATTTTTTAAGAAAAGTATTCAAGAAATATATTTACTGAAAATTAATTAATTCATTAAAAATGTTTTAATTTTAATGGGGAAGAAATTATGGGCAAATAAGTTGATACAGAATCAATAGCGTAGAGGAACAAGAACATCTGCACCTTGAGTTGTACGATTTACAATCCGATACTTTCCTAAAGACCACGCAAGAAAAGATGCCATACTTTTTTGAACTTCTATCCACTGAAAAATACCCAAATTTAAAACAATTTGGATTTACAATAATGTCTGTGTTTGGGATCACGTATTTATGTAAAAGCGCGTTTTCTGTTGTGAAATGTACTAAAATTAAGTACAGAAGTCGATTTTACATGTTTCCATGCTGCATCTTTTGAGATTAGGAACTGTAGAACTGGACGTAGATATTCGTTAATTGGCGGATGCAGCTAATCGCCCCGGTGGTGGGAGATGCGAGGTTGGGGAAAACCCCGCTAGCCGACAGGTATGTCGGGTTCGGATCTCACTGCTACCTCCCGTGAAAAATATGCAAAACACTTACGGGACAAATGATATTAGTTGCCGTTCCTGGAATCACTAATCAAACAATCAATCTGATAGTTGGTCAGCACAGAGAGGATCCTCCACACAAAAACCTAAAAATGCGCAAATAGTAAAATATACCGAACTACCCCGAAAAATGCGACCATGTTCAAGTCATTTCCTTCCATAGCAGCCCAAAAATGCATTTCAAAGTTTTTAAAAAAAGTTGAAAATTGTTTTACATTTAAAAGGTCATTCGTAAATAACAAAAGTTAAGTGGATAAAGGAGCCCCCTCTTCTCGTTTTAGGTTGCGCACGCCTTTGCTTACAGTAAAATGAATTCGTTATTTTTCCACCATTTTACGTGAATCAAGGGCAATACACAATCGGGTATTATTTATCAAAGTGCATGGCCTTAAGATATAAAATTTTCGATCTTAACATCATGCCCTAAAAATGTATATCCCGTTTTACAAAAATTAGAAACTACGTCATTTATAATCCATTTTACTTCGAATAGGGGAGATAAAACCTAACACTGTATGTTGAAGTATATTTTGAACTTTCCGAAAGCTAATGTTATCGTATCGTGTGTACACTTACAGAGAATTATATTTTCAAACTCCTACCCATATCAATGGTATCAATTAATTCCTAGCGAAAGAGAGAGAAATTTAACAAGTTTTTCATTTTTTTTAATTTTTTTCCAAGCAGTAAATAAAATCGGATCATTTATGTGTAAATAAGTCCACCATAAATTAGTTGATAATGATCACAGTTGGTGATGCAACTATAGATACACTAAATTTTTTAAAAAAGCTAAACTTCAGCTATTCGAAACAAGAAAAGGTATTTTATTTGTTTTGATTTAGCAATTTTCAAACCTTATAACGAGAAGAATGAGACAATCACTAATCGAAATGTTTATTATTTCAATCTTATCGGGACGAATATGTATATCTGATGATGGATCCAAATTGTTCGTTCAAACTCGACAGACGTCAATATATTTTTTTACAGCGTGGTAATCGTTGAAATACTACTTCTGTGTTTAAAGAATCTCTAAAGCAGCACTTAGAAGTTTTAGATAGCATTTAATCAAAGGATAAAAATACCACAGCAGAGGTAACGGAAGCAAAGGCCTGCGCTGTCAAATCGAAAGACAAAAACGACCCGCAAAGCGCCCTTAGACAAGACAACAGGAAAGTGCGCAGAAACAATTTGCCGACGAACAATCAAGAAGACGGGGTCTTCAAAGGAGATACTCATCTCCCATCGAGCAGAAGACTTCAGAAGAAAATATTATTTAAAATGTAGGTAATACTATTTATCTGCAGATTATGTGCTTGCATCTTGCCTATATAATTATTGTAAACAGGATTGAACAGGAAGTAAATAAATATTAAAAAAGGCGTGTGTATAGAGGGAGGGTTGAGGTGAGGGGCTCTCAGGCTGCAGCCGGAGGCCGTCCTCGCCGCCAAAGGGCGCCACCGCGCCGAGACGCTCTTTGTCAGACTGCACGCCCTGGTCTCCCCACAAGGGCTGCAAGGGCAGAACGCAGGCCACTGCCGCCCTGCACCTGGCGCCCGCCGGCGGCAGATTGGCTGGCGCCGCCGAAAGCTGCAGGCACGGAGCCGTTTCTGCAGCCGCAGTTCCAGGTTATATTATTCAAGTTAATACTTTGTGTTTCATTTTCTGCAGCGTTTTCATAACCGGGTAATGATATCTATTTCAACCAAGATGTTGGTTCCGCTATTTTCGTACTGCCAGAAACTGTGATACAGGGTAGATCTATCGCCACAATTCTAATGGCATTCTATTATCGAACGGTCGAATCATTAGGACGAAGTTAAGAATTTTTATCAATGATATTAGACTTTATCGTAGATTGAGTTTCTTTAAGATGGCACAAAAACAACAATAGGAGGCAACAGTCATCCGTTTCCTTTAAAAAAAATTTTCGCCCTTAAAATGCCCTTGCGCCAACTCGGTACCATTGAAAGGGATCAAGATATATTTTATTTTTAAAATGTATTTTGCTTTTCTTTGTGATTCTTTCTCAGGCTCTGACACGTGCATACCAGATATAGTACTACCAGATAATTTCGAGTTCATGGTCGTGTCGATCTACTATACACCACTTAACCATTTAGTAACCCGATGAAAAACAATTCAACACAAAATTCTTTGTGTGAATGATTGTATCTGCGGCATTTGACTATATAGAATTTGGCAGGTACGAAAAAAGATACAAACATGAGCATTAAAAGTTAGCTAAAAAATATCAAACCACAATTGAAGCGAAAAGACAACATTACAATGAAAATAGAACAAAGAATATCTAACAGGTGTCACCTATGCTCCACAATATTTTCAACACTTTTCAGATTAAAACTCATCAGCCTGAAAATGCAATTTAAATACATATCCGTTTATATTTGAATATCAAAACACTACTTTGTATTTTTATTCGTGCTTCAATCAATTTTGCTATTACCACACAAAATACTATTATTTACAATAAAAACTGAAACAGCATATTCGTGCATTTCTAAACAACGAAATACAGTAAGTATTTTTTCCGATGTTCATTTAATACGATCACCTGAATAATGCGAATGTTTTACCTACATATTTAAATAGGATATAGATAATATGTTTATTTTATGTCGCATCAACCACTCGATTTATTAGCGACTTCATTCTTAATACCTTCACAAACACCATACAAACACATTATCATTACATTATGATACTGGTGTTAATTGTTGTATTAGATTAATCATAGGTTGATCACGATTATTAATTACAATAATAGTAGAATTTACTCTAAACACAATTTCGGAAATTCTTTGTGTTTGGCTTTACAGTTTGATAACTTTCAGGAATTTATTAAATTTGCCCTGTCTTTCAGCACTACAGTTGGTGAGTTGAGCTTGTATTTTAGTCCACTGGTCTCACATTTAGGGCATGTAAAAATGTGCTCAACAGTATGTACACTTACACACGAAAGTTTTATTTACAGCAGGGCGGTTCTGCATTCGAGTGACGTTACATGTGAATTTTCGACCCCAGCGAAGTTGCAGGGTTGGCTGACCTGGGCTGCAGGGAAGGGCAGGAGAGCTCTATAAAAAACGGCAGTATATTTTCCTACAGTATCTCTAGGGGAGTTAACGCTCATGTGTCCCTGGCAAAGTAGGAGCGAGCGACGTCATCCGGTGGCGACCCTAGGGGAAGGGTGGGGCGGTGGTCACGTGGCCAGGACACCCAACACAGCGGCATCTCGCGTCGTTGCAACTTCCTTGCACAAAAGATAACCGTCTTCACGACCTGGACCCAAGGCTGTTTATGGTAATATATACAGTTTTATAAATATTTACAACGATCGTGAAGTAAATCCAAAGACAGCGCAAATGGTGACAAGAATAAAATATCATTGGAATAATTCCACTAGTACAAATAGTATCGTAAGTCCAACAATGGGTATCATTTTCAACTGATCAGACCGTAAATCCTATTGATTGCTTACCACAGAATAGTCTGCAGCTCTAATTTCACGGAACCAAAGGGTAAACTCTTCTCCAAAAAACAAGGCTTGTTATATCTCTAGATCAAATGATTAATGAAAATGTACGTTCATCAATGTGGGCCTCACCTGCCTCGCACTTACACATACAAGTATGATGTTCGCAATACGTTCGAAGGAGCATTTTGCTTACTTAAAATGCATTTTATGGTGAGAGTGCGTCTTCATCAAATGAATACCTTTTTAAATACAAACGCATCAACTTTAGTGTAGTTCAACGAACTCAGTCCATTTTATTGTACTTCTAAAGTGTATTTCATCTGAGTGGGAGCTTACAAGCAAAGCGAATCCGAACCTCACGGCCACCACCCTGATAGTGAGAGCGCCTGGAGAGCTCGAGGTCTTCTCGTCTCGGTTGACCTTGGCAGGAGACCTTTCCCTGCAGCCCTCATATTCGCACAAACGTCATATCGCCAAGAAGCTGGTAAACCAGGATGGTTGTTTCAAATCCTCTACAAGGAGTAGAACCGAGGACGTAGGACACAGCATACCATGCATGCGAATGAGAACTCCGTTTTGGAAGTCCTCTCTTTCTCCTCACTATACCCCTTCTGGCACCAATAAACTGAATGCAGTCTAGAAAATAGGTGGGCGTTTCCAGTCTTTCTCCAAGACGAGCACTGAGGCAGTCTAGAAAAACCTGTTCACCTGAGTGCATCTCAGAGTAACGCGCGAAGACCGCAGGAAACTCGGGTATATTCCCTTTACCCTGACATAATAGGTAGCTTTTGCATGGTGAAGCGTTATAGCGATCAACAACACTCACGAAGCTTTGCGCATGCGCAGTTCGACTTTCGCATCACTTTCGTGCATTTGCGCGTGCGCAGAAAATCGAGATTGCAGTCGTTTCCTATGCAAAACTACTTAATAGCTATTGAGTTCGAAGTGCTCCTCGTGTAAAAATACCGGCGGGGCGAGGCCGCGCTCTGCGAGGACAGGGGCGGGGCGGGCGGGCTAGGGGTGTGGCGACGGAGGTGGGCCGGCGGGGAGCCCGTGACGTCACTTCCGGGCGCCCTCGGGATGAGCATTCCGCCCCGCCCCGCCCGGACACGCGCACGTGCACGTGCCCTCGTGGGATGAGGGTCACTGCAGCGGAGGTGTGGATGGTTCGCTTGCGCATGATACAAGATCTAAAATGTATTCTACGAGGGTTGCCTTTTATATTTCAGGATTAGAGAACAAAAACAAGTATTAATCATCGAAAAACACTTTATTGTTTTTCAAAATATTCCCCATGCAGATCTACACATTTTTGCATGCGTTTGAACCAATTGTCGAAGCACTTTTGCCACTCTGATTGAGGTATCTCCAAAGCAACCGCTTCTTCAGGTGTCGAAAAACGTTGACCTCTCAGTTTGTTTTTTACGTACGGGAATCAAAAGAAGTCATTCGGTGCCAAGTCAGGACTATACGGCGAATGACTTATCAAATCGATGTTTTGGGTGCTCAAAAATGCAGTTGTTTGAGCCGATGTGTGAGAGCTCGCATTGTCTTGGTGAAGAGTGATCCGTCTTCGGCGGTTGGTTTTCCTGATTTCTTGGAAGACAGCTGGCAAACAAATCGTTGTGTACCACTCAGAATTGACTGTTCTGCGTTGTTGCGACTGATTTTGGACGACCTTCGCGGAATTCGTCTTGGTGTGAACTACGACCACGATTGAATTCACCATACCATCGATAAACACTGATCCTTGATGGAGCTTCATCGCCAAAAATTGAATTAAATTCATCCATGCACTGTTGCTGAGTTAATTCACGTCGAAAGTTGTAAAAAATAATCGCACGAAAATGTTCACGAATTAATTCCATTTTTGGGCCAAGATACTGTAAGTATGATACTGTATACTTTTAAGTTACTGTAAACAACACAAATAGCGCTCGTATGTCAAAACGTCGTAAGTACGTATAACCTCAAAACATCCAACTTTACGATAGAGCTGTCAGTTGCCAGATTGCAACACCAGGGTTGCCAAATCCCGAAACATAAAAGGCAACCTTCGTAAGACGGGCAACGGATAAACGAGTCCTAAAAAATAAGAACATACGGATGTAACCAGAAGAAAGTTCCAACAGCTAATGAAAACGGTTTTCATATTGTGGGAATGTTGATGAGGCGGTGTTGACATTATTCAAAGATAAAACAATTTTTAACACCTTTATCAACTTAGATTTATTAAGAAAGTTGGCTTTGCGGACGTCAATCTAGCTATAAGTGGCGAAGGTCGGGAGAATGCTCTGCACAGAAAAGTAAAGTTTTATTACAAGTTTAGAATTAATTATAATCTCATGAATTACGTAACGGTTCATGTTATATCCCAAAGGTAGTACAGTTTAATTCACTGCGTTTTACCACTAAAATAATTTTGAAAACCCAAAAACTTCAAAATTTTAAAATTGAAAAGTAAATCAGTATAACGCTACTGGTAACTTACGTAACGAAAATAGGCAGGGATGTTCGAGTAAATTACTATCAGCAAAATACTGATTTATTTCCAAACATTGGAAATATGCGTACACAATTTGAAGTAAAGGAGGACCTGGGAGGACATGCAGTTTATTTTTTCAAATTTACAAAACCGTAAATTAATAAATAAAAGTATTTACAAATGTAATGCAATTTACCATGATGTTATCTAAAACATTTCGATTTCTTACAATGGAAGAGAAAAATTGTGTTATAAAGTATTTACTAACTGAAGTTTCTTTCCAAGCATCCAGCTTGTAGAGATTTTTTTTATAATAATATTTTATTTTGCAATTTGTTTGGATTGTAGAGAAGATGAAACAGAATGATTAAATTTTCAGAACTCGTGATATTCGATGTATCAGAATTCTAGTTATCGTGGGGCCATTGTAGCATACGAAGTGTTCGTCCCATTACTGTTTTCTGACTACACTCTCTACTTTTAATGTAAAATCAGTAATTGATTATTCAACTAGCATTTAAAAGTATTTTAAATGAAAAACATTAAATACATAAACACGTTTAATATTGACACTATTTATGCTTCAAAATCAGGCACATTCTATTCTTGAATAGAATATTATTCAATGTACATCGATTTTACATAGTGAAATTGTCTGAAGATTCACAATTCATTTCTTCAAAATTAACGTTCTAGATCAAATAACTGGAAATATAATTTAGTAATTATGAATATGAATTTAATTATTGTAAATCTGAGTCATAGGCTTCAGAATATGTTTCAAAATTCTATACCAATTCACCTGTCTCTCTGTATTTATAAACGTGACAGTCAATTCACTGGAATTTTTTAATTTAGTAGTATTGTGAATTACGTTTTCGTCCATCGGTTTGTAATAACAAAAGTTATTTTCCGATGAGCTGCTGACAATTATTCTCTACCTTATTTTCACTTAATTTCTCGAAACAATCATGGCTTTAAATTTTTTGAGCCAGTTCCTTTACTCTAATTTTGGAAGTATCTGAATTATGGTTTTAATGAAAAAGAAATTAAATTATGAATAAAATATACGTCGACTACGCCAACGTACTAACCACATCAATCACGTTAGTAAGAGGGATCACTGAATAAAAATGACTACATACCACTTTTTAATTTTTTTAGCCTTGTACTATTTTTAATTGCGTTCTGAGGTCAGTCGGTGAATTCAAAACCTCCCAGGAAACAATTAAATAGTCAGATGGTGAAATAATGTTTGAATGCAAGGATTTTTGTTATTTAATTCGGAATGTTCTGAACACGAAATCTGTTCCGTTGTATGCAAATTATTAGTTCCAGTATCATGAAGAACTTCATTTATTTCGCCCTAAACCCTTAAAGTGATGATTTCCTTGCTAGTATGTGCATTATGCTTTTAGTGCTCCTAGAGGCCAGTTTCATCAATAATGAGAACAATATTAATCGATAACATCGATTTTTTTTCATGGTTCCATAAAGCATAATGGACTTGAAAATAATACCTTCTATAAATAACAATCACTCCAATCTTACCCAGTTTGAATCTTGTTTAGAATGTGTGTTTGTGCTGGAGTTGCCTTGCATACCACATTCACATAAAACTTTCCCAAAGCCTGTCTGACTCGTATCAAATACTGGGTCCACGTGGTCCAATTGACCTACAAACCTACTGTTTGCAGGGCCATGTATGTGTGGGATCTGTGCCAATTGTTTGCTTATTTGTGGTTCCGGTAGCCTGGGTTCGTAATTTCTCTTGTTCGCAGTCGAGTTTACGATATTTTGGCTGAGCACAAACATTACCAATTAATACGAAAATATTTTTACAAAAGATTGCTGCCAAGTAAGGACTTAATCAAAAAATGAAATCGCTTTTAGGACAAGAGGTTCTCAAATCTCGAAAAAAAGTAAACGAAAGCGAAGGCAGTAATCGAAAAATGATAGTGTTTTGCACTTTTTGCAATAGTTATAAATTATAAAGTTTAAGGTATAAAGTAAAGTTTAGAGAGGTTACAAATAATAGGTGCATTTTTATACGATTTCATCCCTCAAAAAATTAAAAGTTTTCAAAGTGATGTATTTTCTGAACGTGAACTATTTACTTTCAATCAATCCAGAGTGGATCCAGGGATTAGAAATAATGAGTTATATCAAATGCAATTAATTTGTATATCTGCATTTAAAATGGGTTCACGAATCACATTCAATGCTGAATACGAAAGAAATCTCAATATATGTAAAAGCAGTATTAATAAAATCCGCAATGTACAGAAATACAAACCGAAATTCCCCAGCAACAGGTTTCCTCTCGCACTCCTAAAATTTCAATTTACATTGGAGTTTATTTACGCAAGAATACGCACAACTGTAAAGGCAATAGCTAGTTGACCACCATATTACCCATTGATGTTGACATTAATTCATATTTATTTATTGTATAGATTTGTAATACGTTAATACTGCATGGCAAACTATTCAATGAGCGATTTATACAAACAATCGTGGCCGCATTTCCGAAGATATTTTTATCCTGAAACAGTTTATATACGTCATATTACCAGAAATATGAAGCATATTTCGTTTGTATGGCGATGATTTCCGAACATTTGCTATGTGAATTGCGTTCACAGAAAAAAATGAAACCTGATTTACAAAGCACGCACATTTCCAGAACATCATGTCAACATCCGCCTTGTAATAGCTGGTATTAAAACCTCATTGTTTACGAAAGACTAACTACTATGAATATTCCAGAAGATTATTTTCGATATTACTAAATCTGCTCCAATTGATCTCGTTTCTGCTGTTTTGCGGAAAATATTACGACTTTCTCCGACGAATGGATTGTATATTTATTCTTGAGCAATATTGCAACAACAAATAGACAATATTACTAATCCATAATAACTTTTATTTCCGTGAATGTGTACTTCGATAAAATGTCTTTACTCTTAATTTTTTTCTTGTTCCTTGAAAGACTATGATGCCAAGTATTCATACTGCCAATAATGCTTCGTCATATTATGCTCATGTTCAGTCAGGGAAACAAAAAGAAAACGAGATTTTACCTGTTTGCGCGAAGAACGTCAGGTCAAGCTCTAGCAATATTTTAATTATTTAACCAATACTGATGATCGAAGAAGAAAACAACAAATTTTTAATGTGAGAGTAATTACAATAGCTACAAAATTGCATTATTTATTTATTTATTTATTTATTTATTTATTTATTTATTTATTTGAAAAAATATAAGTGCCCACTACGAACATGTTTCCAAATTCACTATAATGAAACCTACAGGAAAAAAACACACTATACAATCATAGATACTCCTCTCGAATGCAGGCGATCGAGCGATTCAGATTCGTCGTTTTTGCATACAAATTGAAAGTGCCGCCAGTATATATTAAGAACGAAGCTACATTCTTTAAATAATTCTTTCATCTATGAAAAATAGTGCAATGGACCCATTTTAAAATGTTCAATACACAGCACATCCGTAGGGCTGACCAACTTTTCTTGTCACAATTAAAATATTAATCTAGATTTTGGCTGACGTCTCTGGAATACGGGGAATGACGTGAATATATACTCCACTGTCATTAGACGTAAAGTCGTGGTGACGTCTCTAACATTGAGCACTTCCGGTAAACACCTTTTGTATCACCATTAATTTCTATTATTCAATTTTTAGCTCATCACGGGGCGACCTGTAAATTGAGTCACGTGATCATCGTGAAGGGATTCAGGGTGCGGATGGGCCCGGCACGTGGCAGTAGGCTGACGATGTTTGTTGTGACAAGAGCTTCGACTGAAGTGGCGACGCATCGTATGGTCTTTGCCGCGTGAAGGGAAATAAACTCGTTCACATCTCAACTTGCGCCAGAAAGTCGTTACCGCGTGATTGGAAGTGACCTGGATATTTCTGTTTCCAACTGAATCTGTACTTATGCGGATCAGAGCTCCTCGAAAGCCTGACGTCAATGTTTTGTAATCCGAATACTGATTGACGCCACGTTATTCGAGAAGCATAGATCGGTCTGTACGTCAAAACCACCGACTATTTTTGATATGTATTAAAGTCTACTTTTAAGTTCCATGTGATTCCTGAATAGATTATTGTCCAATGTACATCGATTTTGCAAAGGGAAATTTACTCAAGATTAATAATTCAATTCTTCATAATATAGTACAGATCATATTTTATCATTTTATTAAAATCCAGTTAAGTTATAGGCAGACCTCTCATTAAATGTTTTTAATTTCGTCCGAAGTGACTCAAGTAGAATTTAGATATTCCCTTTAAATGCCTAAATCCTAGTATTTTAATTATATTAATAAAAATAAAAGGGAAGCCAGAAAAATGTGTCGGCAATTGGACACTCATTAACAAAATTTGATTGAACAGAAAGTCGTAGAAAGTTTGTTACTATATACAGAACACAGAAATAAATTAAGACAATTTTCAAAGCTGGTGAAAAACGACAGGAAAAAATACACTTTCATTCTTCTGCCTAAACCTACACCAGCGCAGCGTCCGGCACCCAAAACGATTGAAGCTTTCGAACGTCTCAACAAAAATAGATCTCCCGGACAGCAACCGGTCAAAAATACTGTCACGTGAGCCGCAACTCTGTCCGAGAGACCTTCGGTTAAAGATACTACGAAGAAGTATGGAAAATGTAACGGCTCCGAATTCATAACATTACCGCGATTGGGTCTCGCTCGCAGAAGAGAACCGAATCTCCGAGAATTCCTCTGACCAGGTGCGCACGATCGAGCGAGCGAGAGAGCGAGGGAGTGAGAGAGCGAGCGAGCGAGCGAGCGAGCGAGAGCGAGAGAGAGAGAGAGAGAGAGGGAGGGAGAGAGAGAGAGACCGTGAGGCTGTGGTGGCGTCACGCATAAACACGCGCGCGCGTGCGCCCGGCCCGACGCGCTTCCTGGTGGCCGCGGCCGTCGCTTACGCAATCGGCGATCCGCTCGCGCGACGGCGCTAAAGTTAGCGAGCGGAAAGCGCGCAGTGGGCCGACGGGCGCACCTGCCGGGCACGAAGGGATGGTTGTCCCTCAGAGCCAATGTCTTGCTGTAACTGGCGCGGCTATTAGCATTTTGCTTCTGTCTATTTCCACTTCTTTTCTTTCGTCAAATTCGTCTTCGAAATTCCCTTAATAATAATAATAATAATAATAATAATTATTATTATTATTATTATTATTATTGTCTTTAAATTTATTTCATTTTGTATTTTGCTTCTGTCATTTTTACGTTTCTCAAGCATCATTTACTTTTTCTTCGTCTTCAATGTCATGTTTTTTTTCGTAAACTGCTTTTTGACCAAAACCCCTTATTTAACAATTATATTATTCTTAATTTTGTTCTAACGCACAAATTGAATAAAGAATATAAATCTAAGAAATGATCTCAACTCAATAAGTTTAGGTAGAAATTTGCTAACAATCTACCCAAAATATAGCGATCTTCTGATTCTAAATTTATGTAGCCTCTATTGATTTGATGTGCACTCCAAATCTTTCTTGCAAGACACTTTCGTCTTCCTGGAGGAATGCCCGTCACGCCAATTGTGACAATTCTCTGTGGATCCGTTCTCTTTGTGATATTATGATTCCATTTTTCTCTCGGTTTTTCCATTGGCCGTAGTAACCAATAGACGCTTACGCGCTGCCCCCATTCACCTTGTCAAGATTGCATGGAACTTTGAGACTTTCACACATCATTCCTCGCGGGATCTTTTCCACATTTATAAAATTCCATCTGAAACAATTTTGTATTTAATTTACTTAACTACAGAATTGCTTAAATATAAGGAAGAAGAATACACACTACAGGTCACGTTGTAGTAATTATAGAAATTCTTTCGTTCAACTGGTATGAAACAGGAAAATTGTCTAAGGAAATGTTTAAGTATTTTTTTCTAATTTCTCATTTCATTATGTTTATTATGTGAACGCGAGACGCAGACCTAGGAAGACGAAAAACGACCACATTATGGGGAACCTGAGCTTCTCGCTTTTCCTAATGCTGAAAAGACTGGCGCCAGATGATGGAAAGCAAAAGTAGAGCCGCTACAAACATATCTCAAGATTGATTGCTACAGAATAATGTCAACTTTTGTCACCTAGATGTAAGGACGTTGCATGATTATGAATAGCCAAAAGCAATGTACCTCCACCCGCACACATATCCAAACTCTACCGCATCTATACTCCAATTAAAACAAGGTCCCTTCAAGTTCACTAGCTGGAAGGAGAGGGGGACTCTATCATCGAATCGCGTGCTTCGTTACGACTTAAATCGTTAGTACTGAAGCTCCCGATTGAATGACAGTGTCCACCTCTCTTTTAAGCTCTTGACCTTTACCGGACGCTGTTTCAATCGAAGTATAATAGCAGATACTTTTTTAACCGTGCACCGTTTATAACCACTGCGCTTCCTCCGTGGCCGCCGCGTCCGGCCAGAGCGGTCACCCTCTCCCTCTCTCCTCACACGGACGCAGCGCTCGCTCGCGGCGTGGCGCGGCGTGGCGTGCGTCCGCGCCCGCGTGAGCTCACATTTATTCCGGTGAATGAAGCATATTTGGCGGTGGGCCCGCGGCGCGGCGAGCGCGGGCGCGGCCGTGGCCGGCAAGCGGGCGGGAGGTCGGCTACCGTTTCGCCGCGACCCGGAATAGGACCCGGGCGCGCGCCCCCTCGACCCAGCCGACCGCGCCGCGCCGGGACGGCGAGAGGGCGGGAGGTCGGCCGGTCTGTCGGTCGGTCGGTCGCTTGGCCAGCGGCCGCACGCGCGTGCTGAGTCACCGACCGAACCGACGCACCGGAGCGGCCGACCCGCGGCGACGCGACGCGCGCTCGGAGGTCGAATTGCCGGCCGAACTGGCTGCGCGCGGGCAATGAGTGGCAGGCAGTTACAGCACATTTCTCACGTACTGATCTTACGAGTCATCTGACTGCAATAATGAACCTTATGCTTATGGTATTACTCGCATTGTGACATTGCCAGCAAAATCTCGACGTGTTGTGAACATCAATACTCAATATTTAAACGTCGACGCAAAGCCATCGATGTTAAACATCCACGTTTTATGTGTGATTTTAGTGACCATTGAAGTTCACGCCAGAGGTATTTAATTTGGTAATTTGAATTGAATTTGAAAGTGATTTTGTTTATTAATTTTTAATCAAAGTTTAACTATCAAACAAAGTAAAAAATCATCAGAACATTTGTTAACAAAACTTTAATTATCTCATTCCGTAATTAAAAAAATAATATATACTTCTTTATTAATGAACATTCTATTATATTTATTTTTTCCTCTTCATCATCTTGGTCTGAAGAATATTCAATTTATGGATATCTGAAAATTATTATAGAACATACATACCTACATAAAAACATCGCACACAAAACGTCGATGTTAAAAAATCGTCGACTTTAAAAAACGATGTCAAATACATCGACGATTTTAGAAAAGCATCAATTTTTTGTAAACATCGACAAAGATGTATTCCTAGGTACGATTTCACTTCGTTAGAAAACTGTAAGTTTATCCTAACACTGAACTACTCAAAAATAGAAGCAGTTTCTACTAAGTAGCGGGAGCGCTAATTTTTTGTTCTAATGGTGAATATGGACATGGTGCATAGGTCCAGTCACCCGCCTGGAATGATTGTTGGTTAAACTGATATTTTTTGGTTCGTACAACATGTGGTTTCTTCTGGAGTTTGTCGTCGGTCTGCCGCTTCTAAATCGAAAAATCGAAATTTGTCATCACAAGCAGAGCTAATCTGTAACGCGATCCCACCCACCGCACTAGTCGCGGGGACGAGAAGCCGTCAGAGGCATTGCTCCGACCTGTGAAGCAGCTCAGGACGCTCGAGCAAACGGCGCTCGAGGACAAAACGCTCGAGCGAGCACATGGAAGGCCTCGTATCATTCTAAAGTACACACTTCGGAATTTACTCGTTATTTAAACAGAGTGAATATGGGTATTCGTTACGTTCACTGTCATTTGTAATGAGTGTTTCATTCTAAAAAAGGATCACAGAAACTATTCGCTCCATCAGCAAGCATTAAAACACCGAATCAACATTGTACGAGCATCACGCTGTGACGGGCGTGGTGTGCTAAACACACGCAGACGTGACATCCACAACGGAGTGATTAATGCCGACAAAACATCAATTTTCTATAAAATCCATTATTGAAAAAATCACGCTATTCCTTCTTTTTCAAAACAATTTTAATTAGTCTTAGAGAGACTGTAATGGAAGGGAAGCATACTGCAGTTATCACATAGTTATCCGACATCTACAAAATGTGCCAAACATGAAATTCATTAAGAGGGTTTAACAGTGCTGATTGAAAAATTTATCCAAGAAACAAAATTTCTCTTCGAGGCGCGAACATGAACTAAATGGGAAAAAAATGCGTGCCATACTATGTGGCAGATATATGTAATTTATTGAAATTCATCTCATGATAATTTGTTAGGTAATACCAGTTTATATTCTTGATATCTGCTTTCAAGAAAGTATGAGCAAAGGACATGCAGTATTCAAACTACTAATATTCCATTGCATAAAGTATAGTAGTAGTAATATTAGTCATTCTGATATTTTATGCCAAGCAAACTTAGCGATTTATCGATTACCAGATCCTCATACGTAAAGAACGGGAAACAAGAGTAACAAATGCTTTCACCCTGGACCATTTATCTCCAACATTTTCTTACCATCTCATCCATGTTTAATAACCAGTAACCGTCTACCTACATCGATAAATCAACTGCAAAATCCTTGTTCAAGATGTTCTTTCGCAACAAGCAGCCGCTCAGATGAATGGAAGACAGCTGTAGGATCGGCAGTTACGCTAATGCGGCGCTTCTTATGGAAGGCAAGCAGCGGCTGTACGAGGCGTTGCGGCGAGCCTGGAGGTGAAGGGGACTGCGGAAAACTGACGCATTACCGCACAACGCTTCCCTAAGAAGGGGCCCAAGGTCCGCAACTTACAACTTCAAAGACACACTCGCTTGCTGTAAAGGAGATTCCAGCAGTTATTGTATGCATTTTCGTTCCGAGTTCTCGTTCTTCTGTCTTGAAAGGAAGAATAATTCTTATCAGCAACAGATTTCGAAACGATGAGTGAACGGTGTACGCAGTTCAACTGTCACCGGTCTTTTGTGGAAACCGAGGCAAACTTCTGATAGCACCTTTCATATTAATTACACATACATTGGATTATAATTTATATACATTTATAAATGTTTAATTTATTTGTACATGGATGTCACGCGTTTACGGACTTAAACTCTATTAAGAATTTAGGGATTTGAAATTATATATAGCACTATGTAAAGCACACACGTTACCACAAACTTCAATACGAGAAACATCAAAAATTCCATCCTTCAGACTTTTCTTTTTTAACTCCAATTCCTTAAACAAAAAGTAAGAATTCATGCTACTAGATTTGGTTGTCGGTGTTTTCTACATAGATTAATTGCATACTTTATGAGTCGCTCATGGCTCAATTTCAACAGCAAATAAATAAAGATTTTGATAAGTTGCCACATAATTACGGCTTGTGCAGGGGACCCTAAAACTGCGTTCTTCGTATAATTTACAAGCAATCTGAGTCGCCATCTGTATTTTAACTTGCTAGCATTGCAGTTTGAATCAACTTACGTTAGGTTTTGGATGTAATAATTCTAACAGCGATGAGTTCATACAAAAATCTTGATTTTGAAGGTCAATGATGAAGATCTCTTCGATGTACACTGGTATGTGGATATATTTACGGGTAGCATCGTTTAATACTTCTGTGAAAGTCCTCTCCTCAAATTTTGTATTTTGCTACAGTGTGAAAAAAATAACGGGGAAACAATGAGAAACACGATATCATTAAAGTATAGTATCTATCCACCAGTTCGAAACGGAACGTTAAGATCGTAATTCATGATTCTCATTAAACATCAATGATATAATTTGATAAATTGGTAAATACCTTCCCAATAAGTTGAACAAATATTCAACTACTACAAACGTTGATACTTCCCAAATTGACACCAACCAAGGGCATATTATTTTGAAATGTGTCAGAAGATCTGATACTCATACAGTACGGAATGATGTATAATAAATTGCGCAGCAGTAAATTGGCACTGGATGAGAGACAATCAAGTTGATAGAATGTCATGTTTCTGGACGAGGGATACATACCTTGCAATCCATGTAGGTAATCTGACTGTTTTGCCTTTCGCGACGATAATTGTCACAATTACACACGCCCCAGTATTAACTCCCATCCCAATATCTACTCTCTCGTGGTCCGATTGTGTCAGTTCTGACAGAAAGAGAGAGAAGGACCCAGGATGATATGCAAACCGTTCAATAAGCAAATTGAGATATTACATCGCTGGAAGTTTGGACACTAAAGTGGAACGAGTTAACTCTTACGAATAGTGTCGAACACTTGACAAATCTATTGAAGGTTATTTAATTTTATACAAGCAATTATTACGTAACGTATCGCGGCATGCTTCCCATTCAGAAAAGAAACAATGTATGAAATAAAGATAAGAACAATCTTCAGAATCTATAATATATCTCTATTCCAATGAGAACTGAATTATATTTTCTCACAAATAGTTTAAATATTTTAACAGTCTTAATACGCTTCAAGAGGATAAACAATACAACTTTAGAAAGCAAAATAGAATGTCATTTGGATAACAGAATATTTCCTCAAACGTCTTTTAAATTCGCAAATACGCAGATCGTTATTTTCGATCAAATAGAAGCTACGATTGATATCCCATCCCACGAATACATTTCTGACAATATGCTTTATCATAATTTTTTGCAAATAATACTTCAATATTTCTGAAATATTTTCTATTGCCGAATTTTTACAACAAATAGAAGATAATGATGCTGAATACTCTTATTAATTTTCTTTGAGACCATATTCCTTTCATGGGTTCACCGTTGAAGAGTTGGCAAGGTCACAGGTGCTTTGTGACGGAAATAGCCTCGCGTGTCCCACGAAGTAAATTATAACACGAGGAAAAACTCTTTGATGTCTTCTAATAAATAATGTTTGCCCACTACTCACCAAGTCACAAGAGCGCACGAGACCAGCCGCATCGCCGGCGCGAGGAACCTTACCTGAAATCAAAGAGAAAACAACATTAGTTTCCACCCCCACAGATACGAACTTGGTGATGAATACAATGACACGGGTTCAATTATCGACACAATAGAGTCGTATAACGTGTGGGCAGCGGGCCACGAAACTCAATATACAGGTGCAATGCTGGCGTTGGCAGAGTAGTTCGTCACCGCAATATACGCGCCTGTGATCATCAAAGCACGATATCCTGCTGCAACCTAATTCCTAGCAAACAGCCCATCACAAGTTACATTAGAACAAATAGGTGCTTTGGGTAAGTCAGACACACAGCCCCAGGGATAACGAATACATCCCCACATCGCACATTCATTATGAATTACCACACTCGAAATGCTGGCCTGTGACTTTGAGCAGCCCCCATGGCGCGGTGTCTGTGTTCGAGTTCAGGAAAAGATATGGATGCATTCACTACCTCGTTGTGGCACCTCAACTTCTCTTAATTCATCTGAATATCCATAATCATTCATCTCTGATCATTCACTTTTCATAACCTCCTTACTAACAATCAACAGTGGAAGGTCAACAGCAAATCATTACTGTGGCGCTCCCTGCCAGAAAAAAAGAGGAAATTAAAGCGTGTAACTCTCCTCTCAAAAACGCTCCGGAATACGTATGGCACTTCATCGTCACAGTTGATTTTCAGTTCCCGCCGAATTAGCCTTTGCGATTTTCCCCCAACAAGCTGAGTCCAAAGAACACCAAAAGCCGCGTGACCTTATGTCTCCGAGGGCTTTTCAATCGTGGAACCTCCACTCAGGGAGAGTCTCTCACCTCAACACAAACAAATGAAAAGCAAAACCCCGGAGACGCGTCGTGTGCCATCCGTGCGCCATCCCCCGGCACGTGGATAGGCGCGAAATCCATTTGCGAGGGCAGGGGGGCACACACCCAAACAGGCAAGAGGGGTGGCCAAAGATGTGGCGTTTTAGAACTTCAGCGTCCTTGTTTTCAGGGTTGAGAAATATTTCCCATATTTTGGTTGGAACTATGTTCAATATGTTCCTAAACGCATGTACTGACCTAAACTCTGTGAATAATTTAGAGATTTTAAATGTTATAGGCACTCCTACAACGAGGTATTTAAAAATAAAATAAATCATGATGCATATAAATATGACTTGTTTCAATACATCTATTCATGTAGTACTGACAAAATCACAAAAATAGAAAAAAAATTAAAATCAATTTTCCACTTTTTTCCTTCCTCCTGATTCTACCACTTTTCGGTTTTTTCGGTTTTCAAACTTTCCACGTTCACTGACCCGGTCTGCAGTACATTGCTTATTCGAATATCCATGAACACGCCGTATTCATCTCGAATAAACGACACAGTCAACAGAGTAAAATAATAATGAAGCGAAAGACCTATTGCCGTTGGAATACAAATAAAATTGAGGTAACTGGGTCAAACCAGACAGGTAAAGTGACTATTTTACGCGATGAATATAAGATATCTCATTACAATGAATATACGATATCAAGACAGACATCAAGTCAACTGATTGTTTCAACACATTGGATAATAAAACGTGTGTAAGATACATTGAAATGTTAAAAAAATCATGTCAGATTTTAAACATGCAACAATACCGGTAAATATTGTAATTATCAACATTTGAGATTCAATAATATCAACATATTTCTTGGGCTGCTGATACTGAAAATGAACACAGTTCATGAAAAATATCATGTGAAAATCCCACCATGTCCCATACTCGGCCGACCTTCAGCGCCGAAATTCTGTCCACCCCTGGGTTCTCGCGTTGCCGTCTCTCTTTCCTCTCGCGGGTCCCGGTGGGGTGAGGGGAACTCTTGCTCATCGCCATTCTGTTCTTTCTTCGCCTTCCACAATAGGGCGAGGCCTCTGCTGAAAAGAAGCCTTTGAAAATCCAACGACTACAGTGTCGCCATATCAAATACACAAGTGCCGGTCATTAATACAAACGCGACCGCCGAGTCCCTCTACGCCGTTCGTCTCCATCCCCCTCCTGGGCCCCCTGGCGCCCTCACGCACCAAGGCCCCCTACGGCGCACAGCGGGCCAAGTCGTGAAAATGGGGTTAGTAAAAAAATGAGTGAATGGTGGGAAATAATCTTCCACCAAGGCGTGAAGCAACTGATCAAATTGTATTTACACCGGAATTCATATTCAATTTAGTTTCGAGAGAATTCGTGACATGTTTTTAACGTTCTGAATGTTCACCAAAAACCGTGGGGTCAAAGGATATTTGGCTCCTTTAATTAAGAAAATATAATTATCAAATCACAAAACTTTAAATCCTAAGGCATGGATGCAAGAAAATGCATTAATTAATAAGAGATACAATACATTTTGATTTCCTGTTCCTCATTAATTAAGCCACCGGAGGAATAATTTAGAGGGTACGGAAGAAAGACCACTAAGAAAAAGTTTCGGAGTTAATATTTTAAATTTTCATACGTAGCACGTTAATTACAAAATTCTAACGTTCAGCTTGCATCACACACAATTCAGTATTAAATATCTCATTAATGAAAATAAATTTCCACTCGTACTTTACTCTGAATTAGTGATTTTATCTTTGAAAACTAAGATCGAATCCTGTTTGTTTATATGAAATACGTGGTAGACAAACGTGGTTTTCAGTTAGTTATGTTCGGAAGCAGTCGACTCTAGTATCACATCACGCCATCACCATTTAACCCATCAGCAAATCATTCATCCATGTGTAGGCTTCAAACAAAAGGGAAAGGGAAACAGCCAAAAAATGCTGCACAACCACCACATCAAAGAAGCAGGCTTCCGCCCACTGTGGTGACCTGAGCTCGAATACCTCACAGGCACTCCCCGCGTAGACGCCACGAACTATGGACTCAAAAGACCGGCGCACAACTGTGACGTGATTGTACACGGAGTGAATAGTCCCCCTTTAGCTCCGGCTAGAAATAATTGGGTGGAGCCATATCGCTGACAGATTTTACGCGCATAATATCAGGATGCGAAACGCCCGATGATGTCATTAAGGTGATGTGTTTGTGGCACTGTGTGCGCAGCTTTGTTGTTAATCTAACTTGACACCGGGGTATGGTACTCAACTGCCGATGTTGAACTTATTTCCTTCTCTTATACGATTGGTAGTTTGTCTGCAGCATTATATTTTGTAGGTGAAGAAAACATGTAAAATATAAAAGAAAATAGTTTTTGGTTTTTAGTTTTATTTAAATATTTAAGAATTTATCAACAATGTAATATTAAATTTATGGCGTAAATTAGATCGTACTCTAATGTTTTTATTTACGCATAAGTCAAAATGGCTGCCGAGGTAGACAAGCAGAGCGTTAACCAAGCATAACTGGGGAACTAATTAATCTAGAATTCATGGTCTGTCAGCTCAATTATTTCGATTTTCCATGAATTTTCGCGAGTTTCCCGAGTTTCGGCGAGTAGTTAGTTGAGTTTTTTGGTTGTTTCTATTTATTAAGTTCAACTTTACAGCTTATTTAAGAAGTACTTAATTGATAATATTATTTCACCACATAATTATTTGTAATTGTTCTAAAATTAATATAGTGGGTAGCATAATATTACTATTACTGAAAGTAATATACCAGTAGAAGATCAATTAATATACGTGAACAAATTTAAGTTAATGTAAGTTATACCACGATAAATAAACATTTTTGTATTACATTTTTGACATATTTGTTATAGAAAAAAATTAGGAGGAAACATTATAAATTTGCTATAGTGAATGTATCACGAGCCAGTTTTAACCAGTATTACATGTCATAACACGTGGAATAACTTGTGCAGAAAAGGACCACAACAATAATCAATTTAACATGACAATATATTATTCGTTGTCTCTCATTAAAGCAGTTTAAAATATTAAGACTTGAATAATTTGAAAAGAAGAGTACATAAGCAAATAGTACATAAAATAAGAAAGCCAGTAGTAGAAATCAAATTTCCTCTACACAGGTAGATGGAAGTCGGTCGCAGTCTGGGGAAACGTCTAGTGCCGACTGTTCTGATCGACAGTTTTCCTTGCTTTTTTGCAAAATTGGAGTAATGCTGGAGCAGTACCTTAAAAAACCGCCCATGGATCGCGTGCGAACTCTTTCTTGTCCTATCCTCTCCCCTCACACACACACACACACACACACACACACACACACACACACACACTTATGCTTAGATGTACTACTCACTCGCCCGTCTCTTGTACAGAGTCACTCTTGGTAACAGACCTATGCTGTGTTATTGTTATTCATAAAATAAACAATATCCATTAATATTCTTTTCTCAAATAATATTCCTCAACAACTCCCGACGCCGACGTGTAGGTTCGCGCCCAGTTTCACAATATAGACAGGAAAACCGCCCATCTGGGGATAAAACATTAACTACACTAACGGGACTAATGACCATAGCGGTTGACGTACCACAACACAAGAATCAATCCATTAATCATCTTTCCAAACATGGAGACATCAGCTTCGCCAAATTAAACACCATTGGCATAACCGTTCAATTCAAAGTAATATAAATGGTATTTTCTAAAATTGTTCAATAACCCATGACCACTAAGACTTGATAGTCGTTGGACTCAAACCACAAACCGCAATCCTAAACCGCAGCTTCTGAACAGATCCCCCGAGACAATGTTCTCCGACGCAACCCGCAGGACAGGCGCGTCGTGCGAAATGTCTAGATGCAGGCGACTGCTGGCCCCTCCCCAATTCTAAAATAAGTGCGGGGTAACAGATGTGTTGAGAGCAATATTTAGAGGAAATACGAGAAAGAATTCTCATTAATTTTACTATTTAAGCACTGTACATCGATGATTTTAACATATGTTTTGTCACGATGTGCTCCAGCATCTTACTTTATGATACCTCACTACATTAGTTAATTCATACTGATGTCCACGAAATATTTGTCAATCATGATTGTGAATATATCAACCAAGCACATTCGAAAACTTTACTATATATATTTTAATTTTCTCTCTCTCTCTCCCTCTCTCTCTTTCTTTAGGGGCTTCTTGGTTTCACGGATTGTAGATTTTATGCAATAGTGTGCATGATTTGCTAAAGCATATTAGCTCGAAACATCAGCAAGATAACTTTCTAATGTTTCGAGAAGTCAAAACGTCTTGTCAACATGTACGAGTACGAAGTCTGGAGACTAAATTGTTGTTGAGAAAGACTTTCTTTTCTCTTAGGAAGAAGTGATCGACGGAAAATCGATGACGTATTTGACGATTAAGAATATATATTCTGAACATCACTGCTCTCATGAGTTGCTCCTTATTTTACTTACATGACCTGACACGACATGACATGACACATACATCACCTCCAACACACTGACAAAACACATATTCTTTTATACCAGGCCTACTTAAACACTTATACGAGTATTAACACAGAACTAAATATTATACAAGTATCTCAGAATAATTGATACAAACTTCTAGAGCATGTACATGGATCGCAAATGATTACTTTTTCCCATAAACATGCGAACGGAAATTTCATAGAGTTAGTCAGGTACATAAAATGTCTCTGGCTGTAGCAGATTGTGACCTGCCGAACACTAGTGCTCGGAAAGGTCAAACGAGATATGTGAAACTTCATTATATGAAACTTGCGAGCACATGGTCATTCGAAAAAATAATCTGCGACCCCTGTAAATGCCCTAGAAAATGTTAAACATTTATTAAGTGAGACATTCTGTTTAAAAAGTATAAGAATGTATGTATTATGTTGTTCCTTTTTTAACAAAAAAACGGGAGAGGTCGCTCAGAACATCACCTGATGTCACTACAGTGCCTCTGACCGAAAGGTCCTAGGTTCGAATCCCGACTGTGGCAGTAATTTTCGACACTAGCGAGATAGATAGGTCTATCGCTGTCTGGGGGAGAATTCTAGCAGCCGGCTGCACTGATCGGTAGTTTTCTGTGGCTTCTACTAGGCGAATGCGGAGTATTACGCTAACAAACGGGCCACGGACCGCGCGCGATCTTTCCTTCCCATTCCTTGTCCTATCATATCCCCTTTCTTACACTAACGTGTACTATACTACAGAACATGCCGGGAGACTGGTCGCGAGCTTAGAGTTTGTCCCGGCTGGCGGGAGATACCCGATTGGGGAAATCCCCGGTAGCTGACAATAGGTTTGCGCCGGATCTTACATCCAGCGGGGGAAGATCACCGCCACCTCGCGCGCTAAAACATGCGATAACTTTGCGGGTCTAATGACTTTAGTAGTTGACGCGCCCGGAATCACAAATCAACCAAACATCCAAAATGTTTAACTAAAATTTGTTCAACTTAATCCGCAATTCATATAAGTTTATTTGTTCCTTGGCGTTGTTGGACGACAGGCGGCGGGCGAAGAGGGCAGGGTGGACGAGTAAGAAGGGACTCTTTAATAGCTGTTCGTGAAAAATAAGCACCCCAGGCAACGCCAGGTGCAAATAAATATCTTTACTTGTAGCGACGCTCATATCATCAGGTATCCACTTCCGCCTCGTCACAACTTAACACTTCGTTGCATTGCGCTCTGAAATAAACTTTCCTTCCAAGCGCCTCACGAATTCATTTACTCGTTACTACCTTTGTTTCAACAAGACTCCCACGCTTCGTATGGACACAGCAATTATGGGCAGAAACGCTCCGTTCGTGCGTAGCAAGTAATTTAGGATTAGGTTTTTCCGCGCCTTTGCCCGGAGTAATGAGTGGCGCGCGCAGCACGTCGGGGCTAGCGCAAGAACCGACTGAGGCAGTCAAGTGGGAAATATGGCGGTTAAAACAGAAGGGGCGGAGTAGCACTCACCGCTTTCCGCTCCAGCTCACTCCCGGCTGGAGACAAGAATCTAAATTTCGCCATTCAGAGTCATTGAAACCATCGTTACTGTCAGCAGGCACACATCGTGGCTCTGTAAATTGTGATATTTTTTTCGAAATGCATCTTTCTTTGAAATGCTGATTAACAGGATATCGCATGCTACAAACTAACGAGTTTATAAAAATAAGAATGCAAGAAATCAAGGATGATATATAATCGCTTTGAGAGACAGATTTCCGAAGATTCAGACAAGGGACAGAAATTAGGAGGGTTCATTGAACATAGGTTCCAAGGCTAATAAAGAGAAATTCACGAAAGTTACCCTTCAATAATTTTTCTGCATATGGCAGTGGAAAGTCATACAAAATTATTTGACGTCCAAACCAAAGGTTTTTTATTTAAAATACGTAATACATTATGTAGATTGATACAAAAACATGCTAATCAATATTTATTTCCTTATAAATACTGAAGATTATTGTGAGACCTTTTGGGTTTAAAGAATGATATCTAACATTTTAGGTAAAATCGAGACCTGGCTTTCATGAAAAAGACGGAGACATTATCCCATTCCAAAAGAGTTTGATAGATACGGTATAGACGATCTCTCAAGATAATTACAATTAATTTCACTCGTATGTTGTCGGATATGAAGTTCTTGTGAACAATTGTATCGCACTGCATTGTTATACGAAATGTGAAATATCACTTACTACTATTTGTGTATTATTTATGTTATTTGATTACACTTCATATAAATATTATTAAAAAATTTGATTTCGTATGTCAGAATCAGAACTAATATATTTTCTTTAAAGAGAAACTTTAGTTGAACAGTACTCCCAAGAGTATTTCATTGGAATTATATTTTAAAAAAAGGCAGCTGATACTTTGTACGCATCCATTTTTTTAACAGTCACGCTTCCGCTGCAGCCCCTAAATGGAAGTCGCCCCCTCCGCCCGCAGTTAGCCACCACACGCGTCCTTAAATTCGTGCAGCGCGCGGCCGGGCGGGGCGGGGCTGGGCGCTGCTGGACGGGACGGGGCGGGGCTGAGCGGGACGGAGCGGGACGGAGCGGGGCGGGGCGGGGCGGGGCGCGGTGGTGCGGGGCGGGGCGGGGTGGGATGGGGTGGAGCGGTGCGGGGCGGGGTGGAGCAGTGCGGGGCGGGGTGGAGCAGTGCGGGGCGGGGCGGTGCGCGGTGGTGCGGCGCGGTGCGGCGCGGTGCGGCGCGGGGCGGCGCGAGACAGTGCGAGTTGGAGCGAGGCGTGGCGGGGAGGGGAGGGGAGGGGCGGAGCAGTTCGGTGATTCACAGCGCCGGGGAGTGGCTGCTGCTGCGGCGGCGGTGGCGGCGGCGGCGCCTTTGATGCCCCGCGCTCCGCCCCAGCCAGCGAGGCCAGCTGCACTCATTCCACCCCGGGAGCCGCTGCTGGCGGATGGCGTGCGTTTCCGGGCAGGAGGTGGGGGCAGGGGCGGGGGAAATGCGCGAAAGGTGCAGGCCGGAATGGAGGTAGAGTCGGTTGTTGGCGTAGGAGCGAAAGCTGATGTAATGATGACTGTACGGGTAGTGGTTGTGACGGAGGTACGGTTATCAATGGTGGTGGTCTACAAGGTTTGGTCTTAGGGGCCGTCCATAAATTACCTAACGCAAATTCGGAGAATTTCGAATACCACCTCTTCCCACTGTAACGCACCCGTAACGTGCGATTGGATCTCCCTAAATAATTACATAACGACAACACCCCCCTTGTAAATGAAAGACGTAAAAATAAATTACAGCTCAGTACAAAAATGTATTCATTTTATTTGTGTAAGTAAAGTTGTGTAAAGTAAAGTTTGAATTATCTATGCTGATTCCACCTAACAATAAGATTGGGGGAAAATTTTGACTGAAAGAAGGATGCACAGGGGAGAAAATTTTTGCTCACGAGCCGTACACACGCCGCCGTTGTGTATAGCGCATGGGCGGAAGTCTACTGTGCCAATTTAGTTGTATTCTACAAAATATTACACATCGGTTTTTAATATGTTCTTCGTAACCTTACAGATTCAATACAAAATTGATGAAAACATATTTCCATTTATTCTAAGAACTTGTAATAACTTTAAATTACTTATGTGTTTAAATAAATTAATTAGATAATATTTTAATGTTCTAGGAGACTCGAACAATAAAATATATCAAAAATTTTTTAAAAAAATAAGAAAAATCAGTGTTACGTAACACTAATCGAATACCCCCTGCCCCTGTATAACATAGCGTACCGCTACCTCAAACCCCTTCCCCTTTCTTTAGCGTTACGTAATTTGTGGACGATCTCTTAGGAGTGGGAGTGGTAGAGATGATGCGGTGGGAGTAGGGGTGGAGGGCGATCGTGAGGGAATTGGGGTGGGAGGTGGAGATGATGAGAATGAGAAGGCAGAGGTAGTCTTGGTGAAGTGGTGGTGATAGGGTGGTGGCGCATGCAGTGATGGAAATTGTAGTATTCGAGTTTCTCTTGTTAGGGTGGATCAGATGTAATGTTGATGGCGTTGTACGATACAGTAGTAACGTCAGAAATCATGGAAAGGAGCTGGAACAGTAATTGGAGGATTTGGTAGGGTTGTTGCGGTGTTTGTTATAATAAAAGTAATTTGTTGATGACGGTAGTAGCGAAGGTAGGCGTGAGAGAAATGAGAGCGGAGGATGATGGTGGACAGTTTTGGTTTTGATATTCTGCTTGTATCAGAGGCGATGATGGATGTTTTGGTAGTGGTTTAGGTGGAGGATTTTTTACATATATGTGTGTTTGCTGTGCTGATGCTATCATCTTCGTGTGTGGCGTTATGTGGGGTTGATGTTGAGACGAAACAATGTTGGCGGCAGAAAGTTCATGGTGATGTTTTGGCGTTAATATTTTGTGTTTTAAAATGAAGGCACTGGTGAAGCACGAAACGGCGTTCAACACTGAGGGTTTCTAAATGCAAACGTTCGTATAAACAAAGGGTTTAATGTTGAAAATAGCCATCCCAGACTAAAAAAGGCTTTTTTCCAAAACAGAAGTATAGATGATTAAATAATGGAATATTTCAGAAGTAGGATTATGATTAGAATTTTGAAGTAAAGTTGAGAAGAAAAGGGGAAGAAATGAATTTTTGTGAAGAAGGGAGCAGAAGCACAAATGTCGAATGTGAGATATGTTTCATTAATACCTCTAGCTGAGAACCAAAGAGTGAAAAAAATAATAAAAAGGGACTAAAAATTATTGCTACACCTTCTACTTGATCATTAGATGACATCAACGTAAATATCACAGCGTAAACACTAGTCGGTAAACATTTAAAAGCATAAATGGTGCTATTCCCGTCAAATTATGCTATTGAAAATTTGTTAGATGAGTACATCTTGGAGATTCCGAGTCAAAAGTAAAACAAGTGTGTTAATAGTTAGGAATGATGCTAATGAAGTTAGTCACAAAGCTAGCACTGCTTAAGAAAGGCCTTTATCCTGGTGAAGGTAGCTTTGTGAAGGACGGGAACACAGTCGGTGGTAGAATACAAGTATGTAACGGTGTCAGATGTCGAAATAGAGAATGCAAAGTGCAGCTGCTGCAGTTGTTACGACACAATGATGCATGTTCAAACTAACGATTGCAGAAGTACACAACTCGTTTTGAATGTGGGTCGTAGAAGAAAATAAATACAGAATTATAAATAAATAGATGGACTGATATCGGCGCCTATTCATTCGCAAGTTTGACTATTTGATAAAACTAACATCAACCCGATAGTGGTCAAGTGTAAATGGTGTCAATGCTTTTGAATTATTCTTCCAAATAACGTTTAATTTAATAGTAAACGATTTTTGAGTGACTTGCTTTACAGCAGCACTACTTGGAACGCAACAACATCCTTTCTTCGTGGTTTTATTAGATTCAAAAACGTTGTGGAACTAAGTATATCTGGAATGATATATGCGTTCCTAATATCAAGTGTACTTATTTTGTATCTATTAAAATAACAATAATTCACCAATTTTGATATAAAAAATAAATTACGTAATATATTGTGAATAAAATGCGGGAACTTTTAGAAAAGCTCTAACTACCAAAAGCAGAAATTCAGGATGTATTCCTACTAAATTCATTACTAAACTTTCACTATAAATTTACTATTTTTCACTCTATTTTGACAGTATTTCATATTCTACTATTTAGACCTTTTCACATTATTGGCGTACATTGACTCATTTGATATTAGACATAATGAAATGTTTTTCATTGTCACCACTCACACGCAGATGGTGTCGTGAAAGTTAACATCTGCAGAAACTAATTTTGATTTAATTAACAATTAGTACGAATACATGAAATATATCCATGAAATAAATAAAAACTAAATTAACATATGAGCGACGAATGGAGATTCCCTATAACATATTGTTCACGTGTCGATCTCTTTATTTTGCAATTCAAATCTGTGTGTCAGCGGCAGCAATTATAGTGAACATGTCCTTATTCTTTCATTTAATTAATTTTCTAGAAAACGAAAAAAGTAAACAGAAAAATTCATAATGATACAAAATAGCATTGACTTAAATTTTAATAAAAGGTCAATATTTATCGTTTAACCGTGAGCTAATACCACGGCCACAGAACTACGAAGAGAAAACTACAATTGACCCATGTTGAAAACGATCGTGCAAGTCCGGCTCGTTTCTGGCAGCGAGGGGGACCGTACTCTGAGAGTGGCTTCTTGGGGCTGTGCCCCAAGGTCAAATTACCTCAGTGTCAAATTATTCCATAGTAAATGCCAACGATCAACCTATGCACCGCAACTGGTGCTCTCTGTGTGTGGCAGTCGAGCGCCATTAACTGTCACCGATAATGAACGCGTGCGCACGACCTCGGACGACAAACGTGTAGGTGCCAAGGGCAATCCGTTGGTTTAAGTGGAGGTACAGTCGCCAATCAAACTTTTTTAGCGCATGCGCAATGGAAGGATTCTTTTTTCGCGGTTCACATTTAGTTCCGATCGATTGACTTATTGGCGTTTCCGGGCGACGGTCAACGTCCGTATGGTAATTAGTTAGTACAAGCTATGCATGTTATACCACGGGATGGGGCGGTGTTCCTTCCTTGGCTGGAATGTGATACCCGATCTGGACCCGACTTGGACTTTGGTTTGCAGATTCTCCCCATCCAAGTATCACCCCCAACAAGGCACGTATATATATATATATATATATATATATATATATATATATATATATATATATTGTGGCGTTATGGGATTGTGCAACCCCATAACACCACCGTCTCGTATGTATGAACACCCACAGGCAGCGAGGATAGAAGGCGCAGAAATCGGAGGTGCTTAAACGCGCAGCCTGGTATCCGTTGCCCGTACCGTTGTCCGTTATCCGTAGCAATGTTTTCCTTGTGAAGGGTTGAGAGAGGGGAACTAGCCCCACCACTGAGAATTTCCCCAGGCGTCGGACAATAAATACGCAAACCCGCAAGCGGAAGCCCTCTTTTTGATTGTCGCTGTCGCCGAGTAAGCAGCATTTTGATCACCGCTCGTTAACGTCAGCTTAGATATTGTTTGCCGCCGCAACGACTGCTAGGTAGGAGTTTTCGGCGTCGAACAGACGTTCTAGTTAGTCGTCCGCGAGATAGTGAAGATTTAGTAAAGTGTTTCTTCAATTAACAACACGGGAAGTAAAAGTTACCCGTTATGAGAAAAGCATTGAAAGTTCTTTTTTAACGGAGTAGAAGTAGCGACGAGCGAGGAACTTGCATGAGTATTCAGGGAAGTGCAAGGGACAGTTTTCACAACGTGGGCGTAGTCAGAGGCGCCGGTAGCAGTCGAGGGAGAAGAAGAGGCCGACTAGGAAGAACGGAAGAGGACGCAAGAAGACAGCGTAGACGGCAGAGGCGAATCCCGTCTCGTACGACGTAGAAGCTGGGACCGAGCGACGTCGGTGCAGAGGCCAGGGCATTACCATCAAGGCCAAAAAGCGGGAGTTCTCGAGGTAATGCTTAGAACTGCGGAAGTCAAGGTCAAGTTCACGTCGGCAGAAAAAAGACTAGTATAGGAAAGTGTTAGGAAATTGAGGACACGGGTGGCAACAAATTGCAGTATTGTAGGAGGAGACTTTTGATGCGCTATTGCCTGCCTAAAACATTCTATTTGGGACATTTATTATTCTGCTATTAGCGGTCACAGTTAAGTTGTAAATGAGAGTAACGCGCTCGCACACATTTTGTTCTCCGCATGTAATATTTTTTTGAAGCAAGAAATTGTAAATTGAATTTGGTTTTATGTGCAATGTAATTAGAATAGCATAAATTTAGATATAATTAATTTTCCAAGGGAATTCCCAGTGTAGATTAGGATAATTACTTCAGAGAATCAATTTTGGAGTAAATTATGTGTTCATTCATTGAATGTGCTGTAAAGGTTTCTATTTGTGGTTTTGATCATTCTTTGTAAAAGTGTGATTCTATTCTTGTTTTTTTTTTTTTGTTATTAACTCATGCCACAAAGGTTTATGGGTAAATTATACGCTCGTTTATGTGCAATTTGTGTGATTTTATTGTGTCAAGGGTTCAAACCTCTCTCGCACCCTGAAGATCCTGCTCCCTAGATTTTAAGCTCGCTTCATGAGCAAAACCTTGTAAACCCGCTTACGGTTCATGCGTGCAACTGTGAAGGTGGCAGTTGTGCGCAAAGGTGGGTTGGTAAGAATATATATATATATATATATATATATATATATATATATATATATATATATATATATATATATATATATATATAGTGTGTGTGTGTGTGTGCGTGTGTGCGTGCGCGCGCGCGCGCGTTTGCGCATAAGAAAAAAGGTGGGTACAGATCGCGTACGGTACGTGACCATTTTATTAGGGTACTGCTCCGGCATTCACTTAGTATTGATCGAAGAAACCACTGGAAAGTGCCTATCGGAGCTGCAGGTTGCTAGAATTTTTCCTCAGGCAGCGCTGAATACGAGCTTGTGCCTGAAATCTGCCACAGCAGGGACTCGTTCCCTCGCACAGAGTCGCTGGAGTGGCTGTCCTGAGCTACCTCAGCCGCATTTATTAGCCCCGAGACTGCAATTGAAAGGAAGGAAGGAAGCAATCTTCAGCCCTGAAGCGGAGCGCGCCGTGGGTGTGAGGTGGGCGCGGTCGGGCGTTGGGTCGCTCGTGGCGGCGCGTCCCTCGCCTCGGCCGGCGGGCCGGAAGAGGCCCTCTCCCGCAGTGGAGCAGCGCCGCGCCCGCTCGTTTCGATGCGGTACGGAAGCGTTGGCGGCGGCGGCGGCGGGCAGGGGCAGCAACGGGGCGAAACGAAACCTCACACGGAAGAGAAAAACAGTTGATCCTAGAGTGGACGTAATCTGGCAAAGGTTTTGTTTTTTTTTTTTTTCTTTTTTTCTTTTTTTTCTTCTTTTTTTCTTTTCTTTTTTTTCTTTCTTTTTTCTCTCCCGATTTTGTCTTCATTATATAAGTAAATAAAGATTGATAAAAATATTTGAGCAATTAATATAGGTGTATATTATCCTGTTTAATTAATAATTGAGCATGAAAATGTTAAAAAAATAGTCCAAGGGTGAGTTCTTTTTATACACATGTAGCGATTACCTACACGGAAATCGATTTTGTAAATATATGAATCAAGAAAGTATTCTAAAAAATGAAAGTGCTCGGATGTATGAACTAATCACCTACATTGTTACTGTAGTAGACATACGTTTTGCTGCTATCACACCCAACGAATGTTAATAAATGAGTGATGGAGCCAAGGAGAGGTAATGAATTGCACTTTCACTTAATAAATATTAATGTTTGTTGAAAATCGCATTTAAATTAGGCAGGCACCAATACAATGTTGCAACCCTTGGCCCGCTTAACTGATTCTCTTCAGTTATTAACTCGATTAAAATAGATTAACTCGAAAACGTTGTGTTCCAGGGACTCCATTGGTTCGCCCGCCCGTAACACTTGCCGGAAGGCTGGGGAGGCTAAGACACGAGAACTTGACTAAACTTTATATAACATGATTTAGGAGGGAAGGCCTAAAACATGGGTACTAGTCTATAGACTCTACAATTGCTAGTCGTTCTGTTTTCCGTAATTGCAGAAATTCTCCCTTGCGAGTATTTTTACTCAGTAGCTAATAAAACAAATATATTACTGTACTTTTATCTCTCAGTGAGAATGGTCTATTACTCTTATCTTATCCACTGTACCCGAGACGAACAACAACGAAATGTCGGAGATGGTCGAGGAGAACGCAAGGACTCGTAGGTACCGAGAGGCAAAGTGACAGTCGTAATTGCAACAGGGACAACTCGCGTAGGTGCAGGCAGGAGCTGACTCATCGCAGGAGGCCTTGAGCGAAAGTGGCGGGAGCAGGCGGCCATGAGACAACACTCGATTATGAAAGCTCCGCGTCGACTCTAATACACCGTAATTGCTAAATCCAACATCATAATTATTCCAGTTTTGCCCTAAGTGGGAATGCGAACTTGGTCCGAATTGAGTTACAAAGCCAGAAGTTTCGGAATCCTCCCCTCCAAAAACGTGTTCCAGATGCTTCTGATTTAGAGCTTCATAATTAATATTCTCTCGACTTCGAAGACGGTGTTCCTCTGCGAGCAAAACGAAAAGGAATAACAGTAATTAATGTATGTTAGGTTAGCGCTCAAAGGCAGGAAGTCAAAATACCCTTATGGAATTCCAAAATTCAGGTTAATATTGACATAAAATTACGTAAAAATAAAAGTAGAAACCAACCTCTAAAGAATTAGCTTAGGAATTTTGGTCGCCTATGACTTCTAACTGGGAATATGAACGTCCTACAAATTCAACTAAGAAGCACACATCCGGGATCCGAACTCCGAATCGTACAAATATTAGATGCAAGGATGAAACATACACTTCAGGTTACTGTCAATTTCGAAAATATGTTCTTGAAAGAACATTAATATTTATTACTATGAAGCGTTCTGTATCGTTCTTGCACAATTACTCATTTAACGAATCTGGTTTTTCAATCTATGATTCTAATTTTCAATGCGCTCAGGAATCGAAAGAATACTGTGCAGCCTCTAGCCGTGTGAGATGTTTTTAAGGTTTCGTTAGATACCCAGGAACTCTGAAAAACCAGAAAACTATCAAAACGTTTTCGATTTTGACTGAAAATGCAAACATTTGATTGTGTCCATTCCATATTATCACTCATATCGACTAAATTCTCATACTCTGTGCGTCACTGATTATGAGGCGCTTGACGTCATTCTACCGGAAATCTCCAAGGAAAAGGCCGCCCGCCGTTTTATATTTGCTATTCATATGTTGCGATATACGACAGGAACTTGTTTGGTAATCTTTGTGAGGGAAGAACTGTTGTACTCAGCATTCGTATGCATTATACCATATTATTGCAGTACTTGTGAAGATTATTTTTGTTCAAATATGTAATTGATTGAAGTGAAAGACATGAGAGAATTTAATTTGTTGTTCTCGTGTAGTGTGCGAGCTTCTTTTTGGAAAACAATTTAGTGAGGTCAGTTTAGCAATATTTTTGCTACGGCAGGGCTGTAGCATGCGATTAAATACGGGGTAAAAACGTTTTACCTCCCTAAGAGAGAAGTATCTTCAGGAAGATTCCAAACAGCAACCATTTCTTGCAACATCACGCGACTGCTGTTGCAGTTCTATCTTCTCATAATTCCCATCCTTCCTCTATTGGCAATACTGGCAGTATTGGCCAGGAAGTTCGGGGCATCACAAGGCAGCCGCTTTGCATGATTAAAGAGAATGTTCAATACTCTTAAGCAAATAAAAGTCTTTTTAATTACACTTTACTTTCTAGTCAACAATCGGGGCTAACAGAGGAGAGTACGTACGGGAAATGTAATAAAAAGCTTATATCTGATGCATCAAATAATTTTTTTTCAGCAAAGGTCGTTAATTGAAAAATAAATTACAGAAACGGTCTGAGGAGGCAACAATCACAAAGAGCAAACATTTACACGGAAATCGAACTCAAAAGGGAATGGCCTATCGTGTATATCGAAACATGACTTTACATGTGTATTATTAGCTGTGTCTTCATATGACATAATCATAGTTGGGTAGTACAGGAAAGCAGAGAGCTGGGTATACCTTGTTTAGACTGTTTAATTCCTCGCCGTACGCTCCATTATAATTAACCCAGAAGTGAATGATTTTTTAAGGAATAATTTTATGTTGTTTCAACGTATGACTTTTTATGAGAATCACATGTGATAGTAGCAATAATTGAAAAAATGAGGGTTTCGGCATGACAGATCAGAAGATTTGCTTGCCACCAACCCACCACCGAGGCGTCTACTATTCAGATCTTGATTAGCGATTCCGGGCACGTCAATAGCTAAGGTCATTAATCCTGTAAGTGTCGTGCATGCTTCACCACGAGAGTTGGCGTTCATCTTCGCCCGCTGGATGCTGAGCGCCAACCTACCGTCAGCTACAGGGGTTTTCCCCTATCAGAAATCTCCCATCAACGGTCGTGGCACCGCCCAGCCAGGGCAAGCTCTAAGCTTCACGATCGGTCTCCTGACATGTGTGGTAGTCTAATGCATGTAAGTGTGTGTGTGTGTGTAAGTAAAGGGTAGGATAGGACAGGTAATGATAGGGAAAGATCGCGGGTGGTCCGTGGCCCGTTTGTTAGGGTACTACTCCGGCATTCGCCTCGTGTTGATCTGAGAAACCACAAAAAACTACCGATCAGAGCCTACTGCCGGCAGAATTCTCCTCCAGACAGCAACAATAGCTATCTAGCTAGTGTCGAAAATCCTGCCACCGTCGGTATTCGAACGCTAGAACCTCCGGGTCAGAAGCACTACAGTGACTTCAGTTGATACCCTGAGCCACCTCTCCTGGTCGCACTTTCACAAAACAATTAATTTAGCCCCCCAACGTCCCCAATTTCCGACTTCTTCCTTCCTTCCGCGAAGTTCTCCAAAGTTGGCGTCGCCATAATCCCAGAAACCAGTCCGCGTTCGGCGTCCGGCGAAGGGCCGAGGGCGGGCGGACGGGCGGGCGCAGGCCCGTGATGGAAGGTCCGGCGGGAGCGCCGTGACAGAGACGGATCGACGCGCGCCGGCCATCGCGACGAGCATCGCGACCGATGGAGACAGATGCGACGCGCACACAAAGCCCTCGCCCATAAAGCGAAGCCATCCGGCGCCGCCCCCCGCTCCGCCCCGCCCCGCCCCGCTCCGCCGGGGGCCGACTCGCGATGTCACCACGGGGCGAAAACGTGGCCAAAACCTCGAACCCTTTTAGCGAATCGAATGACTGCAAGACGTGTGCGAGAAATCGCAAAGCCGCGATTTTCTCAAATCAAACGACTGAAAGACGCCCATTCCGTCGTTTGATCCGCAAATCCCTTCGAAGGAGTGAGTATTCATCGTGGGCACGTCAACTAGTTATTAGTCACGTCCGCGTAGTGCGTAATGTCCTGGGAGGAGGAGACTTTTGTTCTGCTCTGAATGGGCGGTTTGGGGACACGGAAACGCGAGATCCACGTCGATTTGCGGGTTTCCCGCTCCAGATATCCCCCAGCGGAGCACTGCTCCAGCCGGGGACTAGCTCTGAGCGCCAGAAATGTGAGGTAGTTAACTTCATGTAAGGGTATGGGTATCTAAAGGGAGAGTATAGGACAAATCAGGGGTAGGGAATGATCCCGCATGCTCTGTGGCCCGTTTATCAGAGAACTGCTCTGGTATTCATCTGGCATTGGAAAAAATCTAAAACCACTTCAACAAGTACGTTGCTGTACATACTTACAACGTACGGGTAGCACTCTTGGTAGAAACAAATTACCCTAAGTTTTCCCGATTTTCCTGTATATACGTTTCTTTAGATTAACTTTGCAGACAATTTCTCATTATTTAAAAATTATAAAATTAAAGAAGGATCTAATACCGATTATAAATTTGTCATCCTCCGTTATCTCCCTTTCAAAAAACAAAATTAGCAGTCGTATTAGCTTCAAAATAATTCCGACAAAAAAATAAAATTATTAAAACCCTTCTTGCATATTGGCAACATTTATTGTTTTTTAATTACGTTTGGTATATTTTTAGACCTCCCTTGTGAGAGACGACAGAGCACAACATGAATACCAGATAGATTAATTTAAACGACGAACATTTTCAAAGAAAGCATCTTCAAGAAGAAAATTTTCAAAGAAATGTTCAGAAGTAAGGTTAAAAGAAAAAGTGTTTTAGACTGTCTACGAATATTTTTTGTCAAAGTTACAATGTTGGGAACGAAACTAGTCACGTTAATAAATTACCGCCATGCCCCGATAAAAAGATATGTTTTAGTCATCACCACATTGCAATCACCAAATAGATTTTTGTAGTTTTGGTATCAGATCCGTAAACTGCTACATCAACAACCGTCACGTAAAAGTATGGATATTAAATTCGAAGTCATTTCAGCTTTTGACATCGCTTTCGCCATTCGGTGGCAACGTGCGCCAGTCCCATCCGGATGCTCGCAACGGAGCACGTGGCTCCTGCACAATGCAGAGGAAACGGTCCGGGCGGACGGCACGGGCTAACGGCCTGCGTCTATAGCGGAGCGCGGGAATAGATTCTCCGATGTCGGGAGAGGAATCCTTAGTCAAATAATTGCAGGGACGCCTTCTCGGCGAGAGGTTTCTCGGAAAAGAGAACGTACGTCTTTGGCAAAGCTATCGCTGTAACAAATATAAGAGTCCAATGAAAATTGCAACCTTATGTTTCACCGCACATACAAGTGAATCCAAAAGACATATTCACAAAACTATCAATGTTACATTATTTTATATTTTAACACTCACTCAATGTGGTTCAATATCTCCCAAAATTGAGCATTTAGGCACCAGATAGAGATGCACAAAGATGAACATTATTTTTCATCCACTATCTAAATCAATTATAATCAAAATTACAGTGATGGTCAGGCTCAAATACTAAGAAATACATATTTGGTTAACTAATCATAAAAGAGTACTCTAAGGGTTAAAAAGGCTTCTCTGTCAGCTGAAACAACTATAATATTTGAATAAAAATAATTGTAACGAGATTTCACAGATGCAGCCTAAAAAATGGTGATGACAATGCAGCCTAAAAAAATAAAAAACCTCAAAAACTACTTTAATCAACGATTCGTATGAAAAACGAATGTGCAAAATATAGAGAATATTATTTTAGAATAAGTATTTTTTTTAATTTAGAAATTTATTACTCCCGCAATTATCTAGTTTTTTCTTCCAAAAATTGTTTGCTAATAGAAAATCTCCCACGAGATTTCAATAAGTGCTGCAGTAATTTATAAACTCCGAATCTTGTATTTTTTGTACAAGAAGATAAATATTCCGATAGGGCGCGTGTGTATCTTATGATACCGATTCAGATCGTTTAGTAACGGACTCGATGAGAGCACATTTTCGTTCCTGACAAAAATTTAAGCACAATCCTTTATCACAAAATGGAGAGGTAATACTCGATAAATTGTTTCATTCGCTCTTGATGACATAAATTCCAACAATGTTCAGATTCGAGGGAAGACAAAGTATCTTATCACGATCTCCCACAAAGCCCCGCCTATATTGTAATTTTAACACTACATAAATCTGAGCCGCCGCTGCAGCTGGAACCGCTGTGTCGGGAGAGGCCATCACGGGCACCTGGCGTTACGTTCGGAGTCAGGTGCACCGGGGGAGGGGTGAATTGTGAGGCTACGATTCGCAGAGAGAGAGAGAGAGAGAGAGAGAGAGAGAGAGAGGGAGAGGGACAGAGAGAGCGACAGAGAGAAGACAGAGACAGAGAGTGGGAGGAGGGAGTCACGAGAGAGAAAGCTAGGGAGAGGACAGGGTGATGATGAGAGATGGAAAAAGGAAGGAAGGGAGTGAATAAGAGTGGAAAAACGAGAGGGATGGAAGGGGATGAGCCGGGAAGAATTGGAAAAATATTGGAGAAGGAGTTCTGAGATTCGGGAGTAAAGAGAAAGGGTTAAAAGAGGGGAGGGGAAGCGAGAGGAGGAGAATAGGAAGGGGGAAGGCAAGACAGCTCGAAACGTGTGACGGGGAGAAAGGGAAACAAATTTTGAGAAAGAGGAAGAAATGGGGAGAGAAATGAGAGGACATTTAAAAATGAGATAAATGGGAAGAAGGTCGAGGGTGTATGTGGAAAGAGGGCGTGGCAGGACTCGACGATACATAGGAAAATAGAAGGGACAACGGAGTGATAGAAAAAAGAAACAAGGAAATGGAAGACTTACATTGATGAGCAAGGGGATTAATGACATAACTAAACAAGAAAGTAAACGTCATGAAAGAAAGAGCTATAAGGACACCAGGATTACAAAAGATGTATTGCTGATGAAGTTATTGTACGAACTTCCCAATATAATTTCAAAAAATGAAACAAGAAAAAAATGCATACATGCGAAAATGCATATGGAGAAAATCCAGTGAAAAACAATCTGACACTGAGAATACAGGCGGGTGCTGGGAGAAGAAAGGGGGACCCACGGCGATAGGGGCCACGAAAGAGGACAGGAGAGGAGAACGGCAAGCGCAGGAAGCGGGCGAAGCGGAAGCGGGGCAGAGGCGGAAGGGGGGCCGGAAGTGCGAGAGGCGGGACGCGCCAGTGAGCGCACAGCGGGCGGCGGATGCAGGTGGAGCAACAGAGACGCGTCGACGACGGAGGCGGAAGCTGCAAAAGCTGGTCAAGTGGGGGACGAAATGATCGGCGGGAGCACTCAAGTGAGAAGTCAAGTGGTACAGTCAAGTGGTATTTGTGATATCAGAAAACCGATAGGTAGAAAGAAATTTCTAAAATTAATTTACAATTAAAAATTCAGGGAGTAGGTTTCTCACTTCATTAACACACGCGGAAAAATAACAATATTTCGTGTTTTGTTAGCAATTGTTTCAGTATTTTGAGCGAACAACCGTAAAAGAAGGGGCATGGCCATACGCCGGAGTGTTGAGATCTTGGGATGAACAAGCGTCCGTCGTCGAGGGGAAATACGATAATTTTAGAGTATCAGAGCAACGAATTAAGGGGATCCAAACACAAAAATAAAACTAAAATAAGAAAGTTGCGAGAGATATTTATCTACAAGTGTAGATACACACATCATACGAAGTCAGAGAAATACTGAGAAATGTGATAAGAATCATACGAAGTCAGAAAGAAACTGAAAATGATGATATATGACAGATGAGGAATGATGTAATGATATAAAAGAATACCAATGCTATTGTAGGCGAGGTGCAGGCAACAGGAATGTCACAACAAGTATCGCACATTAACATAACAATTGTAATGTACAAACGTGACACAATTGGCGGAAGAAACACCAAATGGCGGTAAACAATGCATTGTACCAATCACAAGTTTGAGCAAGTCAACGATAATACTACACTTTAGAAAAGACAATAAATACAATAGGATTCTTCGATGCAATTATTTATCAACACAGATATTGAAAATAACACATGTAATACGCAATTAGAATTGCATTCTCGCAAATAAAACAAGACAAATTAATTATAAAACTATTAGCATAATAATTTTAGATTAATACGAACAAGTATGCAGCTATTTGCGAGTTTCGGATTTAGAATCAACAACAGTTAAGTCACTTCTTCGGTACTGACTGTAAACCATCTCTTAATGGGTGTCGAATCCAAACATCGTCTCGAATGGATACATCCAACACTCTGCGAGAGGCGCGAAACGGAAGGGGAGTGTCCAAGAGAGAGTGTAATGGAGAGCAGCGGAGGTGTCACTGCGGCAGGTGTCTGCGGGGAGCGGCGTGGGGGCAGTAGCGAGGGCTGGCGGCGGTGGCGGCGGCGGCGACGGTCGGGGGAGCGGACCCATTGTCCCCACGTCCCGCGACCCGGTGGAGGCGCCATGAACAGCGTGGGGTCGGCACTGCGAAGTTCAGCGATGGCAACAGCCAAGGTGGCGGTGTGAGCGGCGAGGTCTGGGGTGGGCGTGGCAGAGGCCGCGAGGGTAAGGCGTGGGTAGGGTCGTTGGGCAAACACGGTAGGTGACGACGAGTGACAGCGGAGATGACGGCGGGTGGTGACGGTGAAGACGGTGGGGAGCACGACTGTGAGTGCTGCGGTGAGCAGACTTGCGGAGACGGCGAAGGGCGGGCCAGGGTGATGGTGAGGGTGGTGGCGATGGCGTGGCCAACAGCGAGAGTGAAAGGGGGACGACGGTGTGCGGCGACGGCTAGCGACGGCGTGGGCGGTGGCGGGCGGCGTTGGCGGAGCCAGCGGCGGGCGGAGCAGCGGGGACGTAGGCGTGGGCGCAGGCGCGGGCGGCGGCGACAGTGACAGGGGGACGTCGGTGTGCGGCGACGGTGCGGACGACAGCGGGCGGCGTGGGCGGGGCCGGAGAGTGCTGCGGTGGGCGGGGCAGCGGGGCTGTGGGCGTGGGCGGGGGGCACAAGCCATTTGTTACGGGCGCAATCGCCGGGGGCGACGCAGTACCTGTCGCGCGCGCCTGGCCTCTGGGCCGCGGGCCTTTATGGGCCCGTAAATCCGCGGCGGCGAAAGTTACGGCCTCGCGCCGCTGGACCTCCTGCCCCTCCCCCTCGCACCCTCGCCCGCCCACACACCCACACCTCGCGGCCTTTTATGCGTTCTTCGCACGGACGACGCCCCCGCGCCCGCGTTCCACATCTTTTCGACCGCTCCCGGCGACTGAAATAGCCTCTGCGATGCAAGCAGCGCGTGCCCGGAAGACCGGGTTCATTACTGCTCAAACCGCTTGTTCTCAATGTCACTGGTTCTCCTCTGTAGAGAAGGGATTTCGATGTTTGGTGAATATGTTGAGATTACGATGTTAGAATTTGTAATTGACAATTATTTTTACGCTGAGGAAAACATCAAAAACTTCCAATAACGTTAGCCGAATTGAACGAACATGTTCGATGAAATCAGGGAAATATAAGAAATTATTCATGATTAACTGAATCGAGAATTCCCTTATGTAATAAAGGTCCCCTATGCTTCAGCAAATTGAATTCAGCTGTTTAGGCTGTTTTCACAAATTGTATGCAGCATATAGGAATTTGGCAGCTGGAAACAAGTATTTTTCTCAATGTATGCTAAAATTATTTTTAATACGTAAGTATCTGCTGGATCGCCAGAATTATTGCCCTTCAGATGTCTCATTCACTTCGCTCCCACACTCAGCTGACTCGCGCCCTTTTATGTCTTCTTCGCACGGGGATAGTACGCTCGTGATTCACATCTTTTCGTCCGGTCGCCTCCGGCCCGACTGCAATAACTTCTGCGTTCCACGGAGGCGCGTGCCCGGGTTCACTTGTTTTTTGTTTGTTCGAGGCTGACATTCAATGCGATTCAACGAGACATGTTCAAGTTCAGATTGAGATGTTTGAATGAGTGGTGTTTTGAAAGAGACATTTGTCTGATGCTGACGAGGATTTTTAAATAATGCTTGCCAGACTGAACTATTTATTTTCGTGATTTCACTTCACTTAGGAACTGATATTTCAATATTGTAAAAACAATTCGAGTAATGGAGTAACATCTGAAAACTAATGAGACCCATTTTGAAATGAATGCTGCACCTGAAGGGTACTGTAAGAGACTGACGAGTAATGAATGAATTAAAATGCCTCTTTAAGTATGAGTTCTAAAGCACATGATCTTATGTAGAAACTTATTACATATATAGTTGAAAATATCATGGCAATGAACTTTCTTAATTCACGTTAATTGACATAGGTTATGACAAAGTAGCATTAAAACAAGAAATATTTATTTATGACGTCGTTCGAAATAGGCAAGTGCATATTTTACTCCCGAAGACAGAATATGTTAAGCTAAATTTTGTGGTCTTGTTGCACAGGCCAATGTATCATGATCACCTTTTGCTTAATAATTATTGCAAATCAGAATAATCCATGATTATTCTGATAAAAAATAAGATATTTTTTCCTCTCACTACCAACGTAAATTTCACGAAAGAACACATAATTAGGGAACACTTGTATAGAAGCAAAGTTTGTGTACACATATCTCCATCTGCCAGTCGAATTGTATCCTTAGCATTAAAAAAGGCTTTAAACTAAGACTAAAGATAAGTAAAATAATTCATGAAAAGAGAATTAAGAAAAATGGATCATCTGCTTTGACAAACATACAGCAAGGAAATAGCCTTACAAAATGCTGGAAACGGTAAGGAGAAGTAAGGTTTCTTACTTCTACCGAGAGCAACGGAAACGGTGCGCCTTCGGTATTCCCCAGTGCCTTTCCCAGTGCTACAGTTGGCCATACAGGGCACATTCTGCCACGTGGTAAAGACTCGTACGGCGCGGCGCGAGCTGACGACTTCTGTAAAGGGGTCGCCGGCGGTGGCGGCGGGAGCGTGGGAGGAGCGATAGGAGAGGAATGTGCAATTACGCGCGCTGCTGGCAGCGCTCGCGGCGGTCGCGAAGTCGAGGGAGGAAGCCGGGCTGTGAACGGAATGGAGGGAGGGAGACGGGAGAGAAGGAGTTGGAGGTAGAGGTGGGAGCGGCGAGGCGAGGGAAGAGATGGGAGGTGGTCAGGGGGTGGCGAAGATAAATGAAGGTATGGGGAGAGGAGATGTAAGGAAAGAGATGGGAACGTCAACGGGGAATGCGAGGAAAGAGATGCGATGGTGGATGAGCGAGGGCGAGGAAATAGGTTAAAGAGGTGGATGGAGCGTAATGAGGAAAGAAGTAGAGGATGCGCACGAGACGAAAAAAAAGAGTACTAGGGAAGAAGTTGATGCATGTTAAAACAAGTGGAGGATGTTGTACCTTTGTCCGAGGATGTTGTACCTTTGTCAAATGATGGTATCCCGGAAGAGATGGAGTCAGAACACAGTTTAGGGCGATGGTAGGTAGGAAGCAGGTTGCTTAGAGCAGGCCCTGCCGTCCTCCGGGCACGCGGCAGCGGTGGCAAAGGGGAGGCGACAGGCGGCGGGAGCGGACAGGGAAGCGGCGATGTGCGCATTGTCGGAGACGCACACGTTGGCGAGGGCGGAGTCGATTTCGGGGCGGGATGGGCCGTGGCGGGTCAGAGGCGCCGTGGAGGGTGGGGCGGGAACGAGAGTGGGTCTACAGGCGGCGCGGCGCGGCGCGGCGTGGGTATTTAGGCCGCAAGGATAATAACACGCACCACCGGCCGCGTGCACGTTCCCCCCACTCGCCTCCAGTGCCACCAGGCAGAAAAAGGCACCACGTGCACAGAGAGGAACATGGTGAGCTGGAGGTTCAGGCAACGCAAGGATGTTTGTCATACATATTTTCGAGTCGATATTAATACATCTGATTTTACGAGACAATTGTTTTGTACATTCTCAGAAAGAAAACAAACGAAAGACGGTTTCAATTTTACAATGAAAGTAATTGGTGCATTTACACTAAATTGATTGGCAAACCACAATTTTGTTCATTAACGCATTAACACTATCGTGTCAAATTATTTGAGTACTGTAACATCATTTTCTCTTTCACAAGGTTATCGAGTTCCATTGAGCGCATTTGTCGTATCAAATATCATATTTACTTTCCATTTTACTACGTACTCTCGAGGTAAAGGGAAAGAATTATGATGCTGCAGCGGAAGGAGAGAGGTTTCCGACAGAAGACCTCGTATTGGAGAACGGTTTGTCCAAAATCGAAATTTCCGGATAGATCGTTCGTTTGGGCGACGCCTCAATTGACAAGGATATCGTGTGTAGTAAGTGTAGTGAATGTTTTACCGCGAGAGTTAAGAATTGGTGGTAATCTTCCCCCGCTAGACGGCGAGATCTGGCACCAATCTCGACGTCGCCTTGCGAGTTTTTCCCCCAACCAGGTATCCCACAGCAGCGGGGCACCGCCGCAGCCGGTACAAGCTCTAAACTCCTGACTGGAATCCCGACATGTACGTTAGTGTAATGCTTTACGTGCAAGTAAGGAGGTGAGAATTCGACAAGGAAGAGGAAGGAAAGCACGGTCCGTGGCTCGTTTGTTAGGGTACTGCTCCGGCATTCGCCCTGTGTTGATCGGAGAAACCAAGGAAAACTACCAATCAGAGTAATTAGCAACAAAGATTGTTCTCCAGGCAGGGACTGACTTCGGCCGAGCTACGTGAATATTGTAAAAAAATTCTGCCACCGTCGGGACTCGAACAGTAGGACCTTCCCATCAGAGGTACTGCAGAGACATCAATTGATGTCCTTAGCCACCTAAGCTGTCGCGGAATCTCAAGAATACATCGTCTGTGTACTGCTGAGTGTCGTGGACGTCCGGGTCGGTCTCACAAATTCCGAGTCCCCTCTGCACGTCTTCCACTGCCGAATCCCCCGGGCGAGCCCATCCCCACGCGAGGAACAATCGCCTTTCCGGGCACGGCGGAGCCCCTCCTCACCCCCCCCCCCCCGTCATCCAGGGCGACAAACCTTCCGCCGGTGCGAACGCTCTCTCGGAGGCGTCGCGGAAAACCTGGCGACGCGGCCACGCGCGGAAATCCTCTTACAGGGGAGAACACGCCTCGATCGCCACCCGGAGGCGGAAGGGAGGGGAGGGGCGGGAAGGGCCGAGCTGCCGCCACGCGACCTGCGTTATCTAGTGCCCGCAAGCGTCGGGTACTCGGGTCGATACCAAGGAGACTCACTTTGGTTCGGAACGATAAAAAAATGTAAGCGGCGACTCTTGGCCAGTTGCAGTTACGAGTGCTCTCATGGAGATGATGAATACGAGTGAAATTATTAAGCGGCCTGGAGGGAGAAGACTGACGCAATCAACCTTCCTTCTTATGACAGTGATAACGATGATAAAATGCCGATTTTCATTGTTTCCTCCTAAGATTACGTTTACCCCAATTCATATTGGAGATAAACGTAATCATAAGATGAATGACAGATGAATGATTAAGGAAGCGGTTACCATTCACATAGGATACATTAGTTATTTATTTTCATGTATTAGAATTTGAGGAACCTTCGATTAGCGATGAGACCCTCGAGTAATATAATGAGCACATGACGCAGATAATACTTATTAGATGAATTTAGAAAAGAAATGGTGGAATGAGGGGTACGAGAACTGGGCGAACCCGGAGAAGAGATGCAGCAAGCTCTCTTTGTCCACCACGAATCCCACATGAATTGACCAGGAATCGAGGGTAATAGCAACAGCCAACTCGGGACCCAGTGGAGAAATGAGGTACTTTTTTGGTGTGTTATTTAAGGTCTCATCAACATCTAGGTCATTAGCGACCACTATTAAATTTAACAGTATGATATCTGTGAAGATAACATGATTTGGTGATGATAGGCGATGAAAGGACGAATTTAAATACAACCACGCCCGAGCCGGGACTGGAACCCGCGATCTTTCGGAATGAGGTATTTTGTAATGGCACTCATGTCTCATTGCACTCGATCCTTCGGCTCCGAGTACTTGCTGTTCGAAGCTTGAAGGCCACCCGGGAATCATCTCATTCAACAGTTTCAACACGCGAAGAACTATCAACTCCCCGGACAGGAACGCAGATCCGGGGTCCTTGACCGCCTTGTCCTCGATGCGTCTGATAAAGCGTCGGTGTCTGTGATCCGGGGCACCCGTCGATTGAATCAACGCGCTTCTTTGCTTTTCGCTCGCCGCGCCCTCCGGCGGCGGTCATGGGCGGGCGACCGCAGCGCCACTGGCGGCAGCGACGCCCAAGGGCCGGCGCCTTGCGCCAGGTGGTGAATCATGCATGAGCGGCGGTGTTGATGTTATGGCGGTGGAGCGCCGCACTCGTGGTGCGTGACGCCATCGACGAAGACGCCGATCTCTACACCACGAATACAATGTGGACGGTGCCTGGCAATCACGTGGTTAAGTGATAAGACCATTGATATAACCCAAACAAATGCGAATTTAAAGCTTCTGTTTATTATTTTGTTCCCAGGCGTCTCAACGTATGTGGTCATTAATCCCGTTAATGTGGTGCATGTAATATTCCGAGAGGAGGAGGTGTCCCTGGAGCGTGAGATCCGGCACTGTCTTCTACGTGCGCTTCAGGAATTTCCCCCTCGAGATATTTCCACGAGCGGGGCACCGCGACAGCCAACACATGTTCTAAGCTTCCGACCTGTATGGTAATACAGTGCATGCAAGTATGTATGCACAAGACGAGAGGAAACGACAATGACGAGAAAGGAATAACCGTTCATGGCCCGTTTGTGAAGGTACTACTCCGGCATACGCCTGGTAAATACTGTCATTCGTCTGATATTCTCATTGTTTGCACTGAACTGCTTATGGGAAAACCCAACCGTAATTTCAATATGATACATACCAAGGAACCATCACTAATTTTTTTAATTGCCGTTGTAAACTATCAATGTTTGATTTAACGTTTGCTTTGCTAAATCGCGAATCATCTGCCCTCCCAGCGACAGGCAGGCCCAGGGCCTCGCGTTTGGGGCGCAGATTCCCACGCGCTGCGGGGCCAAGTGCGTCACGCGCTGCGCGGGTCCCCAGGCGACGCGTGACGCGCGGTCAAGCGCAGCGTCCCGTGTATTCGCCTCGGGTGGACCGGCGCTGCTGCGCATGCGCAGACTGCAGAACACCGGCGACGGCGAGCCGATCCCGGGAACCCTTTCCTCTGGGATGCTGCTCATGATGAGACGTCTACGGTCCCAATTCACCAGTCGACACTCAAGGAATAAGGTATTCTTCAGCAATAAGTGAATGTTTAAAAGAAGCAGTTACTTATACATACCCTTTAATAGGCGTTCCTTATGAACTCGGAATTCAATGATTAAAAACGTTGGTTCGTGCCATTTGCACAAGCTGTTTCGTAGTAGTGTGCACACAATATACTCCATTCTTTAGGAAACAAATATCTGCAATATTTACTAAGATAAATGGAGAAATAAAAAGAAAAATGTAGTATTCAGTTATCAAACCAGAAAGTCAAGAAATCCACATTATCATAAAAGAATTCAAAACAAAATCCCTCTCACGTAGTTCTCATTAAACCATCGAAACGCTACTGCTGTCACAAGGTGTATCCGGTCACAACCACAAGCGAAGAATAGTCTGCCCGGGTCAACAACGGTGAAGCAGAATAATGGGTGAGGATTCTGAGATTTTTCTCAGAAAACGCGACGCTGGAAACGTGATCGGAAGGCAGGAGGCCGAGGAACGTCTTCGGTTGAGAGGCGTCTCAAGCACAGCCCGGCGCTTAGCATGGGCCACGCGCGAGTGCTTTACGGGCCACAGACACAGTTTCTCTGCTGAGGGCCCGCCTCACCGAGGTGGAATGTGGGGAAAAACAACGGCCGCGTACAGAGTACAGTAGGTTCTTTTTAATCCGGATCTCACAGAGAATTCCAAAACATTCCCGGTATTCAAAACTTGAGCTACAAAACAAAATGAAAATTGTTAATAATGTTCCCCATGAACAATAAGTGTAAGTGTTAAGGATGAATATCTGTAGACAATTTATACCATGGCAATTTACATATCTTTTTATGTTAAACAAGTACTCTATGAACACAAATCACAATGTTAAGGATTCTTAGATTGTTGAAGCAGAAGGCTAGTTTATGTTGAAAACATCCAGTTGCTAATTAATACCCAACAGTTCTTAATTAAATTCGTGATATTGAACACATTATTACAATTCTGAATAAAAGAACAGGAAGGCGAATTTTTGACTGGTTCCTCGTACCACGCATCGATTAAAAACGAAGCAATAAATCAACTTCTCGTTGCATGGTATATCTCTGATTTCTATAGATTAGGTCTTGCCTATAAATATACCAATCTAACAATACATCAATCATACAATACAATGCACCCCACAAAGAGTACAATAGCTTTTGAAGGACCCGAATCTCACACAAACATGCGAAAATATTTACTTTGTGTTGTGTTACGATATGATTGTATTATAAAGATCTATTGAAAGCGGAAATAGCCCTTACAATCCACGAGTCTCACTCCCCTCACTAATACAGACGAAGGCATTTGAAAACTCCCCGTTTGGCCGCGGCTGTTCGGACAAAAGCGCCCAAAGAAGTGAGCTACACAAAAGCAAGCTTCGTCCTGTGTAGATTTAAACCTGCATTCCCAACCGCACTCTTTTTACCTGTAACATAGTACTTGTCTTTCATGACGTTTCAAATATGCTGCAAATGCAAAACGCCGGAATAGCTCCAAATGGTATGAAAATGGTTACGCTATTCCCACACACACACGATCATCACATTTGTAAAGCTAACTAGCTGCTCATGTTGCTTTGAGTTTAGCATTTACAAAGGCTACACAGGTACGTTACCGGTAATTGGAAACATTGCCTGGCGTGCATTCAACAAATAGATCGCCAGGAACCTCGTAGGTGCAGAGGGGAAGGGAATTCATTGTTGTGAGTGGTATATGTATCACTCAAAGAGGAAACTTTTGTCGAAAACCGATCCATTCTCTTAATGATTTGCTGTTGAGAACTGTCAATTTTTGCATCTAGTACATGCATGATCATCATGATTACATTCTTGAGGCCAAAGATTGTTTGGAAACCAATTTTTATTTTCTAGACGAACATTAAATAGTAACTGTACATAAAATAATAATGACAAACAAACCATTACATGAAACCAACAACATGGAAACTACAGAAACCAACGAAGACGTACTGATTCTAATATTAATTGTGAACAAAGTTTAGTTAAATGCATAATAGGTAAATAAATCGACCTCACTGCTTTAAAAAAAGTTTGTTTTAATAGTAGCTCTGCAGAACGCGCAAATTCTGACATTTACTGGAAGGCTAAAGTGATTATTCTTTCCAAAGATCAATACAGAATATTTCTTTCGATATTACAAAACTGTTTTCAAGAAATTTCACAAAAATTATTGATGAAATACCTTGTGGACTATGCTATACTTAAATTTCATACAAGGAAAATAAATTTTATGAATACTGAGAAATAAATGTGTAAACGCTATTCTAATTCAAAACTCATGAACAAGCCTTTTCTTATTGTATCACATTGCATTCTTACTGAGTCAACAAAAATAATTCGTATTTTAGCAAATTGCTTTATTATCTTTATCTCAACTTATACAACTGTAGCGTAAAAGTCCGGTGGTTTTCACATATTTATACGTAAGAGTTTTATTACTATCAATACATCCACCACAATTTCCCTCAAAAATCGAAAGTGGTTTGACCGAAAGAGCAAACTACGACAGAGCACATTTTCTTCCACAAGAGAGAAAAGGAGCCAGGTTCTGCCCGCGAAGAAAAGAAGCCCGTTTCGCTATGCGAGCTCAGCAGGTAAAAGTGGCTGGCTGGGTCGAGGCAGCATTGTGGGGAGCCAGATGCAAAGCCCCCTGGACTGCAGTACCGCGCCAGCGAATGCAGGAGGCCAGGAGTGGTGGCGGTGGAGGCGGTGATGACAGTAGTTTGAAAGACGCAAAATGTGAACAAAATTCTTTTTTTCTTTTCTTTTCAAAACTGCGTAATGCATGTAATTCAAGGATCTAAGAGAGGAAAATGTCAAGTTACGCTATTTAGTCTGTCTTAATGTTACATTCTAACTTTTATTTTTTGCCCATTATTGTGAAAGTTCGAAACTTGGGGTATGTTAAAGAAGTCTCACGGTCATAAATTCAATCGACATTGAGATCCATACTTATTGGTAAATTTTAATGTTATAAATTTACATTTTTCTCCTTGCTCCTCATTACTTTCTAATTACACGTCTTACCTAACATAAAACTTCCACATCGATTATAAGTATTTTATAAATCAAGCATTCTAAGAGCAGCATTGAATTTACATTGATTGCCATACAAACAAAGGACACATACGTAATTATTATCAGAAACTTGTACTGATATTACAACAAACAATATGAAACTTGAAATAAAATATTACTGTACGTTTTTAGATTTAGATTAGGAAGGAAATAAAATGCGCGCGTACGTGACCCATTTCATTTTGTACTAACTACGGCATCCGCATTGATCGGAATCACGGAAACGCGAGATTAGAACAACCGGCCAGTAAAATTCTCATCCAGGAAGTCCATTCACTTACAAGCTTCAGATGCAAATTTCGTTTTATTGAAATTTATTGGTACTTTTCTTCGTTTACCCCCATTCGGACCAATGCGTGGGCGGGTTTGGAAAGGCATGGCGGAGGGGTTGGCAAAGGTTGCAGTCGGAAGTAGCGGCGGCGGGGGCAGGGGGAGCAGCGAGGGCGGCGGCGATAGCGGGGGCATCGGCGGAGGCGGAGGCGATGGAGGCGGGGACGGCGGTGGGGCGGTGATGGCGCGTATGTGGTGAGGGCGTGGGCGGAGGTTGCGGCGGTGGCGGTAGCGGTGGGGGAGGGCGGCGGCGATGGGGGCGGGGGCGGGGGCGGCTGCTGCTTTTGGGGCACGTGCTACGCAGCGTCGGAGGCAGCTGCGCGGAACCAGCGGATGGGGCGGGGCGTGAGCGGTTGAGATCAGGCACAATGGACGAAATCGCGAATTTCAGCGAATACAATAGCGTGGGATATTGACAGGAATCCCTGGAAAAGGAGAGCCTGAGCAGAGAGTTCCATGTTCATTGGAATGCTGTTCCTATGCTAAGCAATTGACATCTAGAACAAACTCATTTTACTTGCATTATCTAAGAAAAGTAACTTTTCCCTAATATCTCTTAATACAGTTGTTCAAACAAATCTCTTGCGCTGTTCGAAAAATATTTCAGAAGGATCGTATGTAGTTACCATATAGTAACTTGTTTTTGCATTATTTACTTTAGCATTTCTTTTCTCTAGAAAACCGAAGCCATTAAAAGAATTTTACCACGATGAATCTTACGAAATCTTAGGCATGGAAAACAAATCGAACACAGCGTACGTTCCATATTAGATTTGTAATATTTATTAATAACAATGACATGTAATGTATTCTATACTATTTGATTGTATAATTCTAAAGAACCTGTAACAAGTATTGTACTTCAGCTTCTGGGTCAATGACCTCCATCTCGATCAAGTTTTCGTCCAGTTTCCCTGATCCTCAAGCGAATGCTGAGATGGCCCATTGTTTTGCTTCTGGAAATAACTGCAACTTCAAATTAACTTCTCCCCATACCACGTCATACACAGTTTTTAACTGTTTTTGACGTAAATAAGTAAACAAGTAAGTAAATAAGTAAATAAATAAATAAATAAATAAATAAATAAATAAATAAATAAAATTTGCAGAGCCGATTATTTAGGGTCTCCGTTTCGCCCGATCCGTCCCACTGTGCGAAGGCGGCGGGCGTGGCTAGGCCCCAGCTGCGTGTCGGCGGGCGGGCCGTCGGGCGGGCGGAGGTTCGCGTGCCTGCGGGCGGGAGACTACTCGGGGAGCGCAGCCGCGCTCTTGAGGCAGGCGGCGGCCATGGCTGCGCGGAGAAGAACAAGGCCGCCTTGCGATCCGCGGTTTCTCACTCGCAACCCACCCGCCCCGCCCACCCCGCCCGCCCCGCGCGCCCCGCCCGCCCCGCCCCGCCCCGCTCCCCCCCCGCCCCGCCCCGGCCGCGTAGTCGCCCGGCTCCGCCTCGCCACCTCACCACGCCTCGCACCGCGCTCCTCGCCGAGTCGAACCGCCCTGTTTTGCCTCGCGCACAGCTCCACGTCGCCACACCACGCCCCCTCCTCCCCCGCCACGCTGCGTAGAGCCGCCCTGTTCTCCGTTACCGTCGCCACTCCATTGCGCGTCACCACAGCCCACATTGCCCCTCCCCTCCGCGTCGAACCGCCTTGTTTCGCCTCGCCATCCGCCCGAGCTCCACCTGGCCCCGCCCCGTCACCTCCCTCACCCCACCCACACCGCGTAGAGCCTCCGTCGTCCGCCTCGCCATGCCACGCACCTCCCCGTCACGCAACGCGACCACACAGAACAAATCCACACAAAGGCATTGGATTCGAGGAGCAGCTCGTGATTAACGATCCACTCGTGCAGTACACGGGCTCGGTGATCCCTTAGAACGCCAAGGAAATCGCCAGTGATATTCGAGTTGGAGTCCGTCGCGGAGGGACTTGGAGAATCTTCTAAGCACGCGAGGCCGAAGGGTACGAATTAGCAGCCACGCGTATGGCATATGTGTTCTCACCCTATGGGTGTGGCATGGTTGACGTCACATTAAAAATCATCCCCCATTCAAGGATCATACCTCTCAGAATCATCCATCTGCCATCAAAATTCACGATCAGTTTCTTCGCCATACAATTCTCCGCACAGTGGAAGGAAAAGAAGTCATTCATTGCTTACGTTCTGAAAAGACAGTGTCTGTGACCACACATACATTCGTGTATTTCGGTGTCTTCGTTTCTTGCGCGTGTATTAATGTAACGTTTGGGGGAGATATCTAGAGATGGAAGAACCACAAGCTCACATCAAGGAATACAGCCCCCTACCGGTCACTACTCTTACGGGACTAATAACTTCACGCGGCCGAAATCAGCCTCTCACTTCCAACGAACTTCACTTTGGTAATGCATTGACGGATCTGTTCTTAAGAAGTCCTCTAAGCTTCGTATCATAGAACACCATTTCAGGAATTCGTTTCTGACATGCGTGCTGAATAACATACGAGCTCTCGGAAACGACGACTCCAGAAATGTACATCAGAGCAAATTCTCCCAAGTTCATCGTTTTCCGCTTAGTGTAGGTAGCTAATTTCTACCAGGTAGCAGTAGTCTCGCTTCATCTTCAAAACTTCTGCTATTTATTATTCAACCTCAAACTCACGCGCAGCAGTACCAGTACTGCTCGTGAAGTTAAATCCAGAGGAAAGTTCGCATGTCTGTGAAAATCATTTGACAAGTAAGAGTTAAAAATGTATAAGACGTCTGATACATAATGTACTGGGTGAACGAAGAGATTTATTTACGAACAAACCGGCCAACGAACACCTGCTTTTTGCACACAATGAACACAAAAGCTTTTTATGTTTGGATCACTAATATTGTTCGGCTGACGAATACTCCGCAGAAAAGGACATTTGTTACAGTAATATGTTTTGAATTTTATTGAAGTATGATAATATAAAACTGTAATTTAGACTCATTTACGAATAGTTTCTGAGTGTATGTGTTCTTTATGACTAGTATTACTATGAATTCATATAAATGTACTAAAATTATGTATTTGAATTTAATTTTTGAGTCTCTAGTAAGAATTTCGATTAAAACCAATGATAACGAACTTCACATAAAAATATAAGGAACATTGATGATTAATTAACTAACACTTCTCGTAGGGAATATCGTCTTTGATCGATTGCCCGAAGTGTCGGTTCTGTGGAACCATGTATCGCAAACACTCTCGTTAATCACTCTCATTTGAAATTACAGTTAACGTATTGGATAGACACTGCAATTTCTTACTACGTGTCATTTATCTTCTCAATAAAATGCTATTTTCTGTATTGGACAGGATATATTATCAAATTCGAAACCGCGTTCATAAAATAACGTTTGTTGAAGGAATCGAATTCCGCCAAGCTTCTTTTTTTAACGGCATGTAATTTGGGACTTCCGTTTGGATGGGGCGGTATTCTGAATAAACAAATAAAAGTAATTTAACGACAGGTACTTAAGCGCAATGAATAAGTGAGGTGCATCTGATTAACAATTCAAACCCATTCGTCGCAACTCAGCGGCAGAACATCCGGTACTACAGAGTAGGCGCGCGGAGCAGTAGTCACGCAGGCGAAATCGTCTTCGGTTTGGTCACGCAGAGGAAACTCCTCCCTTAGCTAACAGCCGGCCGTCGCGAGCGGCTCAAGAAGCAAGGACTTTCACTACCTCCGTCATTACCACTTCGTCACCTCAGTCTCTAGTAGAGGGCGTCTAGAAGACGGTTTTTGTATTTGTAGTGAAGTGAAGTGTCGTGTAGTGTAGAACAGAGAAATAATGTAGGAAGAGATTAAAGGGTCATAGTGAAGTGTAGTGAAGTGCAGTTGAACAAAAATTCAGTGCGAATTTGATTATGATGTTTCTTTTTTTAAGGTAATTTTAAATGTTTTATGAATTAGACAGTTTTATATTATTATTATTATTATTATTATTATTATTAGCATACTGACCACGCTACCATTACTGACCACGCTACACGATTAACGTGTGTAATTCTTCCAGGATCAGCTTTTCAGCTGTATCCTTGGATTACAACAAGGTTGTCACGCCTTGAAGTGTGAATTATGAGATGAAAGGATGATGATGATAGATGAAGGGACAATCACAAATACGACCATGTCTACGCAGGACTCGAACCTGCAGCCTCCTCGGCACAGACGACGGCTGCCGCAACCGTCTGCGCCACGGGGCCGACTGTTATTATTATTATTATTATTATTATTATTATTATTATTATTATTATTATTATTATTATTATTATTATTATTATTATTATTATTATTAATAATAATAATATAATTTGCATGTCACCTGTATTATCTTATTTATGTAATTAGCAGCCACCGCGTTATGCCCATTTGCAGTTCAAATAAATTTATCTTATCTTATCCCTATGTTCATCTGTCTATACTTGGTATTGTATGTGGTGGTGTATGTGGACGTCTCTACCCCGGCTCAGACATTGCTCCTAGTTTAACTACGGGCGACTTAGTCCCTGACTTGAAAACCATCCCTCTGATGTGGCTCGAGAATTCATGACGGATAAGTAGTTACTCGTTGCGAATGTAGATGGTAAGGCCAACGGTTTTAGGGGAGAGGTGCTAGGTTGTCACCAGATGGCTTAACGGAAGTAGTCCAAAAGCCAATTACTTCTCAGTCGTACTCAGTCTACGAGTAATTACCAGGGTAGGAATGAGCATTAAGGGAAGCAGTTTGGTTTTGAGGAGATACGTAGGGAACTGACAAATCATACCACAATACAGCTTAAAACCGCCATGCCTTGCGCGGGATTCAAAGCCAGAGCCTTAAGTGAAACACGTACTTGGGAGCATACGCACGCCCTTGCGCCACCAGGCCATCGGATCCAGAAACTATTTCACGGAGAGAGAACTTTCAGTTCTATTAATATTAAAAAAAAAAAAAAATTGTTCGCTTAATACATTTTTTGGAAACGTCAAACAACGATACGCATGAGTTGGCTCTTGGCTCTAAAAATACCTGATTCTACTTAACACCAGTTACGTGTCCGCCACTTCGTCCCCGTCGCCCCTGCCCTCGACATCGCCGTCAACGCCCCCTCCCCTCTACTCCTCCTTAACGAGTGGCTCGCGGGGCGGGGGTGGGATGGGCGGCGTCCCGGGGCGACGGGCGACGGGTGTTGGCGGGCGATTATGCGGAAGGCCGTAAAAACTAACAGGCGCTAAGCGCCGGCCGTAAAAGCCAATCGCCCGGGAGCGGCGGCGCGGTGGTGGGCGCCGAGACACGACGGGGCGGCGCGGCGCTCGCCAGGGGACGACAGCACTGACACTTCTCGTACGTGACGATCTGGCTACTACTACTACTAGTACGTGGTATATAACTATTACTAGTACGTGAGCCTCTGTTCTAACTGCTACAGGTACACGATTGTCTGCTCTGATCTAGCTACTACTAGCACGTGAGGCTTTGATCTAGTAACTACTACTGGTACATGGGGCTCTGGGCATACTAGTACTAGTGCGTGAAGCTCTGATCTAACTATCACTAGTACGTGAGGCGCTGATCTTGCTTCCACTAGTACGTGAGGCTCTGACCTAACTATCACAAGTACGTGAGGCTATGATCTAGCTACTACTAGTATGCGAGGCTCTTAGCTTACTACTACTCTTTCAGCTCTGGTTTAACTTCTTACAGTACGTGAGGCTCTGGTTTATCTCCTAATAGTTCGCGGGCTCTGAGCTTGCTACTACAAGTACGTGAGGCTCAGGACTACAACCAATATTGAATACAAACTCGTTCCTTCGGAGGAAGAAGATGGCTCAACCCTCTCCAAGGCAACGTCTTAAATAGTCTAAATTAAATCATTAACAAAACAATAGAGGTTTCATTTTGAACATTGAAAACAAAGGGTTCCGCGACTAAATTCAATTCAGAACTAATACTTTATTACAATTTGAAAAAAAGTTAAAAAGACACAGAACTACTGACGATAGGTTAAACAAATATATACTCGATAGATACCTAGCGTAATACCTCCAAGCAACTGAAATATAATTTGTTACAATGGAGAATTGTAGTTGAGTTTAAATGAAACATTTCATCCTAATGAACTTTTATACATTGTTGTTGTTGTGAGTTCGTAAAACGAAATTATATGAAACTTCCGAGGGATTTCCCTTCCTTCTGCTTAATTCAATGCGGACGACACTGCAGGAAGGACTAAAATGGGGCAACATTGGTCCGGAGAAGCCGACTCTTTGTAGATACCAGAACTAAGGTTAGGTTGCTTTCGGAGTGGTTAGTTTCTAACTACAATTACATCACGAAAGAGAGGAATACTGTACTTTACTTTCAATCAAGTACATTGTTCAATCCAACAGTGCACATAAAATATCTGTACACTGTTAGACTACTACTGAACTTTCCTACCTACTGAACTACTGACCTACTGAACTTTCACACCAAAGTACAGAAAATTCAAGATTTTAAATTAAAAATGAACGGGAAATTTGGTGCGCGGGGCTTCCAAATTGATTCCAAGCATGAGAAAATAATTAGAACTTACATAGCACACGCCAACTGTGATGCTTCTTTTAATCTTGTGAGTCTTTAAAGGTGTGAAGTTTGTTATCTTTCATTTCTCTTACCTGCAACAAAAATAAAAGAAGGCATTTATTTATATGTTAATACTCAGCAAATACAACATTAAACACCAAGAGAGCATTCTTTTTACTTAAATTCATTCAGCTTAGAAACTTCAGAATATAAGAAACTTTAAAGATAAATGTTCGCAACTGAATTTTTAAAATTGCGTAATTCATTGTCTTATGTAGTTTCTGAAAACAATGATATTTGCATGTACTTAGTACATCTAAACAAAAAAAACTCCAATATTCATAACATTTCACCAAATGACGTATTTTTACATTTCCTGATAAGAAAATCACAAACATCACAGTTTGAAAAAGTGTTTACTTATTTTTTTAAATGATAGGTACATTTCGTCTGACACGTCAAACAGGTTCTGGCAAGATTAGACTTGACAGGACGGTAAGGGAGATGCAAAGGGAGGAGTTTGACGAAGGACCAAAACACTGCCAGTGCAAGGATGAGACAGACGGGGGCGAAGAAGAGTTGGTGATAGCATCTGCAACGAGCGCATTCTTCCGAGAACGTGAGTGGAGAGCGTGAGTGGGGTGTAAGAACGTGACAGACAAGTTAAGCAGTATAATAGTGTAGATAAATGTGGTAGACAACGCTGCTGAGCTACGTAATAGTTTTATACAGAAATGTACGTGTCCATGATATGGATATCCATGAAAATAACCCATCATAACTCTCGAGTAATGAAATCGATTCAGTGGTGGATGACTGTCGAATGGCAAGATGAACGTGATGGAACGACATGCCTGAAAATAACGGAATGACGATTTTCAAAAACATGAATGAAATTGAAATGAATATGATTGTACGATATAGAAGAACAAATATGAGAAAGATAGTACAAGTTAGGAACGAGCCAAAGGCCTTCCACGATTATCTGTAAGAGAAAAGAGGAAATGAAAAACATACCCTAAAGACCAATCGGCTTCGTCGTTGAGTGTGGATAGACGAGTGGACAGTTGCCAAGAGCAAAACATAGGAGCAAATTGGGTCAAGCAATAGCGTGCAAATACACATAGTAGGAGTTTGGGGTTTGGGGAGACGTAAAAGGTCATAAAGGGTACATTTTTAACTGACCAATAACCTGTTGATCTATAAAATACTCTTTTGTTTTATATGTACGATTCGATTTTGATTGAAAAATGAACGTTTCTACAGTTCCTATCCACCATCAACAATATGGGAAATCATTCACTATTATCCCACCCATTAGGCTTTCAACTTAGTCGACTCTAACAGCAAGAAAATGAGCAAATAGATACGTGACACTAGCTATGACCATCAGATTTCTTAGTTATAATTGGTAATGAAAATTATGCAAAATTTATTTCATTTATTTTAATTTGGAATTCAGAAGACACGGCCTGGCGAACCCCTCATGCATTATTATTATTATTATTATTATTATTATTATTATTATTATTATTATTATTATTATTATTATTATTATTATTATTATTTTTCGTTAATCGGCCGACTAGGACCACGCATGCAAGCATCCTGCATTTACCGTGGCTCAGTTTTTATTTATTATCACGGTGGCAGGTGCTTGCGACAATTTTTGGGGGGGACCAGCATTTTAGCTGGATCCGATTTTTATCCCCCACGGTTGTTAGCCCTGAGGGTATGGAAGATGAAATGATGATATGATGATAATGGGGGTGAAAGGACAACACATACAGACATACACAAACACACAAATACACCCATGCCCGAGGCGGGATTCGAACCCGCGATCTTCTGGTCCGAAACCACTCCGGCACTACAGCCTTAGCGATCTCGGCCATCTGATCGGCTATTATTATTATTATTATTATTATTATTATTATTATTATTATTATTATTATTATTATTATTATTATTATCATCATCACGAGTAATTATTCAAAAATCGTTAATTGTGAGAGTGCGAGAAAATAAAAAATCTCTTCTTCAGTAATACGACACATGATAGTGATCACTGAGAGTCAACCGCATTTTAACTTCAAGGGTAGTAGTAGGTATCTTGTGGAACTCTATGATATGAATTAAGAAATAATCAAACCGCAACAATTCATAAGTTTTAATCTATACTAATAAAAGCGAATTCAACAACATGTTATCGACATCGATTCCACGAAAAGGAGTGTGAGAGTAGATGCGAAATATTTACAGGCTCTTCTCCAGGATTTGACGCAGTGTCCTTGCAAAGTTGCTAAAGATTAATACGAAACAAATGCGGAAAATAATTTAAATAATATGCTGGTAGATGCACCACGATTTTGTTTTCTTTTCACCTGTCTTTAAGAGGCTGATTCCTAATATATTTCGCCAGAGGCCAACAGCGGTGCCCATATCTCCATGAAAGATGGACAAATCTTCCGTGTTTTTCACGCAGAGGATTTTTGTGTTGTTAATATTGCTGTAACTCTACTAAATAGCACTGCAGCACAAAATTGCCCTTAATTTTAATCTAATTTCCATTCAAATTGAGCTCCAGTTGGGCTTCACTGATGCTGGGCGTTGCCGTGTGTGCAGGGCGAAGCCGAGGAGGACAGGACAAGCGTCGCGTGAGAGGGAATGAGAGAGACAGAGAGAGAGGGAGAGAAACATCGAGACAAAGAGAGAGAGAGAGAGAAAGAAAGACAGAAACAGAGAGAGAGGGAGATCGAGAGAGACCGACATAGACAGGCATGCAGGGAGAGAGAGACTAACACAGACAGGCAGAGACAGACCGACAGAGATGGACCGCCAGAGACGAACAGACATAGCCAGAAAGAGATTGACGGATACAGACATACAGAGATAGACAGAGACAGACAAAAGGAAAACAGACAGACAGAGACAGAGTGTCAGGCGGAGACAGTGGAGACAGAGAGGCAGAGACAGGGACAGAGAGAGAGAGAGAGAGAGAGAGAGAGAGAGAGAGAGAGAGAGACGAACAGAGTGAGAGACGGAGATAGAAAGAGGCAGAGAGAGAGACGAAGAGTGAGAGACGGAGATAGAAAGAGACAGAGAGAGAGAGAGAGAGAGAGAGAGAGAGAGAGAGACGGAAGGAGAAAGAGGGAGAGGGAGTGAGGGTGGAGAGCAGAGCAACGTCTGCCGGGTTCATTGGATTACCAAGCCACGTGGATCACACTAAAAAAACAGCTACGCACGATAGTGGAAACAGCTAGGAAGATTCCATATATATTGCATAAGATGGCGACCTTCTAGCTGTTTGCAGCATTTTTCCTAACTTCTTTTTAATGAGATCCACATTACTTGGGAAACCCTCTGAAGATGGGGAAGATGAGAAACTTGGCAAAGTTCCCGAAAGTAGAACATGGGTATTAATGTTTTAATGAATATAAAAACTTTGAATTGTTGTATTTTTATTATTTATTAATTCATATCACGTAGTTAACTAATAATATCGCTTTTGTTTATTTTATTCATAAATAATTTTCAAAAATAAATATAAAAGTAGCTTCTTTTAGAGCAAGTACATATTCATACATGACTCAACGTGAAATTACGAACCTATTGAGAACAAAGAAGCACTGAATTTTCCTTGAATTCTGTGATACGTATACGAATTAGCGGTATTAGACCTCGTGGCACCGAGCTATAACCGTAACGGGACCGGCCTCTCAACGGTCAACGGCAGCGAAAAGCGCTCTAGCGGGCGGCGCGGCGTGGGCGGCGTGAAACGACCGGCTTCTGCCCCAAGACGCTCCCATCAGCACGCGAGGCGCGCGCGGCGCGAATCGCTAATCGCGGGCGCGGCCACCGGCGGCGCCACCGTCGACCACCCGCGGCGTCGCACGCAGGCCGCACACGCACGGGTGCCCACGTGTTCGCGTGCGCGTGGCGACGGCAGCACGGGGAGAGCGGGAACGTGTTCCGCTTGATTTACACCCGTCTTCGTCGCTGCCGTCGGTTTCTCTCAGATTCGCAAGATTCGAACATATTTTAACTTGGAATGATTTGAAAACTATTGTGGTTTGAATGTAAGGCTTAAGTCTCGGGTACTATCAATTTGTAATAAGGCTGGTGATATAATGCCCAACTATCAGTTATTCAAAGTATTACCCTTGTGGAATTGGAATGTGGGAAACCACAGATCAAATTAGCAAAATTTAATTTTCATTGGAATTGGGGCTTTGAAGGCGTTGCTGTAATCCGCCACTGAGGAAATGCAGACAATGAGGAAATACGCAGGCGAATTAATATTGATACCTTGTTAAGTGATGCGGTCAAGGGAACATATTAAAGATGAGATGGGCACATAAGACGCATTAATGAAAATGGTGGTCTAGAATGTCGATGACTGGGCAGAGAGAAGAAGTTGGCGCCCTAGGGAAGGGGTCGGACAAAGGCAACAGAAGTGCTATAGCATCAAATCTTCTGTTTCTACAGCATTGCCACATCACCACGTCCTACAGCTCAGAACCTTATCTGAGAAAAGCAACGAAGACGTTGTAAAGTAAATATGTTATTTTTATCCAAGTTCTTTTAATGAATATTAACTGCGGACCACAGTCTAACGACGTCTTGATCACAATTGCCTCTTTCCAGAGAACATACGTTCCAATGGTAATTAAAAAAATATCAGCTCTGCAATAAGTGAACTAGCTAAAAAATCATGGAAAAGAAACGTTAAAAAAAGTCAAAACTGCCAAGCACAGCTGTTCTAAGAGAAGACATTTATTTCGCTTCGTTCAAGAAAATAAAATATTTGTAGGTTTCGTTGTAGTGCTTGATGTCTTGGAATGATATTTTTTCAATGATACGATTTATATGATAGTGATAATTTGGAGTCTGTCACATAAATTCAGTGGAACAGAAGTGCACAGAAACAGAACAGAACAAGGCAAGAAACAGAAACAGAACAAAACAGAACAGAGCAAGGCACAGAACAGAACAAGGCAACAGAAGTGCTATAGCATCAAATCTTCTGTTTCTACAGCATTGCCACATCACCACGTCCTACAGCTCAGAACCTTATCTGAGAAAAGCAACGAAGACGTTGTAAAGTAAATATGTTATTTTTATCCAAGTTCTTTTAATGAATATTAACTGCGGACCACAGTCTAACGACGTCTTGATCACAATTGCCTCTTTCCAGAGAACATACGTTCCAATGGTAATTAAAAAAATATCAGCTCTGCAATAAGTGAACTAGCTAAAAAATCATGGAAAAGAAACGTTAAAAAAAGTCAAAACTGCCAAGCACAGCTGTTCTAAGAGAAGACATTTATTTCGCTTCGTTCAAGAAAATAAAATATTTGTAGGTTTCGTTGTAGTGCTTGATGTCTTGGAATGATATTTTTTCAATGATACGATTTATATGATAGTGATAATTTGGAGTCTGTCACATAAATTCAGTGGAACTAGCAGATATTTTGTGATACTCCATGATATGAATTAAGCAATAATCAAACGAGAACAATTCAAAGTTTTAATAATTATGTTTGATGTATAGGAATTCAGCTGGCTAGAATTTCTTTCCCAATTATTCCCTCTATTTCTAAACAATGTAATAAATGAGTTTATGTTATCTCATTTTACGTCTTTCAAATTAGAGACGCAAAAAATTAACAAGAAATTGAAACAGTAGAATATGACAAAAGATATGAACAAATTCCAAAAACATTTTAGTATACCTACCCTTACAATTTTCGTCTTACATCACACTCGTGTTAACCACTTTCTACCAAGTCTGCTTCCATGTAACGATGTACCTCAATATGAAGTTTGAGGTAAAATTTAGTTGGTTTCAAATGTAATACGAATTACGGTATTCATCTGTATTGTATATCAATTATTACTACAATATATATGCATATGATAATATATATATATATATATATATATATATATATATATATATATGGGATATGTGTACTTTATTCATGATTAAACGACTCACTCAAATCCTTAGCAAAACATAAAAGGATAATTGGTTCATCTCACATCCATAAATACACTGTAATTAAAATGCTTCCATTATTGGCGACATCAATCCCTTTTCAAAAACAGCGACTATAAAACATCGGTGTCTGACATTTCGGGTGTTTGACACCTACAATCAGCTTACGCGGAAACCTCCCGCGACAGAATCCCCGTAAACAATCGAGTACAACATCACCGAGCGTCGCGTTTTTCGCCCGAGCCCTGACATTTGCGTGCGCGCAAAGCTCCACAGAAAATGAACGCGCCCTCTCATGCGAGCAAACGCGTGCAAACGCGCGGAACGCCGCAGCGGAGCGGAGCCCTGGACCGACGCGGCGTTAAAATGCACACGCGCTCAACCCCCCGCAGTGCCTCTTGCTCGCGTTTCCATGGCGCCGACCCCGTCCGCGCCACCCTCCATGCACGGGCTCCGATTTGCGCATGCGCCCAGGGCGATGAATTTCAGGATTGAGTGGTCGATGACGTGCGCGTCAACTACTAAGGTCACTATTCCCGTAAGTGTAGTGCATTTTTTTGCTGGAGGTGGTGGTGATTTTCCCCTGCTGGATGGTTTTCCCTTGCCGACCTACCCAAGCGTCGGCGACCTACCCCCGTCGGCGTGCAGGGTTTTCTCCAACCAGGTATCTTCCTTTCGCAGGGCACCACCCCAGCTGGGACAAGCTCTAAGCTCCCGAGTGGTCACCCGACCAGTGTGGGAGTATAGGGCATGGAAGAGTAAGTGTGTGAGTGTGTGTGTGTGTGTGTGTGTGTGTGTGTGTGTGTAAGGGGGTGAGGATAGGACACGGAAGAGGAAGTAAAGATCGCGCGCGTCCCATGCCAGTTTGTTAGGGTATTGCCCCGTCATTCGTCTGGTGTTGATCGGAGTAAACATGGAGAACTACCGATCAGAGCAACCGGCCGCTAGAATTCTTCTTCAGACAACGCTTGAATTCGACCTAGCTATGTAACTATTGTCCAAAGTCCTAGGACCTCACGGTCACAGGTACTGCCCTGAGCCACTTAAGGCGGTATGTATTTCAGAAGGCAGAGGTGGACGCCAAATGTATACTCGATCATCACCATTTCTCGTGAGCAATTAACCTTGCTCTTTTTAGCGTCCATTACATATATTGATACTACTACAAGATGATATAATTTGCTTTACTTGTTTATTTATTATACGGATTACTCTTAATGCAATCAAGTACATAAATGCGTCTTCTATAATTGTTAAGGATTTGGATATTTTTTCAACAAAGTTCGTTTCTAGGGGGAAGGATAGGTAATAATGGCATATTCGTGATTATGTTCCCCATTGTTTCGCCACTGAATCCCCGGAAGAATCTTCAACAACAGCTCAGATGCGCGACTTGCTCTTGCTCTTTACAGACCTTCCTTCAGAATCATCAATTACAGTTCTACCGATTTTTCGTCGACATCCGGCCAAGACAACTTCAGTAGATTGAGGTAACCATGCAGGTCCTACCTCGTTCTAGAGCAGACGTCCCACGCGATCTACGTTAAGCTCACGAACGCAGCCAACATCAGAGGGCGGCGCGCTTCGAAGGACGAGGCGAATCCGCGTCGTTCGGAGCGGCGGTGGCGGCGGTGGTGGCCGTGGCGGTGGCGGCGACGGCAGCGACGGCGGCGGAACAGCGACCCGCTGCGGCCGCGACATCAAAGAACGCGAAATCCGCGTCCGCCGACGCAAAGGCGCGCCACGGTCCGCGAAAGCGCTCAAGGACGGGAACTGCGATACGCAGACTGCGCACAGTGGGGCAGATGCCCTCGAAAACGGGTGTCAATCCTCTCCAGCATTTGCGTTGATTGATTGATGTTTCCGGGTACGTAAACTACTATGGTCATTAGTCCCATTAGAGCAGTGAATGTTTTAACCCGGAAGGTGAAGATGTTCCTCTCTCGCTCGAAGGTGAGACCCAATCTACACATCGGCTTGCGGGGGATTTCCCCCGCGAGGTATCTCCCCTAAGGGGCACCGTCTCAGACGGGGCAAGATCCAAGCACCCGACTAATCTCCCGACATGTGAGATAGCGGACTGCAAATAAGTATGTTTATGGGTGGGTGGGTATGGGCAGAGGATTGGGCAAGGAAGTAGAAATAAAGATCGCGTCCGGTCAATGGCCCATTTGTTAGGGTGAAGTCGTAGGCTTCCGCGGTCAGGGTCATGTGGGTGATCTGGGCTGTCCGGGTGACGTCGCGTCCAGGGTTGAGTTGCCGACGTTTCGCCCATCCTGTCGTGGTCTTCCTCAGGGCTGGTATGCCAGCTTGGCATTCTTCCCTCTACGGGGAGGAATTTTACAAATTTACCACGACATTGGCATACCAGCCCTGAGGAAGACCACGACAGGATGGTCGAAACGTCGGCAACTCAGTCTTCGACGCGGCGTCACCCGGACAGCCCAGATCACCCATTTGTTAGGGTATTAATGCGGTATTCGCCTGGCATTGATAAGAGTATCCACGGAAAACTACCGATCAGGCGGATCACTAGAATTCTCCTTCGGATAACGGCTGAATTAGATACTGCTGAATAGCTATTGTCAAAAATCCGCCACCACTGGTGGTATTCCAAACCTAAGACCTCTTGGTCAGAGACGCTGCAGAGAAAACTGTAAAGCTGGTGCTGATTTAACTCAAACGGTCTTTCTATTTACAATGCGCCAAAGAAAGATAATAGTTTTATCCCATTTATAAAAATAACATCGACACAAAACCACGTAAGAGGATCTCAACTGTCTCAATTTTCGTAAACGTAAATGCATTAAAGTAGTCAGGCGAAAGTTCCTGTGGCGTCAGTTTCGCCCCAAATAAAGAGTATTATTATTATTATTATTATTATTATTATTATTATTATTATTATTATTAGAAGTGTGATACTTCTGGAATAGGGAACTATCTCCCAGATCTGAGAAAAATATATTTAAGACGAAACAATAGACTTTGCAGATCATAAAAAAGGGAGAGAAGCAGGCAATCACGTAACACACAACACGCGTTACACAGCAATACACTTTACAATCGTGCATTACTCGAAAAGGAAGTCAAAATAAGGTTTTCTTGTCCCCAATGAAATACAAGTTATCCTTCTTAAGCCTTAATGTGAATGAGAATGAGCCCTTTTTAGAAGTTATACTACATTTCTTGAGGGCATGCCCACCTTGTAGCACGGATTGATATAGATGTTCGAAGTTGCGTTCCATATCTCTAACAGTTTGTCGCGATATGTTAATAATGTTTGCATGGGTCCACTTAGTACCATTTAAACGGATACCAAATCATCAGCATTAAGAGACACCCGTTCGCCGCACCGATAAAGTTCAGGGAGTTTACGGACTAGATTTACAGTAAACTCTCTAGTTGGGAGTTCTAAGAGAATCCTACAAAGACAATTTAACGATGTATCCCCGAGGAACTTCCTGGTTAATAATTTCGTTGGTACATACAGAATCTCCACTTCACAATGACCACAATATTCCAGGTAAAATTTAGAAACTGTTTCCTTTCCCTGAAATTTGCAATACAATAATCATCTGAAACACAGGTTGCAATATCATTCCTGATTAATATTGTACAGAATTAATTAAATGTTGTGCATTAAATTAATTATTGTGCAGAATTAATCGAAATAAAGAGTAACCTTTGTAAACATTTCTTTGGCAGTCTTTCAAATCGTTCCTCATGTATACGTAATATATTAATGCTATTATTTTTATTCATGATAACAATAATGAAGAGTGTGCGGAAATTAATCAACGCAAGAATTCGTTAAAATGATTCGATTTTTCTTATGGTAAGAGTTCAATAACAATCTTTTCTCATGAATATGTATGCTTCGAAAGGGGAATGATCAGGTTGAATTGCAGGAGATTAATTTAACGTGTTCAAATGTAATGAGTAGCAGCACCATTGTAACATATTGTAATCCACTTGTAGGCCATGAAATGGATACCTTTAAGCCACTTAGGAAGGATGATACTCAATTTCGCTGGCTTAATAATGGGGAGAGGCCGCGAAACGAGCGTGCAAGGGATGCGGCAAGAGATCATCCAGTAAACCAGATGCGAAAAGTAGCTTCCCACCGGAAGGCACATCAATAGCTAACGGCGGCGCAACATAAGCGCTCCCAACGCATTGCTAACGATGTGCTGACGACGGTGAAGACGAAGAATAAAAGAAGAAGATTCTCATCAAGGGGAAGGGTGGTGGGCTTGCAAAAGTGATGCGACTTCGATAACAACATGTCGATGTTAGCAAACGTCGATGTTCAAAATTAAAACACGGATGTTAAAAATACATCGACTAAAAATCATCGTTGTTTTTAGACTGTTTTAGTACCATCTAACAATAAATTCATGTGCATTAAAATTTAATTTGACAGTGTTCGTGTTTATCAATTCGCCGAATAATGATTTGAGAAGGAGCAGACCCTACGCTCAGAGCGTATTTCTTAACCACATCTCAATGTGCGAAATAAATATGAAAAAAGAGGAAATACAAGGGAATGGAGTTCATTTCGGGCGAGAGAGTTAGATAGCTGAAAGTAGTACATAGATCGTTATTTTGGTTTTGAAACACTGTTACCATCAGTTGCAAGGGTGAATATGAAAGGAGAATTATGAAGGGGAGTAATTATCAAGAGTGATTCCATATAAATGAGTAAAAATCGAAATGTAGTTCATGGTAAGACACATGATTTCAAAAGCAAATCACACCACAGCCACTGTGAAAAACTATAAATGTTTGCTGTTGTTATTGTCGTTGTCTTTTAGAAAACAAATCCATTGATTCGTGAGTAAGTTGTGAGGACGAAAAGAATCTCGCGAAGTCCACGGGGAAAAAACATTCCTATAATTTCTTCGCGCAGCCGCGTACAGAGTAGGATGGGCTTGGGACGGCTTGGATCCGTTTGGGTTCGCTTTGCAGCCGAGCTGCCCGCGCAAGCTACACGAGCGGCGGCGGGGCTTCGCAAAAGCTCGGGAGTTAAGAGAGCCCATTTGCACCCGCGCCCGAGCCAATCGCACGCTCTAATTAAGAGCCCTTGCGGCACCGACCGATGCGCAAAGCGGCACGCGCCGGGCAGCGGGGGCGGCTGCAACGGCAGCGGAGGCTGGGGGCGCCGACGGTTGGAGCGCTAAGGCCAAAGAGGTGGGGGCGGTGGTGGGCAGGAAGGAGGCGGGGATGGCGAGGATAGCGGTGGCAGGAACAGTGGGACGAAAGGGTGGTAGCGGTGAGAGCGGCGGCGGGGGAGGGCTGCTGTGGCGGTGGTGCCAGAGGGCAGCGGGGCAGAAGGGACCTACGGAGAGCTGCGAGGGCAGTGGGGAGGGCAGCTCGGGCGCCAGCAGCACTGGGGCGGTAGAGGCGCTAGAGGGATAGAGAGTCGTGAGAGGCACCGATGGACAACATTAAAACCGGAGCGGCAGGGGCCAAGGGGACGGCAGTGAGGGATACGGTGAGGACAGCTAGGGCGCCAACAGCACTTGGGCCGAGGGCGGGGGAAAGGGGCAGCAGCGCAGGCCGCGCCGGCGGGGACAGCACGGGAGGCCGGGCAGGATCAGCGGTGGAGGCAGCGACACCGTTGCGGGGGCGGCGAGAGAAAGGTGGCTAGGGCGCCAGCAGCTTTGCTGATGGCGCTGGCGGGAGCAGCCGCGCAGGCGGAGCGGCGTGGACTGCGAGGTGGCGGGGAGGGAGCCGTAGCGCCCGGGGGCGGCGTGGACAGCGAGGTGGCGGGGAAGGATCCGTAGCGCCCGGGGGCGGCGTGAACAGCGAGGTGGCGGGGAGGGAGCCGCAGCACCGGGGGCGGCGGATCAGCCCCTCTCCGCCCGGCTCAAGCGCGCTCAGTAGAGCTCTTTTGGCGACTGCGGTGCGAGGCCTACGCGGTTGCAGACCACTCCCCGTGTAACCTGCAACCTGCGTTCGATGGGTGACTAGATGAGTTCTAGGGAGGCGGCATCCCTGGGACAACCCGTCATGTAGCGTGCGTGTGTTTGTCCGTTCCATTATTAGGGCCCTTCCGTTCCACCTTTTGGGGCAAGCGAGGTGTCATTCAACATGATTCAGTCTGCTGAGGGAGAATTTGCAAATTTTTTCGTTTCCTTTCAGAACATTATTATTTTTAAATTTTAAGAAGTATACAGCAGTTAGAGTCATATGAAATAGTTGGGAAATTGAAGCAAACGGAGAAATTATATCCCTTCCAACCCACCGTTGGGTATAACAGAAATGCCATAATACGCGTCTAGGTCTACAGGCAAGGATCTGGCATGTTTTCCGTGTTCTTCTAAACTTCTGTAAAAAAATCTGAAATTAATAATATTAAAATACATTTGAAACTGTTGAAAGCCCCGGTGACACCATACTAACCTAGTTAAATGATATTACATAACAAAAGTGTCTTCGCCTCCGACGTAATAAACAGGAAGTACAAATATCAATTACTTCGAATTTGAACCTACAGCCCCGGCGCAAAACGATTCTCGACGAAGCCATTAGTGGCATTACATTTTGCAAAATAGTACGATACATTTCAAATTTCAATTTCCTGGACAAATTCCACACACCGTTCACAAAAAACATACAAACTTTCTACGACCCATTCGGAGGTTGTGCTAATGAACCATTTCGATTTCTTCATTATCTGATTGAACAAACTTCCAAACGCGTTTTCCACCTTTTCTTCCCGATCTGCGAGCACACGGATCTGATCACCAACCCGCCTCCGCCCCCGACCTTTCGCCACTCTCTTTCTGGCCGCACTCCCCTCTCAGTGCACCGCCGATGGGGCGAAACTCGATCCCAGAGCCCTTCTCTCCCAAAGCAAACACGAGCGAACAGTGGTGGCAGTAGGAGTACTACGCAAGGGTCATTGATTAACACGCAATCAGCGTTTTCGTTGGACTTAAAATCAATACGCAGTCACTCATTTCAGCTTTACTCGTGATTAACGAAGCGTCTAATATCGGGCAGTTGAACGAGTGGTTTTTTTTTAGTTCCGAGTTTGTTCGTGCGATGTATTTTAGTTGGCTATAATAGCACGATGAACGTGGGAAAGTTCCATTTTGGAAATAAAATAGACAGAACGAGCAATTTCTCGGAGTAACAAATTCCTATATCTACCTCTCCCATCAGTGAAGATGTCAGGAAACCTTGCTGTCTTTATTTGACGGAAGAGGAGGTTAATAAACGGAAGATTCAGACGCAAAAACCAAGAGGAAAAGTGCATTTATTTTTGTTTTGTTGTCTTACTATGTACGCAGTAAAGAGACACTTTGTAATGATGCAAGAAGATCTTATTGTCGAGATCTGGTAACGAAAAAGTGGATACATCTTGTTTCTGTGTGTAGTACATAACTTCCTCTACCACGTTGAGTATTCAGAATCCGCATGCTGTCGGTTCTTGATACCGAAAAATGGATTGATGGCAAAACGTGTCTGTATGTCTGCCGCCTGCCTCTCTGTCGGTCTGTCTATATGTATGTATGTCTGCCTGTTTCTCTGACTGTTTTTCTACATGTGCACCTGTCAGTCTGTGGTCAGCGCAGAACTTAAACCATTTAGGCATTTTCTCCAATATTTATATTTTATATATTTTATATTTTATATATTTTATATTTTATATATTTTATATTTTATATATTTTATATATTTTATATATTTTATATATTTTATATTTTATATATTTTACATATTTTATATACATTTTATACAATATTTATATAACACTAATAAAAAATCAAAAACTGATCCAAAGTTTTTCTTTGTATTTCCTCGGATAGAGAAATGTCACTTAAACAATGTCGTAGGTGTCATTTTTGTTGAACTCTCAGAATTTTCCGAAAATGGCAAAATTTAAAAATAATGCGAGAAAGTATGTACTGTCGGAGCCTCATTAGTTTATTTTTTGTAGTATGTTTGAATGATTAAATCTTTACTAATGAGGTACATATTCCTTAAGTAGATTGGTTCTATTTTCTTCCATAATTAAGTATTCTGCGAACTGATGTGGTTACCGATTCCTATTTAACAATAAAACATTACAAGTGAGATAATTCTCTTCAAGAATAAAGTGATAAAAATGTGATGTACACTGCCAGATAACGGACTGACGTCCTTCAAGGGGAAGTTACGTTTTCCTGAGAAATAGGTTTCACAGTCATACTCTCGTGAGTTCGAATGATGCTCTCACGAGGATCTCACTTAAAAAAGTAATTTATTTTCCTCGACTCATGTGTCACGAAATACATGTGATTTTCACCAATGTCCTCATTACTTCTTTCTTAGTATGCTGGTATAGGTAGTGGAAAACATACATACATTCAAATTAACGATTAGAGAAAGAGTATTGACATTACAGTACATTACACGGATCCACAATATTTTATCGCATATGGTATCAGTCATTTAATACATCTCATACATCTCAATATTTCGATCTTTTGAAAAATTTTGTGCCTGTCGTGTGAGGAGACTGCAAGTGGCCCTGGGGCCCTTGGCAGAAAAGCTAGACACGCGGGCTCGTTAGAGTGGCTCAGGGCTCAGACGCAGCCCAACAAGCCACGCGCTGGATCAATACTCATCATGCAAATACAGTCGTATCGGAAGGGCGAGGAACCACCCTCTGTTAGCGAATCGGCGGCGGAAGGCCGGAGGCGGGGACGTTGGGGAGGGGAGGCGAAAGAGAACAGAGTGAAGGGAAGTGAAATGGAAGGAATGAAGGGGCCGGGGTGATGGTGACGGGGAATAGGAGTTTGGTCAATCTTAAGAGCTGTTGTAGGTGAAAGAGGGTACAGTGATAAGCTTGAGACGATGGGGTGGGACGAACGGGGAGAGGCGAAGGAGTGGGACGAAGAGGGAGGGATATGCATGAGGCGATAAGAGTTAGATGAAAGCGATGGAAGGAAGAGGCAAGATGAAATAATGAGGCAAAAAGGAGCTAGGCAGGACATAACAGAAAGCATTTGGGTCAGGGAGCGACTAGAGAATTAGGCGAGGATATGAAGAAGTAGGGCTAAAATGGTTCTGGGAGTAAATAAACAGGAGTCAGAGACGGGAGGGCGTGACAGAATGAGCACGGACGCTAGTCGGTGGGAAGAGAAGCAAACACGATGGCAAGGGCGGCGGTGAGCAAAGGCCAAAAGGCCAAAGGCCATGACGGCGTGAGGGAGTGATAGCAGGGCGAGGGAGTGATGGCGGGGCGAGGGAGAGATGGAGATGTGAGGGAGTGATGGCTGGACGAGAGACAGAGAGAGAGAGAGACATGGCGGCGTGAGGGAGAGATGGAGCATGGCAGAGGTGGTAGGACAAGGGAGAAATGGAGGGACAAGAGAGAGATGGCGACGCGAGGAAGAGATGACGGGGCGAAGGAGAAACGGCGGAGCAACGGAGAGAGGGCGGAGTGAAGGAGAGATGGCGGGGCAAGGGAGAGAGGACGGGGCCCGAGGGCAATGTCGGGGGCGTTCGCGGAGGCGAGGGCGATGGCGTGGGCGGTGGCGCCGGAGAAGGGGAACGGGGGCGCGACGAGGGGCGAACCCAAACTCACCGCCCGCTCCGGCGGCTCGCGCTAATCAGCACCCGAGTTTCGCCAAGAGCGCTCCACTCGCCCGGGCCACGCCGAAAGGGGCAGTGGAAGAGTGGGCGGAGAAGAGCATTGGGAGATGGTGGAGAGACGACAAAGGGTGGTTGGGAGGCCCTCAAGAAAGATACAAAAGGAAATTCAGCCTCGGTTTTCGAGGCGTCTAACATGGAGTTGTTGAAGGTTGGAGGATGTACGGGTGGATCGTTGAGAGTAAACTTGAACTTGTCAATTAGATTCTACAGATAAATCTCCAATATCTTGTCGATTATTGACAGCCGTACGATACACTGATAAACCCAGAATAATTTAAATCAAGTTTCACTAACTAGATATTTTCATTCTAGATATATCAATTGCTACAAACCGCGTGTGCTTTAAAGTAAGAATCATGCGCCTGATGCAAATGAGAGTAAAAGCTTATGAATTTGAATACCAAAGATTAAATGGATAAATTAATAAAGTTCGAGTAAAGAAATGGTACATTTTACTAATATAAAAATGGATTTCTGTTTGCATTTTCTGAAAGCTCTGTTTATATATTGTCAATAGAGTCCAATACAATTACGCAAAATTTATTGCAAACAAATTATATTTTCAAATAGGAATTATAATATCTTATACACTTTAAAATATTATAAACGGAAAACTTTATAGGCAGAAACTTATTTATACATTAAAATTTAAAAAAAGACCTGCAAATCCACGCCCTATCGTGATACTATACCATTATATGAAAAATACATTTCATCTATAACAGGGTTAACTTATTGTATTTTTATTCTACAAATATCTAATTTCGAAGGCCGAGATTACATTGAAAAGTGTATATTTAGCTTTTTTTGGTAGACTTCTAACAGAAACACCCGCGTCATACAGCGTTGACGGTTGAAGGAGACTTTTGAAATCAGAGAACACCAAACCGCGATCGCCAGTTACTAGTAGCTCGCTGGTAAATTTTTGGTAGATCGCACTGCCACTCTCAAGTTGTCTAATCTAAAGGTGCTCCACTAAGCTCAGACAGATGACTGAGGAAAACAGTTACTTGCATACTCCCACGCAACTGTCACTATCAGTCGCATACATAATTATGTTTTCCGTGTATACATCAGACATATTTTATATGGGTTGTTGGGGAAGTTCCTATTTATCTCCTCTTTTCTTTGGTAACATACAGTAAGATTTAAAATCGGTATGTTTGGTCAGAAATCAGTTTGTTCAGTTGGTAAATTTGGAGACCATTGTTTTAGATCTAGTGCGATTCTACGACCATGCTACGTTATAACTATAAGAAATCAAACAAACACCTCGTCTTAAGATCGGAAAAGGGCAGAACGAGGGAAAAAGTTTCACGGGAGTCCGAGGACCGTTATTTAAAGTCTGCTTCGAATTGTTTCTGCTTGGAATTGTTTGAAAGAAACCAATTAAACGATCTATCAAACAGGCAGACTGATGAAATTTCATCTATGCATTGGTGGGTGTCAACCCAGTTGTTTTAGTTGTCCAAAATCAACTAAAATCAAGATTCGAGCCTAGAGTCTCCGACTCTTCAATGCTTGTCACGAATAGGCCCCTGGTGGAGATACCTTTAGGGAAACCCCTGCAAGACGACGCGCAAGTCGGAGACGGGGCTCTCGTTCTAAATATGAAGGAATACCGTCACCTCCCGCGATACAACTTGCACTTGCACACGTACTGCACAACTTGCACACGTACGGGACTAGTGACCATAGCAGTAGACGGGCCCGGAAACACACAAAAAAAACTCAATCAATCGAAGTGAGGTCCATTGCTCTCGTGACCTCGCCCTTGCCGTCTCTACTGATTGCAATGTACCGGCAAACTACCAGCGAGGATTCCCAGGGCTGGGTGCGGCCGCCCCCGAAGTCGGAGGCAGCGCGCCCCACGGGACAGCGCGGAACGAAGCGACGACATCGGAAGGCCGGGGCGCGCGGCGGAACTCTGCTAACCGAGTTACGGCGAGATGAACGCTGCAGACGCGAGTTTGGCACGACGCGACGCAGCCAAGCGACATGGCCTCCCACCCGCCCACTTGGCTGCTGCACGGCCGGGGAGACGTTTCCTGGGCCGTCACTTACTCGTCACGCGAAATACCTTTGGCTCACGTGAATAAGCTGAGAATCGGGAACATTAAAAAAAATATAGCAGAGAAACATTCGCTCGGCCGAGATCGTTAAAGCAGTAGTGTCGTGACGCTCTCGGACCGAAGGATCACGGGTTCTAGTCCCGACTCGGGCATAGTTGTACTTGTGTTCGTCCTTTCACCTCCTATCATCGCCATATCATGTCATCTTCACAGTAACCTTACCGTTAAATGCAATAGTGGTCGCAATGATCTAGATGTTGATACGACCTTAAATAACAAAATAAATAAATAAATAAAGTTAAAAAAAGTCTGTCGACAGGAAATAGTGAAGTTTCGGTTATAGTGAAGTGAAGTCACTGGCACCGATCCTCATACGTAGTAACTAGTAGGCGCTAGAATACTAGATTATAGTGAACTCTCAATATTCTTTACCATGACCAAAGTACGTACATCTTCCAAGAATTACTTTTGTCACAATACCACGCAGTCATACAACCGCATTGCAGGTAGTGATTATTTTCAGTTACTTTTGTAATACTTATTGTAAATTAATGAGACTGAGGGAACCCTGCCACTGAGGGAATTGCTTTAATTAATTAGTGGAATTTCAGGACAGATTGACCACGTCATGGACTCAGACCACAAGTTGAAAACAAGAGAAATCAGACAGGTAGAACATCGTAACTGTTGCGGTTGGGTCTTTAAGAACAATTGAAACTAGTATGACGTCGAACAGGATACAATAATTAAAAATGTGCTTAAACGGTGCCAGAGGCATTGAAGGGTATTAAGACTACTGAGATGTTTAGAGTATGAGAGCAAGGTAGAATAAAGTGTGAATAAACCGCGAAGATATAGATTGTTTTGGATTTGTCGCGATTAGATATTTACTGTAACTCAGAAATAATAAACGAAATCATTGTTGAGAAATTGTGTCATATTTTGGGGTCGACTTTTGAGGGGACAAGTATGACTTACAGGGGCATACGTGTTTGAGTACAGGTGGGGACACATGCCATAATGGCGGGAGGCATGTGGGGGACAGTCGGGGACAGGTGGAGCCAGAGTTCTTATTTTATTGTTTGCCTTATCCACTTGAAACGAAGGAAGGAAAAATGATGGATCTTCGAGTCAACTTTTGAAATGAAAATATACGTAGGAGATCACGTTTCTCATTTTCATTTTCTGACACTTCATATTGCATTTTTCAAAATCTTTCAGTTCATACGACGCATTTAAAGAGTTTTTGAGGTAGCATATGCACAGTCAGGTGAGACTGACAATACTGTGATGAACGTCTGTGTGAAAGGACCTGTAACGAGAATTATAAATGGAAATGTTCTAAACGTGAGTACGTTCATCTGTTATTCCTTGCATCACATGAATTATTAAACACGTGTTCGAGCACCAGAAGCTGAAGGCCGCGAGACAAACTGCGCTCCTCTGTGCCGGCACCAGCATTCCGGTGCATTGTGTTGACTTGACAGGCGCATCGTTCGACAGGACCGCCGGCTTCACGCGACCGCTCAAGCGCTCAAACACACCGCCCCGACCTCTCTACATTCATCAGCCGCACCACGACCATCTGTTAGTCAGACGCTCTGCTTCGGCAGTCGACTCTGATTAGAGATTTCGACTAGTGTCAAACAACCAGGAGTAAACGAGCGAGTTAATTCCTCAACTTCGAGCTTATGGACTCGCCCAAACAGTCCTCAAATACATTCCAATGTATTCCTAAACCAGAGAAAAGATACCTTTCAAAACCAAGAAGAGGTTAATGAGATCGTCCAATCGCTACCTTTCCGAATCTGACCTGGCAACCGTTCTGGAATGTCCGATAACTGGGACATGTCAGTTCACAGAGCCGTAACGCGTCGGACTGTGCTGCAGAGTCGGATCCTACCGCAGAGACAGTTTGAGGCGGGGTGTCGGGTCGTGTCGCAGAGTCGGTTCGTGTCAGGAATTCGAATCGTGTCGGGTAGTCGAATCGTGTCGGAGAGTCGCATTGTGCTGGAAGGTCGGATTGTGTCGCAGAGTCGGTTCGTGTCGGGGAGTCGAACCATGTGGGAGAGTCGGATAGTTTCGGAAAGATGAGTTAACATCAGCGATTCACTGAGTTCGACACAAACTCTCGATCATCTACTTGAACACAGCCCACAAAGTAATGGTGTGTTTTAACGTAAAACCTGAATTTATAAGCAAACAAAACTTGTACACCAGAACACAAACTAGTACAATAACAGTATAAAGGCGCTGATTTGACAATTTGATCAACAAAGGCAGCGCGGTGGTGGGGGGACGGTAAGGGCTACAGCGAGGATGAGGGCGAGGTCGGTGGAGATTTTTTGAAACCCAAACAGGCGCGTGACGGCAACGTCGCGTTCATTAGACGCGTATTTGGAAGACAAATATTGACGCCGCCGCTTCTACTGCTGCTTCCACTGCCGAACTGGCTCTCGGCGCGAGAGTTGGGCCATGCGGCCGTCGGCGACGCAACGGAGGTGGCGGACGAGGCCTTGGCGAACGTGAAGATGTTCCAAGGGGCGTTGGCGAGGCACGTGTCATGCGTGTCAGGTGCGGGTTAGGAAATAGGTCTCGAATTACACGTGTGAATTCACTCACTATTCGTAAAGAAATAATCTGCTTGGCACAATATGTGCTACGTTATACCGGTACGTACTAACGTTTGATTCATTAATGGTTCTCGAATGTTATACTGTTATTGCAATAGCTGTTTGATATCCACCCCTCTTAACTGCCAATGTTTTGGGCACCAAATGATAATGTCTGTCAATCAGATAAATTACAAACTCTTATAATGGGACTAACCCTCATACCTAATATTGGCTCCAATTCTAATCTTCTTTAACTCATATTAAGCGAAAAGAATCTGTGAAATGGTGTTTGTCACAACTGTTCAGCGCCAACCAGTTAAAGAAAATCGTCTGCAGTATATGTTTGATGATTACTAAGTTATGTTTTGTTGCTTGTTTACAATTTCAGAGAAGCTAATAAATGTATTCAAAATTAAGAACTTGTAGTTCAGCATCACTTTCCAACGGCAGGCAAGAGTTAATTGTTTTATACTGCATAAAAAGTAGACAATAAATATTTTATTCATTATCTCGACTTCGTACAGAGTGCATCACATTACTACAAGGTAAAAATATTTTTCATTAATGAGATTAAGACAGTGTTTGTGACTATAATTCTCACGGGACATTATTTTTACTAAGATTTCAATTCAGAATGACCTGCGGCATAGTAGGCAATTATTTATTTCAAATACCATTATTAATAGAGGAAGTATTCATTGACTGCACATGAACGAAGATTTTTTAATTTTCGTACGAGAGAAAAAATGCTGCAAAATTATAAGTTAGCACATGCATATTTCTCTTTGAAATGCTAAAAATGTCCCTATTTAATTTTACATAAATATCAATTCTCTCTTTTTGTTTACATGTTCATAATATAAATGGGTGTACCATCGCATAATTTCGGGTAGTTGAAACACAGCTGTAGAAAACCAATGGTTGTTAAGAGGTAAAAGAACCTGCCGTCAAGGGAATCTTGTTTTACACTCCTCACTAAATGGATCCTCCACTACAGCACAAGTAGCTTGTTAAGAATGAGGGAAGAAATATCGCTGTTTATTTTCGGCAAATAGCATATTGCTAGTGTTTAGGGTGCTTGCAATGAAAGCACATTATATAGTTAACGATCTGCGGGTGGTAATATATCAAGCAAAGTAAACACCCCCAAGCTTTCCGTTCAACTTATTCTCTTTTCATTACCACAAGTTCTAAAGAATAATTAGAAATTATTTCAGAACCTGTCGCAAATTTATCAACAATTTTCAAGTATTCTAGAGTTCATTTTACTTTGCTAATATAAACAATGGTGTAATACTCAATGAAGAGTTGTTCTGCCAACTTCGACAACCGTTGACTGCCGCAGATCTAACAATATTGCTTCTGGGCATGAATTCGATTATAAACACGTCGCTAGAATAGCATGCCAACGAACGACGGTATTATTAGAGCAACTAACGTCTCTACAATTATTTAGAACAAGAGGTGGTAGCGGGTAACAAGCATTCATTCCCAATGAAGGAGCACGAAGAACTGTGACCCCAATCAATGGTTTCAAATAAGCGAACGTCTGTAGAACAATAATTACATTAATAAAAACAACAATAATAATACTAATAATAACAATAACAACAATAATGAAGAATCCTTCTTTCAGGATCTATCTACACACACACGACAGTACCAACTATTGCTTGCCAAGCTCATTTTTTTAATGAATACCAAACGTACCTATACCAGAAGCGTATTGACACTTATAATTGAGGATGGTTCATCCTATAATGTTACAAAAATCTTGTATCAACACCCTTGAAAGACAGAAATGCAGAGCAAGGAGAAATACATTAAAAAAAACATCTATCCAGGATTTTCCTGACCTTGCTATGTTTCTGGAGCATCTATAATTATCCCAAAATACCCATGATTAAAGGATTCTGAACTTTTATTTTTTGTGTCCATATCTTTGTTGTTTGTATTGATCTGTTGTAGTGTTCATGTCCAATTTGTTGAATTATTAACAATTACATTAATTACAACATTAAGTTCTTTAAATTTCTTTCCTTGCCACATCTGCAACTGAAGTAACCAGAAGAATTTCCGCATTCTGGCACCGTCTCTCATTTCTCTAAGTTTTGATCCAGTTTTCATTAAAGTGAGCCAGACTACTTTCTTAAAAAATATTAATTTTGCCTCCGGCGAGTTTTTTTTTTCTCTTGGGCAAAACAAATTGTGCCGTTAAAATGATGAACATTTAAATATTCTTGTCTACCCCTGTTTCTTAGTTTAATAAAATAATATATCATAAACCAGCAACGAATTATTTACTTGTTCAATCTCCACTCTTATCTTTTAAGAATTTGTACACATTAATAATACTGTCAGCACACAACCTCAAATAATTTATTTTAAGACAGCCATAGTACATGGTGTCCTACTGATTGCGCGCTTGAGAGTCGATGCAACGCAACCGCCACGAGGCTGCAGTGAAGTTCAAAAGCCTGCGGCAGCTGTTCGCGTGTTGACAGAGCAACACGAGTGCGCTACGGGAGCAGCGCAGGCGGGCGGTGCGAGGTGCTGCGAGCTCTTCAGGCATGTTTGGGAAGCTCCGTCTCAACAAGCGACGAGCGCTTCGTTAGCCGCAGGTAAAAGGCTCGCTCCACGGGAGCTGAGTGTTTGGGGATTCCCGAGAGAAGGATGAACGATCTGCAAGTATGATGGGTATGTGGTGTAAAGGATGGCTGACGCCTCACGTCTCTTCTATCCTGCTTCCTCTAGTGCCGTAGAGATAACGGGATGTTGGCGAGAATTACACAGAACAAATGCTTGGCATTCCAAGGGAGTTATGAAATAATGAATTGTGATTTTAGGTGATTTAGTGGTTATAGGTTATCGTTTGCCTTAGCTGCCGGCCACAGCAGTGTTTCCAACTTGTAGAGAAATTATCGTTTCGTAGAATATTTTTTAATTTTTTTAGGGTAATGTACATGGGATAATATCCTTCTTGTAAGGTTTTTCCAATGAAGACACCTATTTTAATATAACCTTATCAGAATGGCACAGTACGTTTTCGAATAGGCGCTAGCCAATGAAAAGAGTCTTCATGATTATCCCAGGTAGCTTCTACTATCGAGCTTTCTTCCTATACCTCTGTGGCCGGCTTCAGACTACTGATTACTCCCATAAGACTTCCTTTAAGATTCTTCAAACAGACGTTTCTAATATTTTTATTACGGGCTTCGTAATACGGTAAAACACAGAGCTCCTTAAGATAACATTTCGTCCCTGGCCACATAGGTCAACCGGGATGTAAACCCTGGAATCTAGACATGGATGACAAATCTGGATGAACACTACTATTGGTCACCCAGGTTTACCAACGAGAGGATAAAATATAGAAACAGTGAATGGTGGAAATGTAAGACATACTAACTTGAGAATTGAAATGCAAAGGATTCTTCTGAGGGCGTCATAGTAGAATGATTTTGTTCCGAAATCGATAATTTCCACTCCATGACACCGTAATTTCTCCTCAAGGGCGTGGCAACACTGTCAGGTGGTGACTGCTCACTCAGCAGAGTACACAAACGCGCGCGGAAAAGCACGCAATGTTAATGCTACATCGGTTGACATCCCTGATCAATGCTTCCAATCCACAAGTCTAGTAACATTGATGCCCAGCTCTATTACGATCCATCTATTACGCTTTCAAGATTTTCTTTATTACAACTAAAAACGAATTATTTGATTGGTTCTCGTCAAATGTGAACTCTATTCGTGGGGAGAGAAAACTATTTTATCTCCAAAATAACCAAATAACATGGCATTCTTTCAAATACCCCCTTAATTTAATATTTCAGTTTTTCTTGAAGGTACGAAACATTTCCGTTAAAAGAAATTAGATCACTAATAAAAATTAAGTAGGTAAAATTATACATTAAGCAAGTATTTTGTTTTGCTTTTCATTCAAACAATTTTTCTCATAAGACCGCCCCTATTAGGTAAAGTCTTAAAATCGTATACCTTGCTAGAAAGTTTTTCGTGACAAATAGTTCGTTAGGAGGTTTAAAATAGAGGCTAAATAGGTCGAGAGACAAGTCACAATATTGAACCAGATCAATTGGAAAGATTATACAAGTACTAGAAACACAATAGATTTTTTATGTATTCAACGCCAACATTCACTACACAATTTCTTGCGAAAGAAGTTACAGAAACGATCATGCAGTGCAGTTTTAAGAGCAAGGCCTACTAAATGTTCAGTGAAATAGGGTAGAGGTTACGCGGGAAGTGGAGCGACACGCAGGAGCTATAAATGCACAGGTTACAATAGGTTCACTGCTGCAGAGGTGTCTGTAGGTATTCGAAGGGGCAAAAGAACTATGCCCACGAGGAATGGAACGCGACCCTGCAAACGGTGCACACTTCATGTGCCTTAAGAAAGAGAGAGAGAGTGAGAGAAAGAGAGAATGATGAGAGAGAGAGAGAGAGATTAATTCATGAACTATTGTTCTCGAAAGATAAACAACCTCTTCTTTGTACCAAATTGTTCACGTCGCGTCGCTTAAAACAGTCGCTGTGGATTGGTGACTCCAAAGATTCTTATAATCAATATGTTGTAAAAGTCAGTTCCCAAATTCGTATTACCCTTCACCGACGTCAATAAACTAATGAGTATAATTACTTACAATAATTACAATTGTAAAATTATTGGCGTTCACTAATCTGAAAATAACTATTGTATAGACAAGAAGTCTTCAGTTTTGTTTGGATAAACGTCTTTAAGGGACAGTACATTAGATAACAAAGTTGTTAACCTGCTTCTTGATATAGTAGGTCATCGTTTACTAGAATCTTGAAGGATAAAAAAACTTCAAGAGTTATAATATTTTCAGGTAATGCAGTTTTAGTTGCAGAATTCCACAGGTATTAGAATGACGATAGAATCATGAACAACACTCGACATCACAAGGATTTCAAATAATAATAATAAATTCATAATGCTTAATGGCATTGAATGCATAATGCCAGCTTTCGAGGTTTACTTGTACTACACTGGAAATTAATTATAGATTGAAATCGTGCAAAACAACAAAAATAATAAAAAAAACAATTCGTTATATTTTCATACAATTCAATAACGATACTTGTAGAGTGATTTTTGAACAATAAAAACAAACTAAAAACTGCAATGCTGGAACGAAACATTTTTCAAGCAATACCATTAAATAATTTGCTCATCCATGCAGAACCCGCTCGCGCTTTGTACATAACTCACCCATTGCAAAGTATTATAAAGCTACTTCCAAATATTTTAATTAATATATGTACAATATTCCTTAACGATTTTCAAATATTCCATATTCATTTGTGAGTCCAAACGCGAAGACCCACAGGAATCCCAAGGTGCAATGTTAAAATTTATTGTGTTTATTATAATTAAAAATATGACACTTTTGTGTTTTATCACTGTGACTTTTTAATTGGCATCGGGTCTACGTTCCCTAATGTTTCACCAATTTTATTTTTTACGTGTTTTTTTGTTTTAATTGACTGTTCCTTTGTCATTTTCATGGACTTGAAAAGGGATCGCAAACTGCATCCGAAACGCGGTGGTATTTTTAATTGGAATATAACGTAATATCAACATCCACCAACACCTGTTATCGACGAATTAACCACCCACGACCAATTTGTTAATCAAAAATCAATCTACTGGTTCTGGAGTACATCGTAAGTAAAACCCAAGTGCACGTACCGCGAGAGATGGCTCAGGGCATCAACTGATTGCACTGCATGCTCTGACCGGGAGGTTCTAGGTACGAGTCTCAATGGTTTCTCCGATCAACACGAAGCGAATGCCGGAGCAGTACCCTACCAAACGTGCCACGGAACGCGCGCGCTGTGTCTTATCTCTTCTTTGTACTATCCTCTCCCCTTACACACACACTCACTCTAACACTCACCACACTACCACGCATAGAGCTTGTCCCAGCTGGAGCGATACCACGCGGGTGGGAGATATCTAGTTGGAGAAAACCCCGCTAGCCAACGGTAGGTCGACGCCGGATCTCACCATACAGCAAAGTGAATATCACCACCACCTCCCGAGCAACTATACGGTACTACACTTACGGGACTAATGATTCTGGTAGTTGCCGTGCCCGGAATCACTAAAACGATCAATCAAACCAAGTGCCCGTTCCTGCCGGCTGTGGCGCACGCGGCGCGAGCCCGAGATGAGCAACGAGCCATAACAACGAGCGCGCGCGCACGGGAGGGGGCGCTGGCGCTGGCGGTGGCGGTGGCGGTGCCCTGCTGCTCGTCCGCCGCTAACAAGCACGCGGCGCGGCGCGGCGCGGCGCGACGCGGGGTCCATTCGTCTCGCGACCGCCGCCATCCGTCACGCGACGCTAAGGGCCTGCGCCGCCCCGCCCCCCGCTGCCCCTGGCCACGAGACGCAGATTGAGACGGCAGGGAAGGGGGAGGGGGAGGGGAGGGTTCGGAGGAGGTGGAGGATGAAGTCGGGAATCAAAGATGGGAATGAAAAAGAAAGGGCGAACAGAAGGAGAGAAGATAATGAAGAGATGGCACCGGGAAGGACTGAGAAATTAAGAGTGATAAGAGTAAGAATGAAAGAATCGAATTAGATGATGATGAGAAGAAGATAATTCATAGAGAAATTACTAAGAAAAAGAGCCGAGAACAGGAAAACCAAGAGTGAAGTTGAGGAGTGGGAGTGGAGATAAGATAGGTAGGAAAGGACGTGGATGCGAAGAGGAGAAACGAGAGAGATAAATGAGGAATAACAATTCGGGGCAAGAGGTGAGAAGTGAAGTAGCAAGATGAAACAGGTTAGAAGACGAGATATAATATGAGGAGAGAGTACTAGAGACGAAAGAGGAGAAAGATTATGAGAAAGAGGTTGAAAAGCAGGAGGACGAGCATCATGAAAGGAAGAAAATTAACGATAGAAAAAGAGGAAAGAATTGAAGGAGAGGAAGAGGGTACCGTACTGGTTGAAACTCAGTTGCAAAAGAAGATACAATTGTGGGCACAGGTGACGCAAGTAAATATCGTAGAGGATTCAGCCAATCAATATATGATAAAATGTATAAACGTTGTATTTTTTACATATAATTTGGCAACAATGAAAGAGGAGTTGTGATACGCGCAAATCAGTCATATTTTTTCATTGTAATTAAGCGCCAACCCCTTGAATCAATGGCTCATTAAAACACACACTGCCGAGAACAATAACGGCCTCGATCCATGTCAAGAGGTTAGGTAACAATAGTGGATAATAGCAATCCTGGTGAGCACAAATGATTTCCTGAAATGTTAACAGAAGCTAATCCGTGTACTTTGAACTCAGATACTAAAAGAACTTAACAGAAGATTCTAAACATTCTATTGCAAGAATGAAGATAATGGTTTAATAATGGAGTAAATTATATAACAATTTTCCAATAAAAAGCAATATTATTAATTTAACATGATTCATTTTGCCAATTGCCTTCGATTCAATTTTCCTATCATAGTAACTGATGACTCTCCATCAGTTTCCACATACAACATTTCACGGCGTATCTTACATTTTTCGTTCGGGGCGCATCTCCAATTAAGTAACAACCCCTTCGCCAGCATCCTGAGCATTAATCGTGAACAGCGGGGCTTCCAGACAGTTGACACATTTACCGCATCGCGACGGGCGCAAATGACACGTGACCGTTTGCGCTCCCCGCACGCCGCCATGCGTCATCCGGAGGAATTAAAATACTCGGCCTGTCAGCCCGCTCCGGAGCTTCCGGGGCGCTTTGGAAGCCCTTCGAGGAGCTGAGGCAGCTGCCGGGCACGGCTGCAGAGGGTCTTGGCTGCAGAGGGCACGACGAACAACAGAAATACGACTTCGCTGTAATGAATGTCTTGGGAAAACGGCAGTGGTGAGCGATAACTGTTGTTTAACTGGTACACTGAGCAAAATACTTTTTTGCAGCCAACAGATTCCTGTAGTATGCTACTTACTGTTCGTTTAATAAAAATCAGTCCGAACTGGTATTCTGTTTGTTGTATAATTAACATGGATGTTAATTATATAACTGCACACACAATTCATCGAATCAGGAATCTGTTCGATCTAGTATTTCGTTTTTTATACAAACACGTTCATTCCAGTGTTGATAACGTTATATCGAGTTATGCAGCGTAACGTTGTGTAGAGTAACGAGATATACACACATTTTCCCCAGTGTCCGATATGACACAAACGGGTCTTAGTTTAAAAACTAACAGAATAGCAGCGCATACTTTTATTTCACGCTAAGATGTTTTGTAGAATATCAAGCTATACAACACTAATAAATTCAGTTAATTTAATGAGTTATCTAAAAATTGGAATGTTTGGATGTTACTATTTGCTCAAATTTATAATACACACATCTCCTAAGAAGTTATTAAAAAGAGTTGAAATGTGCAGAAATACGCAATTTCTTTGCTTACTGCGTTTGTAAAATTATAGTTCCACAATTTATCATGGTTCTTACGTAATGTGATTTTTTTGTTCTTTCCTAGATCATCGGATTTAGTATATCGTTCTTCTCTGAATATTTTCTGAATAGTGTTGTTTGCACAATGCCTGAAGACTTCGTAAAATTTCTTTGTTGTTGCTACGTAATATTGAAAATGTAATAATGATAAAGTATCTTCGAATATATTTTACCAGCGTTATCCACACAATTGGTGAAACGGATAATATTATGAAATGGATATATTCTATGAGATCTGCTTACGTATGTTTAAATCCCTAAATTTTCGCAATCAACAGTGCCTTTCAGGATAAAACAATAACAGTGGCATTGTAGAAGTGAATCATCTCTCTAACCACATCACTTTAATTCCTGTACTTACAGATTGGTTACGCAGTATTTTCATTCAGCTCACGGCACTTCCATGCCAGAGCCAGAGAATAAGGCTTAAGCTGGCGTATCTCTGTCAGTACTAGCATATTTTCAACGAGAAAAAGTGTCTCTGACAGATTATTGCGTCATTGCGGTTAAAAATCTCAGTCAGGTTATTGTGACATTGCCATGCATGTTTCTATAAATATAATTACGCCAAAATTGTTGTTATAAAATGTGCAAAAAAGATTTAATAAAACATGGCGAGTTTTAAAACTTTCGCTTCGAAATAATCGTCAATCCGAACTTGTTTCTCCTACTTATGACATGCGACCTAACTTCACCAACACCATAATTTGTTGCAATAATAACCTACTAATCATAAATTGTCAAACATTTAAATTTATTAGGTACTGTAAGATTTGCAGAGTTTAGCCAAACAATAACTCTTTATTGAAGGGACAAAAATTATGAGTTATTTCATTATTAAAATAAACGCATAATACATTGTCGCGAGACACGACACATATCCCTGAAGCTTCCAAACTGTAAGAACGGAAACAGCATCTACATAAAATCAGATCACCAAATACGCGCAAAAACAAAAGCAATAGAAACGAAATAAAACGCGAACTGCTATGTATCTTGAAATTCTACATTCCACATTAGCCCTTCGCTCCCACGCATACACGCACCACTTCCGATCAGCTTCGTCTCTCCCCACGCCGCGTAAAAAGAGCACCCACATGAATGTCGAGTGTCCAGCGCGTTGGACGAAGGTCCATCAGCGAGCGGCCACAGCCCGGGGAAGGGGCTGCTGGCAGACCTCCCACGCGGAGAAAGGAGGGCGAGAGGGTCACAGGCGGGCGAGGGGGCGGGAGCCCCTCCCCTTTTCTCGCCCTCGTCGGCTCCGCTACTCTTCCGGTGGCCACCGCCGCTCTCGCTTGACGTGCATTCTCGAATGTGGAACGTCCTCTTGAGCCACAATGTCAGAAATGGCATTAAATTTAATGCAGATTAATGTATTGCGCAAGAAACTTAATGTAACCAGGTACATTAAAAAGAGCTTAATATATTTGTATCTGAAATTTAATGTACAAGTTGAAATCAGTGTAGATTTAATGAAGAGGTTCTCCCGTTTCCCCTGCCTTTCCTCGTTCATATCGTATATTCAAATTCACCAGTCCATCAAGATTGTTGATTCCTTCCTTCCAGATACGAGTACAAATCTTTGATTCTTGCATCTTAATGTATATGCGTACATTAAATTCAAAGTGCGTCCATGATAATTACTTTAACGGACATTTCATTAAAGTGATCCGGACATTTATGACAGTGCACAGCTTCTGTTGTGTGCGTTCAACGTGTCGTGAAGTTATCCTAATACCAGCGCTCAATTCGCAAAGAAATCTAAATAGCAAGAGCTACAGAGATCAATTAATACATGGTCACGTGCTCCGAATGAATGAGGAATATAGCGGAAAATCGCAGAGAATTCTCACCCACCGTCGCATTCTACGCCTTAAACAATACAGATATGATCTGTAAATCTGTTGGTCACTTTCTCCATTTACCATTTGATCACTCTATTCCTTCGCGCTTCCCCAGCAATTCTGCTGTGTCTACCAGGGCCCTGGGTTCTCCGCTTATAACATTGCCTATGGAAAGTGTTTTCCATTGTGTCTTTTTGTTTCTCCCTTTCTCACATATTCCCTCCTCCTTTTCCACACTCATTTTTCTCTTCTCTACCTCTTCCTTTTCACCCGTTCTCATCCGACTCTTCACATCATCCCACTTTCCTCCTCCCTCTCCTTTCCTCTTTTCTCCTTTCCTTCCTCTCTCCTTCTCTTGTTCCCTTTCTTATTTCCTTTCCCCGTCACCTCGCTCATTTCTTTCTCCTTCTTCCCCACTCAGTCTTGCAACTCTAGTTCCTCTTTCTTTTGTTCCACCTCCTTGCCTTCCCTCCACTTCCTCCCTTTCATCCACATCTTTCTCCATTTTAATTTCATCCACCCCTACCTCTTCTCCCCCTCCTCTTTTTCCTTTCTCCCCCATCCTCCGACGTGGTCGCCGCCGCCGCCGCCGCGCCCTTTCGGACTCCCCCTCCCGCAGTCTCGTTCCGCCTGTTAAAGAGCCCTAAATTCAAATTCCGAGGCCCCGCCCGCCCACTCGCCCGGCGCCGGAGGCCCTGCGGTGTGAACACAGGGCTGCACTTGCCCGCGCGCTCCCGCCCGCCACGGACCACCCACTTCTCCGAGCGCCCATAATTCGATGCGATGAACAGAACCTCGACGCGGCGGAGTGCGGCTCGGCTGCGCGGACACAGAGCCGTGGCCGGCCCCCTCTCTGCGAATTTCGCTGCCGGTATTCGAAATAACAATGAGGATTTAAGATTTACAAAGTTTATTTTTAAAAATGTTTAACAAACCATTCACTTTGCTCGCGGTTTAATACTGCCAATAACGATAATTTTCGCACTAGAAAAATGCCCTAATTATTTTGACTTATAAATTCTGATAACTCCTTAAACACTTTAGAAAAAAACACGATGAACATGACTCATCAGAATCTATTCTTAATACAAAATTACGGCTAACTCTAATATCAATAATGCCAATTACCGTCTATTTTAATCTCTGGCATTTCGAGGTTAATACCGTTTTCATCTAATGTATACCGTTTTCTCGCATATATTTTATTAAATAATCATATGTGAATCAATTATCAGCGCAAATTTACCAGCATTTCGAAATATGGAAAATTAACGGCAATGATATTTCTAACAGCAAATACATAAATAACGCGTATAAATATTTTGAGTAAACTTTTTATGATTCATTACAAATCTTCATTACGCTTGGTTAAGCACGAAACAGTATCCTTATACGCTACACTCAATATACACACAGCAAATGGTGGGAGCCTCGAACAGATCATAACAGGAATGGAAATCGGAAAACATATTTTCCGCGTCATTTACAAATTTCCATGGTCAATTAGGGAATAATGAATTGCTGCGGCAGAAACCCCCGACGCACCGCGACCGCGAAGGACCCCCGACCGCAGCGCAGCTGCCAACCAGGTGGCGCGGCCGGTCGTGGGTCTCTGCCATGATCCGGGGCCGAGAAGGAAACCCATGTGAGAGCGTAGGCTTCCGCGGCCGGAGTCAGTATTTACTAGGCTGTCCGGGTAATGCATTACGCCCTGAGGAAGGTCGCAGAATGGCGACCGAAACGTCGGCACCTTCGCCGTGGACGCGGCGTCACCCGGACAGCCTAGTAAATATGGAAACGCATGTGACGGCACGCACGGAACGGTCACCGGCAAGTTCGACAGCGCGGAGGAGTGACGTCATTGATGCTGAGTTATATTGTGCATGCGCCTTATCTTAATATTATTGTATTTAATTTGTTTGGTTTTGTGTTTCTGCTGAAGATGTTATATTTATAGTGTGTGCTATTTATAATTATTTCGCACTAAAAAATCCATGAAGGACTGTGAGTGCACAGTTTCTTCGCATGACTTTACAAATGTGTCAACTTATTTGTCTAAACAGATTGCAAATAAAAATATATTTTAAATTTTTTTAAAGTGATTAAGACGGCGGTTAATGAAAAGGAAAGAGCCGCAGGAGAGCCAGAGACAAAAGGATAAGAGGAAAAGCATAAGATAAATCGAAAAGGTAAAGGATCACATAGCTGATTGCCGTATTCAGACGATTTGCCAGGCTTCAGCGCGACTTGCACGTACCAAATGGACATAACCCTGAACAGACTAGTGGTAGTCTGCCTGAACGTTATGGATCTACTAGGTAAACAATAACGCCGATTGTACTCACGACACAGAGATAATCAGGCGACAGAATGCTTGGGACGATTGTCAAAATGTTTCGTTTGCGGCAGATAGAATAGCTACATGTAACTCACATGTTGAAAGGGGCAGCCGCGAAGGAAACGAAAAGTGATGGAGCATAAAATAAGAGAAATGATAAAATAAAATAGTGGGAACCAAAGAGTGGCAAGAAGAGGAATGGTATAGGAAAATGCTACAAGAAGGAATGGGAGCTTGAGAGAGGACGGGAAGGAAGAGCAGGAGAGGCGAAAGATGGGAAGAAAGAGAGAAGGGTAATAACAGAGGAAAAGAGCGAAGAAGGAGCAGAGAATGAGAGGACAAAGAGTGTAATAATAAAGAAGGAATGTGGAATGAGAGATAGGGATAAAAGGAAGATTGGAGGAAAGAGAAAAGATCAAAGATCGAACGAAGAGAACCATATAGGGCAAGAGGGAGGGGAGTGGGAGAGACGATGGTAGGGTGCAAGAGGGGCGAGGGCGGCTGCGTTCTCATGCGGGCACCTCGTTTGCAGGCCGACGACAGCCCACGGAGGAAGCTGGCGGAAGCGGGAGGGCGTCAACAAATAGACCTTCTGCCCTCTCTCCACACCCGTCTAAAATTCATTTCAAAATGGCCCGAACTCACTTTCAAATTTCTCGGGCTGACTGGGATTCTTGACTAACTTTGGAGGTACCATAGCCTAACATGTTTCGCAATGTTTGGGTCGTGAAACGGCGGAAGATTACGTGTTTTCATTGAATTTAAGGTGTACGCCGAGAGTCCATTGTAGTCTAAAACCCTATTAAAAAAATGTACGACCAGTCAAGCTAAAAGCCACTCGTAACCCATGTAATTAATACTAATTAGTAACATTTCTTATGTTTAAACCTTCCACTTCATTTGTCAAAATCAATCCCGATATTTCAAAACCAGTTGCGAGGTTTGCTCCAACATAAGATGGTTTCTCATATTTCTCGTGACCTTTTTTGTTCATCCCAATTACGTGTTTATCCACTCCTGGTAATGTATCTTCGTATATGTATGTTGACATTTATAACGCTACTTAATTATGTCATTCGATCGTAGGATTAATATTTTCTGCTCATTGAATTTCATCCAATTACGAGTCCTCATAAAGAGCGCAATTAATGAAATCGTTGACATTTTTAGTACATTAGTAGCAAATTGCAAGTGAACCAACAAGAATGATAATTTTCAGCGAGTGTAACGTCGCATATTTATCACTGTATGCTGACTTACTGCAGTGACTTAAAGGCAATTTGAAAGACTTGATTCATTGATGTATTTACATTTTTCAAAGGGGATAAAACCTATTAACTTTGCTACTAAGAACTTTGATCCTCAAATGGCATTGAAATCAATGCTTTGCAAACGTCAAACTACCAACTTAAAGCGAGAAAACACAACTAATTAGTAAGTCATATTTCATACGAATTAAAGAACATTTTTCATTATATATAAGTAAATTCTAAACATTTTTATGACATGATTTTATGCGATACATGCAACTACCAAATGAAATGAGAATGTTTATTAAGTTTGCATTATTCCCAGAAAATAATTATTGTTGAGGAAATGAAATGTACGAATAGGAGATAAGAAGTTGATTCGTTGGGTAGTTTTGCTTTTACGATTGTGCCAAATACGAAATGAAATACAAATAAAAAATAAAACAAACAAAAGCAAAACGAAATCGAAGATTTTTAAGTTTAGCCAAAAACAACGACCAAGATTGGAGGGTGAATGTCATTATGAAATCAGAAAATGAATACGTAAGCGAAACACAGGTGCAAATTTGCAATTGCGAAGGGGGAATGTGAAAGTGAGATAATATATTAATATTCAATTGTATGATGACATTTCAAAAGACAAACGAAACTGAATCTTCAAAAGACAAATAAGAATTAAGGGAAATAGATTTGTTCTCACGAAATCATATTTACTATGTAGGAACTTCGTATATATGCGCTACTACACCACATTCGCCGATATGTCTCTTCCACTTGTCATTCATCACTTGGCGTCTTTTCAAAGCCACTTCGCGAACTCTGGAGAACTAGTGGAACTGGCGCGCAGCACTCCGGAGTTTCTTAATCCTTCCAGCGCGTGGCATCACGGAGAAAGTCCAAAAATGTACCAAATTTAAACATTAGCATTTTCAAAAAAATAAAAGGAAAAAGTACCCAAAGCTTAAACAAAGAGTTTTCAATTAAAAAATAACAAACATAGTATATGTTCACGATTAGAATAAAAATACGAAATATAGGAACAATAACATTTACGAAATACTAAGTTACCCTATATTTATAACCGTCTGCTAACAGTTGAACAGCGCTCCCATTAGAGTTTTATTATATTTCATAATGACACACGTATTGTTAAGGACTCATAACCTTTTTTAGTGAGGAATGTCAGAGAGATGTAATAGAATTTGTAATAATAACTGCAAATATTTCTAATAATTAACAACTCTATTCAGCTATAAATGTTTGTTACACATAATTTTCAACATCACTATGAACAATAATCTACATATTTTTGTAAACGTAACCGGAGCAATAAAGCAAAATTCTTTGGACAAAAAGGAAATTTTAGAAGAACTTCAAACCTAATTACAATTCAAAAACTATTCTGAGGTGAAAAGGATAGCGGAGGACAGAATGTCACGACGGCAGCGACAAGGCACATTTTTGCCGGTAGGATGATGATGAACCGTAACATATTTACAATGCCTGATGCCAACACCAAATCAATAAAACACAGTCGTTTTTATCGAAACAAAAATATTTTGCATCAAGTTGTTGGTAAAAGTAGACAAAATGTCACGGAAATTACTCCGGGAATGTCGTATATAAAATATTTAAAATGCACGTTTTATAAGGACATCACAATGATATGAATAGGCTATCCCTTTTCTACCACAAAGCATTATCTGAGTCAATAGTGCCCGTATCAAACTTGTTTCATTAATAACCATAATTAAATATTTTATTGTATCCATTCATGAAGAAAAAAATTATTAAAAACCGATTATGTCCAGCCAAGTCGAACCACACGTTGCCTGCGCACATCTTGAAAATTGTGCCTCCTAAGCTCCTATCTTGATATACATGTGAAATTAAATTGAAATTTGCACATTTTTAGCAATGTAATAGTACGTGTCTAAGTGTTTCTGTTTTTTAGTTACAGCTCAGAAAAAAAATAATGCTAACCCACGCCCAGGGCCGAGGCTACGTGATATAATGCACAATTCAGAGCCTGACCATTTACTGTTGGGTTCCTGTTCAAAGTTACTTTCTTGTTTAAGTCCACAATGTTCGCACGGGTCCATCTACAGCACTTCATTCGAAAACTTGTCTTGCTACGCAGGAACTCCGATGCAGCACTACAGACCACAATACCACAACCCGAACCGCAGCTTCACATCACGACATTTCCGCTTCCGCCAATGCACCTTCCGCGTCATCCCTCACGTCTTTTTTCAGCCGCGCCGCGTCGTGCCGCTTGCAACCGGATTCCAGCGCATCGGAGTTTCCGAACTCCCCCGCCACGCCATGTGGCAACGCGGCGGCAGGAACAGGGGGACGGGGGGACGGGGGGACGGGGGAATGGGGGAGCGGAGGCCACGAGGCGGCCGTCGTCGTGGCGATGATCGACGCGCCCATATCCGCCTCCGAATAGAGGGGGGGGGGGGGAGGGACATCGATCCGATCGCTTGCGCGCCCGCAGCCCCGCCCACCCGCTTCCGGTGCTCCTCCGAGGCGGTGGACAGCCAGCGCGTTGGGGTTGCCTCTGGGGAACGGGGCTGGGTTTCGGGCCATTGGATGGACTGTCTGGCGTGGAAACTCGTTCCTGCGGTCACTGTTTATTAATTGGAAAACATTACTTATAAGGTCGTCCTCCTGTAGGAAGGACAATCATCCTTTTGTAGGTTCTAACCTTTCTCGAAAAGTGGTTTCCTACCAGTCCTCCTTTTCGATATTGCAAAACTAATATGCTAATCTCTGTATTCAGAGATGACACGCCGATATGTTACGCATCTTGTGACGGTGCAGTTCGGAAAGATGCGATTAGTGTTGATAGAATGGCGGAATTCTCGCTGTTTTCAGTAGTTTCACGTTCAGTATTTGTCAAAGGGGAAATCAATTTTTTATTTGTTATTCAAGGTCGCATCTACTTCTAGGTCATTAGCGACCACTATTGCTTGTAACGGCATGGTACCTGTGAGGATGACACGATATGATGATAGGGGTGTGTGTGAAAAGACGAACACAATACAACCATGCCCGAGGTGGGACTCGAACCGGCGATCCTTCTGTCCGAGATCGCCACGGCACTACTGTTCTTAGCTCAGCCACCGGATCGACAATATTGAATGTTGAAACTGTAAGTGCAGTACTTTTCGTAAATTTCAAGATTAAGAATATTTCTTCGTGTTTTATAGCATTAAATGACCTGCTCTCCACCAGCCTGGGACCAACTTTATCCCATATTTATCTCCACACCCGTATTTATTCACGTGTTCCACTCGGTTACCAGCAACGCCACCGAAGCGGAGGGACTTGGGGAGTGAGGATGGTGGTGGGGGAGGTGGAGGAGGAGGCAGGGCTGGGGAGCAGAATCCGGAGCGCGTTCTGGAGCTCTGGAGAGACGGGCAGACGCGTATATTTATGGGCTCTGAGGCCTGTCATCGGGACACGACCCCGCTGACTGATACGCGCACGGACGTGTTCCTGATTCACGCCTGAGGTTAGTGATCTGCATCTAAGGCTTCGGGAAGGCGGGAACTGGTGGAGATCCTGGAGGAAACCGAGCGTGTATAACAAGCGTATCAAACAGCAGGCCAGAGGATGGCAGCGATTTTAGATAAAGAAGTATACAACCTTCTGTTAGTAATAACCATAACAAATATTTTTTTTAAGAATAAAGTAGGTTGATGTGTATTTGTTAAAGTAGGGAAATAATCTTTATACGTTTACCACTAGCCCGGCATAAATGTTACAGCAACAAAATAAAGTTGATATATGACGACATTATCTTGACATCGTGAGCACCACGCCAAAACTTCATAAGCGCAAAAAGCTTCTTGAGAGGAAAATGCAATTTAAGGTTTTAAATATGCCTAAAGAATCAAGTCTCTTAAAGATAATTACATAATCGTCTAACATAAACGTCTCATATGCAACACTTAACTTGAAAATTTCTGTTTTTCAGCTTCAATTGACCATTCAAATGCATTCTTCTGAAAATAAACTTTTATGGTTTTGGCGAGGTACCAACAACATATATTACCTTCCTTTGATTTAAAACTTTTGGGTTGTTTTTATGCTTACTAAAAAAGCATGTGCTCATATATTGCATATTCATTATTTATCTCCTGTCTCCCAAGACAAAAGTTTTGTGAAGCTCAAAAGGTAAAACAAGAATGTTAAAAAATAATAAACTTTAATGCGTATGACGCAATTTTACAAACCACAATCCAAACTCTGTATTCATTTCACTTAAAATCATTTTCTTGCGCCAACAATGTTTGTAGGTTTTTTCTCCAAAGTATTGAAAAATTTGAGATTTTGAGAACAATTTTTAATGGGACAGGCATGGAATTTGTGGGAATTTTACAAATAAGCTTGTTTCTTTATTTCAACAAAAAATCTAATTGAAGACATCACAGAAACAGTAAGTTCGAACAACATTCTCCTGAGTTGAAACGAACCCGAGAACAAGCAGCCCAGATGAGACCTTTGAAACGACCATCACTGTACGACCTCTGTCGCAAAGACGCTTTCCTCTTTAACTTGTTTGTTTGTCTTACATTATTCAGGAACGCAAACACTCGGTAAAAACGGAACACGGAAGAAAGGAAGGTCAACAGCGGAGACAAGAGCTACGTTAAGGCGGATTAGAGAGGCGATGAAGCAGGACCTGCTTTGCGTTGCTCGGAATGGAGGAAGTGTAATTTTCCTTCAAAAACACAAACAAGCTTTTTACTTTCATATTTTGCACGATTTGCTGGTAAGTAAGCACACTAAGGCAAATGTTCGAGGTTCATTTTCTTTTAAACTCCTTCTTTAACTTGTTTCATTAAGAGAGTACATCTAAATAATACGAAAACGCATTACGAAGTCTAAACTTGGATTCCAAACGAGTCCAAATGAATATCACAGATACTCATCCTCTATGATTTATCGTGATTTACTAACCTTAAAATTAAGGTTAATCAAAAATGAACGCGAATCGTAGATAATGATGGTTGTTATTTGGTCAAACATAGGATTTCGTGTACAAGAGATGAAGTGCGAATGACTTCACGGATGCATTTTTGAAAATAATACATATTAACGAGTTGTTAGCAAGCATCACAATTCTAAACTTTAAGAACGCGTCTAAACACGCGTCTAGTCCAATTATATCAGTTCATAACATTTTAAAGACTCTTGGCTTCAGCATAACACCCCAGATCCCAAGGGAAATAACCCAGAAAGCATCTTTCAAATCTAACCAGCCAGCTCGTTTCCGACAACGTAGGCAAAATCGAGGAAAGAGAAAGAGACGGCAGAACCGTGTTCCGTGTGACAAGTGGGAAAGCAGAGCGACGGGAGATGGCGCGGAGTCTCACAGGATCAAGGGGCGCGGCGGCTGACAAATGCCGCGCGACGCACGTGATCTCCTTCCGTCGCCGACGGCGGCTGAGGCTGTCGGGGCAGCCACGGGACAGCGACGGGTGATCCCTACATGTCAGGTCCTTTCACTGACGTAACGCGCGCTAAGAACGAGGAGAGATGCTTTTTTTTAAATTTAATTTTTGAATTTATTATTACTATAATAATAATAATAATAATTATTATTATTATTATTATTATTATTTTACGGAGGCGCTTCGAGTGATAAGACTGAAACATTAATTAAAGTAAAATCGTGACCATTCCTTTCATAATGTTTCAACGTCAGTAAACTATTCATGAGGCATCTCGTAGCGTAATGCCACGATTTTAACGTACCACCTTCGATGCTATTGCTCATTTCTGTTAAAAGAAGAACCAGTCCTACATGGGACCATCGTCAATTAAATAATCCTCTCAGCAATTCACGTGTTCACAAAAAATTACGATCGGATTCTAGTACGTCAAAGTACCAACCAGCAATAGACATGTTTGTTCATCGAGAAATTGGGCCATGCTCACCTCTCTACTATCGTTGGCATCACCTTCCTGGTCACTACCATCTCTCCACCTCCACCTGGTCTATCATCAGACTGGCTCCGACTGCTCAGGTCAATCTCGAACTGGCTCTACAATTTCTTAAGTTCTCTGTCATCTTTCCTTATCTTGCGCTGCTCTCTTCATTTCTATGCAACTTTCACACACCCCTTTAGCCTACTGTCGCATCGTATTTTGTGTCTGATTTTTGTTTTGGATTGAAGATCAAGAAATGCCCAAATGTGTCCGACCGAAGAAGTTCTAATTTACCCCGTTCCATTCTTTAGATCAGATTGTCCCTCAAGTCTGTAGAGCGAGGTTTTTGTTCTTCAAGGTGGAAAGCAATTTACTTGACTAAAACGCTGTATTTCTCGTTGCAGCGCTTAGAAAATATTTCCTACATACGTGACTGCCTGTTAATCGCTTAACACTATTCGGGTGTTTTAATATATTGAACATGTATTGATAGATCGTCGAGAGATGACCGAGAGATTGAGAGATGCCAGCAGAAAAGTTTTTTATTCAGGGCGAGATATCGTATAGTGGAAGGAGAGGGGCTGGATTACTCTTGCGAAGCGTCTTATGAAAGGAAATGTTCCATCTACTAGAATCGTATGGAGTGGCTCTGGGATCTGCTAACTACGGCTGACAATCTGAGCTTGAATTGCCTTCCGTACGATGTTTATATACACAGTTTGACACACCTACAAGCACACACGTTTGCACCAACGTATCATCCGTTCGACCATATGAGCTTGAATCGCCCAGTGTATCTAATACGTGCGAATATTAGTGTGACACACCTACAATGACACACACACAAACAATTTTATATAGTTTTAATCCGCAAGACTTCTATAGATTTATAAGGATAGAGAGGTTTTAAATATTAAAAAAATATTAGTTGGAATTTTCTCTTTCTGTTACGATTTTGCCAAGAGTATTGTGGATTATTTAGAGCAAAAATCATATTCAACAAGAAAAATAGATTTCAATACTTACGTATCATACATCATCTTTTATACGTCTATTTAATCTCGTGAGGTTGATAATGGTCACTTACCTGTAACAAAAGTAAAGGACATGAATACAATTTTAATGTACAAGTGCACAAAATATAATTTCAAACAAGTAAAATTGAAATGAATCAGATAATTAAAATTGAAGGCTCCAAATACCATACCTGAAACGAGAGCCCTCAAAAACATTTTCAAATTAAAATGAAAACAAACTTTTCATTAATTCACAAAATATAAACAAGAGACACAATTCTGCTCCAGCGCTCTCGACATGCATTTCATTTTCCCTCGCTTCATTAAGCAAGAGCAATTTCAGCAGCTTACACGGCAAAGAGCACCCCTATCGCACGAAGAGGAAAACGTGGAGACATGTCAGTTATGTTCTAATTGCCTGGACTGGGCAACGAGCGGTCCAAACACTCCAGTGTTATCACGTGTTTGTATCACGTGTGCGTCCCCGCCGCTCGTCTGTTTACATTCGTTCCAGAAGAGTCTAATCTCCTCCAGGTCGAGTAGCACTTGTCATCTTTAAGCTTTTGGTACGCACGCACCAGATGTCGACTTCGGTTTATGGGCCAGGCAAGGGAAACGGTGTCGAAATCTCTTTCTCTCTCCTCTCCCTTTTTCTCTCTCTCCCCCTTCCCTCTTTCTCTCTTCCTCCCCCTTTATCTTTCCCCCTCTCTCTTTCTCTTTCCCTTCCTCTTTTCCTCTTTCTCTTCTTCTCTCTTTCTTCTTATTGTCTTTGTTCTTATTGTCAAACGAGAGGGCAATGAGTGGTCTCAATCTTAAAAAGGTAGTCCATTGCTTTCAGTTCCTGTTTCGGCCTTCTCTTTACTGGTTTGGGGAGTGTTCTTACATTCTTACAATGCCCATATTGTGTGAAATGATGACAATTATTTCGCAGAATATTTTGAATTCCGTATGCAATATAGTAATCATACTATGAAATGGTTCAATAAAACCATATAAAGAAGTACGAACGAATGCTCTCGAAATCTCACAAGTCAATTTGGATGCTCTTTGTACAAAACAAATCTGACTGAATACACTCCGTGAAAACTCAGCCACGAAACAGCAGCCGGAAACCCAGGACACAAATGATCAGAGCAGCCGTAGTTTAAAATCCCATCCAGCCAAGTAACTGCAGAAGAAAATACGTCCGATCGAACACAGTAGAGATCGGATCTAAACTCGAAACCAGAATCTCCTGATTACGCACCTTTAATTGCTGACACTCAACTTCAAACGGTACCGCATCCAGTTAACTTTTATTACGACCATTCAAAGAGTCTTCTCTCCTATAAATCAAGACGCAGTTCGGCTTTAAGGTGCTCGTACACATGCACCAGATGTTGACTGGTTTGTGGTGTATTCATAGGAGACGGGGCGGGCGAAGAGGGTATGCCGCAGCGCTACAGTAAATCACAGAGTCTACGATTATTGATGGTACTAGAAATAGAACAACTCAATTTTGTGTGTATTGTGGTCATGGCACCGAAAAGAAAGAAAAGAAAAGACAGCCATGTTGAAAATAGGTGGAGAAAGGCTAACTGAATCCTAAATAATTGAGAGAGGATCAGCTAAAAGATGCTATGAAGAACACAGTAGAATAAGTTTTTTTTTTATTGGGGTGAAAAATATGATTTGCTGTGTAGGTAAAGATCATATAAAAAAGCACCGTGTTTTTAGGAATAAAAAATAATGAATAAGTGCAGATGAAGACACACATAGGAAATCTGTGTTTCAGTTAAATAAAGTAAACAGGAAAAACGAAAAATACACATATGTGCCCTGTTAAAACTCCAAAAACTGTCATGTCTGAGAAAGAACGTGATGTGAATTACAGGGCTGTTCTCTATCGAGATGATACGGAGATGTAACAAGCTACAAGAAGCAGAAATGGGTATATTAGGAAGAAGACAATGTTAGTAGGTGCGCGCGATTGTCCAGCGGTCTCTCCTGTTGAAATTCACTGAAAAGTTACTTACATTTTTTTCTAACTTAACATAAACTTAAACATACCACATTAGGCACATAGGAATATTGTGACGCGTATCTCTGCTATCAACTTATTAGGTCAAACCCTACATATTAATATTTTTAAAACGGTCCAATAAGAAAATAAAAAACACCTGACATGTCACATTCATATTTTTCATCCCAAAACATTGCGTTCTAAACTTGGAATATTATATTTCATCAGTCAAAATAAAATAACGTACATAATGCATTCATTATTTTTAGTGTTGAACGGACTTTGTGAGGCTGCGTAGGATGCAACAAAAAGCAAGGCGAGTAGCAAATTAGCCAACCGCTGGAAGAGCCTAACAAGCGAAAAGCGGCTGTCGCCGTAATGTGCAGCTCGTGAACGCCAAGGCCCTTGCTTCAACGCGGAGGCAAACTCACGGGCAGTATAATGGCCGTAAAGCGAACAAGCCAACCGCAGCCACACACTTCCAGTCCCAGTATAGAGAGGAGCGCATTCCTTTACACCGCCATTTTATATCCAGTTGTTTACGGTATCGTGTGTCTTGGAAACCTATTTACAACTGCAAAACTAATATTACCGGCGCTCGAAAATATCCATTAAGCATTTAATTGTGATAATTTTCTTTCAAACGGTACATTCTGTATGGTGAAGCTCTCATGTGAAAAAAATACTAAATGCTGGCAACTGCTCTCCAGGTTGGGCTACTGTTTTTATCAGGAGCACGAAGCCTGTAAGAAGGAGACTCAATTTCGATGTTGGAGGCGTGGTGGGGAAAGCACGAAAACCCTCGACAGCTAGTAGGGCTCCTTAGCTTCAGACACATCACGCGGTGAATGATCTTATCGCGGCTTTTTTGGCCAACAACGACGCGGGTACACGTACTTGAACAACGCCATCTACATTTTATTGTGCGTACGTAAATGTAAATGGCGTGGACTTGACATATGAGCTTAATGGCTGATGGCCGAAAATGTCTTAAAAGGTTCTCCAATTGACCGCACGACGTCACTGAAGCTAAGTGAGTCCTAGAGTCCCTAGATATAGAGAGCATCGCATTGCGTCGATTCCGCTATTTTATATCCAGTTGAACTGTACGGAATTATGGGTGACTTAAGAGTCTCAAATTTGCCAAAAACCAATGATAATGTACTCGAAACTCTCCGTAATGCCTCAGATTGTTATCATTTATTCTTAACTCCTGAAAGCTGCGTGGCTGATTGATTGATTGATTGATTGATTAATTAGTGATTCCGGGTGCGTCAACTACTAAGGTCATTATTCCTCGTAAATGTAGCATATTTAGGAGGTGGAGATCTTCCTCCCGCTGGATGGTGAAATCCGGCGCCGATCTACCGTCGGCGTTTTCCCAAACCAGGTATCTCCCACCAGCCGAGCACCGCCCAAGCCGGAACAAGTTTTAAGCTCCCGACTAGTCTCCCGTCATGAGGTAGTGTCGGAAATATTGCACCATTGGGACTCGAACCTACGACCTCCCGGTCAGAGGCACTGCAGTGACATCAGTTAATGCCATGAGTCACCTCTTCCGGTTGCTGCCTGCCTGAGGGTGGGGTGAGAAGACATTAAATGGCGGCGGCCGTTCAGTTTGGGCTACTCTCTGTATCTAGCGACTCGACTGAGTTCGATTAGCTGCCGACGCATTTCATACGAATAGCACCGCCGGAGTCGAGTCCCCTTCTTCCAGACTTGGTGATCTGGAGAGAGGCCACTTGGAAAGAAGAGGGGATGCAGGCGAGGAGGGCGGGCGCCGAGCGGCGAGGGGCGAGGGGCTCGCTGCTCGCGTATCGCGGCTTCTATCTTGTTTGGGCAGCGCCGCCCTCCCGCCCCGCCCCTCCCCGCCCCGCACCCTGCCGCCCTGCCCCCCGCCCGGACGCGGCGCCGCGTTCTCCTGTCCCAGGGCGCTGGAGAGCCGTAATGCGCGCCCCGACAACGTTCGCCACCGCCGCCGCCTCCGCACAGTGGACACAAATGGACAAAAAGCCGCGAAAACGGTTTGGTTGATTATCATCACTGACATCACTGATTTTGTTTACGTGCATAATTACAAATCTGCCTACCTATCATTATTTCAACCAATCTACTGCTATATATCTACAGCTCTATCTACCTGTGTATCTTCTCAACCGAGCAAAGTGCCTCAGAGCGTAGCGCGCTGCCTTCGAATTCGGGAGGCTGAGGTTCAATCCCCGTGCCAGCAACTTGTGTTTTCGGGGTTTCCCTTAGTCATCCACGCAAATGATGGAATGGTTCTACTGAATAGTCACGACCATGAAACCGGCGTCGCTAACAGAATTTGTGACCTGTGTGAAGTTACGAAGGTTAAGCGAATTCGAGACATCGCGGATTCCTGGTTGCGTGACCGACTAGGAAACCTGGGGTCTACGGCAACGAGACCAATTGCCCTTTCAGGGATATAGTACGAGTATAATGGCTAAATGCAAAAATGTTTCTTCTCAATGTATCTACATACCTATATCTATCTATCTATCTGATTTTAGGGGCTCCGAAACTTCTAGATGCAATGAGGCCCATGAGTGATGGTCAAATCAGTAGATGATAGCAATATTGATGATGGAGAAAGAATGGAATGAGAGTCAGGGGAAAATGAGAGAGACCCGAAAAAACCCCGCCGGGAACCCTCTTCGTTCAACCACAAATTGCTCGTGGGACAAGCGGGATTTAAACTCTGGTATCCAGGGATGGAATGCGCCTGTACTAGCCATTAGACACGACCCGAACAGTCATCCGCCGTAATGAGAATAGTGTTTTAGAAATCAATATTGTTTCATTATAACTATCTCCACTGAACTCGGCGTTTCTAGTCTTCGTCAAAACGACAACCATAAAATCATACGTTAATGTATTCATGTCTTCATGAAAGGTAATATTTACTTTGTACTTGTCAACATAAGAAACTTTATTAACCAGGGACATGAAAATCGTGATCGTTACCATTTTCAGCAGAATTTGTCTTTCTGTTTGCGTTGATACAATGAGTAAACAATGAAACGGACCCTTGCTTTGCTTCTGAACTCCAAATGTAACTTCGTTTCTAACCTCAGTTCTTTTAATATTTCTCAAAATTAAATACATAAACAAAATCATTGGTGCAAATTTTATTTTGCTGATAGGCGATTAACGTTCATTGTATCATTATTCACAAAATGCAAATGTGTATTTACAACAACAATAAACCAAAGAATGAACCAATGAACATACTACACTTTCATATAACTCTGTTGCTTTTATTTAATGGTGGCAAAATTAATGTATGACAATGTAGATTTTGTTTTGTTCTAGTGAAAATTAGCACCGTCAGTTCCCAACGTCATCTCGGAAGCTAAAATGTTTACTCGAGAATTAATCTTACGCAGCCTTTTAATCTCCTGCAACTGTACTGTATGGACTGCAGTAGCTTCAGAACAATTACACTGGCTCGAGTTGCAACACTCCCAGAACAAAGCGTTACGCAGCAATGTTAGAAATTACTACAGTTGCTTTCTACGTCAGTCCTTTCGGCCGGTTTCGACTCACTGCGGGCCGCCTGCGCCGCCACTCAGGCGGCGCGCGGCGCTCTTCATTTGTCGCGAGCGCCAAGTACCGTCTGCCGACGCGCCGTGCCGCGCCGTGCCGCGCCGCGCTCCTGGCTCGCCCCCAGGGGTGATACAACGCTCGCCCGACGCACACAGGACTCCATTCCGGCGCCACTCTCGGCTGACGTTGCCCGTAATGAACTTCGTGGTGGCGTCGGTTGCGTTTACACGCCCGCGGCGTGCCGCGCCACACCACGCAGCTGAGTCTCCCAACGCCCCTGGTGGTGGAGACGGGCTTCAATTACTCGGGAGACATGTAACAATAGGTAACCGGACACGAAGCTTACCCACTTTGTAATTGCGGATGTTTCCGTGCAAGAGACACTGTTAAACACGTATGTTAAGTGAGTAACACAATGGTTTATTTGACTTGCGTGATTCCAATTTACGGCCGCAAGAACATGTTTGTTCGCTGTAAAATTATATGTTTTAAACAACGTTAAAAATACTTGTTTCAATCGAATGTACATTTTCGCAATTTCTCTGGCAGTTTCTCATAATTAAAAAAAGCAACTATTTACTTCAAATCTGGCAGATAATGAAACTAATAAAGAGGTAGGATTGCCAATGAAATAGAAAATTCGTTATTAGTATGAAAATATCAAAATAGTCTTTCAAGAAAATTTAAATTGGCTTCCTGAGTTTTGGTGATTTTCAGTTATGTATTCTTGTTCAAAGAAAGTTTTCGTTCATTAATTTTCAAATCAATGTCTATTAAGAGTCTGTTAAAAGACGAAGTAACAAAAATGAGAAAACGTAAGAACGCCAGTTTAAGGGGAAGATCTTTTTTCCGCTTGGTCCAATAAATTATTTGTAGACTCTGAATAATTCCACATATTTATCTTTTGAGCCCTAGACTTGCCAGATCAAAAGCAAACGATTGTTTATTTTCAATAAAGTAATGAAGTTACGTCTCTCATTTTCAACATTTTTTACTAACATTCTTTTAACAAAACACTCTTTCATAATGTTTTACAATATAACTTAGGTAACATTATCAGGTGAGACGGTCGCGAGCTACAGCATAATGAACTTGGTACGTGTGAGTTTACAAGCCCTCGGCGCATCGTTGCTCAGTGCCCCTACGGGCAGCAGTGAGCTTCAGTTACGAGGGAGACATGCTTTAACACGAGGGAATACGACACGATTCGCACACTTGGTGAACGATGTAGCTTTCACACCAGTGGCACTGTTTACGCTTACTATACTCGTATGTATTCGCACTTTTATTTGGCGTTAAATAATTATAAGAAAACTTTGTCTATGCTCCATGTTTTAAAAGAAATTAAACTTACGTATCCTCGTAATGTTATGTACTTTTGAATAATTGTAAAAAATGTCATTAAAAGAAAAAAAATGAAAATTCGTTGAAAATTACGAATCAGACAATTTTACAGATTGAAAATAAAATGAATATTGAACTCCATCAAGCGCTAATTTGTAACGAAACAAATGATTCCACGACTGCGACATCCGGAAGGTGAGGTGTTACAGCCGATCCAGAAACACCAATGATACAATGATGAACGAAAGGTAATGCTCATCCGTAGAGTCGTTTGCAATCACATGTGTTGAGTACACAACCGTTTAAGTTCAAAGAGAAACTCCGGGGAATTGAAAAAAATCTAAAATTGAAATAAAGCAGTTATAAAGTACCTGAGGGAACCTGCCTTGCTTGGCGAGCTACTGCTGAGGCGCTCTTAAACGAGTCACTTCAACTGTCCCAACCTTTCGCGAGGAGAGAAACGAATCTGCGACGTGTTGACTACGGACACTAAGGAATGTCAAAAACTATAACTTGATTGAACTGGATTTTTTGTTATTTTTTTCACATATGGTTTACTCGAAGGGGTTCAAGTAGAATAATGAATAGCTTTCAAGAGGTAGTACATCAGAGAGTTGAGTCAGTAACAGATACATTGTAGTCACGTGATTCCTTTTCTTTTTGACTAAAATTCCACAATTGGCGTTTAAGAGTGATGCTTAAAAAGAATAGATGTAATAGCAATAAATTTCATATAGTAAGAAAGCGTCAAAACTGAGACTTTGTATTCTAAAATACTTTCATCTTAAATTACAGAACATGCGTCTACCACTCCCCGAACCCATCTGCTTGTAGCGAAAAATTTCGAGTAGGTGTGGAGAAAATAGCCGTGGTAGAAGTGAAAAGACTTGTGCGTGCTGCAGCTGGTGTATGGGCACTCGTGTTCAGAAAAGACGTAATCGAGTACACCACTTACATGAATTCACGCACGTCTTATCTTACAAACTGAACGTATGTTAAGGGTAGTGGGAGGGTGTTAAGTTGTTCGAATATACACTCACTACTACTTATTTTGTAAGTTCTCTCTAGTAACTAAGGCTACCAGGGCTGCTAAATGCGTGGAGGGGCGTCATTTCTGCACGCGATGCACACGTGATCGAATAATGGTATACAAATGATACGAAAGTAAGTCGCGCAGGTAGAATGGATGCAATGATATGTGATATTAATATAATAAGTATTCGTTTTTACTTGGCTGTCCGGGTGACGCCGCGTCCATGGCGAAAGTGCCGACGTTTCGGTGGCCATTCTGCGACCATCCTCAGGGCCCGGACAACCAAGTAAATACTGACTCCGGCCGCGGAAGCCTACGCTCTCAAGCATTCGTTTCGAAAGGTTTTTCGAAACGACCCCCCTTCCCCCCTCTGGACATATTTTAGAGACGTTTCACATCAAAACAGTGTGGTTTGCCCTTTCTCCTCAAAACTTCCATCTGAGTGCAGAGACAGCTGGAGAACGCCGGCACATCCTACAGCACTAAGGCCGAAGGATTATTCCAGTGATGGGACAGGAAGATCCAGGGGTGGGGGTGCGGGAGCGGAGACGTCGGCGTAGGCAACCAACCACCTCACGGGAACCTGACCGAGCCTGACCCCGCATCCTCCGGAACACAATGACCCATTATCCCCCATTACCCTCCCCGCCGCGCCGCGTCCCGCGCTGAGCCGAGGACAGGCGAGGCGAGCGCCGGCTCGGCCCCCGTCGCATTTGCATACGCCGCCGCCGCCGTCGCCGCCCACCTGAGGGCGCGCCCTGCCCCGCCCCGCCCCGCCCCGCTCGGCACTTGTTGCGCGGGCGCGGGCCCGATCTGGGCCAAGCGCCGCGCCGGGCGGCGCGCCACACACAACACGGGGCCGCACTCTCAACGCAGATGCTACGCTGATCAAGAAATGTCCAACTATGTATGTAAGAATGCACAGATGTAAGAATGTGATTTCTATGGATCAATAAGGCATTTTATTAGAGCATTTTTTAATTATAGTTGTATTTCCGCGACTTACTCCAAAGCCTGAACCAAAGCGTTTCTCCGAAGTCTTCGTGTCCCTAAGTCTTCGTATCCCGATGTCCTTGTATCCCGATGTCCTCGTATACCAAAGTTCTCTTATACCGAAGTTCTCGTATACCGAAGTTCTCGTATACCGAAGTTCTCGTCTACAGAAGTGCCCGTTCACAGTAATTCTGGAATTCAGAAGTCCATATCTATTTTTATGGGATTTCCCGCCTCAAATTTAAATATATTTGTGAGTTTATTTTCATTATCATTCGTGAAATAATCCTACTTAATACCACTCGTGCACGGTAACTTTCAGATAAATTCATTCGTTGGGTCAATCGATAGCTTCTAAGCTCATGATGCGAACCATACTCATTTCTGAGCGAAGGCGAGAAATGAGGCTTATTTCTTGCATTTCTTCCTTTTCTCGGACAGGTGATCACTGTAGTGATAGACAAGGCAGCCATAAAAAGATGCCAAATACATTTCCGAGACCCCTTTTTCCATTGAACTTTTTTGAATTTATATAACATATTTTACTACAAAATTTAAAAAGTGTTTCAAAGAGAATTAAATAATAACTTTAGTGGTTACCACTATCAAATACAAATGTTTTTATGTTGAACAATTTACAGCGTTGCCAGACCCGGAGTGCCTCTTCTCCAAATGTCGTCTACAAATTCCTTAATTTACTGGGCTTGACAAATTAATTAAAATTATTATGAAAATTATTGTAATTAATTATTCTATGTTTATTACAATTTTCAGAATTTTACTTATGTCTAACATAACACTGGCTGCTGTTTCTCAAACGACCTACATGAAACAGCATTTAAAATAATCCCTCATTGTCAATTTGAAAAGGGGAAAATAAGCGATTCAAAATGAAATGTTTCAAAACGTACGGCTACGGGACACCTTTGAAAATGTACACGGGGCACACGACCCCCCTGGGCCTTCATCAGCGTTCGTTGGCTAAGCACGAAGCAGGAGGCATGCACTGTTGACGACGCTCCAGGGATCGCACTTTCCATACAAACGTGGGAATATGATCACGAAAAACTCTACAACTCTTCTCTCTCGCACTAATCGAAAGGATGGATTCAACTTGGGTTTGGATACTTACAAAGGATTTTCATAAGAATAATAGAGGTTGAAAACTTCGATTTTTTGAGCGGTGAACCTTTAAATTAAACAAACTGGAATACTCGCGCCTTTTCGACATTCAAATTTTAATCAATGTAATGTCTGCGTAATAAACACAAAAATTAATTAATTTTATCAGAATACTTTGTCAAAGTAACCAACTGAAATTGAATTTTAAATTCAAAACGTGAAATGGTCTCTCTGTTCTCGCACTTGCATTCACTCAACAATGCTACAAATTCATACACCTACGAACGAATAGGAAGAATACTTCAGGTTCAAATTCCTTTTTGTCAAGAAGAGAAAATATTCGAACGTAATCCTTATCCATCTGTAAAAGAGTATTTATTGTGATTGGAAATTAAAATTTAGAAGGCGATCATAAGTTAAAGGTCGGTTAATTAACTCTCGTTTAGTAGGTTCAACGTAAAATGGCTTCAGCTGAATGTATTAAAAGAAGACGCGAGATATTTTTTTTATATCTGATACATTTTTAGCTCTGCATTGGGGCGCCACCCATTTGGTGCGTTTATCAAACCCTTTTCATTTCATTGGACGTCCAACGTACCCAGTTCCCCAATTACTAGCTCGATATATCTCAATCCTGCACTCCTCTAGTGACCGTTCTCTCAGTTTATCCTCCATTCCATTCCATTACCGTCACAATAATTCTCTCCGCGTCATAATAAACGCCCGTAAGTCAACTTTCATGTTTTTCGCCCTGGCATCTCTTTTATCCATTAGAGCATTAAAAGAGCCATCGTGTATCGATACGATGAGTAGCTACCATTCCTATGAACATGGTTCGAACGTAATGAATACATTTTCTTACTAGTTAGAAAAAATAATACAAATATTTTTTTCAGAACGACTTTAAACTGTTGTCTGAAAATATTTTTAAACCTTCGTTTCTTTTTTGATTGTAACAAACTCAAAAATGTTTTTCTTTGAACATCTTGAGATCGGTTAACCAACTTTCGATCCCGCAAAGTATATCGATAAATTTACAGAAATGTTCTCTCAATGACATTATTAAACTTATATGCTGCAGAGTTACATCATCACTTATTTCCATTCGTAAACAGAAATATCTCCCCAAACGTAATGTGAATGTGAATTTTTACAGAAACCTATTTAAACTAATGCAGAAGGTTTTCACATTCAATAATTGTTTTCTTTAATGTAGATTTTGATCCCAGCCAAAGAATTAATCCCTTAAAATATCGTTCCTAAAAGTATGCCTCAATAAAATATTAGGGGCTAGTCAAATATTCTTTCTAGCCTCTTTTGAATTTTCTTCGCACTGTGAGAGCACACACGCTACGTTGTCCATGAGTTCTTATTCGCTGCACTACTGGGAGATGTAAGATCGTATTACACTTTTCTCTTCGAATCGCGGTCGTCTTGCATGCAGGTGACCGAAAACACTTGAGTCTCACCAGCTGCCAGAGAACACACGACTGCATCGGCCCTAACACGCCTGAGCGTCGGGACATCTCGGTCCGGTGACCTGCTCAAGCTCTTCTCGATGCTATCTCCCGAATGGAATGTGCTCTGGAAACCTTTCTTGTATCGTCCTGCGTATCATTCCTCCACCAATTCTTTGCTCGTGTAATATCATCTAAAACTTCATATTCAGTGAGACGGCGGAAGGTGTGTTTAAACTGATGCTTTCGTTTATTCCTTCGCACTCTCATGGATGCCGTGAATACCTTAATGTATTATAATTTGAATCAGAAGCTTGAAATACTATTAATGTCTGCCTCCTGAATACATGTTCTCATCAAATGAAGTCCCTTAGAAATAAGACGCTCATTACAATATACCGTGAGGCGAGGAGATAACTCATAAAGATGAGTAGGAAGTGGAAAATATTAACATGAGATTACTTGCAACTGCGTAAGTATGAATTAAAACATTATTTGTTTACTCCTTGTCCTGACGGATACGTCTACAGACCAATTGTTTTAGATGAAGAAGAACAACGGTAAGCACGGTAACTAAGAAACACAACGGTATCTGCTTCATTGCTAAGAAGAAACGTGACAGCGCAAAATTAAGGCATACGTGCGTGACATTTTCAAAAGACCTGAAATATCGCCCTAGTCGTTAAAAATTAATGAACGAGGTATTTGAAAACATTTATGGGCTCTAAACCTTTATCTAGAAATTCATTGTAATGAAAGAAAGGGTGTACTGTTAATTCGAACAAATAAAATGATATTAAACTAAGATGAAGGTGAGAAACAGATTTTCATTCCCCGCGATACCTAGTTCAACCGAATGCAATGGAAGATATGGTTAACAAAACGTTGATATTGACATCACAATGAAAAGAGATATGACTCATTTTATTATATAAAAAATTAATTTTGAGATTTCAGTGTGACTCGCTCATTAGAAACGTAGGTTTTATTTTCATTTTAATTATTGGTCGTAAAATTCATTAAAAGCAACATTTATTCCACAGTAGCAAAACAGGAGGCAGGGAATTACTTCACCATTTACTTTGCGAGAGACGGGAAGTCGGATATTAAATATAAGAGCAAGCGAAAGGTCACAGACCAAAATGTACTTTACAGTATTTTTAGCAGTAAATAGCATGCTATTTACAAGATACAAACGACTCGCATATTTACAAAACCTTTACACATACTTTACATAATCACTAATATTGTAGGTATTAAGAAATGGTGCAGACATTTAATTTCCAATCAATTCAGTTTTGAATCATCTGAGGATGAATTATAAATTTTATATTATTGTTGTATACATATTTCATATAAATATTAGCTCTGCGTACAATGCAACTCGATTTCAATGTAACGTGTTTCGGTGAAATGGTGTTTGCAGGTTCTAACGCGTAGGAAGGTTGAGAATTTGAGGAATTTTATTTCAATACATTTTTGGCAAGAGTAGTAGAATCTTAGCACGTATCCTGGAAAATGTACACCTTCTGCCCAAATCAAATCCCATATTTACTGAGTGGATAAATATAACCCATTTTGCTGCTCCGGCTGCGAATAAGGGAGGCAAAAGTTGTTGGTAACGTTGACAGGCTGAATAATACTTTCTGTACATCTTCCATGATTGATATTCTGCACTCCTTCATTGATTTTCGTGAGCCTCAGAAAATGAAAATCTAGTTTTATGAATCTAAAAGGCATCGTATTCGAGTTACCCACGACAGAAGTGTGCGGCAGCGTGCTGCGGGTTGCATTTGCACGCTATATATTCAATTTAATATATTTGTAATATCTCGTGTAGGTTTTAGCTTCCTGCACTCCTCCCAAAACTTAACTCTGCCAAATCTCACACTTCTCCTTGTGTTCAATGTACTTAAAAAGGGGTCCGTTTTTTTCTCTTTACGTATTAATATCTATATCTATATCTATCTATCTATCTATAGATAGATAGATAGAGAGAGAGAGAGAGAGACAGAGAGAGAGAGAGAGAGAGAGAGAGAGAGAGAGAGAGAGAGAGAGAGAGAGAGAGACATACACACATTCGAAGGGCGTTATTTTATATGATTGCAGAATGTTTCGATTAGATGGAGCCACATCTCAGGTTGAATCCACAACTGCGTGCACTAGCCTCGCGAGGAAGGCAAGGGCCACCTGGCAGTAGCGGCGAGCGCAGCGGGGCCAGACTCCTCGGGACGTCGCTAACGATCCGCCGGCGCCTCTGTTCCGAGCTGTAGCGCGACACGCCTCCGCCGCCGCCGCTGCCACTGCAGCCGCCCCCGGCAAGGCGGCCCGGGCCTTCTGTTTACACGCCGCCCCGCCCCCCGGGGCCCGCGGGCGAGGGGCGGGACGGGGCGGGCCCTCGGAAACTCTATTAATTAGGAGCGCACCGCTACCGCCGCCGCCACGGCAGCTTCGGTCGTCGCTGCCCTCATCCCCCCGCCCCGCCTACCGCTGCTTCTGTCGCCGTTGCCGCCGAACCGGTCATTTTGTCGTCGTGCTTCTGCTCGTCGACCTCAACGCTGGCGACGTCATTGTTTTCGTGGGCGTTGCGACATTGTACCGACTTGAAGGTTCGGTCATTATCCCGGTCACCTCGTAGTTGCATTTCTCACTGCTGGCGTGAATCGTGACTATTACCCATGTCTTTATCTCCACTAGTGTTGGCTTCTTTAGAATTAAATGTTGTTCACGTTTCATAGTCACCGATGTTCACTTTTTCGTCGTCGTCTTTGTCTCTTTCCTCAAGGTCACTGTATTTTACTACATCGTAGTAGTTGCTTTTCATCATCGGTTATTTTTTCACTATCGTAATCCCTGACATGCTGTTTGACACTGTCGTTGGTTTCGCATTCTTCCTGATTCGCTCAGCTACTACCATTGCTTCATAAATCACATTTAAATAATTAAATTACATATTCCTCCGCATCTGGTTTAACACTTTTTCGATCAATGTCACTGCACTATAAAAAGCAACCATCCATCCATTTCCACGATTCACATACTTCACACAACGGTTTACTATTATCTACCTCCCACAAAGGCGTTGCCTTCCTTTCAAAATTCCTCCCAGATGCCGACAAGACCATTTAGAATGCGTTGATTTCGTTAATTCCAAAAACAGTTCGTTGGAAAATTTGAATGGATTGAACGACTGAGACCAGCTATTGAAACTGTCTCAATTTTCATCAATATTTCCGTTAGCATACAATGGTCTCTACCACACATCGCTAATCCCTGACATGCTGCTTGTCACTGTCGTTGGTTTCGCATTATTCCTGATTCGCTCAGCTACTACCATTGCTTCATAAATCACATTTAAATAATTAAATTACATATTCCTCCGCATCTGGTTTAACACTTTTTCGATCAATGTCACTGCACTATAAAAAGCAACCATCCATCCATTTCCACGATTCACATACTTCACACAACGGCTTACTATTATCTACCTCCCACAAAGGCGTTGCCTTCCTTTCAAAATTCCTCCCAGATGCCGACAAGACCATTTAGAATGCGTTGATTTCGTTAATTCCAAAAACAGTTCGTTGGAAAATTTGAATGGATTGAACGACTGAGACCAGCTATTGAAACTGTCTCAATTTTCATCAATATTTCCGTTAGCATACAATGGTCTCTACCACTCACATCGCTGCTATCGTTCCCTCCATCACGTACCAGTTTCATCGCAGGTCCTTCACATCGCTCATCATTACTCCGACACCGCGCGGGCTTGCATTACATACAACGCCGACGACCCCTGCATCTTCAGTATCATCACACCCACCTGCACTATTCCTACGGCATCTCCCTGTTGGCCGCGGTTTCCGTCACCGCCAGCTCCTATCTTCACCGTCAGTTCACAGCTGCTTCTGTCGCTGCCGTTAAACCGCCGTGGCTGCCGACGCGCACTCTGACGTCTCAATCACGCTCTGCCGGCATGCCGAGCCACGCCGCGCCACACCACGCCGACCCGGCGCATTCCGCTCCCGCGAAGTGGAGGGGGCGGCGTGGGCGGAGGGAGGAGATGGCAGGCGACGTGCTACCATGCAGAAGTCGAAATTCCAGCTAAAATACTGTTACGTAACAAATGTCTCATAATATATTTCGAATACCCACTTCGGTATCATTCGCTAATGATATCTGATGGTATTGTAGCAGTATAAGAAACTACACCGAAAAAAAAAAGAACCGTTGCAGTATACCAGATCTACGATACTGTAACTAGGTTCCTTGTTTGTACAGTATCTGAACAAAACCTCGTACGTGTGACCTGGCCATAACGCAGCAGAACTCAAAACAAACTAGCAACAACCCTTTCAAATATGAGAATATTGTAATTAATCTAGAAAGAGGATTTTAATTATTCCTTTTTTGTTATCACTTTAGAACAATACATTTTAGTATAGACATTAATTTTATGTTGTGATTATACGGCACTAGCGGAACCCGGCATACATTGTTTTGCCCTTAATATTCCTATTTTTCGTTCACCCCTCTCTCTCTCTCCGTCTCTCTGACCCTGTCACAATCTGACTCTGTCTGTCTGTCTGTCTGTCTGTCTGTCTCTCTCTCTCTGTCTACCTTGTCTGTCTGACTATCTGGCTGTTTCTGCTTCTGTCTGCCCCTCTCATTCACATTTAGTTGCAGATTCTGCACGACTCTGATCAGGTGGAATAATATTGAGGAGCAGCAGACTAGCAAAAATGTAATGTAATGTTGAAGATCTCATCCTGTTGATTACGTTGTGAGAAACGTGTCTTTGATGCCTCTGGCCTCAAACGTTTAGTTTCAATGTCCTTGAATGTTTCATTTAGGACCTTTACCGATGTAGATTCCAAATGCTGCCGAGTGTTGAGTGTTGTGTTGAACATGAATATTTAGTTTTGTTCTCCAGCGCTATCTAGTGGAATTACAACAAATTTAAAAGCACATAAACTTTCTGGGCGAAAAACACGTAATGTGTCATCTTTCATGGAGATCGGTTACACGGTGTCGGAGTTAACCGTTCTTATAGATATACATGGGCGGATGTGTACAGTATCAATATCCATTTATAAAATTCCCCCCCCATTTTTTGTCAATTTCGACTAATAAGTCATTTTTTAACTTTACGTCATTTTTAAAACATTTTAAACTGATTTCATCGATTTTAATAATACTTGCTTCAAATAACATTTACGAGATGAAACAAATGTTCCCCACAGAATTTCAGAGTAGCCTATTCGATTTCTGCGCACATAATTTGTAATGTGAACCGTTCTAAGTTTGTAATAACGGGTTCCTGTGACGCCTAACTGAACCACTGTCGGATAGCTAAAGACAGCGACTTCCTGGTAATGAACAGTCAAAACCAAAATTTGCAACCTGAGTTCACTTGAAGAAAAAAAAAACCTGAGTTTACTTGAAAGAAGGAAAAGCATGTTCATCTGAAGGGGTCAATTTTGATCAATTTTTTACGTCATTTTTCTTTGATTTTAGAGTACTTTTAAAACATTTTAAGAGCATTTTATAATCATTTTGGAGGTGTTTTAGGCCGTCAAAATCCGCACCTTAATCATTACACTTTTTATACTGATTGCAGTCAAGTATTACCAGCAATAGTGAATATTACTTGACCGAGCATATGCCGGAGCTATACCCTAACAAACGGGCGACGGTACGCGCGATCTTTCCTTCCTCCTTTTTGTCATATCCTCACCCCTTACGTGCACACATACACACACACACACACACACACTACATTACGACATATGCCTGGAGACCAGTCTCGAGCATTGAGCTCAACCCGGCGGCCCGATGATGGGAGATACCTGTATGGGGAAAACCCCGGAAGCCGACGTGTAGTGCGAGGCCAGATATCACCATCCGCTGCCACATCCCGGGATAAAACATACACTACACTTATGGGACTAATGATCTTAACACCCGAAATCACTAATCAACCAGCCGCAAAGTACTTGATATTTGTCCTTTTGAGACGTTATTACAAAAGAGACAGTACCTTTGTGATATCGAAGGATTCGTATACTATATGAAACACCGAAATGTAAATATTATTAGAATATTATACATATACAGTATTCGATTATTTAATCACAATCAAAAAATACAAATTACCTGTTACTAGCTGACGCGCGAAAATATATGATTCCAGATAGGAGACAAGGGGACCCTTGAACACTTTTCATAGGTATTTTTCGCTGCCCCTTTCCTTAACATCTTTAACACACCACAATCCAACTGTTATAAACCGGAGAATCCACACACCTGACATTCGCAGAAGGTGTTTCCTCTAATCCCACGCTAAAGCTCGTAATACAAAAGGGGATGTGGTGACATCTCGCAGTTTATCCAGTATTCGAGGTTGAGATTCCAGTAACAATTGAGGCAGCGGTGAGGACGGAAGGGGCGGGGGTGAGGACGGCAGCGTCTGCGGGTGGAGCGCCGGAGCGGAAACGAGGTTGAGGCGGCGAGGCAGCCGTGCTATCTGAGGACGCGGCGAGGGCGCGCGCCGCTGATGTTTCGGGAGCAATGGCAGAACTTGCTGAGGGCGAAATGCGGTTCAGCGACGCATTAAATGAGGATGCAGACCGAGCAGCAGAATAAATAGAGGTAAATCCAAAGAAGAGGTAAGTTAATTTCTTAAAAGACCTTCTGGCAATTCTGTACAGACCCTGATAAATCATGATCACAAGCAACTAACATTTACTTAATGTTCACGATAATCGATAAATTTCAAAAACCGAATGAGATGCACAAACATTCTTGAAAAGTGGAAACATTTCATCTTATACTTAACATTATCTCCATTTATATAACATGAATATTCTTTGACATATCCATCATAGTTTTATAAATATAAATTGGCATTCCTTCTTTATCTTTACAAACTAAAAGATACCTCAGAAGATTATACGACAATAAATTGTTACATACAAAAAAATATGTGATGAATACTGTAATTCTGTAACACAATGTGATGTTACGTGTGATGAATACGAGTACTGTAATGACTAACTATTAATTACTTCGAATAATGAATCGTCTAAACTTTATCGAACATTTATAATCACACTTTTTCTAAACGACGAGCCATACTTTAAATGTACGTGTTTCGATACTCTGAAGTTTCGAAACAAATTGACAGTATATTCGAAGCGAATGAGCAAATTATCGTATTACTCGGAAGTCTCGCTAGGAAGCAACAAAAGGAGCAGAGACTAGTGTAAATGTAATGATACGCTAGTTCAACGCGCACCGCGAAGTTAGTTTGCAACTCGCTGCCGCGCTGCCGGGAGAACAGTCGGGGCTAGGGAGGCAGAAGGCCATCGAGTTAGACGTCCTCTGAAACGGAACAATGCCAACGTTACTACGAAGGAGGAATCCGAAGATCCGACGTTGTCAGCACGGCTGCCATCAACCAGACTCAACCCTGTCGCTTCTTGCAATTGTCACGGTGCAAACGACCACTAGCATTCGATCTCTCCTGGGAGGGGTAATTCGGAAGGAGAAGTTGCTGATTCTGCAGAAACACTAACCGTAAGTTTTGTTTTACCTGTTCTGGGAAGTATATGAAATTTCTTCTATTAGTTTCCCATAATCAATTTTAAGATCCAGTACTAGAAAAATAATATGAGACATTTTGTAGATGTTAGGTTTTTTACTCGTGCAAAAATTATTCAATATAATTCGCACTTATCCACAGAAAATTCATGATTGCCGATTAAATAATTACATTAATATAAATTAATATTCAGTTTAGTTAGACTTTAACAATTTGTATCAGACATGGATTATCCATAAAAATATTAAAAACATCAATGATTTTAAATTTAGACTCATCACAAATGCACAAATAAAAGACTCAACACAATGCACACATTGACCCATACAAACACAATTGCTTTTTTTTTCTTCGAAATATTCTATGAGTGAAGCGAAACATAGTCTCTAACACATTCTTTGAGTATCAAGTTTCAAGTCTGGGCATTCCGGTACTATCAATAACTCCTCCATTACATTTATCAACAAGGCACTATTCATGTCACTATAGCCATCAGAGAAGGGTCGAAATGAAAGTAAAATACAATATTCTCTATTGTTATCTCATAATATTTGTCATTACCTCTCAGGGGCATATGAGGCTGCATATTGAATGGTTTGAAATATTGTGGATCATCCGTATATTTTATTCCAAAAGTGGTTTTCAAGTTTTGGAAATTATTTCTGGTTTACACTAAGAACCTAACGAAAAATTTTAATCCAAACTAACGTCCGAAGATGGCTCTTCAGATTTTTTCACTTTAGTCAGTTGGTTTGACTTGATACCTACACCTTGTTTCAATTGTAATTTAGTTATCATGGAGCAATAGCCCCAGGTACTCGTCGCCTCTCACAATATCCATCCCAGAGCCCCATATCCACGTCCCCACCTCCATCGTCTTCTTCATCTACGGCTAACGATCTCTCCGTTTCTCATTCGATGCAAGGTCATCAGGGAGGACCAGTGCCAAATTATCTTTGTGTCATATACATAAAAAACTGGTCCTGCTTTATTTTGAACGTCGCGAAAGGCAGGTCGCTGGCTCCAATAGATCATCTGATATACCATACATTTAATTTACATATCTCTCTGTAGGTTTTTAGAAACTATATCACTAGCAGTTAAGGGAAGTCATTTTTCGGAACTTTTGCCTTTTTTGAAGACGTCAACGTGAAGGGTGTGATTACGGTTCGTTTACGCTTAGAAGAGAACCAAATATTCCAAAATTTACGACGGGTATCGCTGTACCACCGAAAAGCTTTCTCGGGATGGCATTTCAAATTGAGAAAGCAAAACTGCTTATCGAGAAGGTAGTTATACATTCATGTATTCAGGAATACGTTTAACCTGTTATACGACCTGATATCTCTGAAACCCATATTTCTCTTCAATGTGGGGTCAAAAGTAAACTTTTTTCTAGTCTGACACAATCGCTTAGACATATTCTTTATTTATTCCCAACTTCTCGTCTTTAATTTACCAAACAGTTAAACATTTCACGATGTATCATCATAATTTAAACATTACAAAGACTAGAAATATCAAATAAAGAGCGATTTAACTAACGCAAATTTAACACCATAAACCTGGAAATTAATAATCAAAGTAAGTCTCAAAAACGTTTATAACTAATTAAATGTGGTTCTAACTCAAATGGCACTCACGAATTTGCAAAGAACATGCAAAACAGTTTTAATGATCTAAACAGCTATCATGTACCATTCGTAATTAATGTTCCAAATACAACAATTTTATATGGCCCACCTATCTTTAGTGAAGAAGGTAATTTTTATCACAAGCCATATCATTGGATTGTCGTAAAGTATCTCAAAAGTTCACTTCTCCCTACAGACGATGTTTCATGAAACGCCAAGACAAATTTCCGACACCATCTTAACCAACAAGATCCAGGAAGACAACAGTAGGACATCCGATACGAAGGACTTCACTCCCAATGGCAAAGCCTCTCTCTCCCTCTCTCCCACGCCCGGCGGATGAGGACTGCGCGGACTAAGTTTCCTCGAATGACTGGGAGACAGTTCGGCGGCGACGATAGGTTTTAAAGAACAGGGTAAGCAACTGCCATGGAGCTTCCTGGAAGGGATTTTCGCGATTCGACTCGCCGGATAAATGTAACCGCAATATCCCTGACAGTGGATTTGCTTCTCAGAAGGCCCGACCGGTTGCTACTGGTCCTGCTTCCGAAGAAACTGATGGCAGGAAGTTTGAAGCGTTGCCTCACATTTTTGTGAGAAAAGTTTTGAAAAATATCGTTTCTTCAGATGTCATGAGAGCTGTCCTTCGAACGGATTGTTGTTGGATTTTAAAATATTGACCAAACCTTCTTTAAAATTTTATTCATTTAAAATCATTTTAATTAACTCGGCCAAAAGCAACCTCCGTCCTTTCTAATCCGAATTCACAAATCTTCAAGTTTTGAGTTAACTTTCAGTTGACGAGTAATCTCTGTCAATTTAGACGAGAAGCCGACAATTACGGAATAAAAATCTTAATTCCACAAGTGCTCGCTTTTTTTCGGTCTTATTAAACTTTGATGTGTTGTTTTTCTTTTAACGCAAGTTTGAAATTACACAGCGAACGATCAAAAGAAGAGTTTTTAAATTGAAGCCAATAACATAAAAAGTCCACTAGATTTTCGACGTAGAGGCTACATTTTTTTATTTAACTATTGTGCTCCAACACCACGTACTTTCTCGCGACATTATGAGTGGTAAAGTAATATTGTAATATGAAAATGTCAAACTCAACTACCATTTGAACATTCTTAAAAAATGAAGCGCGAAAAATATATCGTCAGCAGTACGAGAGAAATTAAAATAATTAAAAGTTAATAAACAATACGATACTTATAGCGTTGACAAAAAATGCAAATAGATCGAAAATATATAATAGTAATTACTACACTATGGTATTATAATAGTTTACAAATATATAAAAGTATTAGTTCATATTACCGCGAGCTAAAGGGACCCGTCATTATGACCTTGTTATCAGTGAGGCGTTACAATAATGGGTAACAACCAACAATGACCGCTCATCTATTCGTTTTCATATTAAACACAAAGGATGCAATTTAAAATGAAATAACATAAATAAAATATAAATATAATAAAATTAATTATGAAATGGTATACAAATTCTGACTTACGTAGCATCCAACTGCGTAAACTGGAAGAAGGCGACTGAAGGCTAGCAATCTTTATTTCACATTTATTTCCAATAGGTTTTAAATTCAAGGGGCCGGGGCATCAGCCAGATCGATTGGGGTATATCAATTTGGGAGAAAATCGACTGAACGGTTTAGCCGCTAGCATTGTTCACAGAGTTAGTCGGATGGACAGACGGATAGACGGACGGACGGACGGACGGACGGGCGGGCGGGCGTATAGACATACGTTTTGCCGTCAATTGACTTTTCGATATCAAGGACTCACAAAACCTGGATTCTGGCTACTCCAGACCAGACCCTACTCCCCTAAATTTAGCAACTTGGGCTCTGTAAGAAGTGTTTTTCTACCGCCGCTTTTTCGTACATCATTACATAACAGTCTCTTCTTAAGAACTACCTTCTTATGAGAAAGTAATAAACCCACTGAAAAATAACTGGTTATGGTAGGCTACAAACATATCTTGCCGTGCATATCCTTTACTTTGATAAGGTCGGCACGTTACGATATTGCATTTTAATATACCATACCAATTTACCACATCCAAAATGATTTCTCCCCTATATACGAGTCATTGCATAATATGTTTTAAATTACTTAATGGTTTTGGCTCATTCATTCACATTAGTCTGGATACTAGTTCAATAGTCCGTGAAAATGAAGAACTAATGATTAAGATCGTTGTAATTGTATTAGAAATATTAAACCAGCTAATTTAATGGCCGCTTTTTTTCTTTTTTGTTTTTCCTAATTTTCATTAAATTTTCGTCTGACTAAATATTTATCTCTCTAACTCTCTCAAGTTTGTAATATACGACACGTGCGCGTTGGTTGAATTCGAGAGGCTCGCGGAAACGGGGGCGTTAATTTCCGCTCGCCCGCGCATTCGCCGCAGGGCGATCGCGCGTTCGCGACTCGGACGGCTGGCCGCCGCCGCCGCCGAATCGATTAGCGCAGTAGATCGAGGGTGAAGCGAGGGGTCGGCACCCGATGGGGACGACGTAGGGGTCGGAGGCGGCGCCCACTGACGGACGGAGGTGGCGCGCGGATCGGACGGCGGATAAATCATGGGAGCTGCCCCCTCGTACGCTTAGCGGCAGGCGAGAGGATCTCAGTGGCGGCTTTGTGATTAAGACGATGATCACGCGTCGCGTTGCAAGCAGAACTGAACTATTGGTCCAGTGTCGGCAGTGCTCTTGGATGGAACCGATTTTAGCAGCAGATTTTAAAAGTAGTAGTATTACTTACAAGTGGCAAAATCGTAAAGCAAATGTAATCTGGACACAAGGAAACAGACACATTTACAAATATCTCAAATTCATTTAAGTGAAGAAAAAAAATCTTAGAAAATAATAAATTTTTAACAGCAAACATTTCAAAATGATAATTCTTTTGACAGACAAATCATATAGTTCAATCATTCTTTGTTTTTGCCTACAAAGCGAAAGGCTCAATTCAAAATAGAAACATCCTCCTGTAAAATCCACGTAAAATACTAATGCTACTGGAGAATATTAAGTTATTCATTATTATTACTATAATCAGAGGTTAAACGAAACTTCAGGAAATCGGTATACCTAAACAATTATAAACACAATGAAAAACTTGGGTAATATTTTATATGAATATATATTTGTCTTTCCACTCATTATTTCAAAACTACTTACAGAAATTTAGACAATGCTTTCGAAGCACAATTTCGATGAGGTATTCACATGAAAAAAAGTAAAAGGATCAAAATTTCAATAAGAAATAGACATGTTGTAGAAAACGCCAATTACAAACTCAATAAAATGGATTTAAAAAGCGTGTCTTGAAAAACTCGAATAGAATCGTCCAGCGGAGAGGCGCCGGGCCGGTGGTAGGCCAGCCGCGCGGGAAGTTTGCTGATGGCGCCATTCGATCCGAGAGGCGGGGCGAGATAGAGTGCAAACACGCGGCAGCCGGGAGATGGTTATCCCGCCTACGACGCAAACGCCGTGTCTTCGCAGCTCTCCACACCACAGAACGCTGTAAGCAGTACTGTAAGCAGGTCAGTCGAAGTCTTTTTTACGTTGATAAATATTTATCATAATCGTTTTCAATCAATTTATCATAATAAAGATTTATCATAATAAAAAGGTATCTACCTCACCAGCGATCTAATTAATCTTTTTTACGTACTCGGCGAGACCTTCATTTCGATTCAGTGATTGATGATTTCGTGTTTCCGGGCGCATCACCTCCTAGGGCAAATGGCCCGTAAGTGTAGTGAGTGCGTTTTTATCACGGGAGGTGGCGGTGTTCTTCCTCCGCTGGCTGGCGAGATCCGGCGTCGACCTGCGTCGACTTGCGGGGGTTTTCCCTAACCAGGTATCTCCCATCAGAGTGGCACCGCCACAGCCGGGACAAGCTCTAAGCTCCCGCCTCATCTACTGACATGCGTGGTTGTGTTGTGTTTGTACGTAAGGTATGAGGACAGGACAAGGAAGAGGAAGGAAAAATCCGCGCGGTTCATGGCTCGTTTGTTAGGATTCTGATTCGGCATTCGCCAGTTATCGAGCGGAGAAACCTCGGAAAACTACCGATATGAGCAGCCGGCTACCAGAATTCTCTCGCGACAGCGACTGAATTCGACCTGGGCATATGTGTTAGTAAGGAGTGAGAATCTGACAAGGAAGAGGGAGGGAAGATCACGCTCAGTCCGTGGCCTCTTAACGGGTACTGCTCCGGCAATCGCGTGATGTTGGACGGAGAACTCACGGAAATATACCGATCAGAACAGCCGATCGCTAGATGTATCCTCCTGAGCGCGATTGAATTCGATCTAGTTGACTATGTTGAAAGTCCTACCAAGCCGTCGAGATTCGACTCCTAAGACCTCCCGGTCAGAGGCACGGCAGTGACATCGATTGATGGTCTCCCGGCATGGATCACGAGGAAAAAAACTAATGTTACTAATATTATAAAAACTAGTAACAACCGTTGATGTGCACGGAACCACTAATCAATCAACCGAAGCAATATCCTAACGAACGTATCTCAGACCGCCCGAGAAATTCCTTGCCACCTTGTTTCCTCCTCTCCTCTTACACTCACACACACACACACACACATTTGAGACAAAATCGTTAAAAATTAGCTAGCGGATGGAATTATTTTATTACCTGTTTAATATTTAATGGATTTTACTAAAACGATGTTGGAGTTATAATTATAATTATTTTAAAATGAAATAAAATAACTGTCATACTTCAAAGTTATTATTCTAATTCTATTTATAATTATTCTAGTTGTGCCAATGTAGCAGCTCATGAACGTCATGTGGAAACATTCTTTTTATTGAATTGTTATTTCATTACGAGTGAGAAGAAAAGTCCATTAATACAAAGATATTTCTTATCAAGATTGGTAAAAATGTTGGCTTCCACTAACTTTAGGACAAAACTACCGAAACATTTCAAAGCAACTTTGTTATGCAATTTCACAGATCAATATTGTCTGTCATTTAGAACCAAAACGTTTAAAACGCCTTTGGCTATGGAAGTAACCACACGTGTTACTCCAACGCGTGGTCTCTCTAGAAAAAGAATAGTACAGGCCAGTTTCCAGCCCACACAACATGTTTTGATTACCCAAAAGGAAGATTCGATTGTTCAAATACTACCTCTTCAAAACAATGGGATCTACAATCACTGACATTTGAGACGCCACGGCACCCTAAGGCGGTATTCGCACGTATTCATCTGAAGCGATTCCGAACATCGATACGTCATTAAACAATCAATCGCACCGAATCGATCTCGCCCTGCGGTGGAGAAAACGGTCGACCCATTTTGTGTCGTGCCGCGAGCGAAACAGGCGGTCGCGAGAGGGCACGCGGATGCTACGGTGGCGGTGATTACGGTAGGCAGGGAGGTGTTCGGTGACGGCACTCTGGAGACTGAATTGAGGAGGAAGAGGCAACGCTCATCCTGGATTAGAAAGGTAACGTGTGAGTTGATAAAAAACACCGGTCGAAAATTATGTTCAACAAGATTATCGTTCTATTGGGTAAAAAACTACTACAGTAAAACGTTTTCGATACAGAATCTTAAGGGACGCGATAAGATTCCCGATTATGTAATGAAATGGCGTAGAATTTACGATTGTGAGGGACGCGAGTTATGTTCACGTTGAACAGATTTCGATTACATTGAATAAGATTTTATGTTCAATTAATATCAAGTTGAGGAAATAAAAACTAAGTAACAAATCTTTAAATAAAGAGCCACATACAGTCTGACTAATTGAAAATAACCACAGACAGAACACGTAAATAATAGACTTAAAATGGCGAAGGTGGTAGCGAAGGTGGTTGTGGAGTTGATGGTGATAGTTGAAGTTGTGGTGGTGGTGGTCAAAAATGTGATTGTGGTACTAGTAGGCAGTTATATGGTGATAGAAGTTGTGAGTGATGGCGGTAGTTGGAATGGTGGTGGAAGTGGCAGTAGTGATGCTGTTGGGGTGTGTGGGTGGGTGTAGAGTAGTTGGGTTTTGATTGATTAGCGATTCCGGGCGCGTCAACTATATGGTTCTTAGTCCAGTAAGTGTAGTGCATGTTTTTATCGCTGGAGGTGGCGATGGGTAGGCGAGATCCGGCGGCAACCTACTTCGTGTCTTTGCGGGTATTTTCCCTCAACCACCTATCTCCCACCAGCGGAGCGCCGTCCCAGCCGGAACAAGCTCTAAGCTCCGGTCAGTTTACCCAGCAAGTGTACTACTGTAATGCATGTAATTTGAAGTGCGTATAAATAAGAGGTGAGGATAAGTACAAGAGGAAGTAAATATCGTGGCCCTTTTGTTAGGGTACTGCTCCGACATTCCCCTGGCATTGATCGGAGAAACCACGGAAAATGTATTAGCGGGGTGATAGTGGTGGCGGGGTGATAGTGGTGGCGGGGTGATAGTGGCGATAGTGGTGGTGGGGAGGGGGCGACGGCGGCGCGGCGGGTGGGCCGTGCGGCGAGCCGCATCGCGCGGGCGCGGGCGGGGGCCTCTGGGCCGCGCACCCATTATCCACTTAGCGCGATCAGCCGCCCGGGGGCGCAGCGAGGCGATCGGCGCGGGCCGCACGGGCGGCGCGCCGTTGACGTCACCCAGGCGGAGGCGAGGGCGCGGAATTGTCGCCACTTGAGGGCGACGCGACGCCGCGAACGGCGCGGCGACGGCTGCGAGAAGAGAGCACGAGCAGGTGCGGGTAATAGAGAACAGCTTCCGAAGAAAAAACAATTCTATGGAAAGGTTAAGGATCGCGTGCTGACGTGAATTATGGCTTCCGATAGCAGAAACGCTGAAAACGTCAGTGGCGGATCTGGATGAGAAAGGGCAGGGAGGGGGAGGGACAAAGGGATTACACCATTCACGAACAAATTTGTGTTAAAAATAGTATTTTGATTGAAAAAGGCCAATATTCCCTCACATTAGACACAGGGGATTACTTCAAGAATTAATGTTCGTGTTTTTTCAATAGAATGAGTAATGATATCAACCTACAAAGTAAATAATTAAAATGAAAATTACATCAAAAATCTTTTACCTAATTAAATAAATAAAAATAAAGGTATGCTATATTTTTTTAAAGTGGCCGATGACATCAGGTGTTTCTTGCACTTCCTGACTTATAAAATTAATATTTTTAACAAAAATAAGCTCATTTCAGGGGTCACGAGCCCCATGAGAAGGACGTTGGCGAATTAATTAAAAATATTAGTTTTATAAGGCAGGAGGTGTAACAATGATCTAATGTCATCGGCCACTTTAAAAAAATCGAAGTGGACTGTGAATTTTTAAACATGAAACTTTCCACATGAAAGTGTATGTCTTCAGTATCTATCACCCACGTACAAGCCTAATGAATATTTTCGTCTCAATTTAATTGAAATGCGAACAACGGAACCAAAATAAAAATGTAGAAAAAGAAAGAGAAAGAAGCCGAAACTATACCACCGAAATAAAACTATTAAAATAATACAAACAAAAAAGGTTTGAGTGTTAAAAGAGATGAGACAGTCATAGGAAATAGATATGATAAATGTTTTGTGACAGCATAAGACAGGTTAGAAAGGAAACAAATATAAGTCATTGGAAATGAGGTGGTGAAAGCGATCCTTCCAGGTGCATAAAAAAAAGAGCTCAGAAGAAACATAGGAGTGAGGAAACGATGGGTAGATGCGAGAATGATAATGGAAATGAAATAAGAGAAAAATCTGAAATATAGAAATACGTAATTCTACATTCCGAAGTAAACACATCTTCACAAACAAAACGAAATTATAGTGGGAAACGAAGGTTAGATGTGCATAGGGAGCAAGGACATGAACAGACGAAAACCAAAGTTACCAGACATCCATTCTTTGAATACAGCAACAGTATTAAGCCACCGAAAATTATTGTTACGATGTCTTTCGGAAACCTGCACATTAGTTTGCATCTAACAAATGTTTAGCTTAAAAACACAACGAGGTTGACTGCCTGCGATGATTCGTTGAACAGACGCCCATTTCCCACGATTTCAAAATATTCAAACCGCTCGCTCTCGTCTTCCAACTGGGACAAATGATTTAAAAAGCGCGAATATGAATTAGGCGTCGCCACGGGTATAAAAACAACTCCAGTCACCGGCAGACCCTATTTTCATCAGTATTTTTGGACGGTGTCCAACTCGTGCGGATAGCGGAAGAGAGGACGAGGAGGAGAGCGAATTGTCTCCACTTGAGACCGTCACGTGGACGAGAGCGGACGACGGACGGCCGCGCCGCGCTGGCTGTCCCCGCCGCGCCGTCCCGCCCTCTCCGCCCACGCGCTTGCCCACTTACCGCCCCCCTCGCCGCCCGCCGTCATCGGTCGCTCTGACGCGCGGAGATCGCCGCCGACGGATTCGGAGTGTCGCAGGGTCTACTTTTGAGATTCGTATCTTCAGGGAATAAATTGGCATTTTGAAGGATTCATTTTTTTTTTTTTCGAAAAAATAGCGAGATAAATATTTTAGAAAGAACGAATGAAAAGTGTAATACCACATATATTTAAAAGTAAATGATATCCTTTCATTCTTTCCAATGCGGTGGTAAATATAATTTTTTTCTATTTACTTCATCTTCTTTCCTTGAGGTTTTTGACCTTCCGAACTGTCGCATTTCACATCTCAGTATTTCGCCATTAAATCATTTTTATCTCTTTTCGATTGTTATTCCATAATAATTTACTTATCTCCTTGCCTAATGAATTACACGGCAGTGCCTATAAACAAATGAAACTAATCTATCTAGGTTTATTGTAAAATTACCTATTGCATGGTAATTTCGTGACTCATGAGAACATTATTTCACTAAGATATTTTCTCATGGGAATGACGTAATCATGAAGGTTGACTTGCATTCACAGCGCGAGCGATAGAGAGAGAGAGAGAGAGAGAGAGAGAGGGAGAGAGAGAGAGAGAGAGAGAGAGAGAGAGAGAGAGAGAGAGAGAGAGGGGAAAATGAAAAGCAAAATAGATGTTTAAAAGCAGAAAGGTACCTTAAACATCACAAAAAACGTTTCTTAGTTATTTTCAGACCAAGAAAATTAATATTTTGTGTTTCATTAAAACTAACTCTACTTTTACTACGGTTGTGAAATTTTGTAATTCAAGATAGCACTCTTTTTGGCCAACGCGTCACTCTCCCTTCCTGCCCCCGCCCACACTGCCGTGGCACCGTCCCAGTTTCCGTGCCCCCAAATCACCCCGCGAGTCAGCCGCGCGTTACGTCATTTCCACGGCCGTGCGCGTGCCCTGATCTCCCGCCGGTTTTCCGACGCCCCCGCGACGCCTGTCACTCGGCCCCTGTGATCGCGTTAAAAATACTCCGCGGACTGAATGCTCGATGTGCCGGTATCGTCACCGCAGCCTCACACGCGGAAGGAGTTTGTTTTCTTCTGCAAGGAACTCACATCTAAGAAGTCGAAATTGGGACATGCATAGGAGTGATCTCGTAGATTCACGTATGTAATTAACATTATAACTGAATTCTCATCTTCTCTCCCTCCTTTTTCATTTTCTCTTCTTTTTTCTTTATCTTCTGATTATCTTCTTATGATTCTTCTCCTTCTCTTCTTATTTATTTTCCTTCTTTTTCGAAATTCATATCCTCCAGGTCTCAACCCAATACCCAATTAAAGGAGGAGTTCCACAGGGTTCGAACCTCTGCCTAACACTATTCAATATCTACATAGCTGACGTACCCAACACACCATTTATATCCATTGCCAACTTTGCAAATGACACAGCTATCTACTCCACAAACCGAGGTATAGAAACAGGATTAGAGGATCTACAAAATCATCTCAACGTATTTTCCAATGGGGTCACAAAAATGGCATATTCAGATAAACGCAAGCAAGAGTCAAGGAAAAATAATCACTCTTCGAAGACCCCTCGACCCGCCCACACTCACCTATCAAAACTATAACATAGCACGGATTCTCACGAAAAAAAAAAAATTCGGCAAAATACCTGTATTCGATAGATGACTCACATGAAGATCAAATATCATGCACAGAATTGCATTAGCCACTAGCACATCAGTTATTTCCCTTACTTAAGAAATCATCTCCACTTCTAATATCCACTTCACTCCAATCCATTCAAATTCATCCACTTCAAATTCATTCATCTCTACCAAACAAGGATACGACCTATATTATATTATGTATCTTCAGTTTGGGCCGCAGCATCCAAAACCAATATTCACAAAATCCAAACGTTCCAAAATAAATACATAAGAATAATTACAAAAGCACCCGTGTTTATCCCTAACTCTCAACTCTATCAAGAACTCGGTATCATCCCCATTACTGTACATTTCTCTCATCTGTTCGCAAAATTCTTTAACAAAATTTCTTGAATACCTTCTGCTACCCATTTCAAACTAGGTAAACAGTACCTTCATCGTAAACGTTTGCAAAAGAAATTACCCAGATCATATTTTGACCCTCCTTAAGCATACTGGAAACGATTAGCCTTTCCGTGCAATATGAAGTACTTCTGAACTGAAATTACCTCGATAAAAGAAAAGCATGTAAACTTGCTATATAAAATCAACTACTCGTATTGTATCAGTCGTTCACGGATGTTGTGGAACATAGGCCAAGCAAGAATAAATTTTAAAAAATCATCCAGGGGATTATGAGAACCAAGCACAAATGTCTGACACACAGTTTTTCTGAATTATTATGAAATTATGAACGACGATTTTGATGAAAATCTGTGACTCGTGAAGGTTTGCTTTCTATGACGCAATCAGTAGATGGAAATATCTAAGGCTTAAAGTGGAATTCGAACTTACAACCCTCGCGGAAAGTTATTGACGCCGCAGCTGTATGCGATATTTTGATCACATTATTTCCACTTATATTGATCATATCACGACCAAAGGAGTATTTCCATTATGAATACGCATTATTATGTCCAGCTAACATTAAAAAACATATAAGAATAATTTATGAAGTGAGTATCATTGGTCTGAAACTCTTTCAGAACCCGAGTTCCTGAGTCTACCTGAGGAAGCCTGCGACATTACAGGCGAAACGTCGGCCTCTCAGCCAACGACGCGGCGTCACCCGGACAGCCTACAACTCATGAACTCGAGCCGCGGAAGCTTACTTGTACTTCTTTCTGGACCCTACTTATGTTCATGAAACGTTCTCCTCGAGGAATAAGATTTTCTTCCGCAGGTGAAAATGCTTCTCCGTCTTTCCCATTCCCACGTCCACTGCACTCGAAATAGCCCCAACTGCTGTCTGTGGAATCAGGGCGTCTTCCTGGCCGAATGAACATTGCATTCTCCACTGCGACCGCTCGCAATTACGCTCTCCTGTGAATGTGAGGTCATCCGGCACGTTGCCCATGTTGCCACAAGAATTGCTGGGGCCATTTTCAATTACAGCTTTGCTCATTCTGCACATCAGAGTGAACATACACCGTTTCCTTTTTTGGTACTTCTCTTTGAGAAGTCTAAATTAATACTACTACCTATTTAGTAGATCGGAAACGTTTCCAATTTCGTTTCGTAATTGCCCGTCCTATCCATAGTTTGGTATGTTTACTTTCGAGAATCCTCGATCTTACATTCCTAATCTATTTAGTTGGAGATATGCAAAAGCAGTAGTTAGCAAGATATCTCTTAGAAAACCAATATTGGCGTAAGCATAGAGAAGCTGACACAAGTTATTATTTAATTATACTTCTACTGATCACTTTTAAATATAGTCCTTCGGGTGTCTCATTGACACTAGCATTCCGTGGAGCGATCCTGAGTTCGACTCCCGGTCGGGACAAAAACAGAGCTGTAGCATTCTATTACAATCGTCTCAGTTCCTCTCCGTATAGCCGTGTGACGAAAGATCACGTCGAGAATACATGATACTGCAAAGAGAATATGCCATGCTTGCAACACATCTCCCTTAACCTCAGGCGTGGATAATAAATAAAATCAGGGCCCAAGCCTTGCAACATCGCTAGCTGGCAAAAATCGGATTAATCTTACAAACTGGCGGCAAGTACGACCACCAAACAATCACTGCCGCATGCAGCATTCTCATCGAAGTGTTCACGTCGGCGATCGACTAAGTTTCTCGGAAAATAGGGTTAAAGATCACGAAACCCGGCGTCAGTGATACTTTTCACCCTTAAGGTGAAAATGATCTCAGTTCGCTGATGCGCACTTCCCGCCATTGAGATAACTGAAGCAGGCGCCACGGACTGTAAGAACATCTGACCGCGTCTTAACGAAGCACATCTCAATTCGACAACACTCAATAATAATGTAAGAAAAATTCTGATATTTTTAAGAATACTTTTCATAAAAAAATATGTACAACACGGAAGAAAGTTGATAAAATAAAAAAATATATACAGTGAAAATAGCAAAATATGTATTATAATATATATATACACACACACATATATATACATATATATATACATATATATATATATATATATATATATATATATATATATATATATATATATATTGAAACCCAGAATATGTGTTTCATTACACTAATTAGATCATTAGTGTAAGAAACCAATTGCTATTTTGAACTGCGCGGTGCGCGCGCTGAGCGCGGCGCGCCGGGGCCGGCGAGCAACCGCTGCCTCCGCCGACGGTGCCACCGCCGCCGGGAGGCTAGCGTGTGAATTTCGGTTGGAACTGGGCACCGCGCACGTGCAAAAAGTTCGTTACGAGAATCGCGGACGAGAGCCGTTGAGACAGGCAGTCGAGCCGTGCCGCCCGTCGATGCAGGACGCGGCCGGCGTGCTCCCGAGCAGAAAAGAATCGTAAAGCGGCAGACGTTAGCAGAGCGGCGACCAGTGCGGACGTGTGGCGAGGGTCCTCCGCTAGGGAGTTGACGCATGTATTACGCGACATAGTTATGTGATTAGGAATCGCGAAGTAATGGACATGTAAATAGAACATTAGAAGTATCAGTATAGTAAAAGATTGGTGTTGGTAAAATAATTGACGTCGCTCCTATTAGTTGGTGCGGAGGGAACATTCTTGAAAGCGTGCGGTACAGAACTGTGACCAGTATACGGAGTAAGCGGGGGTCGTGTAATTAAACCCACTAATGGACAGTGATTCGAGGAAGGTGCGCAGCCGAGGTATCAAGATCCTGTTTGGGGAAGAATTGTGGGAGCATCAGCCGTGGATGATCACCACGCCATCTGCTGCCGACGGCCCGCAGCAGTAGCAGAGGTCGACAACCCTGTCGGCACGAGCGGCTCGACGAACCTCATAGGTATTCAAACGGGGCCCCGAAGGTATGAAAGTTGTATTTTACTCTTAATCTTGGTACCAAGGCGGAGTATAAAAACGGTGGCTGATTATGTAAATAGTAACTTTGATTTAAAATAAATCTTGTCATAATTGTATTTCTATGTATGAATAACTTCCCCAACGTTGCACCGACTTATCCTAGGACCCATTCACGTAAAAGACACCCTCTCTTAGTGTTATATTGCAGTGAAGATACCCGGCACCACCAGGTATGTCACAATATATATATATATATATGTGTGTGTGTGTGTGTGTGTGTGTATAGGTGTATATATGTGCCATAGATGTATACAGGTCTGTGTATGTTTATATATTGAGTGTATATGCTCGAAAGGAGTGTATTGTAAATTGTTTTTATATGGTAAATTGTTTTTGAATTATAAATGTTCATATATTGTAAAACTGTAGGGTTATGGCTACCACCTGGCAATCAGCCAATTGTAGCCAAATAAATATTATTATTATTATTATTATACTAAATATGTAAAAATATGTAACGAAAAAATTGGATATTGTATTAAGACGGAAGCGATTCGCCAAGATAAGAGTTTTGAGAACGGTAGGTACAATGACAAAAAATATGTAATTACATAAAAATCCGGTCTCTACCCATGAGTAATTGGGCCACGTGATGGGAGCGCAACGTCACCCTCTTCTCCTTGCATCACGGGGTTCAGCTGTTAAACGCACCCATCCCCACGCCTTCGCGCTGAACGCAGCCTTCCGCGTGCTTCGCAGTCGGTCACCGGTGCCCGCGCCCCGCCCCCGCGCCGGATGTATTTTTGAATGCGGGCGCGGGGGAAAGAAAGAAAGAAAAAGGACGAAGAAGGCGGTTTATGTTGGCCGCGTCCGTCGGCGCGCAAACGAGGAAGGACGACGGCCGGCAGGACGGACGCGAGGGCAGGAGGAAGACGGAACTCCAGCAGGACGCAGCTGGACATTTTCTGCAGCGGAATCGCAGCGAGAGAGACGAAACACCCGGGGATCAAATGGGCACTATCATCGAGACAGAAGGATGAGAGTGAGGAAGATCTCACCGATAGGGTGTAAAAAAGAAAAACAACAACATAGGGCGTAAATACAATTAGTAAATCTGTATACTTTTAATAAACATTTGTTTTTAAAGTAGCGAACGTTCGTTGTTTTTTACGCGATAAAGACAATGTGTCCGTTAAAATAAAGCAGTCAGAAACGGAAATGGAACAGCAAGTGTTCGAGAAAGAATCGCAATCATCTCATTGAGTGCAGTCTGTGGTTAGGTGTTCGCGACCCGCCTAAGGTCATCTCGTGCTTGTGATGTTCACTATACAGGTCCAGTGTCGAATCTAAACGTGAATTCAATCTCACTCATTCATATCTCGTCATCACTTAACCTTCATAAACACCCTAACATTAGTTATGCAGCGGAAAGCAATATTAAAATAATGGAGATGAAATGGATTCAAGAAAAGTATTTCGAGTGAAGAGCAGGCAAAATTCCCTGACATTTTTCTGGCTTTTATTACTCACATTCCATAGCGTGATCTTCTGATGTTACAGGCTAATTCAAGTCTTGGCAACACATACGCCTGCAAGGTTATAAAGGTGGCACAAAATGAATGTTACAAACTCGTAGGGCCTATTGGGATCGAAGATGATTGCAAATCACCCCTTTGATCATCCGCCCAGGAAAGAAAACACCACATAACAGTGTTAACTGGCGAGTGTTTACGCTTCACAGACGACACCGCCGTCCTTTAATAGTAAACACTACCCTTGTATAAGCACCTATTGGATGGCATTCTTGGAGCACAATCAATATTTAATTTGAAAGTAGATATTATTTGATAAGTCTTGTGCAATAAAGAGAATGTATCGATAAAATTAAAGAGGTTATAGAGTTGGAGCTTCCTTAAACGCAACATATATTACCTTTGAAGTTTAGAAAAGACGTATCCCCTTTCTCAAAATAAATGATAGAATAAACATTCTGCTCCCTCGCAATAGAACTCAAGAAAACATGTATGGAGCAGAAGGTGTCGAGCTATTTCATGTACGAAGTGATAGCGAATCAAACTTGAAAGTCAATCGAGCCAATTATCACTTTAGCTTTACCATATTACTACTGCAGCTAATCATTCCACTAACAACATTAATTCAAATTCCCAGAAGTAGACAACTACTATTGACAAACCTGTTAGACAATGTGACAAACCTCTAATTTTATTTTGAGAGGGGTCGTTTTTATTTCCCTTTGTGTATTTTGTTACAGAGCAAACTGGTTAATTAACTTGAAATTTTTGTCCTCGACCACTGCATAACATTTCATTTTGTGGTTGAATCATGCTACTTCTTATTAATATCAAAATCATCTTTGCTGGCAATCGAGAGAAAAAGAGGCCAATATTAAAATTCATGAGTGACACTGAGTAAAGAGTGAAAACTGCGAAGCCGTACGGCTACTATTCCCTTTTCTTACGCAGTTATGAATACTAATTGCTAAGCGAAGGTAAATTAGCATTGACAATTTGCGAGTTTGCATAAAACGTTCAATAAATGGAAATTCATCATCCTCTGTAGTGTCACGGTCTGCTTTTTAGACATGCTGCTCTCAAGAACCGCTTTAACTTCTTTTCCTTCGCAAACAACCAAGAGTAGACTTTTCGCAACTTCGCCCACTGAACTTCGCAAGAACAGCCACCCCGTCATGTGTTACGTGTCTCCGTAATTACTCCGTGGTTCCTCGTACACTGATACAAATAGCGGTGACACCGCCACGTGAGGACAGAAAGAAGCGGGTCGGTACAGCTCTAGCCTAACTCAGCGGTGACTCATGTTGGACGGGGGTTGACATGGAACGGGAAGAGGTCGTGTTGATGTTTTGTTTGTGGCAATCGGAACGCCCCAGTTTCAGTTCTGCGGATCCACAGCCACGGACGAGCTTGTATTTATGGCCTGGGATGTGTTGCGAATCACAATAAGCTTCAGACTGGAAGGGCTTTCGCAGAATTAATTTGTTTGAGTTCAAGAGCTATGAAAGAATCTGTGATGGAGATAAAAGGAATCGGAAATAAAATGGGATCATGAAAAATCTTTTAGATGAAGCTGATGGCAAACATGAGGAAATTCATTGCTGGCAATGGAGTGGCTCTTATCATGATACTCCATGACATCAAGACAATACAGCTCACATCGAGCCTTGGCATCACATACGGGTAATTGCGGTACTCTCAGTTTACTTGTAACTAGATAAAGGATAATGGAAGGATTACTCAGAATAGTTCAAAATACATGAAACGCACTTCTACAGCATGCAGGAGATCGAAGATGGCAGCTTTTAGACACTTCACATGGGGGCGGGGGGAGGAAGAAATCTCGTGTAACGAAATTACACACGTGACATTTGCTCCTGATAGGTCGGAAACTCATTATGCATTGTTGTTTGGAGGGTACACATTATGTTCAAGCAAAGAGTTCGTGAATCTGCCACGTGAAACAGACATGGGCAAATCTCACACGTGAAACTTCGTTATCAGAAATTTCCCACCAAATATTCATTTGAAAAATGTCATCGTCATCGACCCCCAACATTCCCCAAAAGTTTGACACATTGATTCTAAACCCCCTAGATGGTGGATGAAGATATCAACTTCAATTGGCCCTCTGGTTCCACTGGTGGAATTAGAAAAAGGCAGAAGGAAGCCGCCTAGAATTGAATGGAAACACCAATATATCAGCACATGTGTAAAATTCTGATCGGAAGCTTTCATGACAATTTGATGAAATTTCAAAAAATCTTACCAAGGATGGCCATTACGTTAGAGTAAAAGCCTCTTGTCAAAGACTCAAAAGCTCTGTGGAGAAGAATGAATGTCGCACACTTCTCCTTTAAACTCTTGTTTTGTTAAGCTTACGCTTGCAGGCAAGGCGCACACAGAGATACTCATTAACGCTGCGTTGAATATCGCAGTTCATTAATAACGTTGTTCTGTTGAACTTGCCAAATGTACACATATGCTTACGAAACTTAAATACAAAGCTCAACATCTGAAATATGGGTGAGACTCCTTGTGGTATAAAAGAAGCTTTAGAAGTGCAAGAACAATGATAGAGAATGTACAACTAGGGCGCAAGAAGGAACTTGAAGACATGCTGATGAACAATTAGAAAAACAAAGACAAACATTGTTGTAATCCGTACAGGATATAAGAATAAAAAGCATACGTATTAAATACTGCAGTCAAGTATGTGACAAAACATAAGTCAATTTAAATAGCAATTGCAAAAGCTTCAAAATATATTTTGATTTTCTAACTGATTACGACAAAAGTTTATGTGTGTCTAATGAATTACAAATCATCCATGAATAAGTAGATTTACAATCTTACCAACAGTTTGCGAGCAAGCACGTACTTCAATTTTCTGCCTTGTTCATTACAATGCAAAACTCAAGGAATACTTATCCTTTTAAATAAAATTTCATTTAATAAACGCTTCAATTAAAGTCTGCTTAAAACGAATATTCAAATATATTATTAATAAGAGACATCGTGAATTTCGGGGATAATCGATATTCTTTTTCCTAGTTCTGGAAGATCTGCAAGAAAAGATAAAAGCCTGTCACTGCTATTCGAAATGATACGTATAAGAGAATACATGCTAAAAATGCATTCACACTAACATTGGCGTATCATGCTGGAATGTGCTAAGTTCGTCAGTGAACGTTGGCTAAACGAGCACATGATCATGAAAACGAAAAAGAGCAATCAAGCAAGGCATGATAACGAAGCCAAAACTGTCAATACTGATTACTCATGCGAAGGGACGAAAGCAGGCCACAGATTCAGAGTTAATTAGACTAACAATAAGTAGAACGAACGAGAGAAAAGAGAGTAATAAAGAAGGATACAGGGATCAAGGAACTGCGGGCATACACAAAACCGATTTCCAACATATCTGCAATTTCACTCCTTGTACTCCGGTTTCTAAATAATTTTCCACTGAATCATCAATGTTTTGACCTAACTGATCTTCGAAAAATAAGGAAATGTCTTCTGTCGAATTGGGTATACAAATTAAATCACTAGACTTCGAAGAACTAAATCGTAAAATGCTTCCAATTGGCCATAAATTGAACATTTTATAGATTAGATCATTTTTCAAACTTTTAATAAAAATAATTTGACCAATATACTCGTATATACTTTTTCACAATTTCATTTAGTTTATGAACTACCTATATACTCGTACGTTCATAAATGTCACCAATGACGCTCCAGAACATTAGCATTAAAAAATGTAGGTCCCCAAATTTCAATATGCAGAAAAAGAAAATAAAAAATAAGTAGTCTAGTTTGTCTCGTAGAAAGTCGACAGAAAGTGAATACATGTTTTTGTTTTCTAAAAATTTTACTATTATAAATATATTATATAATATATATATAATGTATAATATATATAATGTATAATATATAATATATAATATATAATATATAACATATAATATATAATATATAATATATAATATATAATATATAATTTATAATATATAATATATAATATATGATATATAAATATATTACTGAGTCAACTTCGATTTACCACATAACACAATTGATTCCACAATTTAAAATTAAATTCTATAAACCCTTCACGTGGTGAAATGATCAGTTAGCCAGCAACATTTTTACTCGTCTGGTGCGTCTGCCAACAGGAGCAGAGAGCACGATCAACTGCGGCCGGGGCTGGGCAGCGCGCAACGGGCAAAAGCTGAGCGACGCCGCACGGGGTATGAGTAGGGGAGGGGAGCGATGAAATCTCACGGGACCACGACGAGATTAAATTAGACTGGCAAGCGGAGCTTGATCAAGGTGATATAATCAAAAGCTGGTGCACGTAGAATTACGTACTTAGGGCTCGCGCAGATGCGATCTAAGTGGACCGGTCCAGTCCCTGGCAGATATAAATGAAGAAGAACGAAAGGCAAGTGAGAGCTGGGGAACAGAAGAGATGAAAAGTGAAGGAAATGAACCTGTTTCAGAGGATTTCTGTGGTATAGAAAAGAAGAATAAAGAGGAAAAGTGGTGGAAAGTAGTGGAAAAGGTGAGAGTACATAAAACTGATATGAATAGATGAAACACAATTAAGACGATATACTATGGTCATACTGTGAGGAAGGTTAATATGGAAAAACTTAAAAACTTTAAAGAAAGAGAAAGCGATAACCAACATTTATTGGGAATTATAAAATAGTATAATGTGAAATAAATAAGAAAGATACATCCTATCGTAAAGAGCACACTAATACTGCATAACACATAATAATTATTAGATCAATAAAAAAAGAAAACGGCTTGAATGAAAATTTTAAAACATTAATGTGCAAATAAAGTTCAGGCCGTGCAAAACAGATCTCAAACCTAACACTCATTGCAACGACTAAAAAAGTAAAACATTGTTATGCACGTTTCCAACAGGTATCCAAATGATCATGCCTAATTAATATGGATTACAACCTACAGCTACTAAAGTATTTGACGTAGGGCAATCAATTAATTTTGTATTAATTTGAATGTGCTTAAAAGTAATGAACTTCCATTTATATTTCTCATTACGTATATCACAGATTTAATGATTTGGATCATACATTCAGCGAATTGCCGATAAAATCTACTTTAAATAATTTTAAATTAATGCAAAATTAATTTGTAAATGTACAAAAAGAATATCATACCAAATTACGTTGGACGTGCACCATTCAAATAGTCTGGAAGATTAAGAGTTCTCACGTTAGCAGCGTCACACCACGCAGAATCGTCTACACCAGGGTTGTCCAACCGACGGCCCGCGGTGCCATTTATTGTGGCCAGCGAACGGTTATTAGTCAAAAGTGAAAGCCCCTTAAAGACAAACGAGATTACGCCAGGGTTAAAACCCCTTTAATGAAAAAATATGTTAAGTGTAGATCTAAGGACTATTTCTAGTAAATTCAAAAATTGAAAATCTTTCCAATGTGATTTACTGTGTTATGCATGATACTGGTATCCTGCATGGCTCCTTCCCCCCACCTCGCCCATTAATGAAAAAAAATGGCCCGTAACTCTGTGGAAGGTTTTAGTTGTGGCACTTGAGGCCTTGGAATTTCGTCACCCGTGATCTACAGCGAAGCAGCGGGAAGGGACGGAGCAGAACGTCGGGAAAGAGGATGGCGGGGAAGTCATGACAGAATGAGGCCAAGAGGAGAGGATGAAGCGGAAGGCATGTTAATGAATTTAAAAAAATAGGTACTATCCTTTCCTAAACTATCCTTTCTCTGTGGTTAATGAAAGCAGTGGATTATTTGATTGTGGTATAATCGAAGGCGACGAAGATGCATTTCGAGAGAGAAAAGAGAGGTGGAGAGAATAGGGTGAGCGAAATAAACAAGACAGAGTTTGGTTGAGACTGTACGGCGAAGAGAGTGGGGCAGAAATGACGATGCAGTGATAAGAGAGAGACGGAGGGAGGGGAGAGAGAGACAGAGAGAGAGAGAAAGAAAGAGAGAGAGAATTGGCGAGTGAATGGGGAGAGTGAGGTAAGGACGGAATATGAGAGAAAAAGTGGTGGAGAGAATTGGAAAAATGGAGCGAAGTACGCAGAGCCAAGAGGAACAGTCATCGAAATGAAAGAAATGTGGTAGTGCGTGCGGGGAGAGGTGGGACGTGACGAGGAGGAACAGGGCGGAGCGAGGCATTGCCGGGCAGGGCTGGTAGGAGCAGAGGGCGGGGCGGGGCGGGGCGGGCCGGGGGGGGACGAGGCGTGTTATTGCACGGCGGGGAGAGGTGGGGCGTGACGAGAAGGAGCGGGGCGGAGCGGTGCAGAGAGGGGAGTAGACGCGGGAATGGGTCGCGGAGTCCGGCCGGTCCGGCTGCCGCTATTTCGGCGGCGCGCGGTTATTTCGGAGTGGCCGCTTCCGAGAAGTCGCCAGAGTAGACCGCCCCGCACCGCCCCGCTCCGCCCCGACCCTCGCAGCGCTCGTCCGCGCTGTCTTCGACGACTCATCGCCCGCTTGGTCTCTGGGCTCTCGGTATTTCACTGTGCACTCAAAATGTGTGATTCACTGCTCATCTGTTCGATCAACACATCAGCTGAATAATTGCTCCTGTGATATTCAAAACAATGTTTGACTCGAGACGTTTACGGAAATAATTATTTAACTCGAAAAAGTGAATCCAAAATTTCAGAATATGTGATAAATATGGCAATTTAATAAGTACATGAATACACTTATGAATTTTTTTCATTTTTTCACAGATATTACATTAACGCAAATGTAGATTGACAACGAAAGTATAACGAAATGACATCACATTCTGATATCCTTTCCCTCTGTTTTGTTTGGGGGTCGGCAAATATTGATAGGAAGACTAAGAAATTCTGTACAGTGACAGATAGTTTTGTACCATTTCAATAATTGGCATTGATATGGTAAACGTTCTACGTAGCATATTAATACTTCAGTGAAATTCTGTAATTCAACTTCTAGGAGCTATGTAAAACATTTTGTGAAAAATATCCATTTTATTCAAGTGTTCTTTTTTGTCTGTGTCTATTGGGTCCTTTACTGCCTGTGTCTATTGGGTCCTTTCAAAACAAGACAAAATACGCCCAACTATTCATTTCGGCATATGTTGTGAAAGAGTAAAAAAATGCCCTCTTAGAAAAACATTGTGTTACGTACGCCATATTTCAAAGAAAACAAATAGCTGTTTTACTCCAAAAAGAAATAAAACTAAAAAGCGTTCTGAACATCTATAGAACTGCTCGCTTTTCGAAGCTGGCTTTGAATCAGCAAATCAGTGGGCGTTAATTGCTTTACTCAATATTCCTTGACTAACATGGATTCAGGTCAGTGCACAACGAATATCAGCTCTTTGATCACGCAAAATCACACAGGTACCTACCTAATTAGGAAACTGGTTATTTAAAGTTTCTTTGCAGGGTAATCGTCATTTCCCCTAGATTCGTCAGTTATAGACTTCTACTTGATGAAGAAATGTGGGATTCTAACTATTCGCACTATTTCATTCTGAATCTATTTCAATTAGAAGTCATTAGATTTTGTGGGAGAACAAATCTTACACGCGTGTTTGAAGTGAGATATATTACTTTTTTTCAATTGAGGATGTCCCGACGTTCCAGTCCACTAGGGTCCGTGCTCATAAATTGACCTTCCCAAGGAATTCGGGATTAGAGGAAGAAAAACTCAGTTTCACTCCTTGTTTCGAAATTGTGTTCACTGAATTTTAAAGCCAAAAATAATAGTGAAAATGTTTTAAAGATAGTGTACAATGGAACATATCCTTTTCAACAAAGAGAATTCGGAATGTCAAGGAATACTTCCGGACTCCTTCTGAATTATTTTGATAAATATTATTAAAGCCTTCTTACTCAACTTCAAAACACTGTGTTTCTGCTGGCCAAAATGTATCACTCAGAGCAATCTAAAATAAATTATACACTTTTCTTGCATACAATTTTATAAAATCGTGTACACTAAACCGGTGTCTGAAGACTTTTAATATCAAGCTTAGGGAGTTTTCTGAAATCAATTCAAACTTTTTCACCTTCACAAAATCAAACGGAATTGAAACGCGACTCGAGCGACAGAGAACTCGTTACCAGAATTTATTCAAATCGAAACGACATCGGAAATGAAGGGGGAACCATCGCCGGTTATTTACTAGAATTATCGCTCATTTTATTTTTCCCGAAAACAGCCTCCGAGGGAGAACTTCAGAGAGGGCTTGAGAAATAAATTCTCACCGGGCGCGGGGTACACGCACCCCGCCCCTCCCCAGCACCCGACAATACTACGACTACTTCTGCCACCACCACCATCGCCGCCTCACCCGGCTATTACCGCGACTCGCTGCCGCACCGTCCACGCTGCCGCCACCACCTTCTCCACTACCGCCACCACCAATACAACCAACACTATCGCCACCACCACTTCCACCAATGTCACTTCCGCCTCCACCACCATAACCTACATTACCGCCTCCACTAACGCCACCATAATCACCATCAAAACAACTACCGTCACCACCACCACCTGACTTTCGCTACTTCCCCGAATCTAGACCGTACCACCTCTACCGCCACTACCACCATCACTACTTCCGCCACTACCAGCACCATCGCCACTACCGCTATCACCAAGGCTAACGCTACCACCATCGTCACCACCGTTACCACCATGGCCGCCGTGAACGCCGACGCTACCAACATCACTTCTTCTCACCCCGATCCCCTCCGTAGCGTTCCTCTAAAATTCTTCCACCATCGCCTCCACCACAGCTACCATCACTACCGCCTCGCCTCCCCATCTCCCCCCACCCCTCCGAGTCGGCCCCGCCCGCTTTTCCACGGTCCCCGCGGGCTCTTCTCGTAAACGCCGGCGTGGGCGTGGGCGTCGGCTGTCGCGCGGGTGCGGCGCCGCGCTCTTCTTTACGACGCGCGCTCCTGCAGGTGGCCGCGGGACGCACGGCCGGAGGGCGAATGGGAGGAGGAGGAGGAGGAGGAAATCAAAGGCAGAAGTCGACGAGAGAAATAGTAAATCTCTGTCGTTTTCCTAAAAAGAGCAGAAACCGTATGGGTAATTCTTTTATATGAAAGAAACAGCTCACAATTATAGAAACGTGTGTAATAGGACAAGGAACGGTTGATGGAGAAGGATTTCGAACAAAATCAGAGAAAGGGGGAAAAAGCGGGAGAGAAATAAGTTTAACAGTTTTTGTAGGGAATGCAGGCGTACATTTATTCGTACTGAAAGCAGAAAGTTGGGCTTGATAGAAATCATAATAAGGTACAACTTAGGCTTGCTACAATTATGACACTGTCGCAAATACGGATGTCAGTGATAGAGGCGAAATGTGAGAAATTAAATGATGCTCGATAGTGATGAATAGATATGCGCTAATCCCAAGCCCGAAGGGTACAAGAGCTCGTGACCCTGTGACTAGAGGTATTTTGGGTCGTTACATTCTTGTAAACATTATTATTATTGTTATTATTATTATTATTATTATTATTATTATTATTATTATTATTATACACCCTCATTAAATACAGAAGTCGCATCAATTGCGTGAGAGAGAAATACTCGTAATGCAAAAGAATCCATAAGAGCTATTCACCCCGCCCGGCAAAATTGTTCTTGACCAACTTTTCAACAGCACAACTTTTGAAAAGCAGTTAGGCGAGATTGCAGCGCTCTTCTTTACGATTCGCACTCCAACAGAGTGCTGCGAGGCGTGGTGCAGAGGTGTAAGGCGATGAGGAATGCAGGAACAGAGAACAAAAGCGCGGGAATTAAGTCGTTGAGGGAAATCTGGTTGTGAGTTTTCCGTAAGGTGTCCCTACGGAAGAGCAAGAAGCCAAGTGAAAGATCTGTAAAGTTATTTTTCCGAATGAGAAGAACGCCAATAAATTATTTTAACCTAAATATTTTACGAATTTTCCATCTGAAGGTTGTAACGCTCCAATGAGCTGTCTTTAACTATACAATTATTCAATACTCACTAGTGAACTCTTTCTGAAATAAGCAAATTACGAGGCTACAAACTCGCATGCACCCAAGACGAGAAATAACATCCTTGCCCAGGTCGCGATTTGAACTCACGAACAGCGTTCACCTCAAAATGCTACTTGCTGCGCTTCCCAGATTGATAATTTTGTTTCCACCGCTTCAGTTGCTATGGTGATTAGTCTCGTACGCGAAGTGTACGAATGTTTTGTCTCGGGAGATGGCGGTGTTCCTCCCCCGCTGGTACGAGACAGAAGATCAGAATTTAGAGTATTTTTGGGAGCTTGTTTGCAACATTTTGAACCTTTTCCCTTTACCACTATTTCCTAATTCTTACACAGAAAAGAATTTCGTATTTCGTGCTCAGATTATCTTCAAACATAGTTCGAGTCGTACGGTGTCCTAAATGTTTGCATTAGCGTTCTGTCAAACAAAACTTTCATGCAACTCGAGTCCAGTGGGCTATTGGTTAAGACGTCTCCGTAAACCAATGACGCTGGAGAGTTCTGGTGTGGTGGAGACAGCGCGGTTTGGACACGAGAGGAGAGGAGAGAAAACAAGAGAAGCGGGAGGGCGTGCTTGTTTGCGCCGAGTTACGACCGCAGCGCTAGAATCGCCCACACGCAGAGGCAGTGAGCTGCTCGTTGCGCTCAAACGCGGTTAGCCCTGACACTCGCACAATCCGCCCTGGAAATGCGGCAATTTAAGTCCTCTGGGTTATCAACTCTGGATTTGACGAATCATATTCTTATCATCAATGAGCGATACAGAAAAAAATCATTTAATTACAAGTTCGTTAGGGTTGATTTTTATTGGAAAAATAGTAATACATATTTTTACGTAATTACTCATGTACAGAATATGCTATGTTTTATTATCTCTTTTGCTAAACTGCATACATAAGATAATTTATCTTTTGCAAAAAAATTACAAAAATTACATCTTATACCATCAAATTCTTTTTACTTCGAACTATCTCAATCCTCTGGCTCCGATATTTTATTATGCTCGGAGTTTGTTGTAAATATAATATTATGCATTTTTCTGATCTTCTTAGGTCATTACTGACTCAACGCCGAAGCACTGATTTGTTTAAAGTGCCTTCAACTATTCGGACGGATTAGGGTTGACAATGGTCAGTGACATTGAAAGCACTATTTGGTGAATCAACGTCATTTGTAAGCACTGATAAATATTATCGTAGTGAACGCTTCTTATTTTAAATTATCGTTTTAACTATCAGCATTTAACAACTCATATGTAGAAGTCTTATTAATGGAACAAATGATACTCATTACCGAGAAAATGTAAGTAGGACTCATTAAAGCCATGTTAACAGTCGACACCAGAAATAAAATAAAAAGGTTTTTTAAGAGATGTGTTCTTAACAACCGTACTGCTGGGTGTTGAATTCATGGAGTACTTTATTGAAGTGGATTAAACTCCACTCTCCCATTCAGAGACAGACTTCGGTTTGGGTCGCTGCCAAACGCCCAGCAGCGCGACCTCACAGAACATTCTGTGCCGTTTTGGTCGTACACGAAACCCTCCGATAAGACACTAGAACGCAACACTATCCATATCCGCTACGCACGCAAAACGGAGTGTGAGAACCCTAACCTAGTTGCAAGCAACGAGATTCATTAAGCGACCAACTTTATAAAGAATTCTTGAGTTTAACACAGAGTTCATCACATATCCATATTAAAAGAATGGATTATGGACAATTAACAAAGCATATTGATTTGTATTTGTGAGACTGATTGAATTTTTGAGAATTAAATGATGGCATTCTTTTATGTATATGTTACGACTTAAGACCGAATCTGGATAATACTCGAATTAATCTATTAATATTCACATTATCCGAAATGGGTGGATAAAGTCCGAAGTAGGAACAGCCTACTATGGACTTAAGGCGTACGAAGTTGACATTAGGCAACCCAATGGGATAGTGTATGTGAAGTACGTAATGATAAAGAGGAATAGGAGATGCATTCGACAAATTGGAAACACAGCCGGTGGGAAGTTTCTAAACCAAAAGGCAAAGAGATGTTTTGTTTTCATGAAAAAAAAAGATACATCATGCATTAACCCATTGAAATTGTACAATTGAAATATATTCCTCTTGCCGTGCTGGTGCAGTTTGATCATAATTCAATTCTATTTAATTACGCTCTTAACGCCCGCTACATGCGAATCATATTTTTTACATGCAATTGGAATAACATTACATGTCAAACACAAACATCTGTACAAATTAATAAAAAATATTGAATAGGGATTTGAGTATTCAATTTTGTTTTTTTAAAGACTTATTGCATCATTGTATATGTTTATAACGTACATATAATCTGTAATTGCTCGTAATGATGGTAAAATGGGATATAACATCTAAAGAATGAAAAAGGCCCACGACGAACAGTCTAAAACAAGATGTAGAACAATACATGGCCTACGAACCACAAGTACCTTAAAATAATAGATGCCCACAGCCACCTTAACAACATGATGTACTATATCAAATAAGCTAAAACGTTTCATAATTTTTAAGGGAGTTTTGAAAAAAGTAAAAGTTTTTTTTGGTTTTTAAAACAATGAGGATAAAAGCGTATACAGCTCATAAATTCAGTAATTTGCAAATAAATCTATTGATTAACATTCTATTATTTTCTTCTAATCGTTTCGCAAAGTGAAGCCAAATACTATTTCAAATATTAATTTGATTCTTTTTCATTTATGGTTTATATGTAGTAGCTTAAAGTATTGCATTTCATGGCAACTGCATCGTTGAATAATGTTGGTGAGAACTTATCATTTGAAATCGAGAAGTGACCATTACAAATTTAGGGCGAGAAGTCAATGAATTAAGAAGGAATGTAAATGCAAGAACAGTAATATGTTCTAATCTGATGAACGAAACACTGTTAGAGAGACAGATTACAAACAAAACAGAACGTGATGCTAGTTTTCAACACCTTTGGTAACTAATTTCTCCACAATGTATACTGAAATATCTTTACGTTAATGACAAATAATATTTTTCATGTGTCAAGGTATCTTGCAACAATAGTTACGGATTGTTGTTAATAATATGTATTATTCTATAACAAGTTAAATTTGTATCTACTGCTCTTTGAGACTGAGAGTCTTGTTTCTCTCTAATACTTACTACTCAAAATTACTACAACTCACAATCGCGTTTTCCAGCCTTCTCCGCAAAACACTTTACAGAAACAATATACACAGTCTGTTCTGCTATGGAACATTCCTCCGTCATCAGAAAGTTTTTCCTTCCTATTTAATCCTCAACGTTTCCACTTTGGTTCGTTCATCACCGCCGTCAACCCTCTTACATTCACCGCCACTTCGCGTCCAAGAAAAAACAGTAGGCCCGAATTCTCCAAACCTTAACACTCTCAAACATACTGCTACCTCAACAACACCATTAAAATTTCTTTGAATTCCAATGTAGATACTGAGAGTGTCTCAAGGACATGCGTTGAATACCAGTGGTTTTTAAACGTGTCAAAACAAGGATTGAATGTGAAAGTATTAGTCTGAAGGATATGCGTTAAATTCCAGTGGTTTTTTAAACGTATCAAAATATAAGGACTGAATGTAAATGTATTAATGAATAAACGTTTAATATATGTTGGTTCAATAATGTATTTCTTGTTCAAAGAAACATACAAATAAAAAAAAAAAAATCACACACTGATACTTTGAAGAATGCACTGTTTCCAGCGCACAGTGTCAATCAAAAACTGTCAATCATATTCTCTAACAATGAAATCGTCAATCCAATTCGGCGTTTTCTCTCTCCTTAAACACGTCACCCCCGATTTTCTCGTCGACTGCGGTGTCAACGCATTTGAACCCTGATGACTCACTCCCTTCCCCTCCGTCCTCAAGAACCGACCGAGCGCTCTGGAGAGGCGAGCGCGGCTTGAGGGAATTTGGACCGCCCGCGCTGCCGCCGCCGCCTCAGCCCCCCCCCTCCCACGACTCGGCAGCTGCCGCCAGGGGGCGTGCGTGAGGACGCGTGAGTGCGCGCGGGAGGCTGTAAAAACACGCGCTCGGGTGAGCTTTACGGCGCGAGAGAAAGAGGCGGCCTCGGTGACGGTTGCGAAAAAGAGAAGTGAGGAGAGCACGGAGACAGTTGCATTCACGAGGAGGACGTAACTCTCATATTTCGCTCCTCGTAGGCTGCAATAGCGACACAACTCAAAAATACGAATTTTGAGTTAATGTACTCTCCAGAATTGTAGATTGGTCTACCTTCCAGCAGCACCAGCACAGAACAGTATTCAACTAACAAATGACAGAAGTGTAGATGCATTTCAATACAAGGTGAAAACTTATAACTCATTTATCATCACCTGATTTTTTGAGTTATGCCACTATTGCATATCACGAACGATTTAATTATGTAGCCTGCGTAGTGTAAGTCCAGTCGTTTTAATTGTTCTCTTATTTAATTTAATTTATTTAATTTAAGGCTGGAAGTACCTTTAGAATTTATCCGATCCGTATACCATTCAGCAGCGCCTAAAATTCTCCAGGGACACTACGCCGTTCAGCTGGCTCAAGTCAAGTGCAGTGCGCCATGGCTCCCCACAAGCCTTACCCCACAGCTTACATTCCAGGTAGCCCTCAGGGCCAATTCCGTTGGAATCTTTCAAAAACGTCGTTTGTATTCTAATTCGAAATAGGAACTATTAATTGAGGGATCACAATTTGACTGGTCTAAAATTCCCTTTTTCAGTACTCATGTGATTCCTTCCCCACGTGAACATTGGATCATTATCGAAATCGTTCTGAAGCATGTGAGAAACGCTTGTCGTGATTTGAAGCTTCATAATCAAATATCTTTCAACATTGTATGAAGTGTAATTTCGAACTGACTGGATTTTTAATAGTTCGTATTTAATTTTTCGAAAATTTACCGGCATTTTTATAAGATTTTTAGAGTAGTATTAATTTAATGATTTTACCAATTGTTTTCACATTGAAGGTAGAATTCTCTCGATCGTTTTCCCTGTTTCACATCAGAGCAAATATCTTCTAAGAAAATAAACCACTGCATGTTATGGAACCAATTTCTTTTTCATAATATTACATTTTTACGAGGTTTATTAAACGAATAACTCTTCGAGGTAAACTAAACGAAGAAAAATGTTACAACAATAAACAACGCTCACATTTCGGCGACAGAATTTTCCAGAAACTTCTCTGTTGATAATTCTTTGAAAGTAATTGAAGCATTAAGAAGCGCTGAAATGAGGTAGTAAAACAAGATCAGAGCAAGCGGTGATAAGGTCATGTGTCAAGAACAAGGAGGCTCAGATCTGAAAGCTGCTCTATTTAACGTGAAAGTTGCGAGTCAAAAAACGCGGATAGGAGAAACAGTTACATATATGAATGTGGAACACAGTTCTGATGTTTGTAGGAACATTTCATCAAATGTAAAAAAAAAATTCTTTCAAAAATATATTTGAAGAGAATTCTTTAAAAGTTTTGTTTGTACGTTTACTAACTTTAACATCAATGAAGTACCATATATAATGGGTCTTAGATTCAATTACTCGAAGGCGAAGTATAGAATGTAAACTGTATGTTTATATAAAATGTGCAGAGAAGCTCATTATTGTATTAAACTCTATAAACAAAATTGTTACGAAAACGAAGGAAACAAATGTTTTTATACATGTAAAATTTATTTTCTGTAGAATTATGAGAAATTTCGATAATGAAAACATATAAGAATGGAATAATTTAATGGATTAATGGGGAGATAATTTTAAAATTTTGATATATGTAATTGAATTTTCAGTTTCTTCGCCCTATTCTGAAATCTTCGCAAACGAGAAACAGAATTACAAGCGATTATATTACATATCTCAACGTGGCTTTAAACTAAAGCGTTTAAGTGTTGCAGACCCAACGAACTTTAGTTTCCGACCACATTACACACTTGTTTACGCGATATGGAACTTCAAAGAGAGCTGAACTAAAACTTTTAATGTGTTTTCAGTCTTTGTGTATGTTTTGGAGGAAATTTGTTTTGGTACTGTATAAAGGACTTAATTACACGAGCTAAATACTTCAATAATAAAACTAAAAAAAAATATCTCGTTTACACGAGTTGTGGTGTTATCGATATCCATCCAATACGATAGAGAGTTCATTATTTGGTTCAGCTGCAACAAGGTGTTTTTACGCCTAGGTCACATATTTCCCTAATGACGTGGACAGCATCTTTCACATACGTTACATAGCTAAACTTCTAATTAATGAACAAAATTAAGAATAAATTTCTCTCCATATTTTTTTTTTTATTACGCGGAAAGTCATACTTCTCCATCGTTAGTCTTTGAATACGTAGCGATTCGTCACTATATTTCAGTTGTAGTTGTGTTTGCAAAATCAACGTTGTAAAATTTAGTTACTAACAATCTGTTTGTGGTGCTTAAAGTCTTAACTTCCGTTCGTGTTATTTCGTTAGTTATTATTTTACGTAGTCCTTCAATATCATACTCTGGAAGTTAACGAAACATAATAGTTTCTTTGAACAGTATTTTTTCACAATAATGATAATTAGGTCACATTCTGAATATATATGTAATGTACTTCTAGTGTACTTGAAGCAACTTGTATCGTCGTACTATTGTGAAGTGAGAGCTTCAAGTTCATTTGTGACAGAATCGTGTGCCACCTTCCTACAGCGATAAACTCTACTAAATTTTTTAAAAAAATTAAAAATAAAAAAAATCCTGCTTTACTAAAACATCGAGCGTAGGAATCGATCGCGCGCCCGCAAGCGATGGATTCCAGGGATGTGCTCTATTTTTATCCCTCCGAAAACGGGTCCATCCTGGCCCCTTGGATACTTCGTTTGAAAAAAAAATGCTTTGTCGCAGGGTGCAGGGCGTGTCCCAACGGGAGCCCGCTTCGTGCGTGCAGCGCGTCTCACCGCAGCCGAAACCTGAGGCGGGCGGAGGCGACTTGGCGGCGGACAGCGCCAAAAATAAAGCGGCGAGAGGGGGGGATAGGGAGGGGGGGAGGGGAACGGAGGGGCGGGGAGGGCAGCGATACGCGGCCGACGACCTCCGCGATAGAGCGCACCGCGAAGCGCGTGGCAGCGGGGCGGAGATGGGGGCGGGGAAGGAGGCGAGTGATGAGTAAACGCGGTGGCGGGAGCGGGAATGGGATGGAAGGGGGTGAGGGTGGAGGAAGGGGCGGGGCGGGGAAGGAGCAGAGTGATGAGTGGAAGAGGTGGCCGGGGCGGGGCGGGAATGGGATGGGGTGAGGGCGGGGAAGGAGCAGTGATGAGTGATCGCGAGAGCGGGATTGGGATGGAGTGAGGGCGGGCGATAGCGCGGGGACGGGCGCAGGTGTGGTGGTTGGAGTGGGGATGGTCGAACTCGAACAGAAGGCGTTGTACGTTTCAATAGATACCAATATCGTTATCCTTTTTTTTTATTTTATTTTTTTAAATTTTTTAATATTTTTTTATTATTTTTTTTTATAATTTCAATTTGTATACATGTCACAACAAATGTTCGATGTACAATTGAGGTAAAGGTACAGATATCATTATCCGAATTTAATAAAGAATTCAGGGAAGCTTTCTCTAACAAACAAAACCACTATAATTATATCTCAGAATCTTCATTCTTATCAGAGTGTATCACAAGAGGACGTCCTTTCCGTTCAAACACGCGTACATTATTCATGTGTATACATTATTTAAATATCTTTTTGTATTTTACCCTTAACTCTTTTTCTAATATTTACAACTTACTTATTGAAATACACCGTACAGGGATATTTGCATTCCCGTACATTGGAAGATTGATATTTCGGTATTTAAAAAAAAATATTTCATACATATAGTCTTCATGGAATTTTTTTATTATATTTTAATTACCGATACGAATGAGCTCTCATTTCAATAAGCCTTCGTCTGTTGATGGCTGTAGATTGGAATTACCAGGCCCTCGAAATTACTGCATGTATGTCGGCAATATTCCAATAGAACAGTTTTGTTGATGTCAAGGTACGAACCATAAGATATTGACAAGTACTGACAGGAGCGGCTATTGAAAATGATTTCGCCAGAAACGTGTGTTGTACTGTTAGTGAACAACTGATAATAGAAATACATTGTTTCAGCCTAGATATAAATAAAAATAATAGCGATGATTAAAGTATTTCCTAAAAAATAGCTCGCTGATGCAAACTAAACAAAAGTTTTAAACTTCAATAACTATGAAGCATTCACTGCCGGAACGAATCAATCACGCACGACTGGGCGAGAAACCTTTGAACACTGGAGGAGCGACGTGACTGAGAGTGGGTATCACTACGCGGGTCATCTGAACGCTCATCCCAAGCCAGACAAGCGATAGGCGTTTCAAATCATGATTCATGCACAAAGAATTCCGAACAAAAACAATTATTTTGATAACTGTGTGTAATGTTTGAAGAGGAATTTTTGACAATTCTGTACCACTATTACTCTTCTTTCTAGAGTGAAATCAAAAGAGAAATGTATATTTCAGGGAGAAAAACGAGAATCAAGTTCTGCATCAGTTTTATGCTCGTCATACATCATACATTCAGGTACTTTTAAAATTAAGTACTACTGTGCTAATTCGTAATGACAAAACAGTAACTAAATTCTGAGTCGAGTTACAAAGTAATATTTCAACATCACATTTATATTATTTAAATTTCGGTTTACGTATGTCATTTGTTAATTGTTGAGCAAACGATAATTATTTACCACAATTATAATGGATAATTATTTATTATAACACCAGAAAGAACGCTCTCTATCCCGCTTTATTTGCGAACCCTGAATCTTTAAACGGCACTGTGGGATGACGGTCGACAACTGCACGCGAAAAAATGAAGGGCTCTGCAGAACACGGGAATATCCCACATTTTTTGTGAAATTGAGTTATTAGCATTATAGAAAACTTCAAACATTATTATTTTAGTGTAATATGTTATTTAATTCTAATAGGGACGTATATGCAACTGTAGTATGGTTAAAAGTTTAAAAATGTATTGAGTTATTTCAGGGAGTTCAGGTAAAACCCTCATTATCTCAGAACTATGTCCACGTGTGATAGTCCCTTGTTCTCCTACGCCCTTCAATTCTGAAGCGCGTGGCGTCACTATGGTAACATTCAAGCTCCCGATTGGATGAATCCGTCAACAGCCCGTTCTGCCGGGTGTTGAATTGCATAAATCGCAGTAAAAAATGTATGATGAAGTAGTACATGTACTTGTATGTGAGAGTAGATGTTACGTGACGGAAAAGGAAGGAAAGATCGCGCGCGGTCCGTGATTCATTTGTTGGGCGGGAGGGGAGTGCGCGAGCGGTGACGAACCGGTAACAGAAACAGGGAGGAGGGGTGAGTAAGCAGGGTGGGTGACAGGGAAGAAGCGAGCGTCAGCGGGGGCGGTTGGGGATGGGCGGAAGGGGCCGTCAGCGGTGACGGGGTGGGGGGGGACGGGTAGGGGCGTGAGCGGCGGTGGGCGGCGCGGCTCAAAGCGCCGACTCGGATGCTTCGCGGCCGCCGCCCAAACAAGCCATCCCTCAAACTCGCGCGCGACGCTCCCCCCCCCCCCCCCCCCGCGCAGCCGACACGTGCCGCCCGTCGCCGTGCGCGCGGCGCCCGCCCACGCCCGACTCGGAGCCCCGCATTTTCGCTCTGCGCTGTTTGCAAACATCGCAACGCACGACGCTCAGCCCATTGGAGACACATGCAAAAAGTGACGGCCAACCGACTGTGAAGTCGTCTTTTTACTACTAGTTACGAAACCTCTGTCAAGAACGTCAGTTTAACCGGAATGTTGTTAATAATTGTTATTACTGGATAAATATAAATTTGGTTGCAAAATAAAAGAAGGGTTTGCTACACAGTTGCTTCTTTGTTCTTTGGGAAACATTTCACTCACGACATAATAGCTAAGTATGGTTGTTTAAAAAATGGATGATTTCTGACAAGGCAAGCTTGTTGTCAGATCCAACACCAAGATTCACTTCCTTTCCGGCTCCCAACTCTTCGCCACTGATAGATGGGCTACTTCATACAGGATGGTTTTTATTATTATACTTGAATGTTTTCTCAAATCCTTTGGCCACATTATTTAAATTCTGGAATTGTAAAGCAGCTCTGACGATTGCGAAAGTTCTCCTAAACTAGTCTGGTTTAAAGTTTTATATACAATATTATATATAATATATAGCATGTTTACAGTTAGTACAGAAAGTGATTGTACATCGTCCAAAATTCTATAAATACAGCAACATTATATGATGGGAGGACGTAAAAGAAATATGGAAATAACAGAACTGAAACAACAAATAATCTACTTTTTATTTCTTGATTTTACAAAAGCTCAAAATATTACATATTCCGTGATATTTATAACCAAAAGTAAACACCCCTGTTTTGGACCCACGCATACACTTGTTTTAACAAAAATATCAGTACGTTATTCAATACCGCAAAGAGTTACCATTTGCTTTAATAATTGCCTCCAATTTTGGCAGCTTTAATTTCACCAACTGCTGTAGTTGCGGGGTCAATTAAACTTCATTTTATTAGGGTGGCATGTTTAAAACGTGTGTTTTATATTAATTTGTTTCTTATTATTCTAAGAACAAGCATGTGATCTATACAAGTTAATGTCAAGGAACTGAGGAAGAAAGTTATTTTTTTTTAAGTTGTAGAGCAGCCACAATCGATTACTGAGAGCTTTATGTTTCAGATTACTGCCATGTTGAAACACAAATTTGTTTCAACATGACAGTGAAGTTCAAAATTTCCAGAAACGAACAGAGTTTTCTTTAAAATGTAAATACACGTCTTGTTTTCCATCATACCTTCACGCCGATTATTTCTGTACCTACAAAATGTTGAAAGGACAGTTTTGCAGTAAGGTTTCACCATACCATGCTTTTATCGTGGGAGCCCAAAATGATATTTTTGCTTTTTTCTGAAAATATTACTAAATTTCAAAAGTATGATTCTTTAATTTCGTTCTGTTTTGTAGCATTTAATCGTTTTATGCGACTTGTTTGATTCACTCAAAACATGTTTAGGGCATGAAACGATTTTTTACAACAAATATTGCGCACTGTCTTAGCTGTTACTTCAACCACACGTTTTTAGAATCCCTTCCCAAATTTTACAGCATGAATTTTGCCGCCATTCTTAATTTCTCGAATCTTTGCAATGATTCACTGAATACATTTGCCTCTCCCCCTCCAGCTCTTCGGGACGATTTCTCACTGTTTTACAATTACAAAATCTATTAATTGACTGCTCCTTTTCATTTTGTAATTACTTTACTACTTTCAGTGCGGTTGCTATTCATTTTTACCTCATACAATATGCTGGCAACGTTTTCCTAAGGATTAACGATGCTTTGTTCCTTATCAAAATTCAGAACATCTAAAAAGATATTTCGCCTTGAAGTAGTGAAGACAAAGAGACCAGGACGTTTTGGGAGACCCTTATCCTAATTCTCTGAAATTTGAGCAAAAATGTTGGAAGTCTGTGATATACTTTTTCTGATAATTCCAGAGGAATATCTACGCAGTTTCGATACTTTTAAGCCTCATTCTAACATTAATATTGGCCGACGACAATCCAGATTTCTTTTTCAAAGAAACAAATATACAAATGTTGAAGATAACGCATCGAACGTTAAGCCATGAATTCATTTTACTTTAAAAAGGAAATTTCAATTTTTTACTTGATTCTCAATAAAGTGAGACGAACATCAGGCGGTTATTTCCCCCATCGGGTACGCAGAAAGGCACCGTACTTGCCGAAGTGGCTCTTCAAAAGCCCATCCCCTTTCATCCATCCTCTCTACGTCGGGCATTTGTATGCTCTGCACGAATAAATAAAGAGCTCTCCTTTTGAAAGGCGTGGAAGAGCTGCAGATCAAGCAGAATGGCTTTGCGTTATGGTCTGTTTGGGCGATGTTGATACCCTCCTTTCGCCGTAGTACGATGAGGACTTCTATCCAGCATTGCGTCATCATTCTCGTTTTATGGACCTGAAGACGTTTATGCCCTTACTTCAGTCTAAGAATAATAGCGGCTGTTCACAGATTTTATATCTTAAAATAAAGGGAAATAAATTGAATTTTCATATCAATCTGAAGGAGTTCTAAAACTCCAGAAAATAATAGTAGCGTTGCATTGACTATCAAAATGTTCAGAAACAGCTTCCTACTGTGATGTATCTGACAGAGCACCGTCCGTTTCAAACGAAATAACTTCACGAAATACAGAGCATCTTTCCTACGCGGATAACGATGGAAGAAAGAAAATTCAACCTTATTGTTAGAACCATTAATAGCCACTACAAAATACTAATATTCTTTACGCTTATGAAGTAAGCCATGCGACAATACGAGTCGTAGTAATATAATAATAATTCTACGAACATACTGAGCGACGTTCAAAGCAAAATTAACTGAAAATGAAGGCGTATCAAACTCAATCCCCACGACCGGGAGAACACATTTGCATGCAGTGAGGCCCCGCAGACCGTAGAAACCTCATTTCGGTCTCCCCTCCATCTCCACTTAAGCCCCTTCCGTCACAATCCTTGTCTCTGAGCCACACAAATCATCGGAACGGCCGAAAGGGCCGGAGAGCCCGAGGGCCGGCCTTTCCCCCGCCGCTGTTCCGGCCGAGGCTCCCCTAAATCACCGGCTCACTTGACTCGGCTCCGCGCCGCGCCACACGGAGGGGCCTCTTCTGCGATCACCCGGTCTCCGACGCCGCCGACTCCGCTTCGGTGGTGAAGCGGTTCGCGTATGGGACTGTCAAGGCAGCTCCACACATTCGGCATTCGCCGAGCAGCGAGCTACTGCTCGCCCAATCCCGAACAGGTGATGTGTTTGGCGAATGTTCGCTCCCTTTGTTCCCTAAAGACCGTCACGCGGTGGGTAATGGCGGCTCCACACATTCGGCATTCGCCGAGCAGCGAGCTACTGCTCGCCCAATCCCGAACAGGTGATGTGTTTGGCGAATGTTCGCTCCCTTTTATGTGTTCTAAAGACCGACACGCGGTGGGCAGGGCAAATGCCGAATGTTGGGCGCTCGGCGAATTGCATGCAGCCCGTCCACACTACTCGGGATTCGGCGAGCTGTTGCTCGGGATTCGCCGAATGCCGCAAGTGTGGAGCCGCATTTAAATCAAGTTCGAGGATTCAAATTCGATCAAAGCCATGGATTTCTAAAGGCGGTAAAATCTTTCGTACGCCTTCCTTCGGAGGGGAAGAAAAGTCTGCTGCCCCATTTTAGTAGATTTACTGCATGTAAAAAGATTCTCAAGCTTACAAGAAGCCTCTGCACTAAATTTCAAACACCTGTTGTAAAATGTTGACCGCTGTAAAATGTTATCGCGAGTAATCAGTTGATTCACCGTGGTTAAAATAGAACCCAATAAGTCACTTTCAAGAATGAAAAACTCGAGTTGTTCGAAAGAAAGAACAGGTAAAAAAGTTAATTCCAGCTTCCGAGACCATTAATGGATTACGTTCTGTGATTCTTGTATCAGAATTTGTTCCATTACTAATGAAAACGTACTCAACCACTCCAGAGTAGCAACAAAGGGACTGGACTGGAAGACATTAGATCAGTGAACGCCACACTCATGGATGAAAAACGATTACTACAAAAAACAGAAAAGAGAAGTACACAGGAAATACAAATTGAATTACACGTCATCCATAAGCGTGATAGAAGTTCTACTTTTATCATTCATATACATGTTTAAAAAAGTGAACTAACTGTGCGTAGATTCACAGAGACACTCACTGAGCTCAGGGAATTTGAGGAGATATGACGTGGATAATTTAATAGCCCAAATAATGAATACTGTTGTTTAATGTAAGATTGTAGTAATGGAATATCTACGTTTGAGATACATTTTTAATGAAATAAATTATTAAAAGTTCCAAATCTTCCACTTTCTTTACGGATTTCTGTACGTAGATGCCCTATTGAATATACTTCTATTTTACGAATTACTCGTTCCTTCTGACCTCTTCTTGTTCTCTAAGAATACTTTCTGGTTCATCAAAGTGTCCGGCAGACCATGAATTCTTCATTCCAGCAGACCAACAACTGGCCTTCATAGTTATAGGATTTGTCCAAAATAAAAATCATTCACTTCCGCATAAGAACAGTACTGACAATTCATAAATGCATTACGTGTCTAAAAAGGTGAGTGTTTAAAGATCTTATACGCACGGTAAATATTCTTTTAGATGCCATTCATCATTTTGTGTACTTAAATATTCTTTTCGTTCCCTGATGTTATTGTGTGGTCAAATGCCTAACCATAAAGAGCGTTAAGTGAAAAATAAATTTACCAATGAGTCATTTCTATCCCATAAACGGGTCTTGACGAATACTTTAATACCAAGAAAGCAAGGTCAACGAACTTCTCAAGCTTTTGGAAGTTTGGAATTCCAGTACCTTCTAGGAGTGTCTCTAAACGCTGTAGGACCGGTTCTTCGTTTTATGCACAAGTCCTTTGAGTGAGACAATCTGCTCAACGTCACCTTATCTTTTTTTTTTCGTGTCACCTGGAGTAAAACGTGGCTCACCTTTGGAGGACAATGCCGCAATAAAAAGATAAACGGAATATCCGAAATCGCAAGAATCACAAATACACGAAGTATATTATGATAAACGACTTAGAAATAACGAATATTTTTGCATATACACGAATTTGTGATATGAACGCGTTATTACAAGGTAGACATTTTACGATGATCCAGGAACTCACCACTAGGTTAGTCAGCGACGAAGACGGAAAGTATGCTGTAACTGGAACTCACCTGCAATAAAGAATAAGAAAAAAACAGTCAGTTTATCTGTAGATGTCCAATACAATATTGAACTTAAAAAGTACAACATTAACGCTTTAATTGAATGCTACCCTTAGTGGGAATTCAAAATATATTAACATAGTTACACATGTAATATTTGTGTCCCTGCCAAACACCACACCAGGTGTTAACTACCTGTAAGCGACGAATGTCACATACATTGGTTATATAAGACTTCCGGCCACATATTCGTTGGAAAAACGTGATAATTTTCGACATTTCTGCATATCCTAGACGTTTTCAACATTTTTTCTGAGACAACTCTGTATTTAAATTGCTACATTTTTTAAAGTAGTTCACACACGCTACAACAGGTACGAGCCACCACTAGTAAATGCTTCTGCTTCGAAATGAAGAGTAAAGTATCACACGACAATAATTACATGGTGTCCTTCACAAGCGAGCTGAAACGAAACCTAATTCCCGCCATTCTCCTGGCGATGAAGACGCAAAGCGCCCAATCACGAGGGCCGTCCGGGACGACAGGGCCCTCAGCTTCGCGGACAAGTCCATCAGCGCGCCGCCGACCGCCGCGACCCCCAACAGCAGCGGGGTGGGGGGTGGGGGGGGGTGGCGAGGTGACAAGCCCTGATAAATGGCGAACAAATTTTCGGGGCGCCCGGGTAAACGAGAAGCAGCCCCCGCGACGGGTCGGCAGGCGATCGCGCCGCCCGCCCCCTTCGCCATAAATCAGACGCAGGGCCTCGCTCCGTCGCCCCCAGGAAGCGCCCCGCCCGCCCATCGCACCCCCGCCCCCCACGGCGGGCCCCGCCCCGCCGCGCCGGAGGCGGAGGTGGACGCGTCACCGGGAACTCCCCTCGGAGGAGGGGGAGGTTGGGGACGCGGAGGAGGGAGTGGATGGTTCAACAATGGTTCACAAATGTTCGCAGCGCTACGCGTGAAAGGAGCTTCTCTTGGATGAAAATCAAGCATTCCTAGAGATTCCAGTATACCAGTCAATAAGAAATTTCCTATATGGAACTTACTGCAACTAGCACTGAAACTAAAACTCGACTAGTTGATTATTATTTAATATGTCTGAATTCAATTTCAATTGTAACAAAATAATGAATAATACTCTTCGAATTGCGATCCAAATTAGGAGCGATGACGTCATAGGCGCTTTCCGTTTTATTTGGAACTTTCTCGTACAATCAACCTCTTTCTTATTTGTCACCAGGGTGAGATGTATGGAAATAATACCTCTCTTAAAATGTATATTGCATATCTGAACTCTCCTTTATTCGTATTTTTTTTAATATTAAATATACTGCGAAGTATGTGTCATGAAGTCTTGACGACACAAATGTGCCCTAGTTCTGCAGTGTCATAAATGCAAACGTATTATCATTGCTAATACTATAAAACGTTTCAATTCTGAATGAACCTTCCCATGACATAGTTATTTGCTGAGTTCGCACTTTGTAAAAGTGTCGCAAACGAGTTTGTGAATATGGCCTGCAAGGATTGTGGAGAAATTTGTGAATACGGCTGGCATGGATTTGAATGAGGGCGATCAAAGACTTCGATTAATTTACTGTTCTATTAATAGTGTCAGTTATACATGTAATGAGTCACTCAACTGTTGCAATTCAGTAAAAGACACATATGTTCTTCCCCCAAATGTAGAAACTCTCCGGATAAATATTTGAATGATTCCACCACATTTCAACGTTCCGAAAATAACGGTTAATTTCATTCACATTCAATCCAGAAACTCCGAATTTGAATGTAAGCGCTAAAGCATCGTCTACGACGTACAAGCACGACGTCGAAGCCAGTAAACGCACGTTTGAGTCCCATTTGCATACGACAAGTCCTCCTCTTGCGCACGTCCAACGCCGTCAAAGAGCCTCCGCCTCGGCCGGCCGCCGCACAGGAAGTGCTAAGGGCGTGCGAGGCATAACAACGCCAGCACGACACCAAATTAGACGCGTCCATGTGAACACAGCGAGTGCGATAACGTCCCGCACACGCCTCTGCGGCGAGTTTACGCTTGCAAGCCCGCAAATTTGCCAGTTCCGCAGCACTGGAAGCACTAACAAGTGGAAAAGGTTTGGAGATAATGATGCCGCTGCAGATAATCAACACGTACGTTCACTTGAAACGAGGCAAGTGCTGCGAGTATCCTCTGAAGAATAACGTTTGGAAAACAATTACTGAAAGAAAGGGTTAGATAGTTTATTCATGTGCTTTCCGCCAAGAAGAACAAATAGTAATCAACAGTATTACTTGCATTTATCTTTGGCAAAAGTAAAGATTTTACATTTGTAAACTTATCATTAAATTCAACCAAGTTCACATTGATTTTTAACACATTAAAACATGTTTCCAAAATAATGTAATAAATATTAGTATATAATATCTCATTTCTAAAAAAAATATCAATGGTGAATCATAGTTGTATAAATGAAGGAAATATGTTTGAGTACATTCTTTCGTATTTGTGAGGAATAATAAACTTGAATTAACGATTACTATATTAAATACAATAACATTAATTATTCAACAATTACGTTAGCCAAAAACTAATAACTTAGCCCATCACCTAGCTCTAGAAATACAAATTTCCCTACTGATTTTACTTTCTAGTCCATATATAAAAACAATGCGATCGCATGAGACACTGAACAACTGACTCTACTCATTTTAATAAATATAGACACTGGATTTAAAAATAGAGTTACATGCTACGATATGCGTCACCTAACTGAGCATATCACATGCATCATTCTAATCAAGATCTCTTTCTCTTTGGCTCAATTGAATATGTACAGAGTTTGACACTGCTCAGTCAATTAGATTGACCTCCAGTGGGCCACGAGCAGGTCAAGTTGCTTTATAATCATCCGGTATTCCATTCCACTCTTTTCCCCTCTTCTGCACGCACGGTTATTATTCTTTTCTCCTTCTTTCTCTCGCTGTTCGCTTTTCCGAGTCCACTTCCAACTGCAAACCCCTGTGCTATTAGAATATCAAATTGCTTCATATTCCGCATCACATCCATTGCTTTATCTCCCCAAGCGCATTGCTTAGATTACATCTCCCTATACAAACCTCGCGCTTCTCCGAATGTGGTCCCATGAATTTACGTCTTATTTTCCTTCGTGACCGGAGGGTTGGGAGATACGCCTTCAAGCGGTCCATTTTACTTTTGAATGATTCAGGACCATTGCACATCATCCCATTCTAATTGTGAGTCCTGTACAGCTGCACCGGTCATGCAAAAAATGCAGACATCGAAATGACAGAATAAGCATTTTAAGGCAGAAACGTCAGTGTAACCAAAAGGAAGAAAAGCAATGAGAGGAATATTTGAGGAATACTCACCCTATGTCTACATAAAAAATGAATCAAATGAGAAAATAGAATGAAACAAATAATAATACTGTACCAAATTCAGAAGACATATTTAAGACACTGACATGCAAACGGCTAGCATTAAAATAAAATATCAAGGGGAAAATATTGTACAAAGAGAAGAAAAATAAAGAAACAATGGAAAATATTAAACGGAGAAATTGTTTTCTGAAGATTGAAGTAGTGGTGAATCAGCAGCGAGCAGTGCGATAACACTCAGTGCCAGTGTCGTTCGTGTGAGCGTTGTGAACAGTGCCACGTTCAGAAAAAGTGTTATTTTAGTTGTAGTAAAAACCAATAAATCATTTTTAGACTAGTGAATGGCCACAAGTAGTTGCTCCGTTACGGGGCAACTAATTCGAAGCGCAATGGACGCTACATATAGTGAAAATGGTGGTGAAAACTCGTTTAACAGTGAATCTGTGCAACCCATCCCAGATCAAGCAATACGTCAACAGCAAGAACGTCTTCAGCAACAACTACAACACCACCAACATCAGCAACAAATAATAGAAATACAACTCTCTCAACTTCTAACTCAATATCATGTGCCTCCACAACCGCCTCTGCAACTAAATCAACTACAGCAACTCCTGACGCAGCAACCACAGTTACCGCTATCAACAAGCATTGCAGATACGGATTGTCAGAAGACCGATAGATTAGCACAACAAAGCAGTAGTACAACAGACGTATCAACAATGTCATCTGTTGAAGGTATGTGCGATAACACTCTGGAGTGGCAAGAAGTCGTCCCGAGACGGCGGAAACGAAAAATTAGTGAACCTTCACAAAGAGCTCTAAAGAAAATACCAGTTACAGAAAGTATTACAAATTACAACAAATTCGAACTTCTTTCTTCTACAGAACCAGAAAACAACACAATAGAAAAATCTGAATCCAACGAACGAACCAATGGTAATAAAATTCCACCCATTTTTCTACCAGGAATAAAAGACGTGAATATCTTAAAAAAATGCATTGAAGAAGTATTAAAAAAAGAGGAACACAGCTATAAATTACTGAACAGTGACAGTGTCAAAGTCATATTAAGTACAGTTGAAGCATATAGAAAGCTCATAAAACATTTTGAAAATAAAAAATTGCAATTTCATACATATCAGCTCAAAGAAGAGCGTTCTTTTAGGGTTGTACTTAAACAAATTCATGCAAATGCAGATGTTAAGGAACTGCAAGATGAAATTGAAAGTTACGGCCACAAGGTTCGCCAAATTTATAATATTCAACACAGACAAACAAAAGCGCCACTCCCTCTCTTCTTCATAGATCTACAACCTAGCAAAAATAATAAAGATATTTATAACATAGATAGTTTACTGAACTGCAAAATCAAAATAGAAGCACCTCGAAAGAAGAAAGAAATCGTACAATGCAAAAGATGTCAAGAATATGGACATACAAGGACATACTGCCATCGAAAACATCGCTGTGTGAAATGTGGAGAAAATCATCCGACCGAAGTCTGTAAAAAGCGAAAAGAAGACCCACCTAAATGTGCTCTATGTGAGCAAAACCACCCAGCAAACTACAAGGGATGCGAAGTCTACCAAGAAATAAGACAAAGTAAATATCCCCAGAATACACAAAATTCGTATCTTTCTCACTCACACCATCGAAGCAACAAACTTTTAAATAGTAACGTACCTAGCGAAATGCAACACCGCACTTGGGCCCACGTAGCCAAGTACCCTCCATCACATCAAGTCATAAATGATAATAGTAATATTGAAATTGCACAACTAATATCAACTGTTCAAGAAACTTTTCAAAAATTTGAATCAATACTAACCAAGCAAAGTGATCAAATCTCCAACCTGATAAGCCTCATGACCAAAGTAATAAGCAAATTATGAAGACATTTCGTATTGGTGTATGGAATGCCAATGGACTGGCGCAACATTGCAGAGAAATTAACAATTTTCTACAAGACGAAAAAATTGACATAATGCTCATCTCAGAAACTCATTTCACGGAAAAAAGTTTCTTTAAACTACCTAACTATGAAATATATGATACAAAACACCCAGATGGCACAGCCCATGGAGGTACGGCGATAATAATAAGAAGAAACATACAGCATTCTTTGAAATCAAATTTTGAAAATGATTACCTGCAAGCCACATCTGTACTAGTTTATGACAGTTTCGGTTCATTGACAGTATCAGCTGTCTATAGCCCTCCAAAGCATAAAATAACGGAAGAAATGTATAGAGAATATTTCGATACGTTGGGTGCAAGGTTCATCTCTGGAGGTGATTACAACTCAAAACATTCGCAGTGGGGGTCAAGACTGTCGACTTTACGAGGAAAAACACTACTCAACGTAGTCACGTCACTCAACGCAGAACCGCTATCGACAGGAGAGCCAACGTACTGGCCAACCGACTGTAATAAGCTGCCGGACTTACTTGATTTCTTTATCATGAAAGGAACAAATCAGAGCTTTACATCAATTGAAAATTCTCTCGAATTGTCCTCCGATCACTCTCCAGTAATATTAACTATTAGCTCTCATATAATAGAAAATAATTCTAAACCTAGTATTTCCAATAAAAAAACGAATTGGAGTGACTTTCAAACATGGCTTAATGTAAATATTACTGCAAACGTTCCTCTAAAAAGTGAATTTGATATAGATGAAGCAGTTGAATTTTTAACTACTAGTATCCAACAAGCAGCATGGTACGCTACACCAGAAACGTACGGAACAGCTTCTCACAAATACCCCAAAATAGTTGACGAAATGAAAAGAAATAAGAGGAGACTTAAGAAAGTTTGGCAAACCACGCATGATCCAAATGATAAACGAAACTTCAACAGGGCAGCGCAGGATCTTAAAAGATTTCTTCAAGACCTACATGAAAATAAAACCAAGGAGTATCTTGAAAGACTATCACCAACCAAAGACAACGACTACTCCCTATGGAAAGCCACCAAACGCATTAAACGACCAATCAAACCTGTGCCGCCTATACGTGATAAACATGGAAAATGGGCTAGAACCAACCACGAAAAAGTAACAGTATTTGCGGAACATTTTGCAAAAGTTTTCCAACCATTCCATCAGATGAAGAAGAACAAGAAAGAAATATTATTCAGTTCATTAATGCACCATATCAAATGTCTTTACCAATAAAGCATTTCAAGACAACCGAAGTTTCATATGCAATAAAACAAATTAATCCTCATAAAGCACCTGGCTAACGATCTCATCACCGGCATTGTTCTAAGAAACCTGCCAAAAAAAGCACTAGCATTGGTAACCTCAATTTTCAACGCCATCATCAGAATTGGACATTTTCCCTCTCAATGGAAATACAGTCAAATTATTGTCATACCAAAACCGGGGAAACCTGTTTCGAAGTATCCTCGTATAGACCGATAAGCTTATTACCAATCTTGTCAAAAATCTTCGAAAAGCTTCTCCTCAAGCGGATACTTCCAATCATAGCAGAAAACAACATCATTCCAGACTACCAATTCGGCTTTAGGTTGAAACATGCCCCTACCGAACAAATCCACAGAGTAGTAAAAGTCATTAATGAAGCGCTGGAGAAGAAACTTTATTGTTCTGGTGTCTTTTTGGATGTAGTCCAAGCTTTTGACAAGGTGTGGCACTCAGGACTCTTATATAAAATCAAAAATATGTTACCCCACCCGTTTTTGCACTACTTCGCTCCTATCTTACTGAAAGACGTTTTCAAATAAAATTTAAGGAAGAAACATCATCATTCTATCCTGTTGCAGCTGGAGTACCGCAAGGTAGTGTTCTCGGTCCACTACTGTATCTACTATACACGGCCGACCTACCTGTTATCAACGGACATCACGTCAGCCATGTTTGCTGACGACACAGCATTTTTAACTTCTCATGAAAATGCCATCGAAGCATCAGAAAATCTTCAAGAATACCTCACTGTGCTGCAGGAATGGTTCACAAAGTGGCGTATACAAACTAATGAAAGTAAATCTGTCCATGTAACGTTGCACTTAGACCAAATAGATGTCCTCCAATTAAAATCAGCAACAAGGATATACCACAGGCAGATTGTGTAAAATACCTTGTCTACATTAGATCAAAAATGACTTGGAAGACACACATCAGAAAGAAAAGAACAGCTCTCGAAATTAAAATCAAGCAATATTATTGGCTTCTAGGCAAACAATCGTCTCTTTCATTGGCTAATAAAGTACTGATTTATAAATCAACAATAAAACCTGTTTAGGACCTACGGAATAGAACTTTGGGGCACTGCGGCTAACTCAAACCTAGAAATACTGCAACGATTCCAATCAAAAACTCTAAGATTGCTTGCCAATGCCCCGTGGTTTGTTTCAAATACAACACTACACAATGACTTACACATACCTACAATAAACCAAGAAGTCCAATTCAGATTCCAAAGATATTATAAGCGATTAGAAAACCATCCAAATTACCTTGCATTAAACTTACTAGACAATAGTCAAGAATTAAGAAGATTGTGCAGATTTCATCCCCTGGACCTCTTAAATAGGTTCGATCATTAATAAACAAAATGTATATTGTACTGTTATAGTAATTGCACTGTAACTAAGCAAAACAGCTTAAAATTTATATATATATATATATATATATATATATATGTATGTGTATATATATGTATATATATATGTGTGTGTGTATGTGTATGTATGTGTGTATGTATATATGTATGTGTTAATGTGTGTGTATGTATGTGTATGTATATGTATATGTGTATGTATGTGTATATATATGTATATATATATATATATATATATATAATATATATATATATATATATATTATATATATGGATAAACATATTACGTTCATGATTGCCAGTGTATTTATATATTGTCTGTTGTTTTTCTGTCTTGGTCATATTTGTCCTATGTTATATTGTGGTTTATACCATTTATTTGATCATTACTGAAAATGAATTCACGAAGGACTGAGAATGCCCAGTTCCTTCACATGCCATTGTAACTTTGCTAAATGATTTGCCTATTGTTCAGATGAACAAATTGCAAATAAAATAAATAAATAAATAAAAAAAGAAGATTGAAGTGATCCATATCACAAATTTAAAAAGATTGGGATAGCAATTCTTTGGATAGCAAGCTGATTTGGAAGCAATTCTTCAAGATGACCAAGACTGAAAGCGATAGAAGTGCGAGCAGAACTAAACATTACATACTCATGAAGCAAATGCACCAGAAAGAAAATGAAATATAAAAAGAGGGTAATCCCGATTAAAGGAAAGAGAAATAGCAAGATGAAGGATAATACAGAATGTCCAGAATTAGAAAGATAAGTAAATGAAGGAAATAATAAATACAAGATGGAAAGCATTGATGAAGGAATAGGAATGAGAAAGAGAAGCCTACAACAAAAAGAATGGTAGAATAAACAAGAATACGTTGCTAGAAAAAATCGAAAATACAACCATGACAAATGAAACCGGTTTCATCTAATTACGAGACATCGCCGGGCGAAGTCACCAACAGAGGCCACATTCAGACATCTCCCCCTCCCCGTCCCTTGCACGTGAGAGCACAAAGGGCGCCCGTGCACCCGACGCCTCGAAGCCTTCGTCGCCTCGTCCACCCCCGCCCCGCCCACGTCCCCGTCATCGCCCCCATCCCGCCAATTCCATCCCGATCTACGCTCGTCCCACGCACTCGTCACCCCGCCCCACCCGCCGGTTTTCAGACCCCTCGTCCTTGCCTCTTCTCCTAGTGGAGCCCCATCCTTTCTCTCCCCTCCCCTCCCAGCCCAATTTCGCCACCCCTGACTCCCCGCACTGCTCACCGGCAGGTGCCAGGAACCTCGGTGTCTTCTTTACCTCTTAGCCTCCCCCCCCCCCAATGAGCACCCGCCTCATCCCCACCCCTCCCAGCCCAATGGCGCCACCCCTGACTCCCCGCGGAAGGTGTCAGGCGCCACGTCTTCTTCACCTCTTAGCCTTCCCTCCCCGCCCATCCCCGCTGAGCACCCGCCTCTTCCCATTCCCTTCCCCTCCTCCGCCCCGCCCCGAGCTCCGACCGGCAGGTGTCTCGGGCGGCACAAGACGAGTAATTAGCCGCGCGGGCGACGACAGCTTAATCACGGCCCCTCGCCCGCCCACGACGCACAGGCGCGAGCGGCGGCGGCGGCGGAGCCCGAGGTGATAAAGAAGAAGGCAGTAACGGAAGCGAAAGGCAGCTTTGGTGGCGACGGATGTCAAATTGCTGGATGCACTAATGGAATGAGTCATTAGGCGAGGTTGGCCATAGTGAAAGTGGTAATGGAACTGGTGAGTTTGTTCGTTGTGCAATGGATAATTAGGGTAGTTATTAGGGCAGGAACAACAGTTGCAGTTCTACAAATGGTGATCACAAGTGGTTGATCTTTCAGTTACACGTAAATGTAGATTTTCAATCTTTGGAACGATAACGATATTCAAGTTTTATTACAATGATAGAGTTTGATAAATAAAAATTGAAATTTTCGAGTGCAGTGTTTTGTATTCGTAGACGAAGAAAAAAGTAATGCTATATTAGTATAACAAAACCGTCAAAAACGTTTCACAGACAGAGCAAAATTCAACACCGATATTATTTCATTATAAATTTTGATAGAACTGGATGGATGAAACCTTATTTTGAAATATCTTCATAATTTGGCATAAATTGTTACGCTGGTTAAATTTTGAGAAGTGACGCGTACGGTAAACAAACCGATGTATGAGTTCTTCAGAGACCAGACATTTAATTTTTTTTAATTTAAATTATCAAATTTTTGTCCTCGGTGGGAAAGGAATCGTCAAAAACTTCGATATATTAAAGTACGTAGCATTACCACAAATATCGAAATAATTTAATAGAAATATAGAAAATCCGTTTCGGCTATTTCAAATAGAAACCAAAATGTTTTTTTACAGAAAACGAAGCCTAAACCTGTTCGTCAGCAGGCAGAAGGATATAAACTTTAAAATAAAGTTTTATTTCTAAAATTCCTCAGTATCATAAGAAATAAAGAACAGCTGAAAACATTTCGTAACATCGTAACGTTCGTAAAATCACCCGACACCCCTCCCTACCACGAAAGACTTTTCGCCTCCTGATCAAAGTCGTCGGCAGGCACAACGACACGGCGGCGACGGCGGCTGCTTCGCAGAGAGGCGTCGAGAGGGCGAAGGGCACGCCATTACCCTTCCCGGCCCTCGCCTCAAGGCGCCGTTAATTAACGCGGGGTGGCAATCAGCGAAGGGGGGAGGCCCGCCCCCCCAACCCCACACAATCTCCCCACAAGGGGAGGCGACTTGCACTGCCGCCTCGCCGCGGCCGACAAAGACATGCGATTACCATACGCGATGGGTATCGTGGATGCTGCACCAGGTTATCAGCCTCCACTTCATAGAACGCGGAATGTCTTTGTAGCGCGAACTGAAACGTTTCATATATCACTACACGACTTCGATGGGTCGGTACGTGTACTAATAGCACTGAAAGAAATTACTCCGAATTATATGGGAACAAAGGGCGCACTTGTACACTTTCCAGTACTAGAACTTTAGATTTCGTAAGTTAGGCTTACCTCACACTCTGAAAAAGCAATTCAACGCACTTCCAAAAGGAATATCGGACAAGCACCTTTCTGGTACAAGTACACCCCTATTTAGGAACATTTTTTTTCTGTTATATTGCATTCCACACACAAGCAGTTTGTAATATGAAAGGAATATCGTATTTTTTTCAAATATTTTAATATAGCTTTGTCGAAAGCGAAAGGGACAAGGGTCGCCACCCACACCTGAATGATGCTGCCCTGCCGCGATTAACACAGACACGAGATTACTACACGCGATCGTCGCTCCAGCAAGATCAACTAGGGATTATACTAGAAATGCGGACCTCCTTTGCAAAGGCAATGAAACGTCTCTTCTAACAAACACGATTGTAAGTAATTACTGTTGAAAGTATATATTCTCACATTTTATAGGAACAATTATATAACTCATTATAAGATTTCATTAGCAAGCGAATCGTAATATTGGCTGCAATTGTTTCAGGTTCACACATATACGTTATTGTGCAAGTGTTTAGATTTCCAGAAGAGACACAAATACAGAACAATGTTACATTGATTCTTCATTGTAACTACAAAAATATGGTACTTGGGAACTTTCAAAGCATGTTGTGCTCTTGAAAGGGACAGTAGTCATTCTGTGAATTATAATATCTAGCATTAGTGATTTTACGAATTAATTCATTTTTACAGCTTAAACACAAATGCATGTAACTAAAACAAATAGTTCGCCAGTAAAATCTGCAAAATGAACACAGTGCTCTCACAAGAAAGACGTTTCTTAAAAACAAAAATCTTTCATTTCGCAACTACCCCTTCTGACCTATTAGCTCAACAACAGTTTCAGGAGAGACAGAACAGCCATTGCTCCACAGTCGTATAAATATCCCTTTGTTTCCGAGGTGCACCACTTGGGCGGAGTTGAAGTGTTTTAAAGAGTAGCCGCGACCTTCAGGCGCCCACGACCGGCCCACATTCGGAGCTTCGGTCCATTGCCATTTGCGCAAGACCCGCCCCCCCGCCCCCGCGCACGCGCCACGGCGCTCGCTGGGCAGTGGAAAGAATACGAAGCACAACGCGCTAACACGGTTCAACCTTGATTACATGGAAAGGGAATGGATGAAGAGACCTACAGACCGATTTTTCGCAAGCGTCGTTTCATGGAAGAATAATAAAGAACAAATATTTGAATTTTTAATACCATACTCTACACTACAGCTACATGCCAAGAAAACCTTTATCATAAAATCGGTGCGAATTGAGGAGGAAGAGGAATGGAAAAAGGGCCTGGTGTAGGAAAAGGGTTATCTTCAGTTTGTTCAAGTACTTCAGTTTCTTAGTTCACCCAATGGAAAAGGAGATAACGTCATTTTCAGCTTGTTTTAATTATTGAAATCCACGTTCTTTGAACATCGTTGTAATAAATGTAGAGCGAATAACCACTGCAGAGGTGTGTTGCGTTTGTTATTCTTATTATCTTCCTTTTCTTAAAATTCCTGTCCGTGAAAACGAATTCAGGGATAAGAAAGAGACACAAATGAAGCTAGGATAAACAAATTATAAACAGATAGCATTTATTAAATATGCACAAAATAAAATCATGCAGATGATATAGATTTTGTTTTATTTACTACTGTCTGGGGAAGAATTCTACTGGCCGGCTGCTCTGATTGGTAGTTTTTCCTGTGGGTTTCTCCGATCAATACCATGCGAATGCCGGAGCAGTTCTCTAACAAACGAGCCACGGATCGCGCGCGATCTTTTCTTCCCAGTCCTTGTCCCCTCCTATTATTTACTTTACACGCACTTACTTGCACTACACTACGACACATGTCGGTAGACCGGTCGGGAGCTGAGAGCATGTAGCGGCTGGGGCGGTGTCCCGCTGATGGGAGATACCTATTGAGAAAAACCCCGCTTGTCGAAAGCAGGCGCCGGATCTCATCACCCAGCAGAGGATGATCAAGGCCAATTCCCGCGATAAAACGTGCACTTCACTTACGGGTCTAATGACCTTACCAGTTCACGCGCCCGAAATCACTAATAAACCAATCAAAAATAAATTTACTTAATAAAACTTTTAGACGCAACTCAAAATCCGTTTTCAAATGCACACAAATGCAACAGTCGGTGGAGAGCACGGGTGGGAAGGAGGGCGACGCCCTCCGTTAGCGCCGGCGATTGTTTCGCCCTCCGCCACGCTCCCTCTCCCCGCCACGCCCCCCTTTGCATAGCGTCGCGACGCGCAGTGCTCAGTGCCTCCAACACACGTGACGTTTCCTCTCATCAATTCCAAACGGATGTCGAAGCAGTTTCTTAAAAAGCTGGCCTCCGCCGCAATCCTTCCCTGAACCTATCCCTACAACCGGCGTTTTCTTATTATCCTTATTCGCATACCCTTAGCATCTGCCGATTCCCCAGAATCTTCATATACTGCAACGCCGCTGCCAGGATGGATCTGGAATGTAGCGCTGTACGAAAGAAATACAAGAAGAATCACGAGAAATTTCCTCTCAGCTGAAATAGCAGAACATGATTGACCTCTTATGGCTTTACGCCGGTAACAACACAAATTTCGTGATCATGGAATTGCTCAATATGTACCAAAAGAGGAGTGGTAGGCGGGGCCACGGAAATAACGTCGTCATATCCATAAAAGTAAAAGTAGTTCATTTTGGTGATCTAAAGGAAGATCTAAAGGAAATAAAAAAATAATCTTTGAATAAATTAAAAAAAACAAAACATAAAGTTATTTCCCATTTTCAAGTTTTTCACTGGGGTTTCGCATGACATTCAACTTTCATATCCATAGAGAGAGAATCATATTTGCAACTTCCTGTTACAAGCAGTGTGAAGATAACAATAAGTTTTATCCATAAATGCAGTGATCCCTTTTATATGGTTTCATAAACAACGCAATATTGCTTAAATGGATATTATAATTATATTTAGCCACCTTCCATGAGCTATTAATTTTTCAAGAAAAAGTTACATTTTTGAGTCACTTATTTTTGTTTTAATTTTCATGTAATCCATGCCAAGCGGTCGAGGGCTTTCAAAACTTTGAACAATTAGATTAAGTAGTAAAATATAACTCTTTGAAATCATTTTTAAGTTACAATTAAAACCAATGATACTGATAAAAGTTAATAGTTCATTTTTTCCAATGATTGCAATGATCAAACAATGATAATGCTAGATCGATATGGTCGATGTCGTGATTCCGTGAATTGTAAAAAGGATTTTTTAACTTGGGCGTACTTTGCAAAAGGTCCCAAAAACATTTTCAAAAATTTCTCAAAATTGGCTCACATTTTTTTCAATTTTTGAGGGTACGCAAATAAAAATGGCACCTATAAAAACGGCTAAGTAAGTTGGTAAGATATTTAAAAAAATATTATTTCAATAAAATTTGTTCTTTAAAATTATATCTTTTAAGTCATTTCCAGTTCATTTTTTTAACATTAAAAATATGGTTGCCCCTTCTCACTTGCTTTTTACAGCGTCGGGAAGATTGCATGGAAGATGGTATTTGGAATAATGAATGTTTTCATATCTTGCTAAACCTAAGTACGTGAGTTTTAATTCCAGTGTGGACAAAAACGTTGCAAATTCGAAACACTTTTGCGGGCTCAAGTAGGTAAACTACGAGGGCTGGGGCAAAAGTCATGGACACCATTTATTTCTAAAAGAAATATTATCTGATATCATACTTTTCTTTGTCGTCTGAAAGTAACGCAGAACTAGTGGGTATTCACAACAGATGGTTCTTTGAGTGTCTCCATTAGAAAAGGAGTATTGTGAAATCAGTTGTATGTCTGACTACGCCCGTGTGAGATGAATGCTTAACACCAGTAGTCCGTATTTACTCTCCACGTGCGAGGCCCACTGTACGTCGCAACGCACGGTGAGTCAGCGATTCTGTGTCTGTCGGTGCGGTACGGCGCCTCGTCGACCTTGCTCCGTTGTTGCAGAGTATGGACAGCTGTTCATTACTCGACCAGATGGCGAGTACGCGAGCACCTTTCCTCTGGGGTTCCTAAGGTTCAAGACGGGAGATGTGCTAAAGAAGGAAGCCGAATGTCACTAATCTGAAAAAATATCAATATTTGAAATTGTATTAAATCAACAGAGATGAACGCATCTGGTATTGTAACGTTCCCGAACCCAATGAAGTGATGTATCTAATTAGAAAATTGAACAGACCATTTATCGTATGCATCCTACAAATTTATCACGAAATCGTTTTCCAGAAAAAAGAACTAATAATCAAATTAGAATTATCTGCTACTTATTACTTTTCTCCCAAAACAGGAAACTAATATGTTTCTTTAACGTTACAAGCATTTTTGTCACATTAGAATTTAACCATATGTCTACAGAAATTCTGTATGTATACAAACGGACAGTTTCATATATTAACTTGGCCCTGACTAACACAATGGCAATATTTCTGAAATATAAAGTTAAACATGCATTCCAATAGTGTTAAGAGGTTATGAACATGTCAACTGCACTCCTTCACAGACCGGAAAAATTCAACTCATTGGAAGAACAACCTAATTATCACTTCTTCAAATTGGTGGGAAGAACGTCGTTTACAATTTGACCTTCATAAACAGCCATGAAGTTGAATCTTAGGATGCTTTTAAAGCGAGAGATTGGAATATCCTATAAATATGTCACGTGGCACATAACCACCATTCTAAAGAAGTAGGCCTCTGGCTTGCAATGTAAACTAGAGGATTTCTCAAACCACATTTTTCTAAGTTTCCAAATCCTAATAAAAATGTTGCTTACTCTTAGATATATTGTATCTTTATCTTTACATTAACCTTTCATAACGGGAGAATTAAATATCTGTCCACAAAAAGTATAATAATTTTATTAATTATTACCTAGAGTTAACTTTCGGGAAAACACTTTACCACCACGGAATTTATTAACCTTTTAATTTTTGAGTTTCTTAAGTAAAATTAACTTAAAACATTGTATTTAATTCTATTACTTTTAAGAAATACTTCAGACACAAAAAACATTTCAACAGACTCATCAGTAACTTCATTCTTCTCAAAAATGATTCACAATTTTGAAATCTTCACATTAAATAGTTGAATCTACTAACCACATTAAAAATACCAGGCATACTATTTGTGAAATAATTAATTCATGCTGAATAGATCCATGCAAATCAATACATTCTATACATCAACACAGGTACCTCCAGAAAGCTCCTGCTGTTGCTTTGGAAACCATTTCACTTTCCAAGCACGATTATTTCGATCCAAATTATTTTCTAAGTACGCCACGCTCAATCTCTGCTCTAACACATGTCGGTAACACCCCTTTGCCAATTCACTGCCCCTTTTGTTCTCAACCTCCAACACTATTTGCTTTCCTGTGCTTTCTCTCATCACATCCCCATCTCCACATCTCCGGATTCCTACCCCGAATCCAGCTGCCCGGCGTCTGGTCACCCTCGCCCGGTGCCTTTGTGAACGCCGCGCGCCCCTGCCCGGTTTGTGCTAATTGCGGTCTTCGGCGGGCGCGAAACTGCGGGGCGGAGGTGAGAAGGCGGCGGCGCGCACGGGCGGGGCGCGGCTGGGGCGCTTAATGGACGCCAGGGCCCGCGGCGGCGGGCGAGACCAGAAGCGGTTAATGCCACCGGGAGGGCTGGAGAAAGCGCTGAGGAATTTGACGTCGACGGCCCAAAGCGGGGAAGGGCATTTAGTGGTTTTGAGGGAGATGAGATTGGTGAGGACGGAGAATGCTGAGACTGCGAGGTGGAGAGGGTAGAGAGTATTTCAAAGCAAACAGGTAAATGGGTCACGAATAGAATGCGCCGTTTAATGGATGATGATTCACAAAGTTGTACGTGATCAGGTAGTTGAGTGAAGTACCTGTTCTGTCCTTTGGCTCGACAGTCCGGTACGGGCCTTGGCCTACCAGCGGTGGCCCAGCCTCTCGGTGACGGGATAAGGGGTGCGTGTGGTTAGCACGAAGACATTCCTTCACCTTATATACTGGTCTTCATAACCTTAGGGTGGGCTTTCACGTAGCAATAGAGAGTGGGACATCTGTAAGGAAAGAGCATGGTTATAATTTTCCCGGGCCGGGAATACAACCCGCGTTTGCGCCGTGGAAAGCGACCACGCTAACCAACGAGCCACCGGGGGCTTCGAGTTATATTCGCTGAGCTTAATAATTACCACTTCCATACGGCCAATTTTACTCACTTCTCTCGTGCTTTTCCTAGTCAACGGCGGCTCTCCAAGCTTCGCGATTAACACAAAACACTGCAGAATGCAGCCAACACAAAAGTTCCAACGCATTTATTTCCAAAATAAATAAAGCTTAACTTTACTCATTCCTCTCGCGTAACTATTACAACATTTCTACTTGTCGAAACGCGCGTTCTCTACGTGTGTTCCATTTATCTAAATGCGTTAGCTATTCGTCAACAAAAAAATGGGCGCAGGCAGGGGTGGAACTGAAAGTTGGAGTCTGGGCAGTAAGAAAGGAAGCAATGACGAGCAGTAAGAGTAGTACGGAGAGACAGTCTAATTAAAACAGAACACGAAGAGGGGAAACAGCAATATGGGACTGGAGAAGTTTTCGACGGAGGCAACTAGAAGTTAACATTAGAAGAGGGGACAAGAGTGTTTTGGAATGTGTTTGATAAGCCTGTCATGGGCTTAAAAGCTGAAATGTAACAGACGCATCACTGCTGAATGTATAAATTGTCCACCGACAGGATGAAACATGGCAAGGTATTAAAAGCCATCGTGTGACCGTTTATAGCGATGATGAATAAGATGATGAATAATAGGGTGGGAAAAGGCAACAACAGATGAGGTCTAGAGAACAGAACCGTTGGGCGGGGCAGAGCGATGCGTGAACACGACAGAGAATGATGGGATAGGAGTAACAGAAGTAGCGGCAGCAAGAATAGGAAGGGTGGCGAAGGCTGAAGTTAAGTTTGACGAACTGACACAATGGGTAAATGAGGCGGCAAAACGAACGTGAACTGCGAGGGTGACTTGAGGTATAGGAGGTAACAGTAACATTAGCTGTCAGTGCTAAGGGAGGCAGAACAATACCGACAGTAAGGAACTATTAATGAAGTACGTTCCCAAAATTTAGTATTCTTTACTCCTCTCCCTCTTCAAAACAAGTTGCGATGCTTACTAACACTCTCCCACTAGAGGAATATTCCATTTGGTCCCTCCCACTCATATACATACCCTTCGTAAGTGAAACAAAGGACACTTCGTTGAAAATTGGGCGAAATTTCTTATAGATTTTGAAACAAGTTTTGAAATTCAAAAAACATTTTCGATTAATTTTACTATTTATATCTAATTTAAAATTAAAAAAATAATCTTTACAAAAAATGTTGCGAGAAACTTCATATCTCCCATACCTTCGCCACCCCTCGACCATTTGGCACAATTGTGGGACACTCCTCTAGCCCCAAACGTAAACGTATTTTTTGAATGGGCCCTGAAATTCGAGGAAAGGCCAAACTTGAGGCGTTGATCCAGCGAAAGGAAAGGGACAAACGGAGAGGATTGCATTCAAAGAGGTGGAGAGGGTAGCGAAACCAAAGACGTCTCTGGGGATGGCGGTCAGAGGAGAGAGATCGAGGCAGATGGCTCCTCCGCCGAGCGCTTCTTTGCGGCCGCCGTTTGCCCCTTGTTCCCCTTCGGCCGCTCTAATTAGCGCGCTAAATAAAGGAGCCACCCGCTCTCGAAGGATGAGCAGAGCACTGTTGAGAAAGTGGGCGAAATAGTGAGTGAGAGTGAAATAATGGGAGAGAAGGGAAGAGACAGGGATAAGTAGGTATGTATGTGTATCTATGGATGGATGGATGGATGGATAGATAGATAGATAGATAGATAGATAGATAGAGAGAGAGAGAGAGAGAGAGAGAGAGAGAGAGAGAGAGAGAGAGAGAAAGTGACTTACAAGTGGTGAGAGTCCCAAAGGTCATGAATGCAACTGAAGAGAAAAAAGTGAAGGAGTCCCAAAGTACAAAAACAAGAGTAATGGGAGAAGCGGATTACAAATGGTAATTTAGAAAAGGAAACGAACACATTGACTACCCAAACATTATTTCAGATTCATTAAGTTCTTTTGATTTTACTGATAACATTTATTTCAAGGTAGTTACTTAACAACAATTGCATATTTCCCCTAATTAATATGCTAGGAAATTCTCAGTTTTGGTGGAGGATTAATATTCGTTTCCCTTCTGATGATCCACACAGACATTTAACACCATGACCATACAAAAACGTTAAAAACGGTTTTTTCTATAAAGATGCGGAGAATGAGTAAGAAAATATTAAAGCGGACCATTAAAGAAGCGTGTTTTGAACAGGGCCAGTGATAAAAGAGTCGGCTGCCGTTACAACGAGTGAGTACTGATGGAAAGAAAAGGAACCCGACAGTGTAGTAAACTGGAAACAATTAACGGATGATGTCTAAGGGAGGCGCCAATGGGATGGGAGAAGGCGCTATTCTAGGGTGAGGAGAATGTTTGGGTGATGTTGAGGAATAGGCATATTCAGGGGTGGCATTCAAATAAATGGGTGCTGTGGGGGCTAGATAGTGTGAAGAAGGTTTTTTTTCGTTCTCTGTGAAGTGAAAGAAGGGCGAGGTGAGAAACGAGTCTCTAGGGAGAAGGCTCAACTGAAGGACTCTCGTCTTGAGGCATGTTGTGGATCAAGTGCGAGAAACGCGAAGCTACGGTGTGACGGAATGAAAACAAGAGGGGATAGCGTAGCTTTGTCCGTTGACACGAGAATGATTTCTACAAGAACACTAGATCCACGCAACTACTGTAGCAAAGGGGAATCGCCCGACTGCATCTAGCGGACAGTTTTCCTACATCCCAGTTTCCCAACTAATCCCCCTTTCACTTTTCGTTTTTTGTGAAGGCATAGCTAGTCTGCAACCCATTTCATTCACCCGATGTTTCGGAAGGAGTAAACAAATTGTTAAGTTTAGATGTTCTCTCACCAGTCCTGAGACAACCTTGAACACAGGTGAACCTGGCAGAATCTTTGGAGTTGGGTATGTTAAATCAGAGGAGTAAGAAGATACTCATGATAGGAAGTTACAAATTTTGTGACCACAAACGTTTAAGCGTGATTTCCAACGTAGGCGGCAGTGCTCTAAAAGCATATGTTTCTTGAAAATAGAAGTGCATCAACTGTAATCGATTAGGCCGCGGTAAACGTAGACATCAATTCTTAAACTGAGGACGAAAATGAAACGGGTTGCTATGACTTTTTGAGCAGATGGGAAAACGGCATAGGAATGTTGACTACGAGATGCAACTGGGCTATGCCGTTTTGAGGAGGTAGATAAACAGCATAGGAACTACAACAGCGGGATGCAGGTGGGCTATGCCTTTTGAAGAGGGAGACAAACGGCTTAGAAAAAGTTAGTAGCGGGATGCAGTCGTGCTATGCATTTTTGGAGAGGTAGGCAAACGGTTTAGAAAAACTTGACGGTGGGATGCAGTCGGTATACGAACGCCCGCCGCAAAGACTCCAGGGCTGTTGTACTTGAGGGCGCGGGGAAGGGGAATGAAGGGAGCGCGGAAGCAAAGAAGAAACGCCCGAGGCTCAGCGCCCCCACCCCCACCCCCAGGGGAGGACGTAATTGCTCGCTTTTTGTTCCCGAATCGCCGGCGGAGCGCAGCAGGGGAGGCGGCCGACACCTACCGCCATCAGGTCCAGAAGCCAATCGCCCGCAACAGAAAGGGCACTTTGCCAGTTAACGCCCTCTGTGTCGAAACCGCAGGGCTGCTAATGGGGATGCCCGGCCCCGAAAACCAATTCCCATTCACGCGAATTTGTCAGCCGACCTGCGACGGGAGTTTACAAATATCCTCCGCACAGGATGCGCCTTAGATATTAAAATCCTCTTTTATTGCGGTCTGGCTTCTTTCAATTTTATTGCCACGGTTTATGCTGTTTACGAGAAAAGGGAAAACGGGAAACAGGAAGAAAATAAAAGAAAAGAAAGCTGTTTTCTAAAGAGTGAGGAAATGAAATGGTGGCAGAGCAGTCTCTCCGAGAAATATTTAAATGCCAGCACGTAAGCCGTTCGGGACTGGTGTTTGTAACTTATGAGGAGGTGATGTTCCGTAAAGTCTGGCAAATGCTCTTCTCAAAGTAAAGTACGAATCCATTAACGGCCGGCACTAATATTCCGCAAGTTTCTAACAACCGCAAATCAATTGATGAAATGCTTCCTTCTTTTCTGACAGAAGTACAAAATGTTAAGATGAAAACGTAAATCTATTAATTCTTCACCCAATTATTGATATTTTTCTTTAAAATTTCGTAAGTAATTTTCGATTCAAATTGCATTAACCGAACATGTATGCAAAGGCTCTTTATTTTCCACAAAACATCCCAGCCTGAAGATTACAGTAATTGTACTCTCTCTTATCATCAAAGTTTCAAAATATTATACCCGTTTTAGGATCATGTAAATTAATAAAGTACAAACTATCCACAAATATGGATACTTTACATTGAAATGTGTAATGCTCGAATATATCATATGCATTATAGGTATCTTAGAATCCAAGAGTCTATTTTACTAAAATAAAATGAAAAAATTGGTAAAATATATTCTGACACGTTGACTCGTTTAAAGGTCGAGATAAATTCATCCATAATAACACCGGCGCTTTAAATTACTTTTACAGGATACACATTTCACATTATAAACCTCCCAATCGTCGGAATTAAATTTATTCTGAAAAGCGGAGGACAGCCGTATTAGAGAGCTGAGGTGACAACCATTGTGTGCTATACGAGTGAGTTGAAGTCCCGCGCAAGTCAATAATGCGGTCACTTCGAGATGAAAAGACAAATCGCCACATACCCCATATGATCATCTCAACCCCCATTAATTATTTTCTAAGCCCACATAAACCAAATTGACAGCTATATGTGACCATCTCTTTAGGGGTTATAGCTAACAGCCCGTTAGAAGTAAAAGAAGAAGAAGAAGAAGAAGAGGAGGAGGAGAACAGGGGGGTGGAGGGGAGAGCAGGAAGGCAAGAAGGTAGAGGAGAAAGACGGAGGAGGGAGAGGAAGTCGAGAAGAAGGAAGAGACAACTTTTCAGTCATAAAGTGTGTAGGTAATGCTGTTATTGTTATTATTGTTATATTATTGTTGTTATTGCCTTAAAATGCTTTAAAATTAGTGTATTAGAATTCTTAGTTGTAACATGTAAATTGTAGTGTTCTGTCACCAGGTTCTATACCTACCTGCAGAAATAATAAATCTATCTATCTTTCTCTCTCTCTCTCTCTCTCTCTCTCTCTCTCTCTCTCTCTCTCTATCTATTTATCTACCTATCTATCTATTTATCTATCTATCTATCTATCTATCTATCTATCTATCTATCTATCTATCTATCTAGACGCCTCTGCAGTTTCCGTAGGAGACTCCGGATTGGAAGTCCAAATTCCTGCGAGCTGCCTAACCATTGTTCGGCCGTATGCGCCGAAGCACAGTTGGGGGGCGGTCCGCGAGGACCGCTGCGCTAAGCCATGACGGATGGCCGCTCGATCCAAGAGAAATGGCAGGGCGGATATCGCACCGCGCCGCGCCGCCCGCTGACAAATGCCGGACGTCGGGCGCCGTTTGAAGTGGCCCGCGGCGGTCTCCCCCCTCCTCCGCCCCTCGCTCAGATCCAGACCTTTATCATCCGACGAGACCAGGCCAGAAAAGGAAGAAAAAAACACGTTGAGTATTCATTGTCGCCAACTTATGACTAGTGCTATACAAGCGCGTAGAAAAATTACAGTAGTGCGAAGAAAAAATTGTGGGTTATTGATATATTGTGTACAATGTTTTACGACAGAAGGAAAGGGCTTGAGGGATATCTAGTTATTCCTTGAAGCATTCTAAACTCTTGATATATTTCGTATTCTGCGACCTATGTCGAAATATTCCATCTATACGGCATCCATTTCTATGTTAATTTTAATTAAATACATGAAAATGAATTCACGAAGGTAGGATCTGCACTCGTTATTTTAAAACATTCACAAGTACATATATGAAATTTCACGACCAGAAACTTTTATTTGGATGCGTGGAGACTTAAAACACTTACATTTCATTGTATATTTGTTCTTGACAAACGACACATGTTAACGATGTATCCTCGAAGATATTTATAATCGTTTTTAAAACCTGACTACAATGTACGTACGTATAAACACAAGACACCAAGGAACATGTAACATAAGAATAGCACCAATTTTTGTATTTATGGCGTTCTATTTCGTCCAGACCAATTCTATTACTGTAAACATTTAACGCAGAGTGTAAAATGTATATGGCAAAAGTAAAAAGACTTAACACTTCGCAGTTCATCAAATAAATAATATAACAAAAATCCACAATGCAGCATTGTAGATACGCATACAATTCGTTTTTAATATGATTTGTATTAACAAAATTAAATTCGGTTCATATTACATCGGCCTTGTAAGCCATTTCATAAGTCACAACCTCATTGACATGCACTTCATACTCTTATCAATACCGGAAGAAAACGTACCGGTACCGTACCATGAAGAAAACTTTCATCATTTACACAATTCTGCACCACTCTTTATACATTGCCATCTAGAAAAAAAATATTACAACTCCTAACAAGTTATCTGTACGAATTTAACAAGTACACGAAACTACACATTTCTTTAACAGGATATCAGAATGTGCGGTTGCATAATAGTAAATATTCAATTCGTGAAAAAAAAACTGAAATGTGTGGGCAAAAGGAGAATTTCCTAATTTCACCTCTTGTGGACCTGCCACGCTTGTACGTAATTGAATCAATATTGACTCCCTTGTGAACTGGCTTAAATGCCTGAGTAAGCAATGCAGTCAGTCGGCAGCATCAATGAAAGAAATCCAGGCTATCAGCAACAATGACCTCGCGTGAAAAAACTGTTTCGGTCATTGAGAGACATGAATAGAAACACCTTGACCTTTTACGATGTTCTCCCAGTTGCTTTGAAGTCTAAGATCAACTGATAGAGATGTCAGGCGCCTTTATAACATCGGCAAAATTCAACAACAGGAAGTGTGATTAACTGCCCCAATAACGTTCGCATTACATCACACCGCTTCGTACGTTCAAATGTATCATACTCAATTATGCAGAGATCGGAACGTTATCCAACCTAAAAAGGTTCAATTCTTCAATGTTTCTAAAAAAGAAAGAAACAATTTTCCGGAACTTTTATTTCTGAACACATTGAATTCACACACACCATAAGTGCAGCATCACGAAGATTTAGTACTTTTCCGTTCCGATCAAAACTGTAATTTTGCTTTAAAACAAAAATTCCATATGTGTATCAATTTTATAATATACCCATCAACTGTTTCTTTCTTATTTTTATATGATTTTATTCTTAATTTTTAATCTGAAATTAACTTAAGTTACAAGTATAAAAAGAACATCACATGCAACAGCGTTCTATCAACTGTTATTCAATACATTATTCACATCGCCATAGAAAAGAACCTTTCATGAAATATAACAAAATATCCGATCTTTGATTATGAAAATCCGACAGTTTCATAAGTTACGAGGACGGGTGAAAATTCACAAAGTCCACAATTGAAAATATAACTCTGCGCAATCCGGTAAAAGAAACCTTATTTGCTCAACTCCACTGAAGTTAGAAATTTATTCCTAAAATACTACATTCATGTTCAGCCCTTTTGACGTTTTCTGAACGATGTATTCCCTGAAATATAATGCTATACAATAAAATTGAGATAACCCCAAGAAAAGCCCTGGTAATTGGTACAACTGATTTAAAGATGCTTGAATTTTAGAAACTACAAAATGAGTAATAATCGATGAACGAAACCGGTTTATGTGGCTCAGGGCATTAATTGAGTGGTCCTGACCAGGAGGCCCTAGGATACGAGTCCCGAGGGTGGAGGTAGGTTTTTCCACACTATCAGGATAGCTAGGTCGAATTTAGCGTCTATCTGGAGGAGAATTCTACGACCGGCTGTTCTGATCGGTAGTTTTCCGTGGTTTCTCCGATAAAACACCACGCGAATGCCGGAGCAGTTCCCTTAACAAACGGACCGCGCACGATCTCTCTCCTCAATTCCTCGTCTTATCCTCAGTCTTTACTAACACTAGACTCGCATGCGCTACACTATTGCATATACACGGGATCACTCGGAAGCTTATAGAGCTTGTCCCGACTGGGGCGGTGCCATACAGGTGGGAGATACCTGGTTGGGAAAAAACCCGCAACCCGACGTGTTAGTCGTCGCGGTTCTCCCCATCCGTCGGGGGAAGATCACCACATCCTACAACACGCGATAAGAAACATGACCTACACTTACGGTACTAATGACCTCAGCAGTTGACGCACCCGGAATCACTAATGAATCCAACAACGAAATGAAGCACCCATCGTTCGTTCATTTACCTCCCAAAAAGATTAATTCGAACAGCCCTCAGAAAACACCCAGATGAAAGCGAGAGATGCGGAACGAAATAAAAGGAAAGAAGGCAGAGGGCGGGCGCGGACTCGGGCGGGGGCGAAGTTCGCATGCCGGGCGCGCGATGACATCAGCCGTCGAAGAGCGACCGCCTGGCCGCGGTCGCCTCAGTCAATTTGGGGCCGGCGCGCGGCAAAGTGCCGGGCGTGGCCCGCACCGAAGTGTTCTCCAGACGGCGGCGCCACTCGCCGCACGAACGCCCGGACCCCACCCCCACCCCCCACCGCGGCCCTGGCCTCGATTCGTCCATCAACCCGCTCCGCCCACACCCGGGTAGCGTGAGAGATGATGAGGTAGACACTGTCTATCAATTGAACAAAGATTCAGGGACGTTTTTTTTAAAAAAAAGGGAGGGGTTAGGGGCCCTTCAGCTGCTAAGGTCGTTGAGGTCCGTAAGTATTGGATAGTTGAGAGCGATAATGATGTGAATGATAACGGTCCAATGACGGAAGCATGGAAAACTCGCGAAGGAAGACAAAACCTGCGGCGTGTTCGGTTTGGAAACCAGAAAACCCACGTCGATTGGCCAGGAATTGAAACCAGGCACTAGTAATGGAAGGCTTATGCGCTTACCAATTCGCCGTTCAAGGAAATATATATATATATATATATATATATATATATATATATATATATATATATATATATATATATATATATATATTAATAAAATGTAACTTATGTATTTCTATGTATATCGAGATAGAGATATGCTGTGTACCAAAATTATCAACTACGGAGAGAAGCAAGCTTGCGCCTTTACGAACTGCCTTCCGTGAGATCACCGCAAAAGTTTGGATCATTAATGATCATGATGTTAATGATCATAGTTGAATGGTTGTGGATGAGATGATGTTCACATACGTATGAGAAGTCAACCACGCTACAAACCCATCCACAAAACGCACATACACTGGAACCCGCAGCTTTCGACCTTACATTCTTGGATACTGCTCCAAGCATCTGCGCTAACAAACCGGGAACATCCGAAGAAGGCACCTGAATTGATTGATCGCTTGACGTTTTTGGGCGCGGCAACTGATATGGTCATTATTCCCGTTAGTGTAGTGAATGCTTCGTCGCGGAAGGTGGCGGTGTAGCTTCCCCGCTTAACGAGAGATCTGACGACTCAGCTTGAGCGGGATTCCTCCTCCGGGTATTTCGTTCCAAAGTAGCATCGCCTCAGTTAGAATAAGCGCTAATATTTTAGCATGTGTGTCTGTGTACTGCATGTAAGTGTGTGTGTGTGTGTGAGTGTGTGTAAGTAAGGGAAGGAGATAGGTTAAGGAAGTGGAAGTAATGATCGCGCGCGGTCCGTGTCCCGTTGTTTAGGGTACTTTCCTGGCATTTACCTTGTTTTGATCGAGAAAAAAAAACACGGAAAACTACCGATCAGAGCAGCCGACCGCTACAATTTTCCTCCAAACAGTGGCTGAATTCGACCTAGTTTTACGGCAAGTGTCGAAAATCTGCCAGGTCGGAACTCAAACCATGGAACCTCCCGATCAGAGTCACTGCAGAGATAGCGGCAATGATGGATCTGAAACTAAAGTCGGCTTGAATTGTGAATTACCTGAATTGTCTGTACAGAAACACAAACAATAATAATAAAATTATTAATAATAATAATAATAATAATAATAATAATAATAATAATAATAATAATACCGATCCAATGACTGAGATCGCCGTGGCAAAAGTGGCGTAACGGTCTCGAAACAGAAGATCGCGGGTTCCGCCCAATGTCGTGCATGGTTGTGTTGTGTTGTGTGTGCCTCTTTTATGTTTGTGTGTGTCTATTTCATCAATCAACATCACAATTTCACCCCATCCCCCAGTGCTAACGACCCTGGGGGGTAAAATGGAATCAGCGTTCAAATGCTGATTCCCCCAATAGAAAGTAACGTGCATCTACCCTGATATTCAAAACTGAGGTGGGATGCACTTATCGCGTGGCTCCATGATGACCGATTCGCGAGAAAAAGTAAAAAAAGTAAAATAAGCTTATTCGAGGGCTGGGATATTGCCATATTTGCTGCACATGAAGCCACATCTTTCAGAAGGTTGAGAGGTCGAGCCTCACTTATTGCAAACATGTTTGAGGGTTTAAATATTTGAATTCGTCTCTCAATTTTCATGACTGAAGTGATCAAAACGGATAAGGTAGAAACGTTGAGGACGATTTTAAAGTCTTCGTCTTCAACATGAAATGTTTGTGTGAGTGTGCATATGGATCATTGCCTCGTCAGCGTTCATTTCACAACTACGACTCACAACCATGGTTGTAAACAAGGAGACAGCTCTACTAGCCACTATCAAATTTCATGAGTGCTATGTTCCCTGAGAAAATAGTTGAAGTTGGTACTAATGAGGTAAATTGCGTCAGATGAACCAAAATCGCCCAATTCGAAGTATAACTTGTAAGAGATACAAACGAGAATTAAGTTCGTAACTACGAGGACGCTTCTAAAATAATTGTAAACAGAAAACAGCCAAGGAATTTACAGGAAGAGATTTTCAAAGAATAAAAAGTCAATGCATACTTTACGGCGAACGGCTATTTTTTATATACTTTACCGCGAATTTAATATTTAACCATTATTTTAAAAGCATGGAAACAGAGAACTGCTCAGCCAGAACAAGTAAATTACAACGTCCAGCTGCTTAGCTCGTATAGATCAAAGTGCAAGCAGAAATGTTCATGAACTTAGAGGTCACATGGCAGTTGCAGCTCTGATGCAACGAACATAAACTACTTGTACATCCAAGAGAAATAGTATAAGATTAAGACAGAGTTCGTATGAACAAGACACTAAAACATTAAACGCGCGCATATATACTTAAACATTTATGTTACACTGGATATACATGAATAGATTCAAGAATTTTTCATTGTAAGACATCAATGTTCCCTGAAACGAAGCTCCAATAAAGGTCATAATCGTTACATAATTTGTTGGAAAAAATACGAGAAATGCACTTTCTAAACTTTTGACATTTTAACTGGTAGGGGAATTCAATGCCGGTTGCATCACTGTCACTTTCATTACCATCATCTTCATTCAGCACTTTCGCAACAAGTGATACAATCTTGGGAAAGTAGCCAGTGAAGAGAGAGAAAGTAGTCCCATTACTATGAGCAATTTACATTATTGCAGGGCCTCATTATCATTAAGAGAAACCCATTTACCATTAACACAAAGGTGAACTATGAACAATTATTGTTCATGAGATACACTGTCGAAATCCAAATATTTTATACTCTTAATGCTTCTTACAAAGCATTCCAAAAACATAATCAATCTTTCATCTGTGACCATTAAAAGTGCAATAAATGAATCAGTTTGCCTTCGCAATTATTGGGCGAATTAGAAGAGTTTGGGAAAACATAATATATGTAATATACCCCTTTTACAACCACATTTACTTTCACTACCATAAAAAATCAAGCTTATTAAAAATATATCGCGTAATCTAATGATATTGATTTCTTGATGTGAAAAATTCCCTCAGCAAAATATCAATATTATCTTCACCGCAAACGTGTAGCAGCTAAGGCCTTTATAAAAGAATACCTTCCTACTAAAAATTTTGAAGAAAACAAGTTCGATATTTCTTTAAAAAAAGGACTAATAAAAATGATGCAAAAATCGTTTTGCCAAAAAAAATCAGAAATTTTGATAATCTTAACTATCAGATTAGGTCTATAAGATTTTAATCCCTCTCTTCCGAAAGAAAGCCGTGACGAACTTTTTCCAATAAACGTATACAAAAACGCTCTAGAGAAATTGCTTTCGAGTCTGGATGTGAAAAATAAGCGAGGGAACACGAAGTGATAGCTGCGACAGAAGTCTCAACAATTTGGTCAGACTCTACTATCATGTTCCATGCAAAAGAATAGTAAATTAAAGAAGTGTTCGTCCAAAATAAATTATTTCACTTGTTGGGGAGAAAATCATATTACCTACAATCGCATTCAACGTTTGATTTCTATATTTATTTTTGAGTACTAATATTTTTTCTTTAAAGAAATAAGAACTTTCACATATTTCAATATATAAATGAAGAACAATCGGTAAACTACTATTAATACAATAGTATTGATTTTTATATATTTAATACAATAGTATTTATATATATAACTTTTTACTGATAAGGTATTGCTTATTATTGCCTTCGATACGGAGTTCCATGTACTACACAGCATACCTTTACCTGGATGGGGAGGATTGTGTTTACGAGGGAACTATGAAAAAAGGTGAATGGTGTTGCATGTTCTCTTATGGGAAGAATTATGAAAGGGTATTACGGGAGGGAAATATGAAAAGGAAAACGGAGTCACGTTAGCAACTAGTTAATTATCAAATAAGATAATATGAATCATTAAAATTACATAAAAAATAAAATCATATATGTACCACGGGCGTTAACTAGCTCTAATGAACTCGGGCAACAAAAACCTTCGGGCCAAAGGCTCCTCCGGCTTTTTGTCGGCGCTTGATAATTGAAACCCTTATAACGCCCTAAGTGTATAAATACATATTAGATCAGCACATCTCTCGAAAGCCAGTGAATGTAGTTTATTTTCGCCAGTGCGCTTAGAGAAACCCAAGAGATAGGGAAACACGACAAGAAAATCGCCGTGAATTTCTCCCCAACCGGCCTCCCAGCTAGCGTTTCCCGCTAACTCCACACGCGCCCCGCGGCAGCTGCGTGTTCACACGCCAGGCGGCGTCCCCCCCCCCACACACACACACGCGCCCACGCACGATAAACGCCCACGCGCGCGATTCACGCCGCCGGAGGTGAAGGAGGAGGAGGAGGGGGGGGGCAGAAAGAGCGGGACGCGCCGGAACCGGAAGCGGCGTCCGCCACCTGGCGCTCGCCGCGCGAGTTACGGCCTTCCGGCGCCTCGCGCTCCCGAATTATGGCCCACCCCCGCCCACGCAGACACCTTTCACGGCGCCGGCGCCGCGAACACTGCTGCCGCCCACACGTCTCTGCCGCCGCCGCCGGCGCGAGCACGCCACGAGGCCCTGCAGGCATCGCCTCTACACGCACCGCCCCTGGAGGCACTAGCTACACCCAGCATCCCGTGCTTTACGAAAGGGCTATGCAAACATTCCGCATCCCGTACAGAGTGCTGCCTGGGATAATTTGCCCATTGCGAGCATCGCCTCTGGAAGCTGTTACAATTCTCACGCGTCCGCACCAGCTATTCTGTATCTCACGCTCCAAGAGCCATTCAACCATTTCGCAAACGTATCGTACGCACTGCCAGAAAGAATTTTACTCTCACAGGCATTGCCCCTGCATAACTGAAAACTATTTTCTCGCGTGTATTACCGTAGTATTGGAACCGATCACTGCTGATCACACTACGTTCCATTACTTATGCCTCGAAGTAAAACTGTTGAGAATAAAGTCAAAAGTAGGGAGGTGAAGTTTCTCACACAAGCTTCGTAAGGTGACCCGCACATGAACGAAATTATGAAATCAATATAAGAACAATGAAAGAATAAATTTAAAACAAGGCACGGGACCCAAAGGGTAACGTAACAGATTTGGGGGAAGAGTGTAGTATATCAGCAACGTATTCCCGTAAAAAATCAGGGGACCCTCAGAAATTAGTGAAGATCAGAAAACACATAAACAATAGCTCAATAATAATTATACAGTACGATCAGGTAAGACTAATGTGGCAAAAATAAACTCGGAAAGAAAAGCGGAAAGCAAGTCACATCCGGAAATAAGGTATTAAAGAGTAATGAAGGAGAATAAACTAGAATAGTGTCGAAAATACTGCCACTGTCGGGACTAGGTGGCAGTATTTTAAGGTAGGTCAGGGAGCCTGCAGTGACATCAGTTCGTGCCCTGGGCCATCTCTGCCGGCGCAAAAGTGGTATTAAACTAATACACTTCCCACTGGTCGAAAAGCTAGAGATATATTCTCACTCAGCGTTGTACTTCCAGACTAGTAATTAAAGTTGCGCGTACACAAAGTTTTGACCAATTTATTATTTATAGTGTTTCACTCAACATCCCTGTGTAGTAGTGTGAGGGTACTTTCAAGTAATTAAATCAACATTTGGCGCAAGAAGTTCTGTGCTACATGCAGAGACCTCTCAGTGTTTGTGTTGGCAACTACAAGTACTTACTTCATAATCATCCCTTTGTATCTTGAAAGTGACATATCAGCATTGTGCATGCAGAGTAGACATTCGATCGCTAGTACTCAGATATTGCCCATAGAAAGAACCACGAAGTTAAGATTTGCCCACGATCCAACACAGGAAGTTAAGAGTACGTGATTTTGATATTGAGCTAAGACCCCTTTTGAAAGCAGCCAGCAATTTACGGTCCGTATTATAACTTGGTACTAAGCATAATGTGTACGTAGAATAATAAACGTCTTGTGATCTGAATGGAAACGTGGATTTCAAACGTCCATTTGATATCTTTCTAGAAGATAAGGATTAGGTGCCTCACTAGCTCACATGCCATTAAAGTTGATTTTGGTGGATTACTCAAAGAGAGAGTGACTATGGTGCATCTTCTAATCCCGCGGTAATTGGCCGCAATTCTTACTCATCGCACGCACAAAAGGCACAAATGCGATGCGAAGTGACATGCAGCATTGCGCGAGTGACTGCCCAATGCCGCGAGGACCCAAAAATAAATGTTGACAAAATTACAAAATCACCGAGAGAGCTAAGGAGAGGGTCCTATAATTTTTGGCATTGAATCTCTTTCACAATTTGAGACCAGTGGATGAAAGATTTTCGAAGTATTACGAGATTCGTAGACTTTTACATCCTAAATGTCACATCCATACAAGACAACGACCTTTATGTCATACGTGCGATTTTAAATCATTATCTTTTGTTAAATTCAATGGCTTCGTACATGATAATCGCTGTGTAAATCATCCGTTCGTCTTTAAAATGGTACATTATAAATTTATTATTATTATTATTATTATTATTATTATTATTATTATTATTATTATTGTTGTTGTTGTTATTGATTACTACGTATTTCGCGCATATCAATTGCTAAGGTTATTACTCGTTATTTCTACCGTGAGTATAGTGCACGTTTTTTTTTTATCAGTAAGCGACGGCTACCTTCTTCCGTTGGATGACGAGATCCGGCTCAACCTACCGTCGGCTAGCAGCGTTTTCCTCAAACAGGTATCTCCCACCAATGGGACACCGCCCCAGCTGGGACAAGCTCTACTCTCTCGACCGGTCTCCCGGCATGAGTGATAGTGTGGTGCATTTAAGTGTGTGTAAGGTATGATAATACAAAAAAAGGGAAGGAAAGATCGCGCGCGGTCCGTGACCAGTTTGTTAGGATACTGCTTCGGCATTCGACTGGTATTGATAGGAGAAACCAGGGAAAACTTTAGATCAGAGCAGCCGGACGCTAGAATTCTTCTCCAGACAGTGGCAGTATTCGACCTCACTATCTGGATAGTGTCGAAAATCCTGCTACCGCGGGGGGAGGCTCGAACCCCACGTCCTAACCAGATGCACCGCAAGACATAAGTTGATGCCCTAAGCCACCTCTCCCGCTTTATTAATTATTATTATTATTATTATTATTATTACTATTACTATTACTATTACTATTATTATTACTATTATTATTATTATTATTATTATTATTATTGTCAATATTACATTTAGTGTTTCGGGGACCTAATATGCAAACTGATATTCCCCCAAACGTATCACCTGCCGCTACTCTTTTCGGCTTCGGGCCTCCCTTCCGGCCATCCCGACGAGTGACTCCCTCCACACATACAAACACTTCGCCAGACGGAAGGGCGGTGGAGGTGAGCGGGCGGGCGGCGTCCGGTGGGCGATCGGGCGGTGCGATGCGCGTCGCGAAACCAACATGTTTATGACGCCGTTCATCACGTTCTAGGTGTTTCCCCCCGACAACCTTGAAGCCAAGGTTCCCCGAAATTCACTGCGCATTGTGTGACTCTCGTTTCAGGTTTCTGAAACGAGACGGTTCCTTTTGTAATTCTTGTCAGTGGGTCGGCATTCATCAACTCGTTGACACTTCGGTTCGCAGGGGTTCGAGTAAAAATTCACATTCCATATTACAATTTTTTAAAGATAATTATTCCAGTGTAGAAAGTTTTAATTAAAAACTTGAGATCTTCAAAATTCGGACCCGTAGATGAATAAGCATTGGTGTAATTGATAGTATGTTTAAATTAAGACAGACTTAAGTATGAGAAATAACGGCGTTAACAGAAAACAGTTGGCCAAAAAGAGTTAGGGAATGGAATTCAATACAACATAAAAGACAAAGAACGGGGAATGATATATAATAAAAATATAGTTTAAACATATTCCTCGACACCATGCAATCTCGAATGAGTGTTTAGAGAGACTCATTCTTGCATACGTCCACACCCTCGGATTATGTCCACACCCTCGGCAACTTGAGGAAACAATATGTGAGAATAGAGAAAAAGTTAACGTGAATGTGGTCGAAAGCAATTGTGCGTCTAGCTACTCTTCCCATAACACGTATTGCCGGTTACGGACGAGATTCGTTATTTTGCCGCTGGGTTTCAAAGGAAGTGGTTCCGAGAACGAACATAAAGAGAGCAAGCGTGCAGCTCGTTCTCAGCTTCTCGTCAGAGATGTGGTACAACTGGGCCACATCATGGTTTTTTCTCCCGGTTTATGGTAGGGCGTGTCCCAACCCAAGGCCGGATCCAAAACGTACTTGACTCTGAGGGAGGAGAATGAGAGAAGTGAGGGTTTGCCCTCCACTCAATAAATATTTTTGAAATAATTTTACTAATTGCGAGCTTGAAACTTAATTTTTATTAATAGATATCAACGTTTATTGCCAAAAGCAATCAGTATGTCGCATTTAATAAACAATAAAACTGTCATTGTCGCGATAAAAATTCTCAATAAAATTTACAAAGCAGTTCAAATTTTAATGAGACAAAAATAAAAATGGAAGATAATAATAACTTCTAAGCAACACCAATAGAATTAGTTTGTAAATAATTGTCAATGCTGTAAACCTTCTGGTAAAAAAACCTTTACAATGTATCCTATGGTTCTAAACATAAACTATACAAACTTTACGCAAGAATTCCTGATATCAGGAATCCATTCAACAAGACACTCATATTTATCAAATGTATACCTTAGACAACATTCTCTTACTTAAAAGAAATAAAAACTTGGCACAATTTAATTAATCGTCTCCAGCCATTAGGAATCGAAAACACAGAAACATAGAACAAATAATGTGCGAGTTGGTGCACGCTGGGAATTGATTCCTCTCATTGAGTCGCCGCTGAGAAGAGATGCACATGTTACCCTACTCAAGGTCGACTGCAGTCGTTCCAGTTCCAAGAATGTTCCAAGAAAGTACATAAAGAGCACACGTCTGCATCTCGTCTACGAAGGCTTCCCACTCAAAGAAAAGGGCTACAGCCGCAGTTCATCATTACGCAGACTCGTTTAAACTACCGTTTGCTATAAGCTCGTAAGCATGTTTTCTTTTAAATTTAGAGTAGTATGATGTTATTCATTAGCGTAATTTTATCTCCAAGCAATAGAGGTTTAATAAACACTGAATTATTTCATAACGTTACCATTTTTTGGAAGTACTAGCTGATCGTTTAGTGTTCTAATTTATTAGGGCAAGCATCCTGAAAACTTAGATCTTGAAATGAATCCTGAAAAAGGATTTTTCTTCGATTTAAAATCTAAACAAAACATCTCTTCGATTTTTCTGTAAAAGTGTTTTGCCTATTTGACGACACGATTTGCAACAGGTAATAACAATTAACACGCATTATTTAATAAGATTCCTTAGTATTTTGAAGTTGATTTTATTATCTAATTTTCTCCGAAAATAACCAAATGAACATTTCAACCAAGTTTCTAATTCACCAAACAGAAAATTAACAATGTATATTGCACATTCACTTGTCAATAAATCTGTTTTATGTTCGGCAGTTATTTTCTTCAAGTGGCTCAACGCAATCCTCATTACGAAAATTTGAATGATATTCCTTTGATGATATTTCATGACACTCCTACTAATAGCTCAATGAAACGTATTGCATCAGCATCACTCAGCCAATGGCGAGTTAGGAACGAAATGTTTTATTAAGATGTTCATATCTATCGCAAATGGAAATAATTTTCTCGTACCAAAAAAAGTGTACCTTTTCCCAAATTTCTAAGATCTCAGTATTTAATATTATTTGACAAATTCACTCCTGCAGCTTTGGACAAAACCAACACCACAGGAAAACTAAACGCGCGTACAAGTTTCTGATCGTTTATTTTCGCGGCACTAAGTGCGCGAGTAAATTCGTGGCATGCACGGCAGCGCGAAGCATGCTACTACCAACAGAGAGCAGCCTTGTCATCACATGCGTGGAACGTTCAGTGATATAGACGCGAACGGCCTGTTGCGCACTTTCCTCAACCCAAAGTAGCAAGAGACTCTGGCGAGTCATGGCGCCGGATTCCTCTCGTTTACAGCTGCTCGCGTCGCCCCAACAAGAGCACGACGGCGCGGCGGCGTGTGGCTTCTCAGCCGAAGTGCCCCCCCCCACCTCCACCCAACCCCACCCAGTCTAGTCCCGCTCCGTCCCGCCCCGCGCTGGCCGAATTGACTCTCCGTTCCCTAGTGCCAGCGGGCGACCCGCAGCGGCGACGCTGGCTCCAGGGCAACAAAGGAGGGATGAACCCCCAATGCGAAGACGTGCGCACAGGCCCGCTGCGTCCAAAGGCAAGAGACTTCACCGGCTCAAGCTAGCGACACCCGAACCACAAAACGCGACAATCGTTCTGAAATTTTACTTCGATCGTTCTGATTTTATAGTAAGTGTATGTATGTATGTATGTATTTGGAATTTTAGGGATGGATTAATCCGACTTTTGCCAGCTAGCCGTGTGCTTGTTCTATACATCAGTCATGTCTAGAGGTAAGGGAGACACGTGGCAAGCATGACGCATTTCCATCACAGTACCCAACTTATTTGGTCTGTCTGAGCTTCCTTTCGTCACACAGCTACAGATACTGGGATGATTTGTATTAGAAAGCTCCAGAAGTAATTTTCCCGGCCGGATATCGAATGCGGGATCGTCTTACAGAAAGCAAGCACGCTATTCATGAGCCATCCAAGGAGTGCATTTAATGCTAAATAAGTGCTGTATTCCAGAATCTTATGCCCTTCCTTATACTTGTTTTCAAAGTCTTGGGAGCTGCTAGTTTTTGTAGGAAGGTACTTGAACTTGTAGGAACTTCCCCTATCTTAGGTTTAGCAAACAGCGGTAGCACACATTTAAAACTCCGTCAATACATTTAATTCACATCTAATTTTTCATCTGGCTTCATAGGGCTTTTTTCTCTGGGGTGATAATAGCTTTTGTCTGCTAAGAAACGATCCAAGTCTGCTCGAAAATTAAACATCATCATACTGTGTCCAAGTCCAAAGCTACAAAAGCTCTTCAGGTTCAATTAAACGAGATGTCAAGAACGTTGCCACCAATCGAAATGAATGCTAGTCGTAAACAGGCACATTCGATGCACCAAATTAAATGCGACATGCATTTTATGACTTCAATTCTTGAAATAGCGTTGTCATGATTTTGCGTCAGATTCTTTCCAAGATACGACTTTATACTTTCAATTAACGTATCAAAATCTCGAAAAGATATTTGAATGAATCCTCAAAAATTAACTAAAAATAAAATGTATAAGAAGACAATCTACAACCAAGGTAATAACAATACTTAATTTACATCAGAATAATTTTAAAGAAAATTATATCAACCTTTTTTTCTTAAAAAAATTGTAGGAAAGCTGAATCCGACACCAATCCAAGCAAACTAGTTTTAAAAAAGGACGAGTACACGTTACACATTTTTAAATAACAGATTTTCTTCGGAAAATGAAAATTATTTATAAAATTTCTAAGTAGTAGGTATTGTCTGATGGATAACAATAGCATATAGGCTACGTACTTTTAGACATTGTAAAATGACGGTAAAATCAACAACTCACATTTGTCGTTACAGTCCTTTGCCTTTACTAACCACACCTTGCCCTACCCCACAATACATCTCTCACGGCGATTTCATTCTGTATACACGTTCGAGTCCCTGTTACCTTTAACTTTTGTCGCGCGCTCTTTCGCGAAAAAAAGAAATCTGGAAGTACAAGCCCATTCAAAATATACGAGGAGGATAACCTCCCTCCAGCGCTCTTTCCATGCAAGAACGGGCGAAGTTTTGCTAGGGAAGTGTCTTCCAGCGAGAGAAACTCCCGAGTGCTCTGCAACAAACTTGCGTCTCTGAGGACGGGCGATGGGGGCGCTTGTGGACGCGGGTGGAGAAGAGGGTGGGAAGGGCGGGGAGGACGGGGGAGGGCGAGAGTGAAAGTACTAAATGAGGACCTCCCACCTGGAGGGGGATCCGAAAACGAACAAGCGGGTAATAACTGCTCAGTGGCAGAAAGTACACTGTTATTAGCTTCCGGTCATTTTAAGTATTGGGCGATGAAGCTTTTCCCACTTTGAAGAACATCTGTTGGAAAGTCTGTTACAGCCTGTTAGAAATATTTTCTAAATTGCGTGTTTCGTGTACGATGAAGAAGCTACAACAACAAGGATAATAATGAAAGATTAACGGATAAGCACTATAAGCTATTTCTATGGCGGGAGACAATCCATCGAAGGAGTTAGGGCGCCTTGGCAGTCCTAAGTTATCCTGTTCAAATATTTTCTTTTTTCTTTCTTTCCCTTTCACTCTCTAATCTTTTGCTTTCTTTGACCCATTATATCATTATCTCTTTGTCGCTCTCTTTCTCCCTCCCCGTCTCCCTCTCCCCTCTCTCTCTTTTATAATAATAATAATAATAATAATAATAATAATAATAATAATGGTTGTCCCCTTGGTGCACACGGTTGCGGCAGCCTTCGTCTGCGCCGAGGAGGCCTTTGGTTCGAGTCCTGTGTAGACATCGTCGTATCTGTGATTGTCCCTTCACCCATCATCCTGATCATCATCATAATCATCCTATCATCTCATAATTCATACTTCAAGGCGCAACAACATTGTCGCATTGCGGGTTACAGCTGAAAAGCTGCTCCTGGAAAAATTACACACGTTAATCGTGTAGCGTGATCAATAATGGAATCTACGCGAATAATAATAATAATAATAATAATAATAATAATAATAATAATAATAATAATCGCAAGTACAATTTAACAATGGCTCATTCCATGCACGCGCCTGCTCCAGAGGCGTTCCAGAGTCGTTGGTGCGCCCTGTCGCCGCCGGCGCGCCAGCAGGGCGTGGCGTGGCGGCCTTCACCGTGACCGCGGGCGGGCGACGGCGGGTGACGGCGGGCGACGCGCGGAATTCGCCAATTGAGCGGTCGTGTCGGCGGTCGGGCGTCGACCCCCGCCCCCGCCCCCGCCCTCGCCCTCCGACACCGCGTGCGAGCGCGCACGCCCTGCCCAATCTGGCGAGGCGCGCGGCCGAGTGCCACGAGCGCTGCGGGCACGCAATAGACACTAGCGCGTAGCGTGACGGTTGTTAGCGTACCCCACATTTAAGCCTGTGCGCATGCGCCAACGTGAGCTCGAAGTGGTATTGGCGGCCGCTTATTCGCCGGATTTAGCGGGCGAATTATATCGAATGTCAATCGATCGTACTACATGGAATTTATTTTAACTGTGGCAGCAGTGTGTTGCTAACCCTGTATTCCCATGATAAACAATCAAGTCCGTGGCATCAATTCGTACATATAATTACCTGTTTATACGATACTACTTATATTTAATGTAATCATCCCGCAAGAGGTGTCTCAGGGCTCTGTCAATTGATGTCACTACAAGGTATCTTATTGGGAGATCCTAGGTTCGAGTCGCAAAGGTGACAGAATTTTCGTCACTAGTTATATAGCTACGAAGAGTTCTGTCGCTATATGGAGGTGAACAGCAGTAACCGGCTGCTCTGATCGGTAGTTTTTCGTCGTTTCTCCGATCAACACTAGGCGAATACCGGTGCAATACACTATGAAATGAGTCACAGTACGTCACGTCACGTGTCACAGCCACGTGCACGATATTTCTTGAGGAAATATCTTGCGCGGTGATTTTCCTATCCTCTCCCCTTACTTACACACACTCACATGCACTACAGTACTACACATGTCGGGGGCCAGAGCTTGTCCCTGCTGGTGCGGGAGCTGGTGTGGGATACCTGGTTGGGGTAAACCCCGCTAGCTGGATCTTACCATCCAGCGATGGAAGATCACAACCACCTCACGAGGGGGAAACATACATTTCACTTACGGAACTAAAGACCTTAGCAGTTGACGCGTCCAGAATTACTACTCAATCAATGAGTATGTTAAGCATATATAATTTAAACATATGTACAGATTAGCGGTTGATGGGCAGCTCTAGCCTAGCAAATGACAATCAAGAGAACGTGGCTTTACGGAGTGTACACTCTGTGGCCACAGTTCGGAACGTCTTCCACTTAAACATTGTGAGAAATAGAAAGTTATAACAACTGAAGATTTCTGAGTGAAATTTATGAAATTAGATACTATATATGTGAATTAGATACTATTGTTTTGGAGTATCAGTTCTTGTGGCTTCTATTTAGCATTACCGTCATCACCTCGACCATTGCGTTAAATTACAACAAGCACACTTCATTTAGGGGGACAAAATATACTACATTTTCATAAATGATGAATTTGTATATTAAAATGGTTGTTCAAGGATATTTTTCTGGGTTTATATTCCTCATTTAAGAAGATCAGCCACAAGACAGTTGATTACCATCCAATTCAAACGTACGCATCCCAAAGTTATGAAGCAAACAATTATATACCTAGATGTATTACACATAGTTAGTTCATTTTCCAACGTTTTAGATATAAAAACTTTTCAGATTTTAGAGATGCCATCTCTTAAAAATCTTTTAAATGACATTATCGCTCAATTCTACCTAATGCTAATCCAGTTCATAGGGTTGAACGTACTCATTTTTACAGTGAACTCGAATTTCACGGTCTGGGGCAGGTCCACAAAGGGGTGGATTCACCACTGAATCGGAAGCGGGTAATTTCAGAGGCGTTGCGCCACCAAAGGTCCAGGTCGATAACATTTACGGGGAAATAGGCGTATTCACCCAAGTTCAATGCCACTCCACTTATAGATTATATAACTCGCAAGTGATTAACTAAAGACGATTTGCATGGAATGTCTTCATTGAAAGACAGAAAACAAACTAAGACACATATCATTTATACACTGAAGAATTTATGTACGAGTATAACAGTTGATAGAAACCGGTGGAACGTTTCTGAAAGTTTAAATAAAATTAATTAAATGTTATAGTTCTCAAAACATGCCTTTCATTAATCGTTTATACCTATTACACACTGAATTCATATGGAAAAATACAATACTCAATTACCACCTCTTTGTTATCTTGTTGATTAGGCTGGGAAACGCGAGTTAACTTCCGGTCGAGGTCACAAATGCATTAAATAATTTGAAATGTAAACATATCTATCCTTTAGAAATATACTTTTTGTTAATATTGTTTATGTCTGGAAGATATTAATTGGATTTACAGTGAATTTCTTATGGAAAATATTTCAACAATTTTTGAGTACACATTTTCCGCAGATTTTATCAAATACGAAAACAGCTGGACCTTATATATTTCTAATTTAGCAAACTGCAAATTTTGACGGTGACTTTTGAACAGAAATATAGAACTTGCAACTGGTTTCGTGTGTTAATTGGAAGAGAACCGCAGTTTCCGGCAACTTCTCTCGCAGATTCATAAACACTCTTTAAACAGCCGCCAACGCTGCGGGTGGCCCGTACAGACAAGGAATCCTGGGTCACACACCTCCAGGCACTGGAACGCTCTTCGTCAACGGCGACATCAAAAGAATGGCCTCAGGCCCCTCGATGCGCCAATCCGTGACTGTGATCTAGCAGAGCAACCCTATTTCGACGGCACGTGTGTGATCGCGTACCGTTGCTACACAGGAAAAGTGAAAAATTCATTTTGTTGGAGAATCGTTTTATTCTGAGTAGAGCGCGATAAAAGACGCGACATTTCGCGACAAAAGACGAACTATTTTATCTTATTTACCGGTTTGCGAATTATCTTTATGGAAGTTTCACTAATAAAATAACTATTTTCTAAACATATTTCTTCATTTAACTACAACATTACAAGTTTAAGAAGTGTCTCTTTTTTTGTGCGCAGACTATATCAACGAGTTGTTTTAATACCGCAACTGTAACTTCATAAATCGAGGGGATTGCGCTTTCTTTGTGATGTAACCCTCTCGGCAGTTGTCTGGTTTCAAACTCATCACTGTCTGGAGAGAAAAGGCATAGGACTACTTCTTTCAGAACCGTATTTTCCTCCGATCGACTCCATAAAGATGCCGAAACAGAACCATGCGCACAATAATTTCCTCCCCATTCTGTCATTTCCATAACGGTTGTAACAACTCCGCGCCATCACCACTGACTCTGCAGCGTCGTTGATTGTGAGAGCCCAGGATTTAAGTTTTGATTGAAAAATTGATTCACTGTTTAGTAATTCCTGGCGCGACCACTGCTAAGGTCATTAGTTCCATAAGTGTAGTGCTCCGCGGGAGGTGGCGGTGATCCGTCGCCGACCTACGTCGGTTAGCGATATCAAGAGGTTATCTCCCACCAGTGGGGCATCGCCCCAGCCGGAACAAGCTCTAGGCCATCGACAAGTCTGGTAGTGTAGTGCATGTAAGTGTACGTGTGTGTGTTAGTAAAGGGTGAGGAATGCACAAGGAAGAGGTAGGAAAGACCGCGCGCAGAATCGTAGCCCGTTTGTTAGAGTACTGCTCCGGCATTGAATTGAATTGAATTGAATTTGCCTTATTTTACGTGGCGAGACTCGGGCCATCAGGCCCGCTCTTCCGGCTGATTTCCACGCAAATTTCGCTACGCTCCTTTCATCAACTAGCAGAGAAAGGAGGTATTTCTTGGGCGAGAAACAGGCGATTTTGAATTTAGCTCAGAGGCGTCATTTAGGCTTGAGGATCGAAGGAAGGCGTACGAGGGATTTTGTCGCCCTAAAAATCCACGGCTTCGATCGGGTTTGAACCCGCGAGCTTGGGTATAACAGTCCGGTACGCTAACCGTCACACCATCGCCGCCAGGCATTCGCCTGGTCTAGATCAGAGAAACCACGGAACACTAACGATCAGAGCAGGAGGCCACTAGAATTCTCTTCCAGGCAGCGGCTGAATTCAAACTAGCTGACAAGCCAGTGTCAAAAATCCTGCGATCGTTGGGACTCAAAATCTCCCAAACAGAGGCGCAAATCAAGTCCTGGCGATGGTGCATTACACATTTCAGTTGGGAGCTTAAAACGCGTTGTACTAAGAAACTGGTGCGACCCAACTCGTTTTCCAGTTATAAGAGGATGTTTCTTGAAAATGAATTAAAATTTTGTAATACAACAATTGTACAAAAACCTTCTGTTGTTACGAATTGAAATAAAAGAGGAAATTCTTGTCTATCAGTAAAATAATTCATTCCAACAATAATTGAATTGACATCAAACAGATTTTTGAAACATTCTCTTCGAATTTCTATTTCTATTCTAACTTCCGAAAAAATTCCTCAAAAATGACGGAATAATAATGCACATCGTACGTGTCACAGATGCGCTCACAGATATCGAAATATACACAGATATTGCACAGAAATGCTGACGGTATTGCTTGATTTTCCGAGATCACGTTATTGTATTTTTATTTCCGTTGTCGCTGCAGTGTACAGTTCACTTTACCTCCTCACATTGCATTCGCGTATGAACGCCAAAAGACTTCTACTGCATGAGTCACGGAGTTCTACTGAAAGGGGTTGTGGTTTCTTTGTAAATATAGCCACGGTCACATCTCCACAAAGGAAAGCAATACAATAATATTTGCATATATAAATAAATGTATTTGTAGGGAGACTCAAATGTGTATATGGCTCGTATCTACTTTCTCCTTAACATTTGCATGAAATGAAACAATAATTGTATTAAGTAAATAAAAGAAAAAAATAAAGAATGTTTTTAAATTGCAGAAAATAACCCGAAATTTTAATTTTTATAAATGTATGATATTGTGACTGATAAGGCACTTTAGATCATTTAATTTTGGGTAAGATTATTAGTATCAATGAAGACAGAAAATAAAGAATATAAGTTGCTCATACAATAGATGAAAAAAATAGTAAAAAACGCTCGAATTCTAACAAAATATTTTTTTACAATATAACGTTTGCAACGTATAAAAATACTTTTAAAAATATAGAACCCGAGTGAGTTGTTTGTGAATACGTATCGTGCGTGTGTAACTGGCAGAGTGGGGTTCTGAAGCTGGAAGGCAACGATAGGTTGTGAAGATATTTCAAAGAGAAATACCAATAATTTACAACTGATTGATTGATTGATTGATCTATGGTTGCTTTTTTTCATTCTGTTTCTGCTTTGTGACTTATGAGTTATTTTCTGATGATTCAAATTATACACGACACTTAACTTTATGGACATTACGGGAAATTTGCTGTCGTCTATTTTCCACGCACATTACTACGAAGACTACTTACAAAATATACATCTTACATGTATGCATGCTTGCGCATAATCATATCTCACACGCATGCGTCTTTATTTTCATTCATTCAATCCAGTCTTCGTACGTCACGAATAGCCGATGTGGCCTGAATTTCAGCATCCTACACACATCCGTGAGTCACACACCCCGTTCGCGCCGCCAAAGTGGCCGGCATCTGGCGCGAGCGACTTGACGCCGCCGCCGCCGGCCCAAACAACGAGCGCCGTATTCGCCGGCCGTCGCCGTATCTCTTCCACGCGGCGTGGCGGGCAGGGCGACATCCGTCAACATCGACATCAAACGAAGCGACGGCGCGGCGTGGCGCCGGAGCGTCACAACCACTACGGACTCAGCTGGGAAGAGGGGCAGGCGGGCATTTAAACACGGGACTAGAGCGCCCAATTACAAGACAGCAGCAAGGGCGTCAAAACGATTCAGTCTTCATCTGAATACATTTATTCATCGATATAAAGAATAAATAAAAACTATCTTTTAGGGCGGAGGATATCTCCACTGTTACAAAACAGAATGAGAGGAGGGTCTATTGAAAAATATGGGTAAGAGCCTTGAATCTGAAAATACCAATTTATAATTCAAGTGTTTTGATTTATAGACAACGTTCAAAATATAACTTAGACCTCTTTTTTGCTCCAAACCAGCCAATTCACTGCCATTTTTTTATTTTATTACGAAACAATTCTGCTTGAAAGGTTTAACTTTATTTAGAAAATTATTAATGTTCGTGTTTAGCTTGCTTTCCGGGACTGAGAAGAAATGAAGGACTCCCAAGAGCTGTACGCCAACGCCCCGCGAGACGCTCCCCACGCGATTGTGGCGCCCAACGTGGGGCTCGTGTAGGAGTGAGGGGGTCTGTGCATCTACAGCGCTTCGCCATCTCTGGCAAGAGGCGTCTGGTTCGCGCGGCCGGAAGCGGCGCCGATAACGCCCCAGCCCATTCGCGCTGACTCACGCGCCTCGACCGCCCCCGGCACCTCCGACTGCAGCCATCGGCGAGGGATCCCGCCGCAAATAGCGAAAATGTAATGGATTAACGAGAAGGAACATAAGAAGAAACAAAATGGAGAAAAATGATTCCTTTCAAATTATGAGGGCCTCTAGGTGAGTCTGTTATTAATTTGCCATTTGAGGAATATTATTTTTGAAAAAATACTGCGTACTTGTAAATTTTTCAAAGGCGAAGCCGGAAAGCATAATGAATGAACGTACGGACAAATGGATTGGGAGACAGAGCGGACGGACGAACAAATAGGAAGACACGTAGACGGACTGTCGGGCGGTCGGACTGACGGGTGGTCAAGACTGACGAATAGACTAATAGTAGCTAAAAAGCTTGATAATAAATATATATTATATATTACTGACATCTGAAGACGGATTTCAACGTAAAATTAATTTAGTCGAAATCCGTCTTCCGAAATCCGAAAAATTAATTCGATGAACACCATTAATTTACTTCACTTAATGCATGCAAGTATTTCGTAAAGCATCACTAACTAAAGCTTCAATATTAATATTTAATAATTTCGAACTGAGTAGCTGTTATTTTTTTGCGACAGCTTGGTGAATATATGTTCTGGTAGTTAATGTACACGAACTATTCTAGCCAACTTTCAACCTCCGATTGTGCACTGTTACCTCAGATTTTTGCGATAGAGTTTCAAAGTAGAGTTCTCACTTTGTGAAGTAGCGACGAAAAGAGTAACATGTCCTTGGGAAAGTTGGAGATAATAATTTTCTTGTTAGGAAACAAGTTTTGGAGTGCAGGATTCTAGTAAAATAGAAGCACCACTGCGGCACTTATCTTAGCTCAGGTCTACCCACAACATGAACGAAGAAGCATAAACAACTTTTGTTGATTGATAAAATATTGGTCAATCGCTAAACTCATTTTGGGTGTTAATTTACTACTTCTCGCATCTTTCGAATACAACACAAAGCCACGCAACTTAAAAAGGCATCCTTACATAATATTAATAAAAACGTTTATTTTGTAATTAACATTTGGTAACGTAAATTGTATAAAAAACAAAGTATATTATTGAGGCCTCTGCGTCCGCAGTCAGCAACTACTTAACGTCCAGGAGACTCCGCGTCCTAGCCACAGGTTACAGATGATGTACTCGTTACGTAGTGACCTCCCAAATCCACAATATATATTGAAGATTTGAATAAATGACGAAATATTAGCCGTAGAAGCGTTACAATTGTCGGATGTGGACTGTGAAGACCTGATGAATAGTTTGTGAATCATTCAAGAAAACTCGTACTGAAGCAGCCTGCTGTAGGAAATAGGTTAACTACAGATCGAGGAAATTTGTGAGTTGTTGGCTCAAAAGAATAGAATTAAAAATGTGAGGAAATTCGGGGTTGGTCGATGGTGTCGACTTTGGTGAGTAAAACTCAGTGCGACAGCTGATAGGACTTAATCAGTGAAATTAGTCGTCAACGGCCACCTAACACACAGTTGCTATGGTAACGGCTGTACGTGTCATCGGCCAAGACGTTATAATGATTTTAAAAAAACTGTGCTTGTCGCAAATGTATTCGAATATAAAAGTTCAAGTCAGCACACGATATCTTTATTGATCTTCACGCATGTGAACAACACATCCTTCATAAGATTTATTTCTGGCAGTCTGTTTATAGTCCGTTCCCCTCGCGGGAATGATACTATATCCTCGTTCCTCCTGTCAACACCACCGTCGTCCATCTTCCGCCTCGTCCACTGGTGGACATCTGCGACTCCGCTGCGGTCTGCTTGCGGGCGAGTCAGTCGCGAACGTTCGTTCGCATTACGTAAACATCCATCACTGGACCAAGCAGACGCAAAGGGAGTCGTAGTGGGCCTCGGGGCTTGACGACAGGTCATCGGACTGCTGTGTTTGCAGTTCGAGGCTTCTGTAAACGCCCATTTTGTTCTGGCTGGGTTTCATTCGTGCGGGAAACCAACGGATTATGACGCAATAACAACCATCTAAGACGGAACCTCTTTAAGATGGAAATTTTCCTTGGCGGACACAAATATCCGAGCGCAACGATTTTATTCATGATAATGACCTTTATATAGTCCTTACGGTGACGATTTTTTTGGAGAACTGCGAGTTATCTTACCACAGGCAAGAATCAAATAATACATTAAATTCCTGACATTTATTAAGGAAGTTATTACGCAGACGTCAGTAAACTGAACAACGATGTGTTGCATCTCCACCTGTTCTCGAGAACCTTTTGCGATACTTTTCTGAAAAATGTTATGCAATGTTCCGAGCGTGGCCATTGGCTCGAGCATTTCTTTACTTATAACTTGTTTGGGGAGTGCGAAGTAGTTCATGTGCACAACTCGATTTCGAGAAACGACGTTTGGCGGCAACTTTTGCGAAATGCATCTATTCCTTCTCCTTGGCTCTAAATTGAAGCCAGAGATCCACAAAACAAAAACTATCTGTATCTACATGCGTCAGTGAGGACATTCTGCAGTTCATGTGCATTATTTAACTTCATAGCAAAAACGTTTGGGAGAATTCTCTCCATTTATTCTACACATTTCATATTCATTTTTTTCGCATCTTATCCTTTGTTTCTTTTCTTTTATTTTCCTTTCCTTTCCGTTCATTTGTCTAATTCGCTCATTGTTTCCTTGTAATTCTTGGCTATTTCCTATCTATGTCCATCTCCATCCTCTCTTTTTTTAAATTTATCTATTGAAAGACAATTTGTGACTGCCATGTGTACATAGAAATGATAATATTGTAATCGCCCAGAAAATGTGTATCGAGTTTCAGGGATATATTTGTTGGGAGTCTCTGATATGGAATTTCGGGGTTTTCAACAAGAATGTGCTCGCCTGTTAATTTATCTAGCTGTTTTTCCGACCTCTGTCCGACCTTGCGTCAGTTCATCTGGTTCTCGATTTGCCCTTTGTCTACTTTTAGAAGTTGTTTGAATCAGTCACAGTTGACCTGCAAACTTTGCAAAGAGCGCATTATCTTTGCAGTAGATGGATGCGCCAAATTTTTCATTCATTGAGCAGTGCAAACTAAACCAATTCCCAATTAATCAACAAGTACCACGAATGTCTTTATTTCAACACCTATACGTTTCCTATTATTCTTTACTGTGGTCATTTTTGCTTCCACTCTTCATCCCTTTCGCGTCTAATCAGCCGTTGTTAATTCACTGTCTTGTTCCCGTCTTACAGCACTTACCACCACTCCTTGTCCTGTTCTCTTCCGATAACAAGTTGCTACCACACCTCACCTCTTTCGCATTTAAACAACAGGTGCTACCAGTCCTTGCCTCGCTCGCGCCTGAAAAGCAGTTGCTAATCGCCTTGCCTTCTTCGCAGGCGTACCAACGTCAAGGTAGAAACAGACAACGCACGTCCCGGCGCAGCGCGGCAGACTCAGCAAGCGGCAGCGGCACAAACAGCACGCGAAGCGAAGCGGCGCTAACATGAGGGAAAATGGCGCTGAGGAAATCAATCGTATTGTTTCTCTGTGAGATTCAGAATTTCTAATGGGAAACTTCAAGTTGTAAGCGAAGCCAGTGGAAAAATGAAGTGTTTTTAGGGAGAGTCGAGAATGATGTATGAGCTATAGTGAAACAAATAACTACGTAATTGCTTGATGAATCCACTGTCCATGCTATTCCTTTCCATATTGTTCATAACACCGCTATGAAGGCGATGTGTGTGCATTTACATTCAAATCTATAAAATACTTCACCTATTAGTATTTCCCCATCCATTGTACTGGTCATGTTCGGGTTGATGGCTTTGGTTGGTCGCGTGAATTCGCGGGAAGGAATCAAACCTAGGTGTTCGAAATCTCGCCGCGTCACGTTATTGCACATTGCGTATGTGCACATGTTCAAATGAATACATGATATTGTCCTCACCGCGTTGCCTCCAATCGCGACCTTCAGCACGATCCGGCAGTCTCCTCACGTCAGAACGTCATTCTAATTAGAAGGTACAAAGTATGCTTCAAATTTAGAAATGTTAAATACGATGTGCATTTTACGCAAAGCTAGAGTGACAAAGACTGCAACCTCAATTAAAAAGTACTGTTATACATGGAGGTCATTCATATCCTCAAACAAATTACCCTCACTTTTCGCGGTTTTCCAGAACATTTAAACGATTTTTCACAGATAAGATTATAGAGTATTTCACACTAGGGCACATTCAAAGAAAATATTAAAGCAAACCTGAAACTAACACTCTCTGTTAGCTCTCTGATTTCGCCAAGACAAAGTATCAGTTAAAACAACTCAACAAAGAGAAATTGAGCAAAGAATAATCTGTATTATTTTTTTAGAAACAATATCTAGTTTTATAACCATATCAAAATTTTCCCGGACTTCAAACGATCCTTTTACAAGTTCCCTGATCTTTCCCTGACATTTCCAGAGCAATGCAATTTCCACATTTTCTCCGATTTTCACGAAAATGGCCATCCTGCCGTATTATCCGTGTACACAGAAATCTTCGTCGCGTGTCGCGGCCTGCCTGTGTCATGTGAGAGCGTAGGCTTCCGCAGCCGGAGTCAGTATTTACTAGGCTGTCCGGGTGACGCCGCGTCCATGGCGAAGGTGCCCACGTTTCGGTCGCCATTCTGCGACCTTCCTCAGGGCGTAATGCTTCCTCAGGGGGGACCCCTGAGGGGCTGAGCCTATCGCCTTGAAGGGCCATCAGCCGCTTCCTGGAGCTCCGTCCAGCAGCCGTGTGCTGCGCCGCGCGCCAGCCGCCAAGTGCGGAGCGAGCGCCAAGTTGGCACCGGACACCGCACTGACGCGTCCCCGCTGCCCGCTTCCCGACGCAGGTGAGATGGAGGTCGACAGCGCCCTGCGCCCGACGTCCGGCTGCGAGTGTCCTTCACTGCCCGCTGCCTCCACCCGGATGGAAAACGGCCGCCGGGGATGGCGAAAGCAGCAATGGCGCTGATTTTGCGTCGCGCGAGATAGTAACCCGTTCAGGAAGAAAATGCTGCCCACATATTTACCTGTTTTTAGAGCACGATTTTAGCTGTATTTCAAATCTGCACGAATGTGGCATATTTAAAAAATATATATTTTATCAGATCAGTGGAATTACCACTTTACAGGTGAGCATTAGCCTTAATTAAAATCAATAGTGGCTCGATGTTACTAGTGATTATAAATTAGCGCACTTTCTAAATCATCGCGCCCTTCAATTGTTTATCCATTTTCCCTTCGGCGGCTGTGGTTTGGCGGCCACTTCAAGCCGCTTCTCGTATTGTTTTCAGAACACGATTTTAGCTGCATCTCAAATCTGCACGACTGGCTTATTAAAAAAAAAATATTTTACCAGATCTGTTGTTTTACCACTTTACAGGTAGCTATAATTAAAATCAATAGTGGGTCGATGTTATAAGTAATTGTAAATTAGCGCACTATCATACCCTTATTTCTGAAAGAGGGCATCTCCACTGGGTACCTCTATGATGACTTTTCTTAATTTTGTGAAATTGAATGTAACGAGAAAGTAAGCAAGATGTATAGAGAGAAGTGGCACAAAGTGTGGGCTTATAAGCTTTTGTCATCGCGCCCTTCACTTGTTTATCCATTTTCCCTTCGGCGGCTGGTGGTTGGGCGGCCACTTGAAGCCGCTGCTTTTATTCGCGAGCTAGCCCTCCGCCGCGTGTGTGTTTGCCCGCGCGGCCGCAACGCGCTTTCGGTACTTCGCAGATTTCCCCAGCGACCCGCAAGCGTTGCGGCAGGCCGCGAGACAGCGCCCGCTCAGTCGCGCGAGCTGCGGCCGCCCGCGGCCAGCAATAAGAGATGACCACGGAAAGGTAAACATATGCACTAGTCAGGGCTTGCAGGCTCTTCAAGCCCCTTACCAAGAAGCTCCGTTAAGTGAAGGAGTATTTAGTGTGCCCGGACGGGTCAACTGTTTTGGTCATTAGGTCCGTAAATGTAGTGGATATTATATCTCAGAAAGTGGCATTGCAGCTGGAAGGTGAGACCCAGGGCCGACCTATACGTCGGCGTGCAGAGTTTTAGTTGTAGATAATTTACTATAAGAGGGACCAGTTTGACAGGTCGGGAAACAAACGATCGTCATGTAGGTTGATGATATTGCAAGAGATAGTGATAAAGTCATGCACAAATGAGCTAACTATAAACGAACGCACGGTCACGATGAGTGAATGGACATTACCTGAGTTACGGTGGGAACAGTGGCCAAGAAGTACCTGTCAAAGGGCCCCTTATTACAGTAATGTCTAAATATTTCATCCAGGCACGCCAGAGGAGCACTACCCCATCTGCGACAAGCTCTAGGCTAGGACTTCTCTCCTGACATATGTGTAGTGCATTCAAGTGAGACTGACTTGGAAAAAGGATGAAGAAGGGAAGATCGCTCATGACGCTTGATCTGTTTTTAAAGTACAGCTCCGCCATTCGCCTGGTATTCAATATTCATCGAAAAACTACCAATCACAGTAGACAACCACTAGAATTCTACTCCAGACAATGGCTGAATTCGACCGAACGTAGCAAGTAGCGACTTGGTATATAGTGCCAACAATCCCCCAACATCATTATTCGAAACCTGGGACTTCTCGGTCAGAATCGCTACTGTGGCAACGATAGTTGTCTCCGAGCTATTTCAACCCATGAATGTCCATTAAGATGGAGTTAAGCGACATGAGACTCGTTTAAGCCTGAAACGAGATAAATACACGCAATGTAGCGAGTCGAAGCTTAACAGTTCACTTCGAAAATGTGTCGCGTTTAAGATTGATCGCCAGTTGAAAGTTCCATTACCGCACACACAGTAAATTATAGAACTAAATCTAAATACTATTATAGTCATCTTATTTGTGGACTATACGTAATATTAAAAATAATAAAAATTCTAGAGTAATAATATATTTATATCTTTTGATAATATACTTTTGTAATGCTAATTAACATTGGCATTCAGAATGAGTATTACGAGAAAATGCATTACTGATCAATAAAAATACTTCAGTTCTTAAACAAGCTCTACTACCTAGTGTACAATAAAAGCACGAAAATAAAGTAATTTTATTTCCAAGAGAAAGTAAGAACTACATACCCTACAAAATATTATTCACAGCGCTTAAGAAAACAAAATCCTTGTAACTCAATTTCATTAACCCAATGTCAATTGATTATAATCAATCAATTGACATTGGGTTGATAATTTCGCACTGTTTTATTTAATCCTCCAAGCCGGTGAATACAATGAAGTTTGTTTCTATCTCTAACATAATATCGGCTTTAATTTTGCGTGGGCCAAAAGTGAGTTAAATAAAAAAAAAGCAACCATTCATTTAATATACGAAACGTTAATTGTTTACATAATTATTAATACTGCAACAAAATTTTAGATATAAATAAAGAGAACATTACATACTTTTCCAATCGATCTTTTCAAAAAATAACTGAATTTTGATAATACTCGAAAATATATTATAAAACTTTCAATACGGACCATCACTTATTATTAAATATCAATTACACAAATAATTAAACGACAAAGTCAATGAAATCCCTCACGGAACAATTTACACCGCTCTACAATGATGCATAATCCATCACGTTAATTATAGCTCGTGACTTTGAACAAGACAACCAGACACGGCTCTTTCCACAGTAACCAGAGGTATGCACACAGAATTAATCATGGTTCACATCCTCTGTGCTCGACTTTGTATAATATCGCTAAATTAGTAATGCATGAAACTTTAACGTAATCACGAACGACCAAGTCCTCACCACAGCAACTTATGAGAAATTAGTGCAACCCGTCAGCCAGTCCACCCACGCTCGATGAACGCGATCACGCATGCTCCCCTAATCAAATTTACTAGGGAATGGATGGAAATTATGCTTGGCCATAGCTTTCCCAAGTGAGCTTACACGCGTAGTGGTTTGGATGATGCGATACGCAATTGGACTACTAGAAGGCGACACATAAAATATTACTTGTAGATAATACTACTGGAAGGGACAAACGACCTTGCAAATAGAAATATCTAAAACTACGTACTTTAAATACTTAACAACAAAAGCAGCTAATAATGCTGAAACATTGCAAATGTATCCTCATAGAAAATATAATAGTAAAAAAATATTTTAAATGTAGCAATTGAAACACGCACTCAACAAAATAAACGTGTACCTACACTTTTACTTGCAAAACCTCATTCATTTTTTATTGCTACAATATCGTTAAGCTCTACCCAATATACAATAAAATATTTCTCCTTTTTTATAGGAGGCTTGAGGTCATGTCTACCCACAGCATGCTCTGCAAAGAAGTAAATTGTGAAGTTGCTTCTCATTGGCCTCACGAAGACGAGTTCAGTGGATACGGCTATCAAAGAAACTCTCGCTAAAAGATAGCAGATTCGAATCTCATTTAGGACAATATCGCTTTGGGGGTGTTCACTATATTTCTTAGTCATCAGTGCAAACAGTTTACACTGCATAAAAGAAGAAGACATCATGTAGTTACGTATTAAACTGCGCTTCCAACAAAGGCGACATTCGAAATATTACGTAACCGTTTCATTCGATTCGTAATTTGGGAATCGGAGAGTTCAATACGTTTTCGATATCTTCCTTATTACGTTTCTTACGAACTTTCCTAAACTGCATGCCCCTCCGCGTTGATCGGATTATCAGAGTTTATTCGGTGAAAAAAAGCCACAACGAAGCCTGAGTCTGCCGGTGGAAGAAGTCGACGCAGGCCTGCGTGCTCCCATCTGACAAGCAGCGGGGCGTCGCAGAGCGACGCAACCCCGCACCCGAGGGTTGGCTGTGCGGCGGAGGTGGGGGAACCGCATACGCGCGTGCTACGCTACACCCGGGCGCGCCCCGCTCTACGCCGCGCCGCGCCGGGGGCGTTTGCTTATCAGCCGGCGGAGCGCGCCAGCGGAGGCGGAACACGAGTTTCGGTTGCGGAAGGGGGTGAAGTTGGTGGCGGCGGAAGGGGTGGTGGTGGTGACGGTGGCGGTGGGAGTGAGCGTCGAGGAAGAGAGGCTAGTGGTGCAGCGCAAGTGGTGTTGGCGGGGGTTGTTGCGGAGATGAAAGAGGTGGGAGGTGATAAAGGTTGTGATGATGATGGAAATTATGATTTGGTGGTATGGTAGAGGGGTTGATTGGGGTGGAGATTATGATGGTGATGGTGGTTGTGATGTTGGTGGACGTTGTGGTGACGGAGGTGATTGTTGAAATGAGTATTGAGGTGGTGGTAGTCGTGGTGGCGGGGAGGAGGTGGTGCAGGTGGTAGAGGTAAATGAAGAGGTGATCGAGGGATAGGAGCGACGATTGTGTTCGCTGTGGTGTCGCTGGCAGCTTCTAGTGATCCCACAGGAGCAGCGCAGATAACGACGGCGGCGGAACGCTCGAAGCCACAACTATACGATACAGACGCAAAGCAATTACATTCAGCCATCTGCGCCGTAGAAGTCACCAAAGGCAGCGATAATAACATACGACAACGCTTCTAACGATAAATGTTTCTACCCGCCAAAGAGGGAATTTAACCCGCCAAAGAGGTAACACGACACAAGCGAAAAAGGATTCTGAAATACACATTAAACCAAAGCGCTTAACATCACCTGGCACCAAGCGTTTAACATCACCGGGTGACAGCGGGCGGCACCACCGGTCGCCGCAGCGGCCGCGGTCTACGCGGCAGGCATGGGTGTGCGGGGGGCGGCGGCGGCGGAGGGAGCTATAAAGGAGCACGACGCGGTCTATTTATCAGTCGCGCTCCATAACCGCCCCCACCGCCACGGCTTCCCCCCTCGGACAGTGACGGAGCGACGCGGCCGACGCGGCCACCGCACGGCCACGGCCCCTCCCCTGCCCCTCCCCCTCCCCCCCCACGCACGCAACAGCGAACAGCGCGACACGCACGGCGACTAGAAGTCACTACTCATGGCCGCAGCACATGGGCTTACAGACAGTAAGGATTTTGGAGTAGAAGTACATGTTTCGATGCGGTTTCGATGTTGTTTCGATGCGAGTCATCGACCATGCTTTTCAGCGATCAAAACTGATTATTTTCAAGAGCGGATAACCAATCAATAGCGGATACAGCGAGCAATCCTTATCTAAAAACTAATCAGTTGCAATGAACTACTGTAGTTCAACTAAAAAATTTGAAGTATTGACGCATGTTCATGCAACCAATTAAATCGATTTGGAGACTCATCCATTCCAATTCTGCCGACGATGAACTTGAAGTTAGTTTGTCTTCTGGTATACGCGAGACCAAGGCCATGTCCATTAACAAAACCATGCAATCACGTCGAAATCAGCAGGAAGTAAGGATCACGAACTACGGTGACCTTGACAAAAACTGAAAGAAAACGCACATTCTTGAATATCTTTGCGATATTCTTCCTTTGCTGGAATAGCGTTTGCTCCTGATGTTGCTGCAAAGCATGTCGCTTGGAGGAGAGTTAAAACAAAAATCCGCTTTCTCTTTACAGTAACTTGACATGGGGACTTCAAATTTTTACTGCGAGATGTGAAGTAGCCCTGTGCTAAGCAACTCGTCAATTCGAAAATAAATCCCTGTTACTGGATAACTATTTTTAATATTCGTAACAATAAAGCAATTATTCATGTTAGTTCTATCAAAAATTGATAACACCAATTTTAATTTTTGTATTATTCATTTTTCTCCTTCCTTATTTTAGCTCTTCCGCACTTCTTTTCTCACAGTAAATTGGTTCCTAATCTTTCTACATCTAATTATTCCAAATAACACGTACACAAATGACATAAATGTATTAATTTAGGTCATAAGGTAGGCAGATTAAGATGAAATAGTTTATTTTAGAAAATTATAACTTATTTTTCGACATCATGCAGGATCTTTTCGGTTACATTTGGCTCGTATTCACGATTCGTTTAATCAGTTCAAACGTACGTCACAATGCGTTATCCATATTTCAAAAGTGAAACCTCACATTCGAATTGAGAATTTTTACCATTAAATGATCAAAAAGCTTTTATATTTATTATCACTCTGTTCTGATGGATTTAAAATCCATCATTTCGCCAGGAAACTTCACAAAAGGTGTAGGTCATAAAACTGTCAAACTCTCCTGACTGTATCCACCACAAAGCTCGACGGTTTCAAAAATGAGTCTACCGGTTACTGCCACACACGAGCGAGATATGCTACCGAATGCAATGAAATATTAAAAAAACGAAATTGGTTTCCCTGTGATGTAACAAATAGGCACACAAATAAAAGGTTCTGACATGTGTATTCTCTGATGAAGCATTTTCAAAAACTCACAGATAGATAGATCTGCACATTCTTGTCAAAACTATTCTGAAAAAACAACAAGACTATCTGATCACATGCATAATTATAGAACATTTTCTACTGTTTATCTCTCCAAACGCCGAATTACCCTAATTACTAATTACCCTAAAGGAATGAACGAATGACCTTCAATATGCAGCTATACATTTTTTTAAATTTAAGGTCGCTATAAATCTATACAATCATATTATATATATATATATATATATATATATATATATATATATATGATATATATTTGTATCAAATATTGTATTTGTGTAATGGATGAGATGTAATTGAGTGAAATGAATACATTTTGTTTCAAAAATAACACACGGAGCCTTCGAAATCAGGGTATATCTTCACATTAATTTTATTAACGGACTATCTAAAGATGATATTCTTTTAAAAATTAAACGAAAAACCAAATAATAATAAATGAAATTCAATTTTAATTCGAAACTAATATGAAAATTTAACATAAAAATAACATATTTGAACATGCTAATTCCCCTGAACTATCTCGATTGCGATTTTCCTGTAGTTTCTAGTCAATCTTGGAGAAAATCCATGCTGCATTGTACTATAAAGGTGCTTCAGTCTTCTGAAGCGAAAGATTTGCTTCAATTGCTTAGTTGATGATTCATTTTAATTATTATACTATTACTATGAATTATACTTTATTATATATTTAAAGATAAGAAATTATGATAATATTAATAATAATAGTAATAATAAAACTATAATGTTTTACTATTTTAAAGACGTCTGCGCCGAGGAGGCTGCAGGTTCGAGTCCTGCATAGACATAGTCGTATTTGTGATTGTCCCTTCACCCCTCATCATCATCCCATCATCTCGTAATTCACACTTCAAGGCGTAACAACCTTGTGGAACTGAGGGATACATATGGAAAGTTAATCCTTGAAAAATTAGACAGTTAATCATGTAGCGTGGTCAGTAATGGCCTATACGCCAATAATAATAATAATAACAATGTCAATAACAATAATAATGTCAATAACAATAATAACAATATAATTACTACTAAATTTGTAATACAAATTACATTTCTGTTGCCCGCCCATCGCCAAATTCGCAACTCTTCCAAACCCTCTCCCCGAACGTCAACGTGCATTCGCGTCTTGTGAACGCCCCTAGGTGCGTGGTGAGTGGCGCAGCGCGTACGGAAGCGCGCGGGAGCAGTTGGCAGCGGCGCCGGCGGCGGCGCGGCGGGCGCCTGGCAGCGGGCCAGAGCGCGCCTCGGGTTACGCAAGGCGAGAGCTGTTCCCGCGCGCGCGAACGGCGACTGTGGCGTGGAGGCCGCGGCGACGCGCGCAGGTACGAAACGAAACCGCGGACAGTGGGGAACTAGTGGTGCTACAGAATGGCACAGACTTTCTCGTATTAGTTTTCTATTTCCTTTAGTCTCGGCTGGATTTCGAACTTGCCACATACTCTTGCCTGCTGCCATCTATCGCCGCCCAAAATACATTGAAAAAAATCTCAATTTATACGTTTACTAATAATATAACGGAAATATTATTTTAGAAATATTAAAGAACAGTAAAACTGGATCATCAATGGCAATTTTCTTAAAAAAATGTGGTGTCTTTTTTAAGAAAATGGTGCTTAAGCACTATAGTATATTCGAAATTTGAAGCACTCTTTCACTGAAAAGTTTTGAGTTTTTGAAAAACTTAATTAGATGTCATTTTAAACACATTAACTCACAAATACACTTTAAATATTGCTGGAAATGTGCATATCAACGGCGTGAGAGATATTTAAAACAAAAATACATTTATGTAATTAAAAAAAAATACTCCGAAATGAACTTTACGTCATACTAAAGAGATCAATTAGCACTATTATTTAAAGCACATCTACTCATAAATATAATAATGTGAGAAAATTTATGCTACTGTAAATACTAATGACGCAAGTCAAAAATTTACATTTTTGTAATTAAAAAAAGAAAAGAATAGAGCAATGGAGGTTTATGTTACCTTATAGAGTGCATTTAGCGGTATCCCAACCAAAGTTTAAAGAAACCATTTGGAGGGGTTTTTGAGAAAATTTTGTTTTTGTATTTTTTTAAAATTGCACGAACTGCACGCTACATTGCGCGAAAACTATTAAAATTTTGGAAAAACGGTACATGACCTTAATGAAAGACCTAATTATGGACAACAAATTTTATTTGAAAGGAAAAATCTCTATCTTTTCTAAAGTAAACACTAATGAATGATTTTCAAAATCGCAGAGCTTCGACTCGGGTCAAATGGTTCCTACAATTTGGAAAAACTTCTTCGCATGGTTTAAACAATAGTGTTGTTCACATACACCAGACAGACGGACGGATGTTTTGAAAAAAAAAAAAAAAACAACACTTTTTCTGTATCAGGGGTCCCCAAAACGTGTATATCCGTTGAAATCTCGAAATCTATTTTCCGCAGCATTACATAACTTTCCCTATACTAGGTATATTACTCTGTATATACGTACATATACGGGAAAGTAAAAATTGAAATGCATTACACTGGAATGCACGATTGTGCAGAAATTAAGTATTGAGGATGTGAGCGACGGAGCTCCCAGTTAAAATGAGAGATATAAGGAAACCTACTTTATCCCGAAAAGGAGGTTTGGAAGAGTTTTAAATCCTTCGAATCTCGACAGGGGAGAAAGAACGTTGAGAGAAAATCGGAAATAAATGAATGTAAGAGCAACTGGAGGTTACGGCATTCTACATCTTCCCGTTATCTTTGCGGGTTAGAGCACCCCTGCTATATATCATATCTACGCCAATTGGGTGGAACTTGACACACTGCGTTTAGATGCCTAGTCAATGGGAGGCACCGCGAGGTGCGGAGATGGTAGAGACAGAGTCGGACCGGATAGGAGCGGACATGGGAACGGGACACGACGGGGCGAGACGGAGAGGGACGGAGCGAGTCGAAATGGGGATGGGACGAAACGGGACGGGCTGGGGCACAGCGGGCGAGGCGCGGCAATGATAGAGATGGTAAGGAAACGACGGGGTGGGGTGGCGGAGGAAGGCCAGGATGCGTCGAGCATGGGGACGATGGGCAGGGACGGGAACGGGGCGAGCATTAGAATAGAGACAGGGAGGAAGGATCGGGTATGTAGACGGGACGGGAGGAGTAGGACGGGTCAGGGTGGACCGGGGCGGTGCAGGGCGGGGCGGGGAGGGGCGGGGCGAGGCGGGGCAGGGCGGAGAAGAGCGGGGCGGACCGGGGCAGGGCGGAGCAGGGCGGGGCGGGGCGTGATGGCGGCGACACGCAAACGTCGAGGGGCACGTCAGATGAATGCCAGGACGCGACAGCGACGCTGTTGGGACGGAGCGGAGGGGAGGGGAGAGGGAGAGAAGGGAAGACGCAAGTTGAGTGTACCCGACCAAATCTCTCCGCCACAAGACGTTGCACACAGGAAGGATGATAATTATGTTCTCTGTGGAACATTATTTGTTTCCAGAGTAAAATACTCTACTAGGTTGGACACATATCGTTGATAAGTATCCAGGTAAGTTATGAGCAAAAAATTGACAGGTCGCGTGATGTTCAGATTAACATTGTAGCGATACAGATTTCCTCATACGTTTTAAACAAAATTCACCGGACCAAAAATTAAATAAAACAAACTCGGCCACCCTGAGTTCTACTGGGAGAATAAACAGATGGCGACACGCGCGCAACTCCGCTTATCGTGACAGCTATTTGCGCCCCCGGCCCATTAAGAAAGTCGTTATGAGGGTCGGCGTCAACACATTGACGGAGAGAGGCCCGCGGGCGCCAGAACATCTGCGAAATCTCTAGAACGGTAATTCTGTCATCGGACACCACCCCTTGCGCAGGCATGGCCGATGTTCTAGAAGGAATAAAAGAAAAACATTGTACACTCACAGATGGCACAGAGAGCGGAAAGTTCCGTGGCTTCCCCGTCGCGATTGGGTGAAAATAGTGTAATGCGCCATTACCTTTGGCCAATAGCGACGCGACTATTATAAGGAACTGGAGCATACGAGAAAGCGGGTGGGGGCAAAAGTTGACTTGATACGATTTCGACTGATAGAATGTCAGAAGGTGTGGAGCATTAGACGGGGAGCAGTCGGGAGAGAAACTTCTCCGGGGAGGTAACTATTCGTCGGGGAGAGACCAGTGTGTCTCTGAAAGACTTAGAAAATTTATGAGAAGTGGCAGAGCGTCAGACGGGGCTAGAGCATTAGGCGGAGGGCAGTTGGGAGAGAAACTTCTCTGGGGGGGAGCTATTCAGGCGAGTGCGCCTATGAAGTACTTATATAATTTTACTGCGAGCTTGAGCATTGGGCCGACTGCAGTAGACAGAGAGACTTCTCCGGGGAGGGAATTAGTCGTGAAGAGAGGCGAATGTTTCTCTGAAGGAGTTCTAGACTTTCCGAAGTTGTGTTCGAGAATTATCATGGAAAGCAGAGGTACGCATAGTTGACTGCTACGCTCCTGAGATCGCCCGGCCACTCCGAGTTCTACCAGTTCTACCAGACACTACCAGACGCAGTTCAACGCCCCCAGACGCCAGCGCCCCCTTGGTGACGTCACGAGGCAACCGCCAGCTGTTGGCAAGGGAGGCCATCGGCCTCCGCCGCATTTTTGTGAAGGACGCCCAGCCGCCCCCTCGACCGCGCCGTGCCCTTCTCGGCCGCACAAAGACCTTTTCCCAGGCAGTATCACTCAAGGGCATTCGTCCCTGTGTAATTTTGTAATGCGGTGCCGCGCTATGGCACATTGACTTGTAACTTTTGTTTTTTTTACCATTGTAATGTTAGTTATAATTCTTTCTAGTTCTTAAGCTTTACTCTGAATTCTAACCTTTCATCTTCTTTTCTTTTCACCTAATTTTCTCATTTCTTTACTCAATTTGCAAATGTAACTTCCCTGGGGCATTAGATTTTATTGCCCAGGAATAAAAGTAATTTTTACCAGTGATTAAAGTGTTTGTTTCGTACTGCCATTGTGTCTGTTCAACGATTCCTTCCATCACCGACTGAGCTATAACCGGGCCGCTAACCGGGCGTTCTCTAACGAGACGACCGGGGGTGTTACAACATAAATGTCGATATTCAGAAAAAAATATTTATTTTTTTCTATAAAACATGAATTCAACTAATAAAATGTCAGATTGTATTCATCGGCCTGCAAAGTACCAAAGCTGCAAAAGCAAAAACAATAACAGATACTGAGAGATGCCATAAATTTTTCCTTCTTTTAAAAAAAATCGGAATCATTCATAGCAATTCTCACAGGATTCACTTTCAGTTTTGTCGCTTAAATATCATCGAAATCTTTTTTGGAAAAAAGTCAGAGAATTATTCTAATTAAAAGTAATATGTATGAACACATACCTTTTTGAATTGTAATAATAATGTTTAGGTGTGAGTACATAATTTCCCTTTCTCTCAAATTAAATAGCTTAAATTCTTTTAACATGTTTAAAGCGAGAAAACTATTTTATCATAAACATCTACATCTTCCCTGCTAGAAACAGTGGTCACACAAGTCAATTTTAGATATTAATAATTTGACCTTGCAGGAATTCCAAAAAAAAAGCATTCGCTAATATCTCAGAACGCGAAGCGTGCATAAACACTCGAAATAAATTGACATCTCATTAATACGTAGATCTATCCAGAACCACAAGTGTGGTCCACCATTCCCTCTAACATCGTTTCAAGGACGTTTAACATCGAACAGGATGTTAACGGAAAATAATATAGAAACCAACGTCACCATTTAAACATTATTCATCTCTATATCTCGAAGGCTCCATCTCCGAAGTTAAGGCAGAACTTTGGATACGCTTTAATGAGCACCGGGGAGCAACGGCCGTCCGCCACGAAGGCTACTCCGTCATCTCGCAGCCAAGTTGAAGGCCTTGCGGCGAAGGCGTCGCGACGGCGCCACACGGCGACGAAAAGCGCGCGAACAGGGACAAAATTCATTGCGCGGATTACGTTCGTTTCCAACTCCAGCCAACCAAGTGCGTATGAACTTTCGTATTCCAGTTTTACAAACAATCTTTTTCGTTATAAGAAATTGTTCATTAAATGACATCTTATGGAATGTTATGACGTACATGTCGTTTATGACAGGAATGATTGCATCTCTATATTCAGCTAATCCCAGCTAGATAATTGTGGGGAGGAAGCGGTAATCTGAAGAGCCGAACACGATTTTTTTGCTCAGATCTCAATTACAAATGAAGTCACAATAATTGTTTAAATCCAAAAATGAAGTTTGATTTTCTTGTAAATTTACAATGCAATTATACAAAAAGAAAGGTATGCAACTTATTTATAATGTTGTTTATTGCATTTTGCTACAAATTTGACAACTAGCTCCTAGCGCCACTCGTTTTCAAAACATGTACATGTCATGCTATAAAGCTTAACATTATACCCTAGTTGCATAATATACTATTAATGCCCATTAGTGCATTAATATAGTGCAGAGTAATTCCAAATGTGTGTCCGTGGTCCGTTGTATACTGTCCGTTGTATTCTTCATATCTCCGGCATTCACCTGGATATGTCAGGCGAGAAACTCCGAAATCCCAGATTTGAGTAGCGCATCTAATCAGAATGCGCTTCTAAAGAGGTAAAAGTGGTATTTATTTGGCGAGTAGGAAAGTTTGTGACACGAGGAGTGAGGAAATCCTACGAACAAATTAAAATTCACGTGTTTTTATACAGTCTTACTCACTTTTTACTTTAAATCAAGTTTACAATTTACTTAATGATACATTAAGGTAAGTAGTAGCAGTTTCAGTCAAACGAATGTATTTTGTTCTCTTTGTTGCATTCACAGAATCACCTGAACACTTTCATATCGTCACACTTTTGGCACTAGTGCTAAAACTTGAAATTTTAGCACGGCATGCACGCCATGAAAGAACCGCTTTTATTAGTGACTGTGAAAAATATATTATTTATTATTTTATGAATTTCCATCTGTTAAAAAACTAGGATCTCTCTTGCGGTCCACAAATAGAAATGCAACGTACAAGAGACATGGTATATTTCACTGGAACTAATTTCAAGAGTGTTAAGTCTAAGCTATGCAACAAGTGCATAAATGGAGTAAATTTCATTACGTAATAATTATTTCCATTGTGAATGTTTCTATTACAACAAACTTATTGTAAGTACAAGAGACCACTTATTTGATATAAGGCAAAACTTCGTGTCTAAGAAGATTCTTTAAGGAAAATACTTTTATTCAAGGAATATTCATTTTTTGTTTGCCAAGTGTTGTTGCATTCCAAAGGTTGCAATAAAATGTATTATCGTTTTCAACATTTTTTAAATTTATTTTCAAATTTTTTAAAATAAATAATTTAATACATTTCTTGATTGGTTAAGCAGCCATCGAAGTGTAAACCATCTTGATACTTTTCGCCCAGACTTTTGCCCGCTGACTTCTCACCGAGGATCATAGAGCGGTGTCGCGGCGCCAGGGCCGTGCGGGCGTCCTTGGCGGGGCGTGTTCACGAATTTGCATCGCAAATGGTCCCCCCATCCGCTGTGCTGCCCCCTCCCGCACCCGCTGCTCAGATCGCGTCGTTACCAGATGCGCGCGAAACGGCTTTTCCCAGGGCCCAATTTTCGGCGGCGAGGACCACGCGGCGTCAGGATGAAGTTGACATTGAGATTGATTATGTTGTTTCCGAACTCAACTGCAATGGTCAAGTCAGTCCTCCTCGGCTAGAACGTGAGTTGACCTAACTGATGGCTTGTAGGGGTTTCTCTCTTCAGTTATCTCCCTTCGCGAGCAGAACTCCACCCGCGACAAACTCCGAAAGCTCCCAACTGGACTCCCACCATTTTTGTAGTGCTTGTAAGTGCGTTTATGAGTATGAGTAGGGGATAGGATGGTACAAAGAGGAAGAAAAGTTTGCGCCGTTTGTTAAGATTCTGCTGTGGCATAGATTGGAGAAACCAGGGAAAACTACCAGAGTAGCTAGCCGCAAGAATTCTCCTCCACACAGCGGCTGAATTTGACCCAGCCTTGTAGCTAGAAACGAAAATCCGCCACTCTCGAACCCTAGAACTTGCCGTTCCGTGCACTAACCATATTTGTTGCACTGAGCTATCTCAGTCGGTCTGACATCGTACGCAACTTTTACGGGTTGCTTTGCTTGTTTGCTGAGGATATTTTGGTCGTGAATAACAAGATACCGGGCGCGTTGAAGCGAGACGATAAGAGGGTCGGAGACCGGGAGGTCCTAGTTTCAAATACCGTCGGCAGTTGAATATCGGGACTAGTATTTTACGGGACTGGGCTTATTTTAACTAACTGGGCTGTCAGAATATTTAGCGACGTGGTAAATTTTTAGATATTAATGTAGTTCGACAAGAATTCATTTAATAGATTGAACTATATTTTTTCCAAAAGATTTTGCCATGAATTAAATAGGTTGGTAAATAGTTAATAGAGTGAAAAATAGATTGTCGGTTTTTTGCATGCGAGTTCACATATCTCGTCACTATTTCACTTCTTCAAATGTTCTAACCAATTATTTTTAGATTTCACATGTAAATAAAACAACAATATTTATTATTAGATTTTTCATAAAAATACTTGGAAGAACTATAAATTATTATTATTTAGTACTATTACTTATTGTACAACCACTAAAAGGGAAGAATTAACTTTTTCGAACTGGAGATGAAAGAGTACTAATGTCAATAATGTTAGCTGATCATATATTTGATTATCACAATTCCTACAAACGTGTATACAATTTACAGGTGAATTCATTGGCGTCTGGATTATGATATCTTATATGAATTTATTCTACATGAAACGTGATCTGATTTGGTGACTCGTGAGGAAAACCTGCTGACCTCTTCAACATATTTTTCTCTCGCAGTTAAAGCATCTTCACAGGAACCAACATGTCGCTCTCCGTTTTTCGTTGTTGGCCATTAATGGAACCAATCACAAGCATGGTAAAAGGCGTAATTTTCCGCGAGATCAAAGGTGCCAAGCCGATGTCCAGTTAATTGGACAGTGAACAGTAAATCAGCCAAGATCGTCTCGGACATTTTGCAATATATGACAGGAATCGCAGAGCTATTAAATGAATGTTGTATTTGCATAGATTTATGGTGGTAGTTCAACAGAAGCAAATGATCAGCCTTGAAATCAGAGTAAAAAAATCGAAATGACTGCTACTGGGAATTCACGTCAAAGTTAAGTCACACTTAATGGTTAGTATTTCTTGCTTTTTTTTAGAAGACTTACAAAAATTACCAAGGGGAAAGGAAAAACAAATCAAAAAATGTGAAAATTCATTAAATGAGATAACCTGTCAGAAATCTAATGTTTCTTTCAGTCATAGGAAAATTAAGCCCACCTACTATGCTGCAAGCGGCTACTCATTATCGTCATTTAGATAAGCCGGAAATGACTTCATAGAGTACATTCATAAGTGTTAATTCCAATCGAGTCTAGAATACAGCAACTAATTGTAGCTAACTCACGACAAGAGTATTCTTAACATGAGACTGTTGTTAATAACTCATTTCCTCTTTTAATTTCACTAGAGGTGCTACAGACGAACACCAGTCGGTTATATCATGGGCCTCTAAATTTGGACTAAACCTCGCGTTCCTACAATTATGCACTTCGTTTTATGTGCGGAATCTCAAGGTATGACGCCAGTTGCAGATTCGGGATTAGCACATAACTTCTAGACGTGAGAATGGGCCACGGGAAGGATAGGTATAATCCCTATTGTTGTCTTAGTTTTTAGCGTTATTGTTCTTTTCCTGATATTGCAATGCTCTATACGTTTATCATCTGCGTACTCTCAGAATTGCCGTATCCATTTCTAGATCAAAGAATTGATTTGAAGAATGAGTTTGAAGCACGTGAGAATGGGAAATATGCTCTTCACCAGGCTCAAGAATGGGAATGGGGAGCGTATGGAAGGTAGGATAGTGTATTTCGGGTCGTGGTCCGCTTCTTGAGGCTCCACTTCGGCATCTGCTTGAAATTGACAGAAGGGAACGGAAACAATCTATCGGAGCAGCCACCCTCCAGAATCCTCATTCACGCAGGGGTTGCTTACTTTATTCGGTGTCTCAGTCAGAACTCGAACTGACGGTATCTCTCTCTAAGAAGCTTCAGTTCCAAACTCGTACCTGCATCCGATTGGTTAGACCGATGGGTTAGTGCTGAGGTAGGTTGAGGCTGATGTTGGTAAATGGGGCGGTCGGTTGAAACTACAGTCGATTGAGACTGCTGTCGGTTGCGACTACAGTCGGTTGAGACTGCTGTCGGTTGCGACTACAGTCGGTTGAGACTAGAGTCGGTTGAGGCCGTGGATGATTGAGTGTTCAGTTGGGTGAAGCTGTTGGGTGAGTCTTTGTTGAGGCTGCGTTTAGTTGAGGCTGTGGCTGTTTGAAGTTTCGGTTAGTTAAGGTGGCCGTCGGTAGAGACTGCGATTTGTAGAGGCTGCAAACTGAAATCTCGCCTGTGTGAACGCCAACTCGGCCACGCTGCAGCGCCCAATCCCGCGTGAGTCACGGCGCGGGAATCGCAGCCAGGGCCCACGGCATCACCTCGCTAACAGCAACGTGAGCCAAGTCCACAACAGGAGACGCAGTCCTTGCCTATTGCGATGTCGGGGATACATAAACGATGTACCGTTTTGTGCAATCTGGATTTTCTTGACATTTCATAGCTTCCATGCAGTGTTAATCCCCTTTAAATGTTCAATGTTTATCTACATAAATAAACAAACTTCAAGAGGAACTTCATTAATTTTTCGCGAAAAAGGTGCAAAACAATTCAATACTTCAAAAATATTGAAATATTTTTGGACAATTTATGTACTCGCTCTCGAATATCATGAATGAAATCCAAGGAAGCAATTCATTTTCTACAGAATCGGTACTATCGTCGGCGTCGGTAGAGAGAGAATGGTATGTACAAGGAAAATTTGACTTCTGTATAATTTATAACGCCAAAAATCAAAATCGTTCTTAATGTTATCTACGATTTTTAGTAAATTGAATAACTTTTTAAAAACAGTAACGAAACCTATGTTGATAGCGTATACACATTAACCCGAAAAATGTAATATAAATTAGTCGAATAGACACTCGCCTCTCTATATTAAGAAGCCACGACCGCAGCAGTTTTCGGAAGTATTTCCAACATGTAAAGCACTATATTAATTTTCTTACCGTCTTCTAGAATGAGTGGAAGAGTACGGAACACCCACACATACCTAGAAATAGAGAAACCAATTAGATTAATATTATCGTTTACAATCATAAAACAGTAAAGAACAATAACCCTATAAAAGAAGCATGTTGTTTTTCAATAAGACAACACATGTGCAAAATGTGCAACACTGAAATGTGAAAGCACGGCAAAGCAGCATTCATGATGCACAGTACCTATAATTTAGCTCTCTGAGAACAATATAAAGTCGCTATACAACTACAGATCCTACAAGATCATTGTCATACTTCTGCTTCTATAAAAATCAAATATTTTTACACGATACATATCAGAAATTTATGTCAAAACATGAAATGTTACTATTAGGTTCAACAACCAAATGAATCAAATAACTTAATGATCACCGGCGCCATAAATTCTATAAAGAGATCAGTATCTACACCGTGGTCTGACGAGGCATGTGGCTTTGTACGATAACTTCTACGTCTCACAAAACTTCCTTGATTCGAGCACATCTACAGTTGGACCCGACACCCTCGCTGCCTCCCCCTCAGTAACCTGAGTCGTAAACCTTATCTGAACGCGGTGGGCGGTGCAACTGGTTCTTATCAGTTCTTCCTCATCCCCTGAAGCTTCCCCCAGTTGTTTCTTATCTACGTGCGCTTCCGCTGGTGCCCTCCCCCTCGACGAGGAAAATTGAGAAGAGAGAGAAAAGAGGCTCCGGCCACGTGGAGACGACATAATGAAGATACGTTACAAGGGCGAGTAACCTCTGAGCATACGGCTGCTTGGTGAGAGACTCGGAATGGATCCAATAATACGTGAAGAGAATGACCTTTAAGTCTACATCGTATCTGTATATTTACATAATGTAGGAAGTTCAATTCGTCATGTCAGCGTACGAAACTTTTTAAATCAGGTGGTTCTCAATGGCGGATGTTTTACATTATATTTTTCAAATTTGAATCCTGACTAATGAACAGTTTCCACTTTATATTTTTGAGGCTGAGAAATACTACTAGAGTCGGGTGACAGATGTAACCTCCATCATTAATGATCTAGAAAGACTCAAGAGTCGGAGTTGCAAGTTGTGGAGAAACTGAATCTCTGTTACAAGAAAAAACATCAAGAATTGAGTATCGCTTTGAGAAGGGATAGTGCTTTTCTCCGCGTTTAGAACACATATTAAGCGACAGCAAAACTTGGCAAATTATTTAAGAAAGCCTTAGTGATCAACAACTAGTTTTATCTCGTTTTACAACTGTAGAATTTCTGTAGACTAAATAGACCTGTTAAATATCTTGGACTTCAAAAAGATACTAAAATAACATAGAAAAAACATATAACATCAATAACACATGTAAAATAGTAAAATTGTATCCATTTATAAATAAAATATCAAAATTATTAGTAGACTCAGCATTAATAATATTTAAATACATTATACGACCTTCACTGACCTACGCCTGCCCAATATGAGGAGTTTATGATAAATGCAAACTTCAAAAATTGGAAGTATTGCAAAACAAATTCTTAAGAGAAATGTTAAAAGCTCCAGGCAGTGTCGGACCTAGAATTTTGGGCCAGCGGCAATACTGAAAAACTAAATTAAAAATGTTAAAGTTGTATCAAGAAACTATGAGTAATTGTATTTCAATAAACAACAAAAATTGCGTTTAAGCGGGAAAAAGATTTTGCAAATTTATTTTAAATGTTAGTTCTAAGTAAAAATAATTAGTGATAAAATAATACAATTTCCACAGCGAGCTTAAAACACTAAACAATTGTTGTGGTTAGTTAGTGTTTAATACCATCACTTGTTAAGTACATGAAATAATAAATTTGAATTTTGGTAGAACCTGTTTTAATGTTAGTGTCATTTGATTCATTTCATAGAGTTCTACCTTATAAGTAATGAGTACACCAACTATTTAAGGTAAACATTTAATTGTAAATTTTATGAGAACCCAGACTACTGTACCGCGACTTATAAAATTACGGCAAAGATTTTCACGTTCTAATTTTTCTTTCGATTTTTATACTCTTTTGTTTTACCAGTCCCACTCGCTTGTTTTACCGGGCCCCCGACGATCACCCGGTCTGCCCGTGCCTAGCAGCCGCACTGCTCCATGGTACATGAGAAATGACCAAATTTTAATAGAATTGTTTATAGAACCTCTAAAAACTTGGATTCTTACACATTCTTTCCGTTTCTACTCTTCTCTTTCATCTTGTCCAGCCACTCGTTTGTACACCCTAGGTAAATCAGTCAATCTTTTTCCACGAATCATATCAATATATTCCAAAGACCTACTACATTCTCCTTAATTAGCTGTAAAACAAGTTCAAATACCCCTTAATTTAAAATAAATTTTATACTCCAAATATTTTATGTATTTTTCTGAAGGATCCTTCTTAAGTATCTTTCGTTGTTAGTTTTTACTATTATTTTCTCCAAACATTGTACACATATGATGAAATTCAAGTTAAAAACAAAAAAAACCTGTTATGTATATGTAACCTACACATCTTGATAGAAAATCCTTTCGAACAAGGATAATAAAAACGATTTTTTAAACTAGGTAGAAATGCTGGAATAAGAGAAAATTTCTTAATTTATTTGGTGACATTATTTGATTCAATACTCTTAAACAACTGTATGATGCATTTGGTCTATAATCGATTTTCAATTAATGTAAAATCTACGTACCTCCACCTTTTGCAGTCTGTTCACAATAGAGGCGTTCGTGTGTAACACATTGTGCGAAATCAATATATTTGACTTATTACGCTTTTCCTATGAACGAGAAGTACTGCTCTCTTTATATCATAATATATCGAGTTCAGAAAAAACGACAATTAAAATGCACTCAAATTTTATATGCAGCCCATTACAAGTAGTTAATGTGATCATTGCATTTTGCTACGTGAATTGAAATGTCAGTTATCATTTGCACCCGAACACTTCAATTATGATTATGTAAATGTAAACGTTATGATCACTGCTGGCTAAAGAGTGATGTCAGAGATCAAGTGAACAGTTCAACACATTTTCCTGCTTTAGTGAAAGACCATAAGATGGTGGAATGTCATATTCTTGTAAGACAAAACCGTCATAAGATATTTGCTACCACTTTTCCGTGAATGTATTCGTATTTCCTGGAAAGAACATGAGAAATATAACTGGTAACGTGACATGATTAAATTCTACTAATTTTCTTCAAACGCTGGAAATATTGGACAAAATGGTGAAACCAATTCTCCACAATTTATAATTTTCTCAAAATTATTCAAGAATCTCTAATTTTAAACGCACATAAGCCTTCCTCAAAATCAATAAGCTATTTCTTAGGAATTTAAATATTAGCAAAAAATCACTGAACTATTTAGTAATGCGACTGACATCAGCTTCAAAACATAGTAAGCATACAATACAAGCCAAAATATATTCATACGCCATTCGTGAAGGATATCGTTAAATGTGTAGAAGCATAGTACCGACATAAGTCAGACTATTAGAACAATACACTTATCAAGTATTAAAATAAATGAATAGGTGAAATAACTGATGGAAACACAGTGCAATCACGTAAAGACGAGCATAGAGCTGGAACAACTGAACTCTAATCTAGAAATGCCATAAATGCGAATTTATGCTTTCTGTTCAAATGGTTTCAACTCGCAAATGGTCTCACTTATTATAATCGCTTTATACGTCCATAACAAAGATATTCCTGCATTCAGTTGAGTAAATTGCACCAAGTCGACGAGATCGTCTCTCAGATAACATCAAGCCCTTGTGCGAGCTGAATCGTTACTCCAGCGAAATGCCATTGAAATAAAGCAAGTAGTTTCATCACCCACAGAATGTATTTTTTAAAGGAAATTACTAAAATTCGGAAAACATTACATTCAAGATTCGAGATTTAAATACCAAATATAACTTTAAGCAAATCCTCCAGCAATACTAGAAAATGCCGAAATAATAATAGTAATTGGCAAAGAAAAGCAATTTCGTTAATAAACTATGTATCATTTATTTTATTATGGAGTAATATTCTACGACTAAATAAGATACTTTACATTGTATATGATCAAAATTAATTTTTAATGTTCGAAATTAACATAGCGAGAAATAAAACAGTAACGTTACCTTCAGTTTGGGGTTACGGCTCTTTATGTGATGGGAGCAAATTCATTTCATAATGAGAAACTTAAAATCCAAATCCTCTACGAAAGGTGCACCAAAACAAATGAAAGGTGACTAAATTGATCTAACGTCCTGCTTTTTTATTGACGAAATGTATATATCGCATGAAGAAAGTTACATAACCTGATGAGTTATAAATCCTCTGTTTCTTCCATTATTGAAAACATCAGTCTAAAATTGCAGTAGTTCAGAATATGTTGAAGAGGATGTCCGATACTACATTATATCGTCGGTACAGAAAGTAAGTATTTCATCTAGAAAATTATCATTTTCACAAGAATGGATTAAGAAGAGAGGACACGTTTATTTCGAGAAGCTAAACAGTTTTACTCTTTTTAGTGACAGTATTGTGAAGCATACACATTTTAATATTCCTAGTAAAAATAGATTGTCTTCTACTCTAATTTCATCATTTCACTAACTATTGACGACCTGTGACTATTTTCACGCACCGACGAAATTAGAAACGCTGGATAATGCAGCAAGACCCAAACACAGAATCTGAATCTTCGTGGTATTCATGACAACCGGCCAAGGAGAAATAGTCCGCGCGACGGCAAAACTCGTCGCACGGTGAATGAACGCGGTCATTGCCACGGGAACAGGACAGACGTAGGGGGGGGGGAGGGGGGCGCGTCTTTGGAACTGTGCTTCTTGAGGAGCTCGATGCGTCGCCCGCCACTCAACTGCGAGGTTCCAGTGCAGCTGCCGTGCCGGCCCCGTCCCCGCCCGCGCCCGCGCCCCCGCCCCCGCCCGCGCCGCAGCCAACAAGCGCAATGAGCGGAATCTCGCGGAGCCGCCCCCCTCGACAGCCCACGGCGACGCGAGCGCGTAAACGGCGGAGGCAGCCATCGCCATCTGCGTTCTTCGTCGGCGGCGTCTTTGTTCATGCCTTTTGCGTTCTTCATCGCAACTGATGCGACATCATTGACAAAATATCGATCTTAATATTAATAATACTTCGACTAAAAACCATTGATGTTTTCAAGTTGGTTTCGTCTAAAATTAAATTCACACGCATTAAAATTTAATTTGATAATGACCGTCTTTATTACTTTTTTGTTAATATTTAACGAAGTCAATGTTTAAAAAAAACGATAAGACCAATGAACAAAACTGAGCATGAAGGCTTGAGCGCACAGTCAACTTAGACTCACTTGTCAGTTCGATAAAAAGGGGTACGGGAAGTAGGCCCTATGTCTACAGAACCCTAGTAGGGAAAATAGTGCTATGTACACAGAGCATGCGTTAACCACCTTTCCTTGGGCGGAATTATGAGAAAAAACGTAGGAAATGCCGGACGTCAGTTATTATCTCATATTTTTACATCTACAAAATTAGATTATAGCAGTTTTTCATACACCAGAAAAACAAAAACGTAAAAACATAGAGCACGAATCCTCAAGGATAAAAAAACATCGCTTTTAATATATCAATGTTTTAAACATCGATGTTTTCAAAACTCCGACATCGATGTCGCATTCCTAATGTCAATCAGCGATGTCACCAACTTCTTCGGTGGATGCACTTAGATTTTTTAGTTCGATCTTTCGCAAATTCAAAATTAAATAATTTTCCATTTAACTGTATCATTTCTACGAATGTAATGATTTTATTAGGGAAAAAACCACATTGAAAACTCTTAATTATTTTTTTACTACTGTTATTAACTGTAATTTATAATCAATAAATTGTATTATAAATATATAACAATTTCTTTTAATTTTGAAATTAATACGGGGCGCGTTCCGGGACCTAAATTTTCAAAAATCAAGCGATAAATAAACCTGTGGATGTAACGCGTATGGAAGGGCAGGTGCACAGCGAGAAGTGAACTGCAGCGCCTTGCAATCACCGCCTGCGACTCAATGGGCGCCTGCTGGACCCGCTTCCCGTCGCGTCGCGTGAGGAGCACCCGGAATCCCGCGAGCGTCCCCACGCAAGGCGGCGTCGCGACGCCGGCTCGCACGTGGGGCGCACGTGCACCGCGCCGGCACGCCAAGGCCGGGAGCGCGCTGCGCCGCGCCACTCCGCGCCGCGCCGGCGCGAGCCGCTTCCAGCCGGGCGCCACGCCTCCGGGATTGCACGCTGCCGTCGCATGCAACCCCTCCAATTCCTCGGGCGTGTTCGCGTGATTACGCGAGTTTCGAGTTCCGAAGGCGATTGAGTGACTCTGAAGGCTAGCACTGTCAAGGCGAAAAATCATCACTTGGGTTGCAAGACAATGTCTCCTGCAATTCCTCCAATTCCCCGTGCTAAGCCTCCAGGGCTCCAGCGCCAAGCCTCCGGGGATGCACGCGGCCGTCGCATGCAACTCCTCCAATTCCTCGGGCGTGTTCGCGTGATTACGCGGGATTCAAGTTCCGAAGACGATTGAGTGTCTCTGAAGGCTAGCACTGTCAAGGCGAAAAATCATCACCTGGGTTGCAAGACAATGTCTCTTGCAACTCCTCCAATTCCCTGTGCTACGCCTCCAGGGTTCCAGCGCCACGCCTCCGGGGTTGCACGCGGCCGTCGCATGCGACTCCACCAATTCCTCGGGCGGGTCCGCGTGATTCTTGCTGTGGTACGCGCGGTTCGAGTTCCGAAGATGCGTAACTCTGAAGGCTAATGAAAAATCATCACCCGCGTTGCTAGCGAATGTCTCTTGCAACTCCTCCAATTCCCCGTGCTGGGCCTCCAGGGTTCCAGCGCCACGCCGCTTTGAAGTTCAATGGTAATATGAACAACTCAAAAATATTCTAAAAAAAGCATTATTCGAATGCTTCGATTGCAAGCCGCTATTCCATGCTACTGCTGTTAGATGCAAAAGTCAATTGCAATCAACTCTTCATCCAAATATTAGAAGATATACGTTTTGATTAGATATTTGAATCTAACTCCATTCTACGCCATCTCTAGAAACTGCGTAACTTTTTCTGTTGGGTTAGAATGTTATTCTTTCCGATACGCCCACTTCCCGATTCTACATACGAACCAACGTGCAAAAGATATATTTAAATGTTCTAATATGAAGAAAAAATAAGAAACAAATCAGCAGTCTGGAAACCCACTTATGAAACCATTTCCGTACAAACTATGCAAGTACATAAAACATCTTTTTACCTTGATGTAACAAGGAATTCCGCTTTTTCCATTAATTTTTGTGTAGATCCTTAAACTCACTTAAAGTGAACTCACATGAATACATAAGTGCATTCGCAAGTTTTTCCATTAACGTGAACTTGTTGTCGGTGTCAGGGTATCCCTATCATGTAGATGCTACAGCAAATAAGGGTTAATACGTAAAACTAATTGGATTTCACTAAAAAGTTGTTTAAAATTTCTTCTACGAAAACATTATTTTTGTAATTCTGCAACTTACTTCCGTGGCAAAATATTTTCAAAGCCGCAGACTTGTTACAAAAACACACGTGTCTGCCATTTATAGAAAAAATACATTTTAGATATCTATATTTAAAATAAAATATAGAAGTGGCAGATAAAAATATCTACAAATCAGTACGAGCAAAGGCATTCAGAGAGTAAACGTAAATGTACTCATCGATGGATTTGAAAGGCAGGTCCCTTTGGTTCACACAGTTTTTCTTTGAAAGCATACATTGATGTTAAGAATTATTCCGTTGATGTATCATGGTTAAATAGAGATATTTTCATATTCCCCATTTTCAGAGTTTTCACACTACTAAAGATTTTTCACATCTTTTAATTTCTGCCTAGCACAATTTTTACGAGTGTAAACGTATTTACTCACAGCAAGTATTGAAGTCACTACGCCATAGGCAACAAGAAATGGCAAATATAGTTCATTGCAACAATCGCAATCGCTCAAACATACTGGATTTAGAATGGCCACTTATTAGAATATGTTGTCATTTTAAATATTTAATTTATATAATATTTCTTGTGAGATGAGGCTCGAAAATGCACATTTGCCGACAAAACACATTTCAGGACTTCCACGAAAGTTTCCATTCCTATTCCTTTCTCTACCGACGTGAAATGAATATTTCAGACAGTTGAGATGGTACGTAATACCCATCAACATTATTAAATTTCGCAAAAAAAGTTTATTAGCAGCACCAAACTTCTCTCCATTCACAATATTGAATTTCAGAGCACCGCTAGTAGTATACGGAATAAACAACTTGCAGATACAAACGAGTTGCTTCGACCCCGAGTTCCGTGTCCAACGAGAATAGCTGCGCTCGTAAAATTCTCAAGCGAAAATAGAAATTACTCGGCGATAAATATAGGATAGCACAGTTTCCAGCAGTGCCACCAAACACCTGTTCCCTCTTTTCGTTCAGTCGTCCAGCGACACAATCACGGCACACGACACAATCTGATGCATGCGTTACAGGCTTTGGTGGCTCAGGCCATCAATTGATGTCAGTGCAGCGCCTCTGACCTGCGATTCGAGTCCCGACGTTGGCACGATGTTCGAGACTACATAGCTACGTCGAATTCAACCTCAACCGGTGTGTGGAAGAGAATTACAGCAGCCAGCTGATCTGGTCAGTGGTTTTCCGTGGTTTCTCCAATAATTACCAGGCGAATGCCTAACCAACGCGAGCGATCTTTCCTCTTCCTTGTGCTATCCTCACCCCTTTCTTACACACATGCAATGCACTTCACTACACATGTCGGGAGCTTAGAGTTTGTTCCGATTGAGGCGCTGTTTCGCCGGTGGGAGATACCTGACTGAGGAAATCCCGCAAGCAGACGTGTAGGTCAGCGCCAGATTTCGCCGTGCAGCGCGAGAAGATCACCGATACCTCCCTCCCGCGATCAAAGCATGCACTACACTAACGAGACTAAATTCCTTGGCAGTTGGCGCACTCGGAAACACAAATCAATACGTGCATTATTTTGACTTCAACATAACTTGAACATTTATTGGATTTATGTACCTACATTTACTCGTAAATCTTAAAGAACGTTTTGACGTTAGCCTGCGCAAAAATCCTATTAATCAAATACGCCAACAATATTTTCATAAATTGTGAAGGATTAATTTATACCTCTCAAAATGATAATTTCACATATATATGTGTAATATTACAGAAGAATGTTCGGTCGGAATCGTAAACTTGGTATCAAACAGTTTTTGCAAAATATTATCAATTTAAAGTCAATATGAGACTAAACGAATCCATTAAATCAAAATTGCCGAATTACACTATTAAATAATGCAGCCTCTACCAATTTGCCAGATGCGGAGAGTGTATTTTAAGACGTGAGAAGACGTATTGTCGCATTTCTCGTGGGAAGAACACAAGTGAAAATTTAGAAAACACGTAATCCTTTCCTCACAAAAAACAGTAATTGTTAGGCATGCAGTGACCCACGCGGGGTCAAGGTCAAAGAAGAGTTGGGTGGCTGCCCAGCCGGCGCCTCCGTGTAAGGTCTAAACTTTAAAGCATTCGCTGCTTTCACCACGACCACTACAACCTCCCCCGCTAACGCTATCTACAGCGAAATTTCTTGCATCTACCCCGATGACAGTTCTACTGACACTATTTCTATTACCATCGCCGGTGACGGCTCGGTCAACACCTCCTGCCTCTAACACTCTCACAGCCAGCTCTACCGACTCTACTTTTATCAACATTAGCAACTTAAACCACAAAGTGATGAAGATTATGCAAACACCAAGAAGAGAAAGACAACCAAGAGGATGAAGGTAAAGGAGAAGAAAGTGAGTAGGAAAAGAGTGTCAAAGAATCGAAGTCGATTTCTATAAAGAAGGCGAAGTTAAAGTCGAAACAATACAGCTGTTAGGAACGCGAGTGGCAGCCATTTGACCACTTTAGTAGAACGCCACCGCTTCTTTTGGACTGCAATGTCTCTACCCAATGTGTAACTGGCCTATTTTTTTTATTTTTTTATTTTTTTATTTTTAATTTCCACAGACCAGCATTACTGCTTTACAGGGATTGATTATATCTAATAACAACTTAAAATACAATTATACAAATAAACAGTAGAAATACCTTTCAAACTACCTTTAAAAGGATTACATTCACACAAGGAAAGAGAAAAAGAAAAAAAAAATAATACAGTCAATCATTAAATATAAGAAGAAATAAGGGAAGCCCAACAGGTTCCTCATTATTGTATGATGTTTGATAAGTGCATAGTTGTTTGTTGTTTGCAATCTTTATTTTAATTTTGTAAGGTTTAAGGAGGGTCAGCAAATTGAATTAGGTACTTGTCGTATGGAAATCTGTTTTTGATTCTTGTTGTTGTTGCTGATGAACCAAGGTTGTAATGTTCAGTTGATGGAAAGTTATATAAAGATGTGAAAAAGGAATGTGCGCGTTTGAGCAGTATATGATGTATAGTTTCTGTTTTTAATTCTGAGTGTAATTAATTGTTCCTGATAAACCAGGGTGCGTTTACAGCTATACGTAGGATCTTATTTTGGAATGTTTGTATTTTCTTTATATTAGTCGCTGATGTGTTGTACCATATTGGGCATGCATACATTATGATGGGGAGAATTATTGCTCTGTAGAGTACTAATGTACATTCTGTTTTGAGAACGGTTTTTTTATTAATTAGTGGGTACAGTTTATGTAGTCTTTTATTTGCTTGTGTGATTTTGTCTTTTATATGGTTAGTCCATGTTAATCTGGTGTCCATTAATAATCCCAGATATTTAATGGGTTTCTTTTTTGGTAACCAATCTAGTGTTGTGTTAAGTAGTTTTAGTGGTTTGGGAGTAGTGTTAATTTGGCATAGGGTGAATATTTTTGCTTGGCATTTGCTCGGGTTTAGTTTTATTTTCCATTTGTCTGCCCATTGTATTATTTTGTTCAGTTCATCTTGTAGATTTTTAGTGGCTGATTTTAGGCACTTGTTAGAGGTTAGAATTGCACAGTCATCAGCAAATAATGCTGTTGTTGTGTTTTGGGTAGTTGGGAAATCTGCTGTGAATATATTGAATAGGGTTGCAGATAATGGGCTGCCTTGTGGTACTCCAGCTGTGATTTCTTTTTGTGAGGAGAAAGTTGAATTTATTCTTACTGTAAAAACTCTTTCTTTTAGGAAGCTTTTTATTATTTTTAACAAATAGAGGGGTAGTCCGGATTCTTGAAGTTTGAATATTAGACCTTCGTGCCAAACTCTGTCAAATGCTTGGGATACGTCTAGGAAAACAGCCAGTGTATGATTTTTTTGTTCGAAGTTTTTATATATAAGTTCTGTGATTCTTAAAAGTTGATGTGTTGTTGAGTGCTTTTCTTTGAACCCAAATTGGAAGGATGGTATATATTGAATTTCATTAATATATTGCAGCAGTCTTTTTAGGATTAATTTTTCCATTACTTTGGCTACAATAGGTATTAGGCTTATAGGTCTATAGTTTTCTGTAGATGCTGGGTTTTTGTTTGGTTTAGGAATTGGTATTACTATGGAGTGTTTCCATTTTTTGGGGTAGTATCCTGTTCTTAACATTGAGTTAAATATTGCAGTTAGGTAACTAATTGTTTTCTTATTTAGTTTTTGTAGGAGTATGGTTGGTATTTGGTCAATTCCAGCTGATTTTTTCTTAGTTAGGTGCTTGATTGTTTGGTATGTTTCTTTTGGTGATATGTATTTTACCGGGTGAGGAACTGTTGTTACTTCATAGTTATTGATGTGGATTAAGTTGTTATTGTTTGAGGTTGTATTTGGTGAAAATGTTTCTTGAAAATGTTCTGCTAGTAATTCGCATTTTTCTTTTGTTGTTGTAGCTGTTTTATCTGATTTCTTTAGTTCTGGAATAATTGTTGGTTCTTTCAATATTTGTTTTGTAACCTGCCATAAATTGCTGTCTTTAGGATTTATTGTTTTGATGTGATTTTTATATTGTTGAATTCTGTATTCATCTAGGGCTAATTTAACTTGGTGTGTTAGTTTATTTAATATTTTCTTTAGATCAGGGCTCCTATATTGCTGCCATTGCCTGCGAATTCTGTGTTTTTTTTGAATTAATTTTTCAATGTCAATAGGTATTGTATGTTGTGAATACTTTGGTTTGTAATTTGGCTTTGTATTTGCTTCTTTTGCTGCATTTAGTATGATTTTGGTGAAGGTATCTATGGCAATATCAATTTCTTCTTTATTTTTCATGAAACGGTTTGTGGGAAGGGAATTAACAACGTTTGTTTGAAATTTTGTCCAATCTATGTTTTTTGTATCTATGCCAAATGGTTGCTCAGATTTAATATAGTTTATATCAGTAGTGAGAATAACAGGACAGTGGTCTGAGTCTAATTCGGGTAGTGCATGAGCATAAAGGGTATGTTTTAAATTTTTAGCTATGGTAATGTCAAGGATATCTGGTTCAGCATTACAGTTTTTGGGGTAGTGAGTAGGATTTGATGGAGCTATGATTTGAAAATTTAATTTTGATGATGCTTTTAGTAATTTTCTTCCATTAGGTGTGTTTACTTTACAGCCCCAATTGGTATGTTTACTGTTTAGGTCTCCTATTAAGATTGTAGGTTCTGTATTGTGTAGTATTAGGTTTAATTCGTTTATATCGATTTGTTTTTTGGGTGGTTTATATGCTGATATGATATTTATGCGTTCATTTTTTAGATTTATTTTTACTGCAATTAGCTCTAGGTTGTTTGATTTAGGGATAGAGATTAGTGAGTGGTCTAAATTCTTTTTAGTTAATATTGCTACTCCTCCTGCGGCGTGTTGGCATATTCTGTCTTCTCTGTAACAGTTAAATCCGGGGATTTTGAACAGTTGTCCTGGAGCAAGATGAGTTTCTGTTATGCATGCAATTGTTATTGAATGGTTTTTCAGGAATTGAATAAGTGTATTTCTTTTATTTGTTAGGCCATTTGCGTTCCAGTTAAGTATTGTTATTGATTTTAAGTTGTGTTGTTTATCCATTCCTTATTATATTTGAAATTTGGTTTCAAACAATATTTTGTATTTGTGGGAGTAATGTTGCTGTTATTTGGTTGACTATTGTTGGTAACATCTGCATTATAATTTGTGTAATATTTGACTGTATGGTGTTTTGTGTAACTGTTTGTGCATATGTGGGTGCAGTTGTGTTTTGGTTGTTATTAAGAGCTAAATGTGGCTGAGAAGGATTTCGATTTATGTGGGTTTGTTGTGGGAAAATTTGTGTGTGAGTTTTGTTATCGTATTTGTGTTGTGATTGTGGAGCTTGTAATTGTGTATTGAAGTAATTTGATTGAAGGATTCTCTTTCTTTTTGGGGAATATTTGCATTGGTTAGAGGTAGCCATATGGTTTTCTTTGCAGAGAGTACAAATTGGGGGTGGTGGGTTTGTGGATTGTAATAATTTGCAATCTTTTGTCCAATGATGCTCAGTGCAGTATCCACAGCTTGGTGGCATTGTGCAGTAATTTTTTGTGTGTCCGTATGTGAAGCATTTTTTACACTGAGGGGGGCCTTGTGGTTTCCTTCTTATTTCAACTTTAACAATGCAGTGAAGTAGTTTATCTAATTTGAATATTTCTTTTCCTTCGGCGGAGTTAGTTAGTTCTAATGCTACTACTTTGAACGGTATTTGTTCTTTATTGGTGAGTCTGGTTACTTTTTTAATCGGGTAGTTTAGATTTTCAAGTTCACTATAAATTTCATCTTCAGTGAAAATTAGAGGTACATTTTTTATCACAACTGATAGGTTTTTTTCTGTTTGTAAACAGTAAGTATAGTAAGGGACGTTTTTCTCTTCGCAGTATTTTCTTGTTTTTCGATAATCTGTAATGTTTTTCAAAAGTATTTTTACCGAATTCCCTATAGTTCTAAAGGTAAATCCCTTGCCAATTAGTTCTTTTAGATCTTTTGTTAGTAGGGTTATGTTTTCTGCATTTCTGATACAAATTGGGGGTATTTTTATGTTTTCTGATTGTGGTTCATTATTATTAACAGTTTCTTCAGATTCGTCTAATGGTTCTAAGATTGAGTACCTATTTATTGAAAAAGCGTCTTTACTAGAACTGTTATTCAACATTCTACGTTTTGCGTCACTATGATTACTTACTTTTGATATTCCTCTTTTTTTGTTGGGTTGGTATTGCGCACTAGTTGGTTGATAGAGTTCACTGTCGACATCTGTGGACCTCTCATCTGCAGATTTGGGTTTCTCCGTTGCTTGTGTATGATCCTCATGTATTTGAGAGGTAAGTACAGTTGGGTCGGACCGAGAAAGCTGAAGCTGTTGTTGAAGCATCTGGTTTTGATATTCTAATTTGCTGAGATGTTCTTGAAGGATGTGGTTTTGATGTAGTAGTTGTTGATATTGTTGATGTAGATCTGCTGTTTGGTTTTGCTGCAAGGGTTGTGTGTTGTTTTGATTTGTGTATATTTCATAATTTCCATCATTATTTAAAAGTTCTATGGAATTGGTAATGTGTCTTCCTAATGAATCCTCTTCCGATATCATTTTGAGAACTTTGTCGTTTTGTTTGTAGCACTTTTCACTATAATATTCACTATTTTATAGTTGTGATGATACACTATATAAAACACAGTTGGTGTTTTTGTCTTCGTGGTGGAGCACTATTAATAAATTAAGTGTTTATATCGTGGTTTTGCCGCAATGCGGCAAAACGAACGTTGACTGCGTCTATTCACAAGCGTTATCGATCGCACCGGTTCAGATAAGACTTTTGACTCATACACTGTTATCTGCGCGTCAACTCAGAGCTTGTCCACGTCCGTACTGCTCGGCGGTTGAAAGCAGACTTTGGGCCTAATTTTGAGTGAGTTTCCAGTTTCCTGTTCTCTTCAGCTATTGCAGTTATTATATTACCCAAATGATTGATGTCACTGTTGTTAATACAATTTCTATTATTGTTCGTTTTATGTTTTAATATTCCCTTCACCCACATTATATAACTCACAGCCGTCATTACCATTAATGCCTTTTTCATCATTTTCAAATTTCTTCTTTTTTTTAAGGAAGTAATTAATTTGCTGAAATCAATTCTGTGTAATTACTAGTTATAAACGAAAATAAGGAAAATTATATATAGCATTATAATCGAACACTGTCCAGGATTATCACATATGATTCAAATGTGAAGGAATGAACACAAAAAACAAAAAATCATTATTGATGATTCAAATGAACTTTCTAAGACGACGTTGCAGGATTTCTAGTTTACACCATATGCCGAATGAGGACTTTTAATAAATGAGAGTTTGCAAGAACATAAATCCCATAGAGCAGATAGAAAACAATTGCAATGGCGTGGCGGTTGCAGAGAACGACAAACAAAAGATGGCCAAAACAAACATATCAATCCATATCACCGTATAGAATAGAAGATGCAGAGCAGATGATCAACCCGTTGGAAACGGAATAAAAAATGCATAGGCAATCAGGAAGATACAGAGGATAGGAAAAACTCAAAGGACGGTACCTAGCAACATCACCAGATGTAAACCACTTAGAAATATAACAATCAATAACGCCATCAATAACAAATCATTAACGCCATCGTCCATTTTTATCTCTACCCACAGGATACAAGCGGTCTCAATGCATCCCAAATCAACCTACTCCCTCGAGTTTTTATTCTACCACCACCAGTACTCCCGCTGCTATCAACCAGCCCCTCCCAGACGCATGCCGGACCACCGCTCGCGTCGCAGCCTCCTTTTTCTCGGGAGGTGGAGGAAGTAAGCGGCGAGCGAGCGGGCGGGCGGGCGGGCGGGCGGGCGGGCGGGCGGACGGGCGGGCGGGCGGGTGGGTGGGCGGGCGGGCGGGCGGGTGGGTGGGCGATCGCCGGCTGGCCCAAGGCGTTTTGCAAGATAACGACCGCTTAGCGCTCCAAAATGTCCCTTTCATTACGCGATTAGGCGACGGCCAACAGGCCAGCCTGGGCCAGACCGCCTCTCCGCTCGCGCCGCCCCGCATCCACGGTGGGATGGGATTCATATTTGGGCAGTGGAAATTCAAAAGCTCATCGTCTAAGTCCGATATTTAGTACTTGGCTGAAAGTTTAAATTTTATGTAGATAGAGTTTCTGATTTTTTTTAAATTTTGTATTCTACACACAGATTATTTTGTTTATATTTAATTGGCACAAAGTTTTAAACTAGACTGATTCATTGTTTGTTGTCTTCGAGCACGTCCGCTGCTATGGTCATTAGCGCAGTTATTGTAATGAAATGTTTTTTTTTAAATCTTAGGGAGGTGGTCATGTTCCTTCCTCGCTGAGTAGTACGATCCAGGCCCGACCTACATGTCGGCTTGCGGGAATTTTCCCCCAACAAGGTATCTCCCATCAGGGTGGCGCCGCCCCAGCCGGGCCAAGCTCGAAGTTCTCGACTAGTCTCTCAACACGCGTGGTATTGCCGTGCATGTAAGTTGTGTGTGTGTGTGTGTGTGAGGAGGTAATGTAAGAAAGAGGAAGGATCGTGCGCAGTCCGCTTGCATTAGGCTGGTATTAATCGGAGGCACCATGGAAAAGTTCTGATCAGAGCAGCAGGTCGCTAAAATTGCCCTCGAAACAGCGGCTGAAGAAATCTGCTACCATCAGAACTCGAATCCTTGGTTTTCCTGGCCAAAAAGTCGCAGCAGAGAGCACAGGTTGTGAAAATTCTGGTGGTTTAAAACTCGAATTTCATAAAAGTCATTTTCTTTTAGCTGGTATTTAGGCAGCAGCAATTTATTATCTGCGCCAACATGCGCCATCCACTAGTCTACGCCTTTGTAATTACGTCAGTTTCTTTGGCGCTATATTGCCTAATACTTTGATTCTTAATACGCAAATGAATAATTGTCTTGTAGCATTTAAGTTTTGTTCTGAACATTTAGCAATCAAAATGAGACGACGGCGATCATAACAAAGGTCACGTGACGAGGTACTACTGCGGTCGCTCCTCAAAAGCCAGGTGTGAACAGCACCAAGTCAAGTTATTTAGTAAGTGTATCAATAAATATATTAATAATATATTTTGTAACTCCATATCATGCATGTTCAATGCATTAAATTTAATGTTTAATTGTAAAAATTATTTTTTCTTCATTTATACTTAAGTACCTTTTCCGTCAGACTACACCTTTGTAATAACGCTTGGTACAGGTCGCCTTTGCAATCTAGAGTTAATTGAAAAACTAATTTTACATAATATAGTAAAGAACTCTGGTTTTTTATGCCCCTTAGTAACGTTTTGTTTGTTGTAATAATTCAGCATTTCTAATAAATATTATTTATATTCAATTGTTCAAGAGACACACTAACAAATAACATTTCAAAAAATAAAAAATAAAAACATAACTTGAAATTAAATTTGAGGAAGGGCGACAGATGAAAAGTTCAGCTGAAGTTTACATTTAGTGAATAAATTTCGTTACATTTGTATACCTGTGTATGATAAAATAAAACGAAATCCATTTTTTCGAAACAAATTTGAATTTATTAAACTAAATAAATAATTAGAGAACATACACGAATGACATTTCTACACGAATGACATGTTAGTACTGTAAAATGTTCTAGTATGTATGTATATACAATATGTACGTATGTATTTGGCATTTTAGGGTCGGATTAATTCGACTTTTGCCAGCAACAATGAACTTAATATTTTGCTTATATATGTATAACTGCAATAATTTACAACTCTCGTATGATTTTTCAGTGTTTAATGTCGGAAGATTGCAACTGTTCAGATTCCTCCCCAAAAACATTTCAAATCATTCCTTCCCTAAATTTGTTGCATTTCGTTGCAATTGTTGTAACGTCGATTGCAATTCGTTGCAAAATAGTTTTCGAAATGCTTGCCTTGAAGATTGAACTCTGGCCCACAGGCCGCTCACCCAGCGTCGCTGTGTTCGAGCCGTCCAGCAACAGGCCTGCTTGTCGCCGCGACGCCCGAACAAGGACAGCGACCCCGACCCGCACCAGGCCCTCCGCCGCGCAGGGAAGTTACTGGGATAGCCCAGCTGTTAGCGATATCCCAAACCTCCGGGTGTGCCTGAAGACGCGTGGCTGCTCAATCTGCCTGTTACTTCAAGACCTTCATCGCTCTAATAGGATAAAACAATTTTTAGTCCAAAATAATGGTAATGACTTTTGATTTTAGTTTATGGGCTACTTTTGAGTTTCTATTAAATAACGTTAAATTTAATGTTAAAGAGACTGGTAAGCAAGAAATCAGTCAACAACAACGCCTGCAAGTCACGACATACAAACTACAATATTTTGAAGTGTACTTGTATTTATGTTATTGCGATAATTAACTAAATCAAAATAAGATTGACGTATTATTTTCTAATTTCTCTCATAAAATGACAATATCCACTGAAATGTGTTTAAAGGTGTTATAAAATAACGTAAATATACACATCATAAATAATGTAAAGCTGTTATAAAATAACACCAAATAAAATGATTATTTTTTCGAAAATTCTTCTCAAAGTTATTTATTTTAAAAAAATGTGTAAGAACGAATTACAAAAAACTGAAATTAGATGTCTCCAATGTTGCAAAAAACGAACAATGGCCAGTTCATCCTTCTATTTCTAACGTCGGGGTAACTTCATTGAATGATTTACAGAATTTTACAATCTAAGTAACAAACACTTACTTATTTCCAGGAGCTACGTCACAATGTAGCATTGAAGAAATTACACTTCTGACACATTGAGAACAATTTATTGTCATATTTCTTTCCGCTTCTTAATATGCTCGTAACAGTAATTAAAACTACATATTGGAACTTCTGTCAACACATGTTTTCCGAAAACTTTAATTTACACATCAAATGAAATCCAAGTAAACTAAATATCACTATATGTTTAATGGACCATCTTCACAGCCGGTAGTCTTATTAGAGAATGGACACAATCTTCTCTTTAATGCAGCTTAGTGCCCCAGCTAATTGGGAATGGCAGTGAATAATGTCTTGAAACAACAGATGCTTGTAGGTGTTTCCCGCTTTACACTTATCTCATTACTGCTCCAGGCATTTTAATACTAAGAGTATATTACAAACAGACGACAAGAAACATTTCTATTGACATTCATCAGAAGAACGTGAAGCAACAACGAGAATAAAAAAGAAATTCTTACCCGGAGAAAGAAATGAAAAGTGGTATCTTTCCTTTGTAGACGAAGGTCTATTAGAATTTTATTTTAGAAAGAAGCCATGCGCACACAAATGTATTTAAAATACTTCCGAGATTTTTTAAAGCTACTACAGGAACACAGACGGAAAAGTAAAGAAGAAAAGAGGATTTACGCAACCCTCCCTTTGCAAGAGATTTCTGCTTTTATAAAGACATGTAAGGGATTTTAGTCCAGTTAACATCGCATCACACAGAATCTCCAGTTCGTCTATGAATACCAGAATGACATAATATAGAATAAATGTTTTCTCGCATTATCAAAGCTAAGATGAAACATAAAAATAATTAGGGTGGTTCAGATCTCTAGCAATTCATATTATATTTATCATCAGCATTCCGTCTCAATAAAGTCCATATACACTGGCAACGTCATACCTTGTAGAATCTATGACCCTTCGGCAAAGACACACGCTTAAACACACGTTTCGAATTTTATTCTTAAACATATAATACCAAATGAGATTATTGTTTTATGAATGCAAGTTATGATATTCAGCGAATAAGATTAAACTCCCGTAATTCTCTAATTAACACGCCTCCCAAACCATGTCACACGTGTACTTGTGTGCGCAAAATAATATGCAAATGAGTGCTATCAAATCGCCAATGAAGCACAATTCAACACACGGAACGATAAACGAAGAAAACATTTCAAATATTGTTTTAGAAATATCCAGCAGTTCTATTACAAACACGTGATATCCAGCATACTGCTTTTTCAAACTGAAGCTGTATAAAGTTTTGCATTTTGAGCATCAGGAACAACAACATTATGCGGCCAGCCAATTCTTGAACAAATTCAAAAGCCCGAAGGCATCTCGCGTTCAGCTGATGTCGACGTTCTTTTCTATAGCGAGGAATGTCGCCGAAGGAACTTGTGAAGCAGCCAAATTTAGAATTTTGTTCCTAAAAATATACTAACATGTGTTCACGAGAATTTAGCCCCACGAACTCTCGCCTTCAACATTTTTTACGGATCAAGAACCAACACTCAAATCGACAGTGACTTAAGATCGAAAGTCATTTCACAACATTCCGCATCAACTGAGCAAAGTGACAAATCTAATGAGTGTGAATTCTTCAATTGTAAGAACGAAATGACGCCAAAGAAACATATGAGCTATGAAGTATGTTTCTACAAACAAATACTAAAGAATGTAGAATTAAAAATTTATATTCCTAAATATCGGCCTCTAAACTCAGATGACGGACAACGCCTGATAGGGTTCCCTAGGAGTTTTCCCCAACTCCAATGGCATTCCTACATCAACCAGCACCAATGCACCGCAGTATCATTGCCTTTAATGGTGTGAGAATAGAGTCGTCAAAGAAACCAACGGCGAAAGAACATTTTGTTCCAAAAATAGTGGAAGTGGATAGTGGAAATAAATGGAAGTAGGGTAGCTTTTTGATCACCTGCCATCTCAACAAACGATTGGCTCAACCACACATTTTCCCAACTCAAAAGCCATTCTCCCACAGCAACTCGCACCAATGGAACATACTCGGTTCTAATCATACGGAAGCAATATCGTCGAGTAAACTTACAACAAAACGTTATAATTTGCTACTAAAAATAGTACAAATAATACCGCACTAAGAAAACGACCTTTCGAATATTGCTCTCTGACCTCCTGCATCATCCTAGATCACAAGCAACGGCTGGCTCAAGCGCGCATTTCCCCAACTCAAAAGCCATCCTCCCACGGCATCCCGCATAAATAAAGCCAGCGGCGGCCGAGTCCGCACCCGTGGGCGACGGGGCGGGGCGGGCGGCGTGAGATCCCGCAGAACGCGCGGCGTGCCGCCAAGGGCGCGGGCGGAGGGGGGGAGAGGGGGCAGAGGTCGACGCCCTTCCGCGGGCGGGGCTTTTTGTGGCGGCGGCGGCGGCGACGTCGGGGGACGAAGAATCAAGGAGGAGAAAGACAGAGAGGAAGGACGGGGAGGAACCGGAGTGGAATCGCAAAAACGCAGCGCGGAAGAGCGACTCAAGGGCGAGGGTGGGGGTGGGGAGGGGAGGGGTGGGGAGGAAGGATGCGCGGGACGCCACTTAGGAATTCAACGCGGCTCCCCGGCGCGAGCAGCCACTGGCTCAGGGCGGCGCTGCTTAAGATATATGGCTGTGCCGAGCGGACGCAAGGCTTCGAACCCGAAGCGAAGGCCGGGCCGCACAGCACGCCCACAACGAGGAGCACTAGCATTAGGGAGACCACTATAAAACACAGTCTGAAAGAATCGTTAAATGTAATTTCTCACTCCTATAGTCGTGCAGACCAGGGAACGCTCGGGATTGACAACAGCGAGCACGCAGAACAGCCGAAGTCCCTTGATATAATGGATCAGCATATCGCTCGGTTCTTAGAGCGGGAGTGGAGACACGATCGGGAAGGAAGGTTGGCGCGCGGTTCATAACCTGTTATTTGAAGAACTGCACTGACATTCGGCTGGAACTCACCGGAGCAAACCAGGGAATCGAACTGTCAGAGTACCTGGCCTGTAGAATTCCGATCAGAGCAGCAGTGTCATTTGGTTCAAGGAGATGATATAGAACCAAGGATTTCCTGGTCTAGGAACCTTCAGTCGAGGACTCACAATCATCTAGGCCAACGTACTCAATAACAGGATAAAACGCAGTGAAGAATTACGATAGAATGTTATAGTAGAACTCAGCAAAGAAGCTATAGTAAGTTGGGCACTTCATTTTTAAATTTTTTACCCGTGTACTAGGAGTAGTACAGGTTTAACCTGCTTAGGATTTACAGGAAGTCAGGAATACTTTTCATTTAGCGTTCTCCGGTTACTACCTACTTCCAAGGCCATCGACAGTTGATGTAATTAGTATTTTATAGATTGCCTTTTTATGATTTTAAAAGTGGTGTGAACATGGCATGCAAGCGTCATGCTTCACCCGGATACTTATAAACCAGACAAAGGTTAATAAAACCAGTAAACATTGGTACTCATTTGGGAAAGAAGAGTAAGTGGACCTTAGGACCGACATAAATAGGTCATGACTGGATACAAATCCTAGGCACTGCGGGGTCCCGCAAGTTACCGAATACTTGTCCTAACCACTACGCTGCCGCGACCCCATAAAGTACGAGGAAAGAAATTCCCTCACAACACTACAATAATATCTGAATGAACAATTCCTTTGTAATGCACTTTTAACGGTGTTTCAAAACTCATATAATACATATTAATAAAAGTTTAAAAACAAAAATGTAAGATCCAATGAAAAATTCTTCAACTGAGCGGAGATATACGTCTCACAATGGACACAAAGCTTCCCGTTCGTAAGAATTCGAGGCAAAATACGACAGCGGCTGCTTTAGCGACGAGACATGTAGCTTCATTAACAGAATGTACGCATAATTAATCTGTGTCCGGATTAATGGTGGCTTAACTACGACGGAATTCACAAGCTTGAATGTGGATCTGTTAACGAAAATGTTACACGGAGCGTCTGTCTGCACACACTGACCACAGCGGACTGCGTTCTTTGCTACTTAGCCATCTGGCCTTTTCAAAAATTATCCAGGAAGTGGGACGCTGTGCGAAACTACGTTTCAACACGCTGAGGCACGTGACAGCCGGTTACAGATCATCTTAATTCTCAGCATTTCTCATAGGATTCAGGGCAGGCGGAACAGTGTGAATATGTCACTGGTTCCTTTCCGCTAGTTCAAAAGCAAGACAAGTCTAAATATTGGTTGACATTGTTTATTTATTGTTACATTATTTATTTATGTTATTGAATAAGTTTATTTTTTCTTTTAAACGATAACATTAGCAATCATCAGAACCACTCTTGTAGTAATGTTTTACATAAGTACAAGTACCTTACATTTTGTACCAAATTGTTATCTTTCCGTAGTGTTATCCCTCCGAGTGTCTGAAATCTTACAGTGTGTTGTGAAAGTTGGTCGAAATGCGCTAAAGATGGCCATATCCATGATGCAACAAAATTTTTAGAATGAGAGACAGAGGGGCACTAAAATAAATACGTTACAAAACAAGTTTTGTGGTCTAGTAACTATGAATGTCAAATTAGAACGAATATTGAATAAATAATTCTACAAAAGCCTTGCAGATGCCGATAAAACAGCGATTTCTTTTTCTCACGCAGTACAGAGATAATTACTGTGGAGGAAGGGGAAAGCGAAAATTACCAAAGACGAGGAAAGGAGAAAAAATCGCTAACCCCCCCCTGAAAATCTAACGTTAATAATATTTAACTGCAAACTCTTTAGTGTCCTGGAATTGAACCTGGCACAAAAAATGAAAACAAGAGCGCGCTAACAATTATCCTACAAAACATACCCTTTCTTTGAAGTTAGATATCTTACAGATACCCGTAATGATGAACTAGTTCTACCTTGTCTGGATCAAAAGCATGGATCTGTATCCAAACCAGCACGTTCTTGGAGGGGGTAGTTACACATCTTTCAGTCTCGATGGTGGTTGGACGTTCCTTCAGTCTGTATGAGAATTCTAGGAGCACTGCTCCAATTTTACAGGGTTTCTTCTGATAGAACCCAGGTAGGTGACGGAGTAGTACTTTAATCAACCTTGGACATCGCAGGACGCTCTCTTCCCCATCACATCTCACGTCCATTGAAGCGCTGCGCTGGTCGTCACGGCGTGATGCGCTGGTCCCCATCAGCAACAATATCCCCCTTGATGTAAAATTCCCACGATAGAAAACTATGTTGCAAAGCTAGCCGAGGTTTTCCTCTAAGAAGAAGTAAGAAGAAGCATATGACCATAGGTCGTGCCCGGTAATGACCTCTAAAAACTTATACAAACATTGGAGGATTTTAAAATAGTATTCCCAGATAATCGACCGCACGAGATGTTACCAGTGGGATCGTCGGTTAGCTTACAAACATTCAAAGTAGGTTTGATCTGTGTATATGAATCGAACGACACTATAAAGATGTGAAAATATAGGCATAGCGTCTCTGCTTAGAGTCAAAAGCAGGCATCTGCAAAACATTTAGTTGAGTTCACTTTGCAGACTGAGTGGTGTAGTTTCATTGCTGTTAGGGCCACTCGCAGGTTAAAAATGTAGTGGTAGGAGTTATCAATCAACACCGATATAAAAAGTTCAAAAATAGAAAATTTTACCCCAGTGGTTTTCTAACCGAGATTTTGTTTTTATGCCCGACGAAGCATCATATCATTAAGCCTCGCAAAACAAATTGGGGGGGGAGGTGAAATCAACATATATATATATATATATATATATATTGAAACCCATAATATGTGTTTCATTACACTAATTAAATCATTAGTGTAAGAAATCAACATCTATTTTGGACTGCGCGGTGCGTACGCCAGGCGCTGCGAGCAGCGGGGGGAGCCAGGAACGGTCGCCGCCGCCACCGGTGCCCGCCGGGAGGCCAGCGTGAGAATTTCGGTTAGAAGCGGGGCAGCGAGCACGTGTAAGCAGCCGTTGGGACAGTCGAGCCGTGCCGCCCGTCGATGAAGGACGTGGCCGGCGTGCTCCCGGTCAGGAAAGAGTCGTTAGGAGAATCGCGAGGACACAAAGACGTTAGCAGAGCGGCGACGAGTGCGGACGTGCGGCGAGAGCTCACCGCTAGTGCATGGACGCATATAACATGCGACGTACTTTATGTGCTATCGGAAACCGAGAAGCAATAGACGTGTAAATAGGACATTAAAAGTATCAGTAGAGTGAAAGATTAGTGTCAGTAGAATAATTGATTTCGCTTCTACTAGTTGGTGCGGTGGAAATATTATTGAAATTGTGCGGTACGGAACTGAGACTGGTATGCAGGGTAGGCGCGGGTTAAGTGATTAAACCCACTGACGGACAGTGATTCGAGGGAGGTGCGACGCCGAGGTATCAAGATCCTAATCGGGGAAGAATTGCAGGAGCATCAGCCGTGGACGATTGCCACGCCATCCGCCGCCGACGGCCCGCAGCAGCAGCAGCAGAGGTCGACAACCCTGTCGGCACGAGCGGTTCTACGAACATCATAGGTATTCGATCGGGGCCCCGAAGGTATGAAAAATGCATTTCACACTTAATCTTGGTACCAAGGCAGAGTGTAAAAACATTGTTTGATTATGTAAATAACAAATTTGATCTACAAATAAATCTTGTTCACGATTGTATTGCCATTTATGATTAACTTCCCCAATGTTGCACCAACTTATCCAGGGACCCATTCACGTAAAAGATACCCTCCTTTAGTGTTATATTGCAGTGAAAATACCCGGCATCACCAGGTATGTCACAATATATATATATATATATATATATATATATATATATATATATATATATATATACATTGCTACGGACTGAAAATAGGCGGGATATGATCCCCTTAAAGAATATGTGGCCAATTGTAAAGCAAAAATTAAAGACTTTCGAAATTACAACCAGGGAATGATTGACCAGGTCAACAAAATATGACGTAATGATCAAAATGTTTTCAGAAATTGTCAATTTCTCACAGTAAGAATTGCAAAAGATGAAGACCAGTTTTAGTGCATGCACAGTAAATATTAATTTGCATTAAAACGCACAAAGAACGGAATACAAAACGTACTTGTTTACAAAATACATTTTCACACCTCTGTACTATCTGGATGAGCATTCACGTCCATATTCCCCACATCTAGAGCCCGGAAGTTTGGCAAAATGGTTTTTTGTTATTGTTACTATTTCAAGATTTTGTCAATAGAGATCATTTAATTGTACCTACGGGGTATTTTCAGTAATTTTTATTTTCCTCGTTTTGCCCATTTTTGCTTCTGATGTCTATTTTTGCAATTTAGTCTTATTTTTGCCTTTTTCTGCCTATTACGTCTTAACTTTTAGGCTTTTATTCTCTCCAAACACCCATCTCGATCAAGCTGGATATCCACCCGCAAGGCAACACGAAGGCACGGTCGTTTCGTCTTTCTGAGAAAGCAAGAGTTGTGTTAAAAATCTAAATGAAAAACAATGATACCAGTCAAGATTTTTTTTTTGTTCACGAGGAATCCTACCTATCTAATGACTATGGTCTCGGTCCCTTTTGAGTGCAATTCTCAGTGCATGATATATCGTTCTCATTGCTGGCGATTACAAAAGTGCGAAGCACGAAAAATATAATTCCGTTTTCATTGATGCCATTGAAGACACCAAAGGGAGTCCATAACATAATTTCGAAGAGAGAACGTCGCGAATAAAACAAAGTCGTAGCTAACACACTTTATGATAATGTGAAATCGAGATTTCCAAGAAAATATCGTTTCCTTGCACGTTAAAGACTAATGTAAATTTAAGATAAGGAATAAAAATGTGAATAATTTTTATTATTAATTTTATCCAATGATTCCTTTTAAATGTGATATTTCATTGTTTATACGCCTTTTTGCACCTCCACTTCAGCTAAATTAGAACCCTTTTTCAAGCATATTTAAGAAATATAAATGCCTTTCAGCATGTCTGTTTTAGGTAAAATAAATACCTGAATATCCGGGCTCTACCCATAACGTAAAGAGCTTGTCACTACAAGAGCAGGAGGTGTTTAAGTGTTATCTGCCTAAATTATTTTTAAAAATCGTTACAACAATGTATAATTTTAAAAATAATTATTTTTTTCTCTACATTTTAAAATGCACATGGTTACACCTTTTAGGATGCTATCGAAAGCAACATAAAGTTCTAATTGCATTACTGCAACATTTTAAGGTGAAAGTTTAAAGTATCTACATCTTCGCACTTGTGATGCGAAATCGATAACAAAACATCGATGTTAAAAATGCATGGACTAAAATTCATGGATGTTATCAGACTGGTTTAGTGACTCCCTGACTAACATTAAATTCATGTGCATTAAATTTAATTTGACAGTGTTCGTGTTTAACAATTCCCCGAATTATTCCGCGGAGTATTTGTTGACCATATGTCAATGTACGAAATGAAAATAAAGAAATGGAAATACAAGGGCATGGTGTTCATCTCGGGCGAGAAAGTTTGGTCGACGAAGGTAGGGCAAACACCGTTCCTTTGGTTCCAACACATGAATAACAGTGTTACTATCAGTAATTCTTTCATATTATAACTTGTACAGTATTGTGATCATGACTTTTTTTATTCAGAAACAAAACATCGATGTTAAAAAAACATTGGTGTTAAAACAACGATGTTTCTATAAAAACATCGACACCGATGTCGTATCCCTATTTCGTACAGCATGCCCATACGGGCACGCTCGGCGGATAAGGTTAATGAGTCATGCAAGATGATGAAATAGAAGAAGACGAAGAAGAAGAAGAAGAAGAACAAGAACAAGAACAAGAACAAGAAGAAGAATAAGAACTAAGGAGCGACTGGCCTAACCGTGCCACTCCTCCGTCGCGGCCCGTCGCGTCCAGTAAGGACCGCCCGCGGCGTCGCGACCCGCGAAACACGACCTCCCGAATCTCGCGCCGTTTCCCAGAAGAAGGCGCCGCTTTTTGTGGGTCGATTTCAGCTGTCTTGCGAACGCGCGCGTGCGTGGGTGGGCGCGTGCGTGCGCCCTCTGCGTGTTTGGACACCGCAGCTGCGCCCCGTCGCCTTACGCAACACCTCACGCACCAACACGACACGCTGCCTTCCTCGTGAATGCGTCGCGTTCGACTGCGGAATGCGAGTCGAGGAGTCGAATGCGATGTGAATTGTAAACGCAGACGTCGGTATTTGCATCAGTATTAGGATTGCGGAAATTCCATCCGTCGTTAGTCTCAATGCAAATCTTACGAAAGCAGTCGCTAAACATTTGGAGTTCAAAGACCTCTAGATTAATTTCATATCCTGTGGACCATTGATATCAATTTTGGGAAAAAATGTAACATTTTCTATGTCCCGAGCCCCTTAAAGGGTACTACGTCAGTTATTTAAAAAAGGGGTATTTTAACACAATTTTGTTGCTCTTCCTGACGTATTTCGAACATTTTGCAATAGACGTTTTAACGCACGAGACAGTCAAAAGCACATCATGTTCACTTCCACTCAGAGTATGAAGGACTTGTCTTGAAACTGTCTTGAGACTCCTTCAATATAACTCTTCCTTTTACCTTCACAATATTGTTAAAAAAAAAAAGATGTTACATTATTATAATAAACTTTCAATTTATTAATAAAAATATTCAGTTTATAATGTGTAATATTAAAATATAGTGCATTGATGATGATAACGCCTCCAAGAAAAGTGAAACCCTCCTGTCGACAGCCTACTAACTGTGTTGAAGAAGGATAACATGAGTTCTATATTGAGCTAAATGAAATCAGTCGATGTTTCCGACGCATGTGTTGACACACTTAAAGGACATGATATTTCATAATTTGACACAATAAAAACTATTCTGATGTTAAATTAATTTTAGAAAGGATATATTCTAGGATTATATATTACCTATGTCTACACCAAATCTTCATTTTCTTTAAACGCTACGAATTATCAATGAGACCATGGAATGTAGCACGAGTGGGATGTGGGATTAAAGTTACCCAACCACTTTATTTCATCAGCCTATCAATGTATCTATTCCCTTTACCAGCGAAACAAATTAAGGATTAAATAGATTACTTAAATACGTCAGTTCTAAAAACATTAGTCTTAATTTACAATTCGAAGATGATTTGATAATCCGCTCTGCCTCGCAGGTAGGTTGCAACATGCGAGAGGAAGTTAGAGTCAGACATCACATTCCCTTCATGAGATTGACACACAAAAAAGTATCTATAGTTCTATTTTAGTTCATTATAAAGTGTAAATGTTAATAAGCTGACAATATGAATTTATTGAACAGTTTCTCACAAGTGCATCTTCATGAAACAATTTCACCGAAACATCAAATATTACACAAGCAGTTGAGATGTCTTAAAGAAAATGTGGCAGAACTTTCTTTATTTTTTCTTCTCTTTTCATAGCTCTTACGTTTTGTAAGGAACGTTTGGTAAACATTGCAACGGTTCGCCAGGGCTCGTTCATACAGAAACGTCCACAGGGATTACTGAAAATATTTCTTAATATCAGAGGTCCGTAAAGCAGTATGAAGCAAACTCCAATCAACAAGCACGTTTAACATCTAGCAGGAAAGGAAAACACCAAATTTCCCACTCCGCCCTCTACTCATCAGAACCGATCTGCACGCACGCGAACGCCGAGCGATAAAGGCAAGCATGTGTTGGAGCGGCTTCGTCCATTTATCTCCGGAGAAGACAGCTCAACTCGCAAACAAGCAGGGAGCGTGGCATAATTCCCCAGCGGCCCGAAAACATCGATGGAGGCGAGACGCCCGCGCTGGAATTAGGCAACAGGCGCGGGGGCTAGTCCGCGCCACGTTGCTCAACAGCAGCGCCTCCGTTGCAGCCTCAATCGATCCTTCCGCCTCCGGCTCCGCCCCCGCTGCCGCTGCCAGGGTTTTCTCAAGAACCAAGGCCCCCTGAAAACGCGCGATGCGATTTGGTCGGGATGACGTCTCATCTGGAATTGAAAACTTGAACATACAATACGTAGCACGAGTACACGTAAGCCTCCGCGGCTCGAGTTCATGACTTCTTGGCTATCCGAGTGACGCCACGTCGTTGGCTGGGAGGCCAACATTTCATCTGACCACTGCCCTGCGGAAGCGCGCGACGTGACAGGCAAAACGTCGACCTCTCAGCCAACGACGCGGCGTCTCCCGGACAGCCAATAAGTCATACGTAGCGCAGTCTTAGCTGTCGGTGTTGACAGGTGGATTAATGCATACCCCAACCCCCAGAAAGCGCAGAAAACGTTGGGTTCGCTGGTTTTTCTTCCAGAATACACAAATTGAAATAATTGGTTTTTAATGGTAAATAAATATTCTGGTAGGTATTTTTGATTAATATACACATTTTCAAATTGCTCCTATTTTCGATATGTCATATAACATAGTTCCATAAATACTATTTGATTCATATGTTCATTATTTTTTTTAATATTTACAGGAGGTAGGTGAAGGTGGATAAACATTAGAAAGTATTAACCCATTATGTATGCGAAGTAAAAAGTTGATTGTGTTTACAGAAATCTGATATTTAAAAAAGTATAATAAAATCATATTGTCGAGCAACAGCTTCTTACAGAATCCTAGAGAATCCCCCCAGAAAAAGATATCTTTCTTTTTTCTTGAGTTAGTCTCACGCAGTTGCGGGGCCCGCAAGACCTCCCAGCCGGCGTATGCATGTTATGATGGGGCGATATCCCAATCATTGCTATACTCGAACAGTAAGGTTATGACAAAAGCCGATAAAAAGAAATTTAGGAGTAGAAGCCCAAACGTGCCAACACTTTACCTCATAGCAACGTCTGTCACAATGACGCAAAAATATAATATTGAATCCGGGAAGAACTCACACATCAATCCTCCCGCAAAAGACCAAATACCTTGAATCTCAATACACACGATTCAGTTTCTAACCTTTTAAGATCAATCTTTTGGGGGAAATTGAAAGTTTGTGGTACTATATATCAACTAACTCGTCTATCAACAACGAAACTACATATCAAGGACGTTCCACAGAATACGCTGGATTAGCCACAATGCTAGAAAGACCATTCAGGTTTAAATATCACAGTCTACATGCCCAAAAATAATAGTCTTCAAAATTTACTAACCACAAAAAGTGTAAACTACAATGTAGAGAGTGCAATTTTTATCCCGATTCTTCTGATTATTTGACTTTTTTCTAATCAAGATTCGATTACTTTCCTTCATTATAATTAGCAACTATATATCTTCAATTGAAATCTGGAAAACACTTTTATACAATCACTCACGTCTTGAATGATAGTGTCATTACCATAATTTCATCACAATTCATGATTCTCTTTTTTACATTCATTTTCTATCAACATTTCGTAATGTTTTCCAAACTCATCAAAAACGGCCGTTGTAATCACAACTTGAGTCTCCATTTTCCTTATGTATATCTGTGCATGCACAAAGAAATTTTCATCTCACACACTCGCTGTCTTTCCATTTCTACTACATGTCATATCACCAAGCTCTCTCGGCACTATCTATTCTGTGGGTTGAGTATTCTCTTCACCCACAGCCCAATTGCTGGATACTTCCCCTTTAACTATTTAACTCCTTTTTGTGATATTGTGCTGACTGTATTATTACCGACGTAATGTAACAAAGCAGTGGATCGAACTGCCTCTTTTATTGACCGTAGTTATTTATTGGAGTTAGTTAAGAGTTATTTGCAGTAGTAAGTTAGTTAGGAGTAATTTGTTTTATATTCTTATACATATACATATACGACACACGACCGATTAAACACAAATAACATGCATGGTTAAATGTGATATTTATCGGCCTAATGACATATCTTAATTATCTTTGCCAATCTTCATTTTTACCACATCCCCAACCATTCCTTCAACAACTGCATTCCTCCCTTAATCATTCCCTTCCCAACCCGCCTCATCTTCTTCCTGGCCGCCCACCCCATGGGCCCTGACGCCGGGCGGCCGTAGCGGCGGCGGCGGCGGCGGCGGCTGACGAACGCAACGCGCACGCGCCCCCAAAAAACGCGCGCGCACAGAGGCGCACTTGTCGGCCGCTGTGAATGGGCGGCCGCGGCGGCGCTGCGGGAGGGGGGCCGGCGACGACGGCGCTATCTGCATCTCGGAGGACCGCTGAAAGGGAGGCCTGTTGCGGCCGCCGCCTGCGACGCGCGGCTCGGCCCCCGCCGCCACGCACCGTCCCGCCCGCCCGCCCGCGCCGCGGTATGCGCTCAATGAACGGCGATGGAGCTGGCGGTGGCGAAGGTGGCGTGAATGTTGGCAATGGCAAGGGTGGCTGCGGCGGTGCAAAGGGGCATAGCGACTGTATCGGAAATGGTGCTGCCGTTACTGCGAATGCTAGCGGTGGTATCGATGGTGATTGATGTGGCAGCGGCAGAGAAAAGGCGCATGGCGGCTGTATCAGTAATGGTGCTGCCGTTGGCGTTGGCAATGGTGGTGGTGGTGGTGGTGGTGGTGGTGGTGGTGGCGTAAATGTTGTCGGTGGCAAGGGCGCGGGCGGCTGCGGTAACAGCGGAGAAATGGACGACGAGCGGGAGTGGTAACGTCGGTGGAAAGGGTGGCGATGTTGGCGTAAATGTTGCCGGTGGCATGGTCGCCAGCAGCGACGGAAACAGTGGTGGTAGAATGGCGGTGGAGACGGTGGCGTGTGTGATCATGACAGTGTAAAGAGCGGTGGTGGTTCCATCCGTGGGAAGTGGAAGCAGCAGTAGCGATGGTGGAAAGGGCGGTCACTGCAGAGGTGGTTGTGGCAAAAGAGGTGGCTGGTGGTGATGGAACTGCTGCGAAAAAGAAGGTGGCGGCAATAGTATCAACGATTGATGCTGCAGTGGTGATGGTGACGCGCGATGGTGAATAGCGCGGTTGCAGAAAAGGCACTGGCGGCTGAGACGATGGCGGCGGGAGTGAAAATTAGAGAGATAATGCCGGCGGTGATTTCAATGGCGACAGGAGTACGCAGGTAACACTATCGATAGCGATCGAGAATACCTTCAGTGGTGACAGCGATTATTTTATTTATTTATTGGGGGATTTCAGAAGCCATTTGATTGCTAGGTTCATTTAGGCCCAGATGAATTAGTATGGTGAATGATGATCACCCCGAGAAACAGGAGCACCCTGAGAAAACCAGCTCGAGGACTTTTGTCCACAACAAATTCCACATGGATCGACCGGTGTTTGAACCTTGATACCCAGCGGGGGGAGGCGAGCAGTCGAAGTACTACACCAGTGAACAGCAGGAGCGGGGGCAGCGGTGGCAATGCCGCGCTGCGCCGCGCCCCCCGCCGATCCGCGCGCCACGCGCCGCTGGACCTCGCAGCATCCGGTGACGCGACGCGTGCGCGGCGCATACCGCGCGCGCGCGCCGCCAGATGGCGGTTGCTCAATCCCCTCGAAGCCCAGTGGGCGTGGTTCTTTCCGGGTTCACTCAGAGAACGATCCTCGTGCAACCAACGGTAATAAAGTTATTGACATCAGTTTTCGAGGTTTCGCGCATTCACTTTCTATATCTGGGATCTTTGACGAAAATTATGTTTTGATGTTCAAATTTCCTAATGTCAGGGCTAAAACTTATTAAAACACTTTCCAAATCAGACTCACAGAAGACCGTCTCAGACCTTGCCTATCCCCTGCCTCAGACTTTCGATTGACCAACTCTCTTCCTATAGGCGAACTGTAGACCAGGAGTTCTTCCCATCCTCAACTCCCGACACGAAGCCACCGTGCGCTCGGGAGGCCGGAAGACGAATCGCCTTCGAATTCGGAAGTGAAATACGCCTGAACGCAGCTCGTTCATCCTGGGGTTCCTCGAACCGAAGGAGGAGGCACCTCGCGCCAGTGCCCCTCCTCCTCCAACTGGAAAGTCTTTATGACACGAGTGGAATACACCAATTATTTTTTTTCATTTTCACATTGAAATGTTTGAAAAAGTGAAATGTGTTAAAATACTTAACTTAACGTAATATTACCATACTGTAGAAAGAGGATTTCTTGGGTGTCAATGCAGAATAGAAGTGCTAATAAATCTTTACCGAAACTAAAACCGATATAGATACGAATGAAGAAATACGAGTAATTTAACCACAATTTTTCATTAATTCCCATGGATCTCTGATACTACTACTGAATTTAAAATTACATAGTTTCCATTCGAGAATAGAATGATATTGAAAGTTTCCTCTGTGCATTTGTAATTTTTGAAAACAAACAATAAAATTAATTAAAGCATTTTCAACAACATGAGCTTTTTTGTCAAATTATTATTTTTTAATGCTGTTGAAGAAGAACCAGTCTTCTATTTATTTTCAAAACAAAAAGTCTTTGTAACATTTGTGAGGGTATATGCCAATATAAAATATTATGTAATAAATCGAATTTACCAATGTATTAGAAATCCAAAAATAAACAACGCTGTACACGTTCTAGTGATAACTGTTGTAATGCCAAATGTGTGTCCTTTATTGAAAAATATACAGGAATTTTAGTCAATTAAACCCCGAATCAGTGAAGCCATATCGCACTTCTCCAAAAATAGCTGCTTCAAGGAAACAAGCCTCCCCCCCACGTCAAACTCAAGTTCTCTTCCTGCGATGTTGTTGCAAACACGACGACAAAAATACAACAAAGTCTATTCAAGGGGGCGCAGGGTTTGTTTACCGGCAACGTGCAACAGGCGTCGCGGAAACATGTCAACGTCAGGCGGCAACAAAAAGCGGCTGAAAATGGCGAAGGTCGGGCGAAGCGGGAGCTCTTGCCGGGGAAAGAGGGGACTGACACACTCGGCTGAGAAGTGGCAAGTGACGAAGCTCTCGCGTACACACACGGGGCGATTTGTGTGGGAGCGGAAAAACAATGCAGCACACGCTCGGCTGACGAGTAGATGGCAGGGAAAAGCGAGTCGAGTGGTTTTTAAAGATGTTCCCCACAGTTTATGATTGCGAGTCACGCAACATTTGTGGTTCGAGATTAAAATACGAACAGTGGAATTATTTAATTGTTGTGAAAATGCTGGTGTCTCACACAGGTGAGATTGTGCATTTGCAGAGATTACGCACGAGAGCTTACATGTGATGATGCATTAGCAGAGATGCTGCAAACTAGTTTAATAATTGCATAAGTGTACAACAAACATGCCTCCCAGATTGCCTTGAATTGTCGGAATATTATTTGGAGCTAATTTAAGTATGACACTCGTTTCCAACGGTAAACTAGATACAGTGATGAAATGGATTTAACCACTAGGCATCAAATGTTAGATAGCCTCAAATCTTCACAGATTTAGAAGCGTTCGTTTTGAAACTATTGTCCATTAATTTTTCAACTCATATCAAAACAAAAAGAAAAATTATTATATAAAATATTTAGAGAAGAAACAGAGAGCTTAAAATGTTAAAATTACGACTAACGATGTATTTTATAAAAATAATTTTTTATTATCAATAAAGCTAACGTAGTTTTTTTTTTAAAAAAAAACTGGGGATTCACAGTTTTCAGTACCTACATCGCAGTTCCAGAATCGGTAGGTAGTACTATACTGTCGATTCACTGATACAATTTACCAAAAACATTGACGTTTTCTTAAGCTTCGGAATCACCACCCTTCTCCTTTAGAAAAATAGTCCAAAATCCAGCCAACGTCGTGAGTGAAACCCTAGAACCTCCCGATCAGAGACACTGCAGTGATATCATGCCACGAGCCACCTACGGTCAAAAGTAGTTAAAACGATATGTAACATTTGGATGAGAAAAGACACACCTTGCTAAAAGGTTTATGACCTGAATTTGAATGCCAGTGAATTTTAAATGCGGAAAAATATTATTTCATTTCACTGCAGTGACATCCGTTGAAGCACTGAGCCACCAGAGCCTGTGCAGATTTGAAATTCGCCTTTCACACTGAGGAGGCCAGCATGCGTACACCTCTACAGCGCCAGCCGAAGGAACAGAGGAAATGGCGGTGGCGGTGGATGTGGAAGTGGCGGTGGCGGTGGAGGTGGGAGGGGAGGTGGCGGTGGAGGTGGGATTGGAGGTGGCGGTGGCAGTGGCGGTGGAGGTGGCGGTGGAGGTGGGAGTGGAGGTGGCTGTGGCTGTGGCAGTGGCAGTGGCGGTGGAGGTGGGGGTGGCGGTGGCGGTGGAGGTGGGAGTGGAGGTGGCTGTGGAGGTGGGAGTGGAGGTGGCTGTGGCTGTGGCTGTGGCAGTGGCAGTGGCGGTGGCGGTGGTGATGGCGGTGGCGGTGGCGGTGGCGGTGGCGGCGGCGGTGGCGGCGGCGGCGGCGGCGGCGGTGGCGGCGGCGGCGGCGGCGCCGAAGCGTGTTGGCGGAAGGCGGGGGGCGTGGCGAGGCGAGGCAAGGCGGCAGGCGCACCACCTGTTGCCTCGTGGCGCTGGTGGCGGCGGCGGCGGCGCGGGCGGGCAGGCGAGCGAGTGGGGGCGGGGACCACCTGTTGCCAGCCGTGTTCGACCCTCGCGCGCGACCCTGCCCTCCCACCCACCCGCCCGCTCCACTTGTCACCTGGAGGTCATACACGATCGCCATCAGCCGCCCACCCATCACCCGATCGCGGGCGCTCTCAGCTCGCCTTACCGCGCGCCCCTGGCCCGCTCGTACGTATACCAATTACATGCTAATGTTGGCAACGGAAACCTATCGGTTGCAGTCGTTATTGCTTAGTTCGGGGTCGGCAGGATGAATCATGGTGCAAATAAAGCACTACGATAACTCTCGGAGAATATAGCCAGCTTCTTTTGTAATGCGATACAGGTAGGCAGAACGGAACGTTTTTATACCAGAACACGATTAAAAGTATCACGTTTCATTCTCAAAAAAGGGACCTATTACGTCACCCTATTTTCGGAAGGAAAATAAAAGAAGAGTACAACTTCCAAACAATGGAGACTATTGTGTCTGTGGGAACAAATACTACTATCGATATCTTCCATTTCAATTTCTTTTTCGATTGTTTTCGCAATTATTATGCTAATATATTCTCATCAGTTCATCACAGTATAACAGAAATTAACTAATTCGCAATTAAATTGAATTGTGGCTTATTTTAATGCAGGTATAAAGTACACAAAACTGTCGCTAATAGCTCCAAGCTCCGCCTTACGAGTTGTATGCAATTTCTTGTGGACCTTAGAATGCATTCCTCAAGAGAAACCACAAACCATTTATACGGTTTGTAAATGAAGAACGTAATTGTATTCACTGCACAGAAAGACTACGCTACATTCTCCAAAACAAGTCAAAATTCATGAAAATGTTTTTATGCTGAGATAGAATAAAAATAGCATCTTTATTTATGAATTTCTTCAACCAATGAACGAGTTCATTTCCGAACGGCTTTTCAAAATAAAAAAAATGCTTTCTCCCAACAGCCTAAGCCTAGGAACGCAGCCACTTATTTTTTGGAGTCGTTTCATACGGAAGAAAATAAAATAATATAAAATAAAACTTCCGGGACTCTCGCGTTCCGAAATGCTTTCTTTCCCCGGTGAGATCGCTCTAGAGATGCCGTAGAAAGATCAGAGAGAAAATATATTAAAGAAAGAAGAGCATTCGGTATAGTTTTTTTGAACTTCGACAACACTCTTCTCATTGTGGTACATCTTCCATCGCATCCTCTACACAAGATACTAGGAAAAAGGTGTTGCTCTGTAACGTAGAGGTGGTTTCACTACTAATTAGGGGGAAAATAGTTCAAAGCAAGATAATAATTTCAAAACATATTTTCGACAATTGAAAATGTTGGATAGAATGAAACGGATCAACAGCTGTTCCAGTTTGAAGGAGTTGCATTGTATATTGTTTTTGCATTCGTTCAACTACAACACAACACGAATTAGTCCTCTCAGATCTGACTAGTTATGAAAGTACGAGTACAATCCCGCCGCCGCGACTGCACCCGTGGGACACGTCTTCCATTTTCAGATGCTACATTGGCAAGAACGCCTCGATGTTTAGAAACATTGATGATCAAAATTAAAATATCGTTGTTTTTTAAAATTGGAATAGTAAAATTGAAGTTCATACAGGTAGTGGGGTATTTAATTTGAAAGTGTTCTCGTTTATCATTTTTTAATCTAGATTTAACTGACAAAACAAAGATAAAAATTAATGGGACAATTAAGAAAACTTGGATTATCTAATTCGATATGGTTTCTTTATTGAGGAAATCTCGATTCTATTTATTTTTACCCTTGGTCACTCCGGTATGAAGAATATTCAAATTATGAATATCTGAATAGTACTTAAGAGTATTTTAATGGACTTTTTCTATTTACAAATATCGATCACTTAAAACACCGAGCATAAAACATATCTGTTGAGCAAACGGCTGCAAAAAATCTAACACCCTATTCGGGAACTTCCTTTTACAGACGCTACTCACACACAAAATAAGAAAATTCAACACTGTTCATTTTGACACTACCAAATTTAGCACTGTTCACTTTGAATTCACTACTCGAAACTAACTAGCTAGCACTTCTGCCTATTACTTTCCGCATTGGTATTTCCGGTTATCAAGTTCGGGAGAAATTGAATAATCTAGTAGACGTTCATTGTGTTGGATTTACACATGGTCCGCATCTTCTGACGATCCTTTGTCGAGGTAGACCATTGGCTGCCAAACAGGCTTTTCAGTTCTTCTGATCACCTCTCCTGCCTGCCGTCGTTTCTCTTTCCAAGCCTTGTCCCAAACGGTGATTCGGTGAGTTCAGTGGGTATGGGGAAATCGCATGAAGCCGCATGGATGCTAAATACATCAACGATTCCATAAATATTTTCAAGAACAACACAAATAAAATAAAAAAAATAAAATATTAAAGAAATAATTTTAAAAAATCGATGTTTTGAAAACATCGATATAGCTTGTCACATCGATATTGTATCCTCGATGAGGACGAGACTCCTCCGCGCACTGGGCGTCGCAGCCTCCGGCTGTGCGGTGACGCCGCGTGGAAGGGCAGAGGAACTAGAAAGGGCAGAGGAGCGGGCGTAATCCCAGAGTTCCGCCCGCGAGATCGTCAACGCCCTTCCCCTCCCCTCCCGGCCCCGCCCCCTCCCCGTTCGCCCGCAAGTGGGGCACGGCTCCCCGCCATGCGCTCCGCGCCGCGCCACCGGAAGCGGAAGTGGAGGGATCGCCCGGCGCGGCGGCACGCAAAAACGAAATCACCCGGCCGGCGGCGGGGGCGGGATCAATATGCTCCTTTGTCAGACGCCCCGTCCACGTGGTATGTGAGAGGGGGCGGAAAAACGTATGCTGTACATGTTGTACAACTGATACGAGTATGCGCTTTGGAAGACATTAGGGCGTATTTGTGAAAATAAATCATACAAAGCTAGTGAGGTAAAAGATGATCCGTTTTCATGCCGGGATCTGTTGCTCTCCGCTGATTTTAATGTTATATCTATTTCAAAACGAATTTCGTGGTTCTCGTCGCGTATTCATTTGGGAAGGTATTATTTATGAATTAGACAATGAGATACAAAACTGTATTCATATTAGTTCCTTGGCGATCAACACAATTGACCCTTTTCACACTCTCATACTCACACATTTTGTTTTTAATTTATTTCAGCATCTCTTTTATCTCCACATTAGGAGGCAAATGAGAAAACGTGTCTCTATTGCACATGAGTCGAAATTCTCTTGCAATTCTTGCAATTCATCAAGAAACTAAATATATTTCAAATTGATTATCTCAAAGAAGATAAATGGGCTGATGAAATAAATTATTCTAAGTGCATTTCTCAACAGCCTGTTTTAATTCTGATTTCTTCATTTCTTCAAGTGTGACCCCAATTTAAAAAATCATAATGACATAATTATATTATATTTTATTTCTTTATTTATCACGGAAAAAATTAATATGAATGAATAGTATAAAAATATGGCGCTTTTGAAATAACACATATGAAGAAAAACACGTACAGTATTCCAAAAATACTGTATTTTAAATTCCTACTTCAAGATGAATGGAGGCCACATTATAACGACATCAAATCGTCCGACAACCTCAAGCAAGTCACGTCTTGCTTTAACTGCATGATATGAGGAAGATCCAATCTCGAGAATTTCAATTAAGCGAATGACATTCGTTGCACAGCCCTTCTCTACGCCCAGCCATCTCCCCGCCGCCCCCGCAGCAGTCGAGTAACACACGAACCACCACCGCTTCCGGCAGTTGAAAGCCGCTGATCAAATTCCCACCCCCGCCTCAAAGATTGAGGACGCGCGGAAGACTTAAGACGAGCACGAAAATAAAAGGCGATGACGACCGGGCGATTAAGGCGATACCCAGGAAGTTATTGCATGGCCTAAATATAGCATCAATAGCTGTTCAACAGGTTAATGTAGGGTCGAATCTCCAATTTACTGCAATGAAGGGCTGCCGAATCATTTTAAACGGCGATCGTGAGGTAGACATGAAAGAAGCAGCTTCGAGGTCGTTCATTACTTGACATGGTATTTTCTTGGCACACACAGCGTTTTTAGTCTCAACAGATGAGTTCTGATAATCAGTGTAAAACAAATTTTGAATTATGTTTTAACATAACAAAATATTTACAGATTCACTAACATATGTTTGACTTTCATTTGAATTCATACATGTGTTACCAGAAACTTTCCAGAACTGCATCGTGACATTTGTCTGAAGAATAGATACCAGTAAAATGAGTAATTTATTTGATAATGTGAATTATAGCTAATGTTGAAAGTATTATTTAAGTTAAAAAAAGGTTAATAAATCTCTGATGTGATTTTAACCACGTACTTCTTTAAGCAATTATTATATTTTTCTCAAATTCCGGCAATACGACGCGAATTAAATTATTCCTTACTTACTTTAATTTTTAGATGGATTTCTTTAATCTCCGTTGCTTAGTTTGCAAGAAATACTTTCCTTTTTCTTTGACATTTTTCTCGAAACGAACAGTGCGTATCTTCATTGAGTGTCATGAAGTAAATATTGAGATTTTACCATGATCAGTTGATATTCGGAAATCCAATCTTCTCAATTACAACTCACTCGCAGAACTTCGACCCACGCCTCTGCAATACAGACTTCCCTACTTTTCGTTTCCAATTTCGAATTGGAAAATAGTGTCAACAGAGCGGGCGTTCGTGTTTTGATCACGCCATCTTCAGTTACAGAGATCAAAGCCGTTCTTTTCCTAGGAGCTCTTGTTGTCTCTGATTCAAAGGAAAGAACTCGGGCAATGGGTGGGGGCGGAGGCGAGGGTGGGGGAAGAGGAGAGCGAGAAGAGCAGAGAAACCAAAGAGGATAACTAAAGAAAGCTACAGAGGACGGTCAAGGCAAAAAGAGCAAGAGCTCGCCCGTGGGAGGACGCAAAATGGGCAGATGTAAAGAGAGTAGTACGAAAAGACTTTGGAGATAAGAAAATATAACGAACAGGATAATTCAAGATAGGAAGCATATATTGAGGAAAGATAGAAATTGGTTACTTTCTAAACATGGCATCTTCTAATAATGACAGATTAAAGGTATTTTTATGCATTCGCATGTGAATTTTCAGTGAGACATTTCCACGCTCTATGTTTAAAAATGTTCATTATACATAAGTACTAACGTAATAATCGATAAATTATAAAATTGTAACTTATATGTATATCAACGTCCCAACACATTTCGTTAAAACGAGTATCCTGAACACTCATGTACGAGAAAGAAATATCCCCCTCTCTACAGGATGATAGAGGACACAGTTATAATTTGTTGATAAGCATGGAGCAGGGACGAGGAGAACTCAGAAGCTAAAGAAACGTATGATCCGAGAAGCTAAAGAAACGTATGATCCGAGAAGGCGCGAAACAGGATTGGCAGAGGTTTTGAGTACGGGGTATTGGACGATTCTAACAAGGTTAAAGACAGATGAGAAATAAGATGTGGTATAGGATACAACGCAAAACCGATCATGATAGAGTAGGTGTGGCGAGTTGGAAATATAATAGGAAAGGGTATGAATAAACAGAACTGGATGAGAAAGAATAAGCCGAGGAATCTGGCACGGGACAAATCAGAATACATTGGGCGAGACAAGCCGGAGCTGGAAGATGGTAGAACGGTTCGAGAGTAGGCAGAAACAGAGCCGGATGGGGGCGGGCGCACTGGGAAGCCGATCAGAGGCGGTCAGGGCCGTTGGGCGTGGCGAGCTGGAAGGAGAGGGTGGGGCGTGGCGGGATGGAGCAGGAAGCAGCTGTGCACGGTAGGCCGCGCGGGGTGGCTGGGCATCGCGAACCGGAAGTGGGTCCTAGCAAGGAATAAAGAGAAGCGGTTGAACGAAGTAAGCCTCGTAAACGGAGGAACTAATAAGGACGAAGGTTGGGGCAAGCAAGAGTCATCGAGGAGGCGGGCAGGACTGGGAGCTCAGAGGGCAAACGCTGGGTGAAGGTGACGGGAGAAGCAGGTAAAATGGGTGATCGTGGCGGGTGTGGTGGGGCGGGCGAGGAAATGGATGGAGCAGGGAATGGGACGTGGGACGATGGAGGGGCCGGAGGATCGGGCACGTGACGCGGAATGAGCAAAGCGATGCAGGGTGGAGTGAGGCGGGACTGGTCTGGGGGCAGCGAAGCTGGGACGGGGAGAGGCGGGGAAGGGTGGGGGAGAGTCCGGGAGAGGCAGGAGGAAGAGGCGGGGGAGGGAATTTCGGGCCGTGAGCGCGTGGAGTGGATGTTTGGAGCCTGCCCCAAGCCCCGCGCCCGATCCGAGGCCTGTCGCTCCGGCGCGGTGCGGCGTGGCGTGGCGCGGCGGCCGAAATAGCCGCGTGTAGACAAGGCGCTCCTTGGAGCGGCGGAATGGGGGCGGCGGCTGCGCACGACGACACCGGCGCCGCCGATCGTTCAAACCGTTCGCCAGGCGAAGCACGCCCACCAGGAAATGAGCCTTCCTCAAATTACCCAATTGTTAAGTCAAAAAGCCTTTATTTTGCCAATAACATATAACATGCAACGTTACATTTAACACCAGTTGACCCTGCAATGCTTCGCTGTTGCAATGTATTTCTCTTCACATGTTACTGGTAACGTGATTGTTAATCACTTTTTATGTACGCTACGCTCTGCAAACATTTCAATTAACGAAAGACTTTCTCGCGAGTGTAGTACCGTCTCTCTCTCTCTCTCTCTCTCTCTCTCTCTCTCTCTCTCTCTCTCTCTCTCTGACTCGGGTTGTTTCTCTCTCTCTCTCTCTCTCTCTCTCTGCGTCTCTATCTTCCTCTGTATCTCTTTCTATATGTCTCTCCCGGGGCAGAGTACGCAATGAAGAAGTCTTAATAATCGTACTTCAGTGTGCGGCGGGTTTGCCTAGAGAATGCGGTGGCTTAATGCGCCCTGATCAGGGCCCTTGAGTATACTTAAAATCATAATCAACGCGCGTCTATATGCGCAGGCATATGCACATTCCCATCGTATATATGCTTATATTCTTCCCGGAAGTGCGCGCAATACGTTGACAAAATTTTATCGCAATCGGATGAACGGTATGGCAGCGCATTAAGCACGAACAAACAAAAAACATTGTTTTTTATGTATTAGATTGTGGGCAAAATAATTAGGGATACCCCAGAAAAAAACTGTGTGGGATCTCAATTACCTTTTAACTCAAAAATTCGACAATCTTAATTTGAAAATTCAAGGTACTCGAATTAACAAACAAGAATAACAAAACAAAGTTTTCAAACACAATACTTCTATTTATTTGCAATATATCAAAACATTCTTATCCAAACATATACCAAAATACTAATGAACTTTATATCAGAAAAAAATGTAACATTCCTGCTAAGGGTTTATCAAATGACCTTTTGTAAATTATACAAACATCTTCAAAGACAAAAATCAAACATGACATTTCACCTTATCACAAGAAAATTGTTAATCTTGTCTTGCAAAAACTAATGTATTCTGCCTTAGTAAATGAAAACGTTAAAATGAACACGAGACATAATAGAAAAGAAAAAAACATTTTTACAAAAAAAACTGCAAAGTTCTGCAATAACTTTACAAAATGTCGAACCTTTTTTTTAAATTCTTAGCGCAGTTGTTTTTCATACAGTTGAGTAACTAAATCCATTACATCTATATGTTCTGGTGAAGTGCAAATCTTGCTAATTCCTGACCGATGGTTTTACGCCGATTTTGAAATTTAATTCAAGTTTTTTTATCACAAATTACAAGCGGAATGATTTTTTAGCCACGTACTTCATTCATCGCGATGTACGTATATCTATTTTAGAAATAACAGTTTTTTTTAATAAATAGCCTGCCATTCAAACACCCAATTCGTAATGTATGATTGATTGCGTATCAGGTAAAGGAGTACTTCGTCGTACCTGTACATAAAACTGAAAATGCACTCACGACCTTTGAAAAATGACCAGTGCCGGGGTCGGCTGAGAGCGTTCTGCTTTTGTCCGACGGAAGGAAAAACATCAGAGAGGAAGGATTAAACTCACTAAGCGCACGATTCACGCAGGACACACGGAACAAAGGAATTTTCATTAATAAAGTACAGAGCTGCATTTGCTAGTGGAATTGGTGAATAAAATATAATACTAATGATGTGTCGGATTTTCCTTCCAGCACTCTTCCGCTGCTCGGTTCCACTAAGCTCCATGATCCCTAAAAGAAAGCCCTTTCAACTTCGTATTACGTTCGAGTCACGGTCTGGGCATAAAACGCCACTGCTCTGAAAAGTAGATTTTAGTTCTGTAATTTAAATTTCATTGCGAGGAACGTATTTTTCACGAGGAATAAGCGGGAGATAAATTATTCTACACGCATGAATTTACAGGAAAGCCAGTGGAAAAAGGGTGGTGTGAGAAGAAACAAATACGAAGATCGTTTTCCATTCATACTGGAAGGATCAAATTAATTGGGGCTCTCTTAAAAGAAAATTACAAATCAATATGTTCTCTTGTATTTAAGTAAATTTGTATCTAAAGAGAATTTCTAAAGCGAATTACAAGCTTCCATAGCTAAAAAAAGCTTTTGTCAAAGAAATGTCAAGTGATATGCAAAGAAAATAGGGATATTTAGAACTCTGGAGTGAAAAGGATTCAGACAGCACAGCACAATGCAAAATAACACGCAAGAATATTCCAGAAAATATGTATTGCAAGGGCGCCTAAGCCGACAGGCAAACATTGTGGAAGTGAATTCATATTCTTTAATAGTGCAGTGTTACCTGAAATATGAGGCAGTTAAGCGCCACGTTTCCGTTTCTTCTTTTTTTTTAGAATTGAAAGATTCCAACATATGTGAGTGCATTGTGTAGTGAAGTCAGTAATCGCTAAGAAGTATTATCTCTTGTTCTACATCCAATGTACGGTTCTTCGTAATATTTCGACAATTTATAAGTATATTAAAAATAGATTTCATTGAATTTTATTTTTCTTAGGCTACATAAATAAGATCGTTGAAAGCATATGTATAAAGTCTGCGCGTAGCATTGGAATTGCGAGTGTTACATGTTCCCCAGCTGTTGCAGTAGAGTGTCCCTACTGCCCCACTCTCGCCGTGCAGCAGCGCCCGGAAGGAAACGCGGCGTCTGCCAGCAGCTGCGCCCGAGCCAAGCGGAGCACGGGGCTGCTGGCCGACGCGCCGCGTCACGGAAGAGGTTGAGAATAAGAGAGCGATCCAGGATGAGTTCCAGGACAAGGGCGAGATTGAGGACGAGGATGAAATAGAGGACGAGAATGAGACAAGACGAGGATGAAATGGACGAGCGTGAAAGAAGTGCAAGGGTGCAATGGAGGACGAGGGTGAGATGGAATTAAATGGGTGTTAAAGAGGACTCTGATGAGATGGAATTCAAGAATGAAATGGTAGACGAGGATGAGAGGAAGGGCAAGGATAATACAGAGAACGAGAATGAGATAGAGGACGATTATGAATGCTTGAGGGTGAATGGAGGACGCTTTAGTCTATCCGTTTCCGTCGGGTAGGATGCGTTCATTCACAGGCACAAACACATTAATTACCATCTGTTTTCGACATCATTTGTATCAGATCTTACAATATCCATATACTGATGATTTTGGGACAAAATCAAAATCACTCATGAAAGCAATCCCCCACATTTAATTGTACATGCTGAACTCACTGTTAAATACCAGCGAGCTCCCCAACACATATGACTGGAGGAATTAAACTTTCGCGGAATGATGTGTTTCTTGGCAATGCTTATCTATTTTAGGAACCTTATAAAAAGAAATTGCTGACCAGAAACTACTATAGAAGACCATGGTCGATTAATGACATAGCGATGGAGGAGGCGAAGTCAATCGCGGAAGCGTACTAATGACGATGACGAGAGATGCAGGAAACATCGAACTGGCGGAGGAGAAGGCAATAGCGAAGGTAAATATTGAAGACAGCAACAGTGGAGACTGTGAGCAGACGAAGGAGAAGGCAACGGCAGAGGCGAAGTAATGACGGCGTCGGTGAAGTGAGTGAGCAAGCGTAGAAGAAAGAATCAGCGAATGCGGAGAAATAACGATGCTTTCTTCACTAGGAGCAATGACGATGGCGACGGCGGGATGGGCGGAGGGCAGGGCCAATACGCAGGCGGAGAAACAAGGAGCAAGCGGAGTAATGACGATGACGACGGCGGAGCCATCCAGCTGGCCGGAGGGGAGGGCAAATGCAGGAGGCGAAGGGCGAGCCGCGTGGCGTGGCGGGGCGTGGCGGGGCGTAGAGGTGCGGGGGGTGGAGGGGGAGTGGCGGGGCGCGTCGGCGTGTGCGCTGGGGCGTCTGACGGCAGCGCTATTTCCGCGCGCCGCGGCGGCCGCGGGCCTCGGCGCCCGCTGCGCCCCGAAATAGCGCGCGCGGCTGCCGCTTCGGCCGCCTCCGCCTCCGCCTCCGCCTCCGCCTGCGCCTCCGTCGCCTAGCCGCAGTGGGCCCTCGGCGCTGGCACGCCCGGCGCTGCCCGCCGTCAAACCGGCTCCCACCGGTGGCGGGTCCCGGAAATATTTCATGGCAAGTGAGAGCGTAGGCTTCCGTGGCCGGAGTCAGTATTCAATACGCCCTGAGGAAGGTCGCAGAAGGTGGCGACCGAAACGTCGGCACCTTCGCCAAGGACGCGGCGTCACCCGAACAGCCTAGTAAATACTAATACATTCCGAGGCAATTTCGGTTCAGCCCCTGGAAGGCACGCTCGCGGTGGAGAAGATTTTACCGATTGACCGATTCACTGAATAGTGATTCCGAGCGCTTCAACTAACGTCAATATTCCCGTAAGTGTAGTGCATGTTCCTCTCGGGAGGTGGCAGTGATCTTCCACCTCTAGAGGTAGATCCACGCTGATCTACAGTCGGTTAGCGGTGTTTTCTACTACCAGGTATCTCCCACAGAGTGGGGCACCGCCAGCCGTGACAAGCTCTCAGTTCCAGACTCCGACCGATCTCCCGACATGTGTGGTAGTGTAGCGCATGTTAGTGTAGGTATGTGTACGAATAGGTAAGGGGTGAGGATGGGACAGGGAAGACGAAACAAGGATTGGGCGCTGTTTGTTAGGATACTGCTCCGGCATTCGCCTGGTGATAATTCAAGGAGGGAAACTACGGATCATTTTAGCTGGCAGCTAGAATTCTCCTTGACCTGCCGGTAGAATTCTCTTTGACCTACCGATATGCTCGATTCGTTCAAATACGCTAGTAAATAGGAATGGGCACATTGAACTCGAACGGCCTCTTCCCCCGGCTGTCGGACGAAGTTCTGCTTTGATTCATTTTGTGGGTTCCTTTCGCCCGAAATCAGCTGCAGAGTCACGGCCATCTGTAATACCAAGACTGCATGCAATACTTGTAAATGGTCCTGAACGTGAATCTCGCAAATGCATGAAACAACGACTTGCGGAATTTAGCGAAAATTCGGCCAACGTAGGGTACAACATTCTGATGCTTCTTTGGATGCATATTAACTGCTTATTAAAATGGTTAACTATAGACGTTCTACTGAGCGGCACTAATGCGTGATTCGAACTTACGTATATTAATTAACATTTAGAAGATAATTTGGGGAAACGTTATTCTTTTTTTTTATAGTCTTTTTCACGACACCGACACATCACTGATCAATTTTCCAAAATTTATTCACAATGCCGCATCTTGTTTTGCTGTTTTCACCGCATCTTGTCAGATAATAAAATAGAATTGCAATTCATTGAATATTTGAGAAGCTTGCTGTCAAAGACAGCTCATCCCATCCCGAAGTATTCAATTTGAAATTCATGATTTTGTTACTTTTACACATTTTAATGTCTCTCTAAATAAAGCAATATAAAACAGTAAAGAATATAACTTAGTATAAAATTCAAATGCAAAGTAATTTACTGCAATATTATATCTATTCATGTTTAGATATATTTGATACATACGGATTATAAACTATTTCAAAAAAGATGTGTGTAGTGCGGGTATAATATTTTCTTAGCATTCACGACAGAAGAACGGAATGAAAAACATTGGCTTTGAAGTATTTTTTCATCGCATTCTTTTGAGTTCGCAGAAGGTTCAGGATGGTTGTCAAGGGCGGATTGGAAACCTTGCGTCGTGTGCCAAGAGGAAAATACAGGGAACAATTGATACGTTAACGGCCAAAGATTTGGCTCATCTTCAGTATTCGACCGAACGTATTGTGAACAAAATAAAACAGCGAAAAACAAAAGAGAACTTCACAGCTTCTCCAGCGTGAAATTTGTTACTAAAACTCAGACTCATGCAAATATCAGAGAATTTTATATAGTTTTCGCATTTAAATACACTGGGATTCAAAATGATGCAACTAAATAAGCCATCAATCTCATGAAATGTGCCTTTTAGAAAAATTAAGGTTTTTCTCATCCAAAAGTCACATACCGCCTTAACTACCTTTGTCGTTGAATAGACAATTAAATAAATATATTTCCACTCTTGCATCAGTCGAAGAAAATATGTTGCCTTGATTGATTTATTATAAGAAATCTTACAATTTTTTTTTTCAAACGCGTCAACCGCAACGGTCATTAGTCCCGTAAATGTAGTACACGTTTTTATTTTTTATTGCGGGAAGTGGCGGTGATCTTCCCTCGCAGGTTGGCAGATCGGACGACAAAATACGCAACGATGCAACGGCTTTCTATAAAACGGCTTGCGGGGTTTCCTCAACCACCTATCTTCTCACCTGCGCGGTGGGGCAGCGCCTCAGCCGGGACACGTTCTAGGCTCTCGACATGTGTGGTAGTGTAGTGAAGGTATGTATGCATGTAAGGGTGTATAAGCGATGATAATAGGGCAAGAAAGAGGAGGGAAAGAGGACGGCGCACTGTCCTTACTCTGTTAAGGTACTGCTCCGGCAATCTCCTGGCATTGATCGGAGAAACCATGGAAAACTCCCGATCAGAGCAGCCTGTCGCTAAATTCTCCTCCAGACAACGGCTGAATTCGACCTAAATATTTAATTAGTGTCGAAACTCATGCCACCGACGGGAGCCGAGCCTTATTACCTCCCAGTGAGAAGCACATCAATTAACGCCATGAGCCACCTACGCCGGTATCGCCCCTTTAAACTCCAAGTGTGCTCTCGAAAGCGAGAGCGAATAAGGCGCTTCGCAATTCGCAGAAGCGACTGATCAACTCCCGGGATCTTGGCCCGCAGGTGCGGCAGCGGCCGCCGCCGCCGGAAGCGATGCAGACGCGCGTTCCCGCGCTCCAGCGTCCCCACGCGGCTGCGCTGCTTCCCCACCTTCCCGCGGGCCGCGCCACTACCGCAGCGGGGCGCGGAAAAGAAAAATTTCCCTGCGCGCCAAAAATAGGGTTCGTATACGTCCCGTAAATTACGAAATCGTCTCGTTTTTTTCTGAGTTCTGTCACGGCGTCCCGAAAAACTCAGTCGGGACGCCGCATTGTCATGAATTTTGTTGCGTTCCATTTTTTTGCTATTGGTTGCCTAGGTAATATGAGAGTTTTAAACTGATGATCGCGCGGAAACACAAATTGGGGACTTTCTAAGAGCCCTCCTGTAACTCGCACATCTCGTTGTTTAGGGAGCTTTTACACATATTTTCATCCCTACGTCTCCTGACAAAATTCTGAAATATATTGTTTTATTGACTTATTTACCGAAACAGAGTCTCAACAAGAAACATTACTTCGTTCTTTTTTTCTAACATAGACTGAAATAATTCATCTTTGAATTGTTTCGCTCGTCGAATTGTTCAACGTAATTGACTCTATCAGATAATAATTCAGTTACCTCAGACAGGAAATATTCAAATACATATTTTGAAATAAAATATGTGTGTTCGTGTTTCTAAATTATTTTAGGATAAATAATTTGAGATGGTATTAAAGAAGCATTAATCTCTTTTCATTTACTTTTTGTAATCTGCAAATAACACGTTCTTCAATAAACTAGAATTTTCGAAATTTCCTCTCTACAAACATTTCACGATTGGTAAGACTTCTGCATTTCAGTGTCACGAGCTTTTTAAGACAGCGACAAGTCTGTAACTTGTAAGAAAAAGTAAATGGAAATCCATTAGAAAGAGCTGAAATATACCATGATGTCACATTAAATTTTACCATGATGTCAAATGGGCGAGGTAAGTTAGATAACCGTAGTTTGAGGAAATAATCTCAAAATACCGTTCAATCGTCCCAGACGTTAATAACACAAAATAATGAATTAATATTTCCACCAAGAGTGATAACTACAAAGAAATTCAAATTCACAAAGATTTTAAAGTGAATAGTAATTTAATTTTTGGTTTCGTGTTGCAATACATAAAATGTAATTAAGGGAAAACATTTACCTAAGCATTCAAAACTGTAAATGATTCTTAACGTCATTACAACACTAGATTAAATAAGTTTACCACAATGCTTACGTATTTGCTGAAGGGATTTCACTGTCTTAGAAGTTAACAGAAAAGCTAGAGAACTCAATAAGATGAACGGTGAATATTACTCTTGCAGACAAATACTATTAAATCCCATGAAAACGTATTACTTTGCAATTAATTTGAGTTATTTTTAGTTATAAACATTTCTTCCTTAACAAGAAGCCACTGGGTTCGGAAGCGACCTAAATACTCGTCCTTTTCTACAACCCTTTTCCAAATACCATCCTCCACCCCTAGCAAGAGATTCGATTAAAAGCAAATGGCAGGATGCTCATCCTGTCAGAGGGCCGTACGGCGATGCCGTGTGACACACAGCTGCTCTCGTTTCCGTCCCAGCAAACTGTGGCGCAAACTGTGTGTCTTTCACGCGTCCACATCCATTCTCTTCGCCTCGCCCCGCCCCCCCCCCCCTCATCCCGCCTCGCCCCGTCGCTGCCGCCGCCGCGGCGCCGCCAACACTCCAGGCGCCACCGGAGGGGGAAAAAAGGAAAGAAAAGAAAAGCCTCCACACAGGCTGGGTATGACAACGCCCTTCACAAATACCCACCCTCCAGGCGCTGTTTCCTACCCTTCGTCGTTTTCTACCTACCTTCCAGACGTGTTCTATCAGAAGGAGTCACGTTTTCCTGAGGTATTTTATCCCCGAAAATTTAGGAAACCATAGACAAATTGAAGACAATACTCTATCAGGAAAATTGAAACTCGCATGTTCCTGTAAATATTTTAACATTTCCGTGTTTAGTGATCAGAATAGAAAAGTAGGTATTTGAAGTTCATTTAAACAGGAAGGTTGCAGGCTGCTTGCAACGCAATGCTACCGGCTGCTGAGAGGAAGATCGTCTGATGTGACAGGGCAACTAACACTATTACTTGCGTCGCGAAAGACGAGAAGAAGGGGGCATGAAACGATACTTCACAAATACCAACTCCATAGACCCTTTTTCTACGTATCCCAAACGTTGTTTTCACTTCACAGTAAATAAATCGTGTCCTTTATATGTAAAACTTAAAATATCAGAATCTTGTCACAATTTTTCTGATTTTATGAGGCCTTAGAAACAGAGTACCCAATTCATTTATAATGTATATCTCTGTGAAATATATAAGAAATATTTTTTATCTAGATATTATTTAGTTTGATTTTGTTGTTTACATTCTACGAATCAACTTTTAGCTTAGATGCAATCTTGGATATAGAAATAGAGACAAACAGATTATATGTCCATCGCCCATCTTAATGCGAGTAGCAGTGATTAGGGACGACGTACGTACGTGAATAACTTTCTCTACTTTATACCAAGAAGGACGTCAACCCGTAGAAACATTTCTTAAATTATATAATGCCCTATTTATTCTAATAATCTTTTCTGAACTATTACTACAAATAAACGTGTTAGATTATTTACAGGCAAACTACTATGAAAGCAATAAACAATTCCAATATTTTATGTGAACATACAAATAAAACATGATTAAAAATTATTTAATAACAATACATATTTTCATTTTACTGAATTCAATAATTTAAAACTGAATTATTTAAAAGTTATATAAAAATGTGCGATATTTGGATATAGCGGAAAAAATACTCTTTTTTTAGTGATGTCTCATCTGCTAAGTAGAAGACCCGGTCCCCGCACCCCAAACGGAAAATATTTACGTCCGTTCTCTGCAATCAGTGCCGAAGTCTTATTTTCTAGGCGCACGCTGCTGCCTCCCGAGAATAACGGCACATCTAAGCCGCAGATAAAAAGAGAGGCTGAAGCCAACAACGCGGACAACAATATGAAAGAGCAGCGAGGTCTACAAAAAAGCAAAGGTTAGGGAAGAAAATTCAATCACCAGAGCACCCTGGGGACTCCAACTCCTTTGGTCAGACGGCGAGACAGGCCGGTGACGTGACCAAACGAACAGGGGGTGACGGGACCGGCGGGCAAAAGAATGTCGTGGGAGGCGATGTGGAAAGGAACAGTCATGTAAGGATCAAGAAACGTAACATTGATTAGTGTTTCTAAGCACGTCAACTTCCAAGGTCATCTTTTACAGAACTGACATCATGATATTCTTTTGCGATGAAAACACTGAGAAAGAAAAACATCGATCACAAAACATCGATGTTAAAACAACATCCGCATCGATGTTTAAAAGATCGACATTCCTACAAAAACATCGCTGTGTTGAAAACATCAATATCGATCTGTGAGCTCCCGACTGATCTCCGGGCACATGAAGTAATGTAGAGTATGTAAGTGTAAGTGGCAGTAAGTGGACTTCTCCGCCAGACGGCGTCTGAATTCGCCTAGTTATGTAGTGCTATGAGAGGTGGAATAACTTGTAAAGACGACGCAGACGTAAAGATGAAGCAGAAAAGATGAGGAAATAGCGAGGGCTAAGAGGAACTATAGGTGTTTTGCCTGAGGCCCAAATAACCAAAATAATCTAAAGATCGGATCTAAAGAAGATAGCTGAAACGAAAAGTAAGAGTTTACAAATGTTTTTGTAAGAAAATATACTTTAAGAAAACGACGTAAATAAGGTATATACTACTTTAGATTTCTACACAAATATTATTCTACAGATTAAGCCACAATTACAGTCCTTTTACAACAAGGTTGAACCAAACTAATGTTATTTATGTAGTTTTAATATTATTTAACAATCTTAATAACTTTGACATTTTATTTAATTTATTATTAAACATTATGCTTTCCATACAATAATATAAACCATAATTTTGCATTTTATTTATAGTTTTTTTTTGCTCCGCCTGTTTCCGTACGGCAACGCACCATCTCTCCGTGCACTTGTCGCAGCTGTCATTGGCGACCACGATAACGAGGGTGGCGCCACCGAGCCGGCGGCGGAGGCACTCCGACGCTGTCAAGGCTTCTAGCAGAGCGTAGGCGGGGGAGAAGGGTTGTCTGAGGGGTGGACGCGCAGTCAGGGGTGGAGGTGGGGGGCAAAGCAACCCCACTTGTTGCGTCGGTCGCTGCCCCCGGGCACTCAGCCACGTGCTGCGCGCCTCCGCCCTCCCCCGCCCGCGGCACCGCCCTCCTGCCCCGCCGCTGGAAACCCTGCCCCTGGACCCGCGTCCCGGCGCCTTCGCCACGCCCCTTCCCCGCGTCCTGATGATGGAACTCTTGATCACCAGCGCGCGCCCTCACACCAGTATCGGGAGAGGTGGCTCAGGCCATCAACTGATGTCACTGCAGTGCCTCTGAACGGGAGTCGTAGGACGTTGGCAGGATTTTCGACACTACCTTGTCAGCTAGGTCGGATTCATTCGCTGTCTGAAGGAGAATTCTAGTTACCGGCTGCTCTGAATGGTAGTTTTTCGTGGTTTCTCTGAAAGCCGGTGTAGTACCCTAACAAGCGGGCCACGGACCGCGCGCAATCATTCCCTCCTCTTCCTTATGCTATCCTCACCGCTTACTTAAACATATTTTCACTTACAGGCACTACACAACCACACATGCCACGAGACCGGTCGGGAACTTTAAGTATGTTCCGGCAGGAACGGTTCCCCGCTGGTAGGAGACACCTGGTTGGGGGAATCCCCGCTAGCCGGCGGTTGAAAGGCGCCGAAGGCCGCCATCCAGCGGGGGAAAATCACCGCCAGCTCCCGCGACAAATAATGCCCTACATTTACGGAACCAATGACTTAAGCAGTTAACGCGATTGGAATCACTAATTAATAAAATAATCCAAACCCACTCGCATATGCTAACCCACACCAACAGTGTGTGGTTCTGTTCCAACAGTGCACTTCGCCCGGCAACTAGAACTACACGTCGATTGGGATGGCTCAATGTCAACGTCTGTTGAGGCCGCAGCGTCGCTAGCCAGGAGGTCCTAGGGTTCGAGGGCCAACAATGGCGGATTTTTGATTCTGGCTACACACGTCGAATTCATTCACAATCTAATGAATTTTAGCGGTCGCATGTTCTGATCGGTAATTTTACTTATTTTGTTCTCTCCTCTCCCCCCATATGCACACACATACTATACAACCTCACATGTCAGAAGACGGGTCGGAAGATTACAGCATGTCCCCGCTGGAGGGAGATACCCGGAAAGGAAACTCCTCCTCACTTTCCAGCAGGGGTGAGCTCCGCCATCTCACAGATTATAACATGCACTCCACTCACAGGTCTAACGAACCTAATATTTGAAGCGTTCGGAAACACTAAGATCTCACTCATGAACTCCGAAATTTAGATCGGCCCCTACGCTCTGCCCCCGAATAACTCCTCCGTCTCTCCCTCCATCCCTCCTCCTCCACGCTCTCTGCCGTGTTCCAACCCTCCACATGGGTCTCGAGATAGCTTCCCCCCCCCCCGGCCCACAGCTAGGTCCACCGCCGTGCCCCGCGCCCGCGCCCCGCTGCTAAACCCCCTCCCGCCCCCCGCGTATCCCTCCCGCCCCCGCGTGTTCCTCTTCTTGATGGACGGCCTGGCGACGGGGGAGCAGTGCACACGCGCTTGCACTCAGCTCCATTTATTTCGCTGCCGATCCACTCTATTTTCTATCGGATCGTTCCTTTTTTTAATGGCTACGTCGCACGGCAACTACAATTTCAAAATATATTCATTGCAAAACCTCTGAGAATTTCTTGGTTTAAAAAAACGCAATTGCGGACTAATGGTTAAAAATCAGGAATGTTTAAGACGTCATACTTCTAAGAAGTGTTTTTATAATTTTTATTTTTAAACGTCATTAAGCGATGGAAAACAGATAATAATGTTAAATATTTGTGCTAAATTAAGAACTTGTTGTGATACAAAATAAAGTGAGCAACCAACAGAACCATTCACTTCACCTTATTTACATAATTCAAAATGTGCTGAGTGTTCACGTACATATAGAAGTTGGTGTATTATTAAAATAAACATCATTTCTAATAACCAATAATTCTAAAACTTAAAATTTCAGACTCAAATCCAAGGAGTGAGAACAGTTTCAACTAGTTATCCCGGACCGCAGAAAACGAGTCTGGATGTCGTGATAGATCCCATGGGAGACATATCCGCCTCCTTTGGGGCCTCGTTTAACTCGAGAGATGTTGTTCACTGTCTCTGGAGAGTGTCCAGTGTTAGCTTATGTGAGAAACGTCACGTTTATCTGTCAGCTAAGATAATGGTCTGGTTCACAGTGGTGGTAATCTTTCCAACCGTATTCTGTTTTTTTTTTCAGTTGAGTTTCTCAATTTCACTAAATAAGAACTCAAACAACGTCAAATCTTGAAATAAAAATTATCTTTAAATTTCAAGCAATATTTTCTGTCCTGATTTTGCTGTTGGATCACAGCATTAATAAATTATGTCAATCAAGACTTATTTCGTGGCAAAAACTCTTATAAAATAAGTGCAGGCAATGTGCTGCGAGTTTTGGGACTATTTAGAACGATCTTTTCCATTCACTATATCGACCAACGGTCCGAATCCATTCATCACAATTCATTAATCTTTTGTTTTATCGTGGACATCCATAATTATCCGTAATTACGGTCACTTTACGAAGTCAATCTCAAACATAATTTAACTGAGAATAATACAGTACTATAACACACAGAGTTAATGTTTAAAATTGTCGCATATCAGGCAGAAGGCTCTTGAGTCAGAAGTAACAAATTGATTCCAGGAATTGGGGCATGCATTTTGATGTAAAAAGGTATTTTTCGCATTTTACCTACATTTTCCGCTTTTCATTCCCGAGAGTTTACCCTAATTTCGCAGTTTAGTTGAGCGTCATTTCATTTGTATCAAATTAGCAGCTGTAGGTTTCTTTTACCGCACAATACGAACGAGCTCAGTTATATTCGAATCGGGTTGCGGTCCCTATAGTAGACGTCCCGTTAAACCTATGAATCAATAAACTGTTCAGTGCAGGAATCTTCAAGAGTGTTGTCAGAATACATAAACATACCGGTCAAACACACGTCTTCCGAAACTTATTCATCACATCATTCACTGTATTGTACGGTATTATTATTATTATTATTATTATTATTATTATTATTATATTATTGTATTATATTATTGTTATTATTTTATTATTAATGTAAGTCTTGTAATCTCTACAATTATTGTCACTTAACTGCCACCGGGTTATACCCATTTGCAGTTCTAATAAATCTATCTATCTATCTAACCATTCCAGTTTTTGTCGCCATCTCTCGTCGCCAACAGGCCAGGGCTTCGAGCCCGCGTCGGGTGGCACCCCTGCGCTGGCGACGGCGGCGGTTCGCGCGGGCGGGCGCTTCCTCGTTGCGTCGCAATTGCGCCTAATGGGCCGGCGGCGGCGGTGGGCGGGGCGGGGCGGGGAGAGGCGGGGCGCGGCGAGGGACGGGGCGGGGCGTGGGGCGGGGGCGGGGGCGGCGCCGGCCTCGGGGTTCGCTCTGATGGCCCGCTTCCTGCGCCGCGACGCTGTTCGCTCGGCGCGACCCGTCGCGACGCGACGGGACCGCACGCCACACACACTTCATTCGCACGATAAAAGTTACCTACGGCAGAGTGTACCGGTGGGTGTTACGATACAAATGTCGTACTACGTGTTAGACGCCCTGTAAAAATTTCAATAAAATATTATATTCGTTTAAATTTGAATATTTAGCCTGCGAAATGTGACATACTGATGTTGTTAATTAAAATGATGGCATGGACTTGGCCCAATATTAATTACATTACGAAAGTGTTCGTTGTTAATAGTGAGTCATGGTCTATTAGAATACTCGTATCGTAATAATCTTTATTACCACACTGATCTCATTATCGGAAGTTTGACTTTAGACCATAAATGTAGAGAATTTTTTTTCAGAATGAGATACGCTTCTTGTGCGCATAACACTAATTTAGGTCTTTGCACCTCTATAGACGCTCCCCTGGGGTCATGTCATCGCCAACCAAATAACCATGATCAAAGTTAAACCATCGATGTTAATAAGACATTGTCGAAGCATCATCAATATGTTTTAAATTGATTTACTAACTTTATCATTAATGACCGAGCGATAGGGTTAAAATGACATTGGTAATTAATTTACATTTAAAATATAAATGAGCAAAGTAAAATGTAATATGAACAATATTAAGTGTGATTTTCCATTATTATGGTATTGCATATTATATATGTTATTTATACTAATGAAGTTTGAAAAGACATCGGATTCAACAAATAATGTTAAAATAACTATACTTTTATATACCACAGTACGTTGATTAATCTCGTCTAGTGTTACTAGAGATTCGAAGTCAAAAGTGTTTTATATGGCTTTGGGGAAACAATCACATTGCCCATTTGCCTCATATAATCTTATCGTTCTTCACAGTGTGCTGTAGGTTATTTATGTGCATGTTATCGTCATCATTTAACAAACATTGTTCATCAACAATTACGTCCTCTTCAAAAAGACGAACTAACAAAGTGTGTCTTACAATGCTGATTTCGGTACCAAAAGGTAGAGCGAAAAAAAGGGACAAACAAAAAATTAACATCATTCGATATTTACAGAACATTCTTTTTTTAAAGGTTTTCCTCTACGTTATTTTAGGTGATTCAGCATACTATAAAACTCTTTCAACCTCCAGTGGCAAATTCTCCGCTCGCTGTCACCCGCCCGGTGACTGATATTGGTCTGTGTCACCAGGTCGAGCCACTCTCATTGCCCTTCAGACCAAGTTAGCGTAAACTTGCCCCTTCGACCGTCAACATCATTTTTCTCCTGGTCTCGTAGACGAAATTCCCCGAACAGCACCACTATGATACTGACTTCAATTAATGATTTGGACTTATCTTCGAAGATTTGTCAAGTCAGTTCAAATGTGCTCCGAAACAAATCATGTGCTCAATTAAGCATTTCAATGTTATATAAGCATTTCAATTTTTAATTACCTAAAAAAGTTCAAAAAATAGTATCAATTAAAAAAACATACAGAGAAAGAAACAAAATAGGTGATAGTGAGTTGCAGCATGGAAACTGCTTTCAATGACACGTTTCCAGTGCATACATTATTTTCATAGAAATTGCTTTGTACAATGCATATTAAGCTTGAAGTAAGAATTACATTCAAATGCAATAAGCATACATCAGTTTTTAAATGTGCGTCAATGCAAAATTTTACCTTCATGGTATTTTATCTACACAGAGTTTGTCCTATTACGAGTATATCCATCAGGTAAACATTGGGTTTAAATCCAAGATGGTCCATTTCAAACATGTATTCGACAAATGCGTGTTCGTGACTTATTACCAGTTGATTATGCCATTTCCTCTGCCTTCCGGTCCGTCAACTCATCTGTCACATGATGCAGTTATAATCAACAACTCGTTAGCGTTAATTCTCTGCGAGGATGCAAAGACGTCCACACTGAGATTCTGAATACAGAATTGCGAGCATTGGGCAGTTAATGTGCACTTCACACTATATTCATCCATTCACTTTGTTTTATACAATAGGTGTGTGTGTGTGTGTGTGTCCCTCTCCCCCCTCTCTGTCTGTCTGTCTGTGTGTGTGTGTCTCTCTCTCTCTCTCTCTCTCTCTCTCTCTCTCTCACACACACACACACACACACACACACACACACACACGCACACACACATTCCTTTCCGTCAGTGATCCCATCAAATAAATAACTTCGGATCGAAATAGCGAAACAACGCATATCAATTTCCGCCCCCTCTGACCTCAACGACGCGCTCGCGACACGGGGCATCTCGTAGCTCACAAAACATAAACGCCAGCAAATGAACTTTCCGCGTCGCATTCGCGCATAACTGTTTTATTCGCCGTTTCGCAAACCATTCCCCGGGTCGCTAACACAGGCCCAACGACTGCCTGATGAGACCTCGGCCCCATTAGCCGCCGGTGAACGCGTGGAACGGGAGACCATTCGCTCATCACATCGCTATCAGCTGACCCACTCCGACGGGCCGCCGCCGCCGCCGCCACGGCCGGAGGATGTCGCGTAATGACGGCCGACGAGCTCATAACGCGCGGCTCATAGCCTCTGGAATCCACTCGGATGCGCGATTCTGTGAGCTTTCAAATGCTAGCGATGAACGGATTTTTTTGGGGGGAGGGGGGGTTGCGAATGAATTGCGTGATATGTATGGAACAATACAGATACGTATATTTTCACAGAGCTCACTTGATTTGGTTTTTGATTAATAGTAATTAAAAATAAGTTAATTTACAAACAATTTAAATGAGAACCGTAAGACATCTTATTGCAATAAAAGATTGAAAAATTAACAAGCAAAGCCTTCAGATCGAGTTTTTCTAAGCAGTTTTCTCTTAATACGATGTTACGATACTACAATCTTACTGAGTTCTGATACTAACAATGTTACAATATTGAAATCGTACTGTATTCAGATTCTGATTCTAAAACTGTACTGTACTTTATAAAAATTCCATTGTATTATATTTTTTTAATTAAAGAAAGAAAATTTATCTTATCTATATTATCAAGATGACAGATTATCATAGTACGTGACAGGATTCCACGAATCTTTAGAATACTTTTATTCTACACTACTATCTATAATACTAATATCCAATGCGCGCAGAAACTAAAAGAGAACTATGCAGACTTTGACCATGCGAGAAGTTTATGGTTTGTCAGAAACCAAGGAACTCGGTAAAAATCAAAAACCAATGAAATAATTTCGATATTGTCTAAAAATGCAAATATTTAATATGTTAATCCGGATTTTATCATATCTGATATGTATTCCACATGTATTGTGTATGAATATATGATTATATTTCTCATTTCCAGTGAGTCATTAGCTACGACATTGCTGACTTCATGCGACGAGGAAAAAAGACGGAAGTTTCAGGTTTCAATTGTGACGTTTCAGAACAGCCAAATTTTTCACGTTTTGAGTTCATTCCAAGCCAATCAGGATTTGAGTTACAGGATTTTATGGACAGAGACTTGGCTAAACTGCTATTAAGCTGTTGAACACGAAAGAACTATTAAACATATCGTGGCATACAGAATTGAACAAAACTTTATACTTTGAAATATTGTACATTTAATTTTAATTTTAATGTATTTCAGTTAGTAGAATAAATGGCTCTCTTTAAAGCAATTAACGCTTTTTCTATGCTAACACAATTCAACAATCACATCAACTCAACCATTAATTTAGATTAATACATTTCTTGGATCAAAATTAATTCCGTTTAAGGAACGAAAATATTTTAAATTATTTAGGCAATTAATCTTTTTATTATTATTATAAATTTACTGAAGGTATTTACTGCACAATACATTTTTTCGCAATACGTATTCTGCATTTTTGTCTTTTAAATCAAATACGCGATTATGTTTCAAACAATTTATTTAGAGACATACACCAGTTGGTATCTGTTGCAATCATATTATTGGTATTAGATAAAATATATTTGAAATCTCTAATTCTCACAATAGAAACCCTATTGATAACTTTGCGACTGTACTTTGATGTGGCATTAAAATTGCACGGTTCACAATTCTTTATAGATACCCACAGTATTTCGGAACACCAATAAAACACTGTCAAAAACCTCTTCGGAAATAGAATACTTCGGGTGCTCTCTCATCAACGGATCCAACGTGCAACGTCAGCTTTCAGTGACAAGTCTGTTAAATGTGAGGAGGAAATAGCACGAATGATTAAAGACGAGGCCACAAAGGCACGGAAACTCTCCGAATTAGGCCACGTTTCCTTGCGAAACTCTCCTTACTCTTTCACGTAACTCCCGAGAAGAGCAGAAGGCAACAGAAACTCCGCCTTGGAGACGCGTCGTGCATACAAATGAGCCGAACACGCCCTTGTGCTCTTTCGAACGACCTTAAGAGCCGAAGCCTCTGTTGGAGTTTAACCAGAATGAACGTGATCGGTGAAACATGAAGCGACGCTTTCTGGCGAGAAAGTACAGCAAGGGTAGAGAAAATATAAGATACGACGCCTACATTGTAATTTCATAATTTTTAAATTGGTTTATTTATTAAGGTCGCATTTACAACATGAGTGTATCGCATACCACATGAGTTTTACAAAGGATTAACAATATTTGAAACTGCTAAATATCACAAAATGGTGTACTATTAACATTTTTACATTAATCTATGAAAATAATATAATATACAGATAATTAGTATTCAACTTGATCAAATGCACACATTTATAATATAAGTATATTAGTGTATTATAATATCATTTTATTATTGTATGCTTCTATCACAAATAATTACATCAATTATTATAATATGGCGTCTCCTAATTTTATTCTCATAATTTGGCCAGTGTGTGAAACAATACGTCAGGTGTTTTTTGTGTCTAGTATTACGATAAATACGTATCACTAGTGGTCTGTAGCAGCTCAAATGATGCTGATTAACACCGCACAAAATGGTTTTCCATAAGTAGGGCGTACAATGTTCAAGAACAACAAATAAAATAGCCTCGTTTAACACTGCAACAAATTAAATCTTTTAATAAAGACCGTCTTCAAGAATATTGAAATATCATAGTACACACGAAAGCACAGTAGAACAGTTCTTTTCACACCAAGAATATTGAATAGCAAATATTTAATAGCAGGCGACATCAATATTGGATTCTTGCTGTCACATGCAACTAGCTGCGTCGACAGTAGTGAGTAACCGACCGCCAGAGTTTTTCTCCAGACAGTGGCTGAATTCGATCCAACAATAGCAGCTACGCAGTGCCGAAAATTCGCCATCGGCAGAACTCAAACCATAGGACTTCCCCATCAGTCGCTGCAGAAACAGCGATTAAGTCATCTCAACCCATGGAGCAGGGAGAAGCAGGATGAAGCGGGGGAGAGCGGAATGATGGAAGGTAAAGCGGGGAGAAGCTGGCTGGAGTAAGGAGAAGGATGGAGAATCGGGGTGGTGCGAAGAGAAGCGAGGTGGAGCGGGGAGAATCGGAATGGAGTGGGGGTGAAGCGGGGAGAAGCTGGCTGGGCCGAGGAGAAGCATGGAGAAGAGGGGACAAGCACGATGAAGCGGGAAGGGGCGTGGCGTGGCGAGGCAGCGCAGGCGCTGGCGTGTGAAAGCGCGCGCCGCGACCTCCGACCTCCGTTGCGAGCCGCTGCCGCCCCCCGCCCCGCCCCGCCTGCCTCCACGCCCTCCCACGCCGCGTAATGAAGAGAAACAGGGACCTCATTACGCATAACGCAGCGGCGGTGGCGACGGCGGCGGCAGAGGGAAGGGAGCTGCGGGCGGAAAAACGGGCGGTGGGGGCGACGGGGGCGACGGGGGCGACGGGGGCGACGAGGGCGACGGGGGCGACGGGGGCGACGGGGGCGACGGGGGCGACGGGGGCGACGGGGGCGGCGAGGGCGACGTGGGCGGCGAGGCCGGCGAAGGGCGGAGGCGTTGGAAGCTGCACACCGAAGAGAACGCGGGACGACAGCCCGAATTTTGGATCGCACTCGCTCTGCGTCCAACACAATTTCGCTGCCATTTTCACTGTGCTATTTAATAATAAAAGGAGCGCGCCAGGAAGAAGCCGTCCTCGGTGGCGCAGTTGCTTGGCGCATCGCTGAAGAGCACTGCGCCGAAAGCTGCGAGATCGAGAGTGCTTTCATAATGATCTGGTTTGCTTCTCTTACAACCACATATCCCGCATGAGTCATCACACATTCTACAATCGTTCATCTACCATACGCCTCACTCTTCTCTTACGCGCAGAAATTACTAACGCATTCGTGTTATCACATTACAGAAGATCCTTGTAAAATACGATAAATGTAAATGAAGTTTGTAACTTCCAACAACATGCTAAAAAAATATTATACTCAATGTACATTTCATAAACTATATACAGAAATTCATAATATACAAATTTCCTCCCGCCTTCATCTTTTCTGCTCCAGAAACTATTACAGCTTGATCCACAGCCCAAATGGATCTAGAGAATAATCTGGCAATGAAGAGATGCTACTTCGGGTGCGAAAATTCATGGGATGCGAATCATCCGAATAGTAGCGAAACAAGAAAGGAAATAGGAAAAGGACAAGAAATGAAGGACCTGAGACTAGAGTGTTATGGCGGAAATATTGCCATAAGTGATGAGGCTGATGAAGATGCAAAAAATGTGCTTGAAATGGGAAAACACGATGGAACGAAGCAGAAGTAAAAAGGAAGAGGAAATGGGCAAAGGAGCGGTGGAGATGTGCTCTGGCGCCATAAAGGAGACGCGTACGAAGAGGCGGTTTCGGAAATGGCGCACATGAAGGAAGCTCTGGAAATGAATTTCGGAGATGGCCTCGGAAGGAACTGAAAGCGCAGTGCAAGGTGGCACGTGGTTAAAAACAATGGGGCCAAACACATTAAGGAACAAAGCAACGCGGTTCGAATTGTCAAGAGTGAAACCAAAATAACTAAAGGAGCGCGATAGCTAGGATATGACTGCCGCCCTCTGTATAAAGAGTTGACCGCACGGCGTATGATATTTACCTGAAAAGAAAACCTCGTCGGATATAATACTTAGAATACTAACGCACACCGGATTTTGGTATTTTAAAACCCCCGTATCCTCTCTAACAAAATAAATTGGTTCATTGAAATTTGCTCGTAACTGATTAGATTAAGAAGCATAAATTATGCGCTACGTTTAATCTCTCCAAATGAAAATAATACAAACTGTTACTCTTCCTAGGCAACTAACAACTATATCACTGGCTACGACAGGACAGTAGATATTAGTGATAATGAATAAGTATGGATATTATGGCAGGAAGGGCGTTCGCACCCGTGCTACTGTTCACAGAGACAATTTACAATTTACGCTGAGGGTACCAGCTGCGTGGGTGGCACAGACACAGAAATGAAGGGGCGGGACGTAGCAGAGCAGAGTTGGCGACGCCAGACACTGAAACAGCTGCTGCAAGATGTGGAGAACAATGAGACAAGGGGTTGGGTGTGTTACAAAATACAATGAAGAGACATGTAATAACAGGGGCTGAGCAGAGAAGAAAAGTCTCGAAACGCAACGGATACAACCACTCCGCGCCGGAGTCGACTAAGGCTGCAGCCACACTAAGGGGATATGAAATGCGAAGGAAGTTGCTGGTGATGAAAACAACCGGACAAAGAATGGCATAACTGAAAGAGAAAGCGAACATTTATTTAAACAAAGATATTAAAGAAAATGTAAAGCGAAATGAAATTGCGTGACTTTGTCATGCGACAAGAATCTGATAGCTTCATTTATTTGTTGTAAGAATTACAATACAGGGAACGGAACAATATTTGCAATTTCGCAGTTGGCCCAGTCTCATCGGATGGACACTGCAATCTCTGATGAAGATTGGATGACGATGTTGATGATGCCTAAATGACAATGAAAGGAGCAGTAAGTGGTAGAATGAAAGAAACAAGAAATAAGAGAGCACCCCTTCACAACAGATGCTTTTCATAAATAAAATATATATCCAATTAACAAATGTGTAAAGATTACTTATTACAAAACGTCACACTTTTATGAATGTATCGTTTGTTTCTGAGGAAACCGTTTAAATTTACTTTACTTGGCTATCCGGGAGACGCCGCGACCAGGACATAGGTGCCAACGTTTTGGTCGCCATTCTGCGACCTTCATCAGGGCGTAGTTATTGCAATAACTCCGGCCGCAGAAGCCTACGCTCTCGGTTAAAATTTAAAGTTGATATCAAATATGAAAATTTATATTTTAAAAATGAATGCTTTTATTGTTTATAGAATTAAAAACTATAACATGTAAGAATAAAATATTTTCTTAAATATTTATTACTTCTTTCAAAATATACTGATTTTAATTTAGAATATCTTAAAGGATATGACATGTCTTTGGAGCGGAATGGGGGCCGCAGACACTCCAGCCGTACCGCAGGGCTCCAGCCGGAGACCTCTTTGCCTGTTTGCTTGCAGCGAGGCATGTGGACGGTGCAGCCCGGGACGATGATTCGCGATCCGCCTCGCCGCTAACTGATTTCCGCCCTCGGGCGCAGCGCATTCTAATGGATATTTATGACCACGGTGCGTTCTTTACCTCTAATAGAACGCACGCGGTGCTACCCACGCATTAGCTACGTAGAACATTGTAAGATATAGCAAGCGGATGTGAAGATAAGAATTTCATATACATTCATATACATTCAAAAACGATTTTCGTACACAATTCATACAAAAGCAATTGTGAGAAAAGCGTGCATATCAGTTTACATAATTTTACTGTGACTGTGGCAATGCGACAAAACATTTACAAAATACCTATTTATTACTTTGAAATGTTCGGGAAAAAGTAGGCTACAATATATCATTATAAAGTATGGGAATATAAGGAACAAAATTACCAGAAGTCCTTGTGAATTCATGTTTATTATTACGTCGCGTAAGATGTATTAGTAACAAGTATAATTGCCGTGACAATGAACTGTTTATGGGTACATATTCCTTTTCGGCAAATCACACACTTGGAAAGAGTCATAAACCAGTGGTGGTATAACTGTTCTTACACTGAACGTATGGATACTTGCCACAATCCCATATCTGTGTATGAAAATAAGCCTTTAATTAATATATTTCCAGTTTTAAAAGGGAACATATTCTACCAGGCAATCTATGAGAAAATACATTGACGCGAACATTCAGCTAATGAGAAAACGTTCATTTTCACGTCGGGTAAATGCTACTGCAAAACGTGCCTCTTAAACTCTAATTTTACTTACTTTCCATTTCTAAATGGTTACACAATTAGATTAATTATTGTTTCCTCCCCATTTGTCAGCGCGTAAGTTTATTTTCCTGTCAGGAAGGAAATAAAATACGAGACATTTTATCAACAGATTTAACAACACATTAACTGCGACAACTTACAAATGTTAATTGGTTTTTGAAATAATATTCTGACTTCTTATTCACAATAACCTTCGACTACATTCTTCTGTTGAGAAATATGATCTTCTTTCTGCCGTCAATGTCATTAAACAATTGTGCAAGAAGCGTGTTAATTTTCATTCGGTAATTAGTGTGCTAAATAGTTACTTCGTGTGAAAAATTGTGTGTGCAACAGTTTCTCTCGGTGCTCTGTAATCAATTCAAATAATTGTGTCTACACAGATAATGATCAAAACTTTTAAGTACAGTGCTAAACGTTTCGTGGTTGCAATGTAGAAAATTGACTGTAACCTGAATTGTAGTCCGCCTCTGTTTGTGTCACTGCTGCCATGTTTTCCAGCTGTTGCAGGGAATTGCTCTCAGGAATAGAATTAACTGCATATGTTTCTGGATCTGTAGACGGAATTGGTGATTTATGAATTGAATTGTCTTCATGTATACTAATCTCTGCGTCAGTTTCTGTTCCCGGTGATAGAACTGTTGACTTTGGTATGGAATTATTCTCAACTATTGTATTCTCTGCAACTGTTCCTAACGCTGCAGTCCCTATTGACTTTTCAGTCGAACTGATTTCAGACATTCTGTTTTCTATTATCGTTTCTGTTTCTGATGATAAAAATGTTGATTTTTGCATCATACTGTTCTCGGATACATTATTATCTGACGGCATTTCTGCAGCAGTCGAGAGAATTGCTAATTTTTCAGCCATATTGTTTTCAGACATATTATTTGCTGTTACCGCATTAGGAATGGTTGGCAGAATTATTGTCTTCCAAATCACACCGCTTTCATCAATTACGTTCTCGGAAATTGTTAATATCACTGTTGATATAATTGTTGATTTCTCTATAGCATTATTTTCAGAAACGGTGTTGTCCACATCAGTTTCCCATGTCACCGAACCTGAAAACAGAATATAACAATGGAAAAATAGAAGTTTGGTTTAGCTCTCAAATATATGCCTAAAGTAAATTCTGATGTAATCTGTCATCATTCAGTTAAATTTGGTAGCATCGTGAGGATAAAATAAATGAAATGCTCTCTTTAGTTCAATCGCATTAAAGATAATGGAATCTGCAGAAAAACTGTAGATTTTATACAAGTACCGCCAACAGTTGAAAAATATATTCAACCTTGTTCATACCTGTGAGATATTATTGCCTTTGAACAAGCATTTCCAACAAGGGAATATTTAAAACAAATTCATATAAATGAGAGAGATTAATGAATCTCGTCCTCGAAATCTCAGATTCATGGAAGTAAATTGACAGCCAACTAAATATTGCGAATCCAACTACCATTTCCATCAATAAATAGAATGGTTCAATTAATTAGATTTATCGAAATATTTAAAGTAAAACGCACTCAAAAAATAATTATTACTCACACCTCACCCCTACCCAGAAAACGTGAATGACATAGTTTTAGTTTGGATTAGGCCTATATACTAATTATTTCAGACTTTTTTTTCTAAAGGTGCAGATATTTCGATGTCCAATGTTAAATGGAGCATCCTGCACATCGATATTCCCCTAACATAAACTCTTCCCGCAGCTCCATCTCAGAACTAAATACGAGATCCTTGTACTCGAACATTCCTTCTTACCCTACACTGGCCGCTCCTCGGCTGCCGTCGCCGCTTCTTCAAGCATTGCCCCCGCCGCCGAATTCAAGCCACGCCCTACGCGTTTTTTCTTCGGCGTTGGCGGCGGGAGCACAAGCAAAGTAAATGGGAGTAAATTGAGCAGTTACTTTGTTTAAACGCGCTCCGTGGACTCGGGGCAAGCACGTAATAGAAGCGCGAGCTAGCCCACCCCGCTTCCATCACCACCGTCATCTCCATCACGTTAACCAGTCTCATACTTCGGCCTAGGCATACTAACTCGATGCCTAGAGCCTCAACCTTACAGAGGGTTCATACCATTTTAACGCAGTCATGTTTGGTCAATTAGTTAGCAACATAAAGACACCAGTAATTATGTAAAACAAATGCAATGGCTCTTAAAGGTTTGGAGCATAATTAGAAAAGCTCTTCAGGTTCAATGTGAAGTTTATGCCGTAACGACAATTTATAGTCAATATGATTTATGATTATATTAAAATAATTGTATATGTATTAAAATATACGTTTTGACATCTTAAAAAAAACAATGCACTTCCTGGTGGGAAGTTGGAAGGCAAAGGCGTCATTACATACTCGGAACGTACACGCCAAACATAGAACTCAAAATTTATCATTTTTTTTCAAACGAAATATAAAATAATAAACCATACTCATTTTTGCAACACAGAAGTCGCTTTCAGTGCTAAATCAAGTAAACGTACAAAATGTGCAATACAGTGCAATAAAAACCTCGTTCATTGATTACCGCTATATAGTCAGAAACAATGCAACCGGTTGGGATATACTCATAGTGAAGCCGTCCATTTTTGTGTAAAGAACAAAGTTCCCCGACAGTAATTTCAATGTATATTGTAATGTAATTATAAACGTAAACATTACATGTTCAAGAAAGCGTAGTTGGTACATTTCTGTTCCGTTTCATAATTTCAATGTCAAATTTCTGAAGACAAAGTATATTCAAAAATAAAAGATAAAGAACTTTTCCTAAATTACCAAATACCTGTGTCCCGACTGCGTGAAATGCCTAGGGGCGCCTGGATCATCGTCCTGCACAGCACTCACCGTCACCCTTTCCCCTTCGCATGGCCTCCTTTGCAACCCGAGGGCCGTAACTTGAGCACTGACAGCTCAGCTGCCACGCCGCCATTCGGAACGAGCTCGCTTATGTCTCATACTCGCTACACGCGCATCATCCCATTTGTGGCACGCTGGACACCCGGAAGAAAAGGCTCAACTACAGACGCAAAAGCTAGACTGTGTTTACGTCAGTAAGTGGTCCGAGTTTTGTAAAAAAATGTAGGAAGTCAACAAGAAAGAATGAAATTGAAGAGAGGCGTTCTAAACTCAACTCGCCTCTTGCGTTTTGCATGGTCCGACATCCGCAATTCAGTAAGGTTGGCGTGCAAAATGTGTCGTCCTAAGTGGAATAACCCAAAGTAAATAAATGGTCAAGAGCTAAATTAAACACCTACTCACGCTTCAAATTGGACGTATAAACATAAGAATTCGTTGAATGTGGGTCAGTCAGCACAAACACGGCAGTGCTACTTTCACTTCTAGACACTCATTTCTACCGATTGAAATACGTGATGTGGTTCCGAATGTTTAAGTGACGTTCATTTCACAAACTCTTTGTTAATAAAATGTGTTACCATCTCAAATTCCAATCAATGGTTAATTAATGCCTGAAAAGTACTAACACACACTTTTTTACTTATGAATGATGTGAACGTGTGTGATGACATATTTCTTTACCTAAAATCGGTGGTTACCGAGAAATCTTGTGAAAATTCATATTGAAAAAAACATCTACAACATCGTCCATAAAAATATAATTGTTGTGAAAGATTTATTGTTTTCTTGTGGCGATTTCTTTACTTTTCAATAATAATAATAATAATAATAATAATAATAATAATAACAATAATAATAATAATAATAATAATAATAACAATAATAATAATAATAATAATAATAATAATAATAATAGAAATACTAATAATCAGTTATTAGTATTAATATTATTATACCTGAGAAAATGTATTTTAAAAGTGTTTCGTTCGATACAGAAAAATCATGTCAAATAAGAGTTAAGGAACGTCAGTATTAGCGAGCAATGCCGTAAGCGAAGCGGGTCTAACGATCGCAAACGTGAATGTTCCGCGCTTGCGGGTCGTCGCGCAAAAACGAACGGCAAAAACTCTACGCAGCAATAAAAACCTATACATAACTGTTCTTTTAAAGAACAGTCCAAACCAAAAGTTTGCTAGCTGATTTCGCTTGAACAAAAAGAAGACTGGATTACATCAGTAACATATCCAACAGCTTGAAGTTGTTCATCTGAAGTGGTTTGGATACATTTTTTGTCATTTTTCTTTGTTTTTAGGACATTTTAAAGCATTTTATTGACCATTTTTAAAAATATTTAAGGTCATTAAAATCCGCCCCTTAATCAGGAACGTTCGGTTCTTTGCGGTTACAACCTTGCTCGCCAGAGTAGACGCGCTCACACAGAACACTTCACCGTACCTTGAGATGCTGATACTGAAGACACTGTGCCCAGTTCCCCTTGTGCACCAGGAGCTCCTGAAACAAAAAGAATTTTGTTAGTAGAGCATATTAGTCACATAATATTATTACACTTGGTGAGGTACATGCATTGTAAAAATTCAGAAAAAAATGCGTTGTCTAAGTATCATCGTTTGCTACTTAAGATATTTTCGATTGCGTAGTGATCAGAGATAATTATATATAAATTCGTACATATTTTCTTTTCAGATTAGCTCTGATGACGATCGCTTAGCGATCGGGAATATCTTAATTAAAAAACGCAAAGATATCTAAATAACATATTTTTCTGATTCACTGTCGATTAAAAAACGAAACCTATACTCGGAGAGACACGTTATATTACATTCTTATAACAGATTTCTTTAACGAACATATCATGCGCACAGAGTCATTAATCTTCGTACAATCACACGTTTAAAGGTGAGCAAAACGATAACAGGAAAGGTGCTCGTACACCAGCTACGAATTCACCACTTCCAGAGACCATAAACATTCATCTCAAAGCAAAGAAAAGTAAAGAAAAACGTCCTGGGCAAACTATTTAGAATATTAATGCCTGTTTGTTACCAAGGATACCAATTGTCTTCACCCTTCGTCGTAAAATATGGACTTCGCTTAAGTTTTCTGACGCATTCGGTTCATGAAGTTTTGAATCTGCTTAAGTGCACCTGAAAGAAATCGCGTACAAACTTAAGCCGAAAACATACACAAAAAAAGAAAATCGCCTCGGATATTCATTCAACGTTCGCTGATACTACAACGTAAGCAGACGTAGCGAGCGCTCCTCTTGTTGGCGTCTTAAATTTTGTTTCGCGCACCTCCGGCTCTCGGTCGCCCTCCGTGGAGCGGAGCCTAGCGCTGCTACCGGGATATAAGAGACGGTGCAGACAGTACGCTAGCTTAGGGTGGATGGAGAACAACGAGGTACAGAGGAAAAAGGAGAGAAAATGAGGGGCTGGGGTGAGAGCGAAAAAATGAGAAAGCCCAAGGTGCACAGTGTTCGAAAACGTGATTCCAAGTGGGCATGAGATTTTAAATTGCTTTTTATCACGTTACTAGAAATGCTTTTATATTTTTCATCGTTTATGGGGAACCTTAAATACTAAGGATTTTGAATTCTCGGCTACCCGGGAGACGCCGCGTCGTTGGCTGGGGTGCCGACGTTTCGCCTGACACGTCGCAGGCTTCCTCAGGGCAGTTAGGAAGCCTGCGACATGTCAGGTGAAATGTCGGCACCCCAGCCAATGACGCGGCGTCTCCCGGATAGCCGAGAACTCATGGATTCGGGCCGCGGAAGCTTAGGTATACTAAGGATTTTAACAGAACATAACTGCTTCGTGCATAACATTTGCTTTATTTTAAAATTCAAAATATTTTCCAACCTAATTAATTTCCTCAAATATTGGACTTAGAGGCAGCCTGAGTTATCTCAGAGCCAGAATTATCTGGCTCTGGAGTCAATCTGATTGCAAAATCTCTGTAGTTATGGAATTAGAATTCCGACAGAAGCAAATTTTCGACAGTATCTACTTAGCTACGCCAATTCATCCGCTTACTGAAAGAGAATTCTGGCGATTGACTGCAGTGGTCGGTAGTTTTTCGTGGTTTCTCCGATCAATACCAGTGCAGGGGAGTAAACGACAAAAGTTATATTTATAAAATATCCTTTTTATAAAAATATTGCTTAACAAAAGCAATTTCAAGTACATACATAAAACGTTTGCTGAAACAACTACTATAATAAATACACTAAAAATATTGTTTACAGATAAATTTATCTACAGGGAATATCATGAATACACAGGTGTGCTCATCAACCTTACAGAAACTATTTACTAGGTAGTATATTGCCACTATATCATTTTTACCAAACACAACTTGTTCACTCTACCTTTCAATAACATTCGTTCTAAGGGCTTCAATATCAGAGAGATCAAGCTGTCAATACCCTCTCTGTCACGAACGAATTTTAAAAAATTAAATAAAAAACATAAAGAAAATAATGTGAAACACACAGTTTGCTTCCTTAAAATTTAAAAGTTGACAGAGGAACGAAATTTTTCTCCTGTTTGATTCTGAGGCAGGTTCGCACATGAAAACAAATTGAAGTCGAAATAGCCATCACCACCAACGGGGGATCTCAGAGGACCACCAAAATAGTGTGTTTTTTTTTATTTCAATTTTTAGGAAGTAGAAAAACGTTGATACCGTTTATGACGTGCTCTCTGTTCAAAATATACTATATATGACAGTGTTATACTATATATGACAGTGAATTGTTCCAGACTCTTTGGCTGTGGGTAAAAAATCGGAAGTATTCATTCAAAAACTGAAAAATCTAGAATACATTGTTTCAAAGTATTAAGAGTTAATATAATTTAATTTAATACATTAAAATATCGTATCCTCTTGTTGACATAAAATTAAATAGATTTTGTGAATACATACAAATATTGATGCGAGATATTCGATTTATTTTACTTTCCAGCCACAGATATTTAGTAATATTTTTTACTTAAATCAATGTACATGCGTATTATTAATTACACCAATTTATTAATTTAGCAAAATTGTCAAAAATATCAATAAAATCAAAAATTAAGCGGTGGGCACGAGACGCCCTCCCCGTTACACGGTACCGTACGGTACTGCTAGGGCTGAGGCTTCACGATAAAACCCAGTTGGTGGCGTGGCGAGTCCTATTTGGCCCTACTGCGAGGCGATGGCGACGGCGACGGCCCGCATTCCGCCCGCAGGCTGAGTTATGGGGACGCCGCCGCCGCCGCCGTCGCCATCCAGGCCCGGCGCGGGGCGACGCGGCGCCTGGGTCGAACCGAAGGAGCTTGGGCCTCGCCTGGAACGCGCCACGCAGACCCGCGGCCCCCGCTGCTACGAGACGGCGAAGACGCGTAATTGGACGCACAGCAACTCTGTTGTAGCATTTGCTGTTCGCGGTACTCAATTGGCCCTCCTGAACGGACCACAATTTGCCGTCCTGGAAGAAGTAACGGCTTCGGGGGCAACTACTCTCCTGCATTTGACTTGATGTCTTTTGGCTTGTAATTTTAGCGTGGAAGGCAGTTGCAAACAGTCTCATTCTAAAATTCTATCATCTTTATTCACGTGACAAAAACAAAATCGTAACTCACAATTCATGTATCTTCGAGTACATGCCAATAGGAGTATCATATTTAGCGAACTGTAGTTAGTTTTAGGGTATCAGCTGATTCATATAATTAGGTTCTGATATGATATACAAATAAACGAGAATGCTGTGATGTTGTGTCAAGACATTTAACATGCCACCGACACGTGATAAGGCATTGAAAACGCGCATACTTCAACTTACAGTCCAAATAATTCACGACCACTCTTGAAAAGAACGTCATAGCAAACGCAAACCACAAAGCATTCCGCCCGAGATAAAAAAAAGTGAAGCGAAAAGAAGCACATACTTAACTCAGCGAGTTGCACACGCCGCACATAGGCGTTGCGTGCGTGGGCGGACGTCACATAAAAAAAAAACAAGCGTTTACAGCCGACCGTGAAGTGCGTGGCGGGGCGGGGTGTGGGGGGTTCTGGGCGGGGCGGCGCCGACCGCGGTCGCGAGCGGACAATGTCACGGCCAGCCAGCGCCACCACGGCCGCCTGCAAGCACGCTTCTGCGGAGTGGCGCGCATTTTTTTTGTTTTTTCTTGTGGTGTCAGGGGGCGGAGAGGCGATGGCGTTCCGAGGCGGCCGTGACCGGCCCTCAATTGAGCGGCCGCAGAGGGCAGCGCCCGTCATCAAGATCGACGACTTGCGGAGCCTCTCGGCGCTTCGCCCAACGGGTCGCGACGTCGGCAAGGCGTTTGGCGACGCTTTGCGCCGAAACGCTTTTGGAATACAACTAGGCCCGAAGACCGAAACGTGAGTAATTGGCGCATAAACGGTTAATTCTTAAATTAACCACACGTTTTGACGAAAGCTGAATGAATAACAACGATCGGATCATGTCGGACGTCGTTCAGCTAATGGAAGCAAACCGGCGCGGCTGATGGAAAGGCGAAGCGCGACGTTTTGAACCGAAACGTTTTTCACTCATTATGTGTTGGCATTGACCGTCAAAATGTTTCAAATTTGGCGCCTCGTTTCGAATAAAGCACTTCTGATGTTCTTTGAAGGCGTTTCAGAGGAAAGGATTATACACTTCAAACTTCCCGCGTAGAAGTCTTATTTAATCAAAAAAAGCTGCGCGAATTTCTTCCCGGTTGACCAAATACTCACTTATTTCGTACAAGGTTCCTTGACGTAGATTGTCAACTGTTTCCTGTTAGTTCGGAGCGTCACCGAAAGATTGCATCAGCTCCTGGGCAACCCCGCGTAATATATACCATTGTCAAATTTCGGGGAACCCAGCGATTTTCACTTCAGACGCCACGACGCGTCACAAGCTCGCATTGTCATTTGGATGCAGTCGTAACGTGAAGTAAAAACGAAGAAATTAGTAAAGAAACGTTTGATTTCGTCTGAACAGAGGTAACCATGACAATCTCTTCAAAACTCGTTGATCCTTTTTCCAAGTAACAATCTCTCTCAATTGTGTGTCGTTTCTTTTCCAGAAACACTCTTGACTGATGAAAAATTATCGATGTTCCTCGCAGCTTCTGCTAATTGCTATCTTACGAGTATTTCGCAGCCTCAACAATGTGATACAGCCAAAGAAACATGGCTGATTCGCGAACTAGCCGATTCATTTCCACGTCAACCATTCAATAATTTTTCTTATCTTCATAATACATTATTGGTGCCTTCCACTTCTCTTCCCATAATCACAATATCATCCATGTATGTTAAGGATCAAAGGAGACTGGAAGTGATCTTACGGGACGGAGAGGGTCCTATGGGAGTTAGAAATTGTGTGCGAAAATCCGCAACTCTAGATCCAATGGAATGTGTAAGGAAATAAGGGACTTGAATAAATATATTTAAATATAATAATAAAGGGAAATTGTAGGCTAAGGTTAGCGAGATTTAGATTAGATAATGAGATTAGATGCAAGAAGTACAGGGCGGATTGGGAAGAAACAAAATACAGGATATGTGAGAGGGAGGAAAAGTTAAAGGTCATTTAATGGAAGGTCAGGGTCGATGGTAGATATTAGGGAGAGAATGAAGAAGGTCGTATAGGATAGTGGGGGAGGGGAGAGAGAGAGATCAAAGAAATTGAGGTATTAAGAAAAGCACAAGGAAGGATAGCTGGAGGCAAACAGTTAATGGAAAATGTTGTAAAGGTGAAAACCCCCGGACAATAGTAAAGTACGTAAAATATTGTAAATAGAATGGCAAGGTATGTAAAGTTGAAAGTTGATAAGTAAAAAATGAGAATCTCAACTGTATCTCTGAAAGAAGATCGTTGAAAATCGACATGAACATAAACAACAGGTGAATACAGAATAACAACCAAGTTAAAATATTGACATGATCGGAATGTGTTGTATTTATACACTAAAATAAAAATCGATTTCTCAGATTAAGCAAACTTTCCTAACTTCTTTTATAATTTATGGTAAAATTGTTGTCCAGAACGGTCCACGATTCATTATAACAGTGTTTCATTATAGTTCTTACTCTAGAATGAGAAAGAAATTACTCTGCTACTGCAACTTCAATTATCTCTCACCTGGAGTATCTCAAATGTTCTTTAATTTTAAAGCTGTCAACTGGCTTACGTTTTTTCTTTAACAATGGCTATTACGCGAAATTAATTTTTCTTTCACTGCGACGCGCTTATAAAAGAGATGGGTTCCGAGAACTCTGTTCATTTACACTCTTATTTTAGGCAACATTTATAACTAGATTAATAAACAACTTTTATGTTTTAAGATAAGTTTCCAAATGAAAGTTGTAAATCTTCACTTCTACGTTGAATCTACAATTTTGAATTATAAATTAGGCAGTAACACTTAGGAGGAAGGACCCAACATTTGAATGAGTCATGTTAAATATACAGATAAAATACTATATTCGTTTATAATACAATGCCAATTATAATATGTTGTTCCAAGATATTTGTCTAGTGAGAATGTCAACACTGTGACTTGACTAGAAGCTATTGCTCTCATTTATGTAAAGAGATATTACAATAGAGAGAATATTTTCATTGAATATAAATAATGCATATTCAGGAAATGATGGAATGTGTCCAAAGGCAATTATAATGTGACAATAAATAAACAGAAAAAAACGTTCTCTCAACAGTCTCGCGAGTGAAGAGTTACATTTCCGTACCGCTGTCTTAAAATTACGGTGATTTAATCTTAGATACTTGAACGGCAGGCTCCACCCTAATGCTTCGTCCTCCTGAAGACCCTACAAAAAATGCCCTGGTAATAAATTATTTCTTCACTGTATCTTCAATCTCGGCTACACGCAACTCATCGTTACCGACGAGTTTCGAGATACGACTCATATCATATTTATCACATGCCAGCCACGAAAACATTCAAAGGGTACCCCCCGTTAAGATGGTAAAAAGTTCCCTAAAGCCAAATAGTATATGAGTAGTAACACTATAATTCTAACATAAAAATATTATTTTTCATAGGTTTTTTAGCCCCCAACTCCCCACCACAATCCTCAAATCTAAAAAAATGTGTTTTTTTAATTTTATTTTTTTTGTCCATATCAAACCAACTTATCTGAATAGAAAAAAATTCTCAACATAAAAAAAATTTTTTTCTAAAAGTTTACATTTTTTTCATAATTTTTTGGCGCCAGATTCAAACAAAAAAAATGTTTTAAAAAATGAAATTAAAAAAAAAATTTAAGTGAGATTAAATAGCGGAACAGGCGCGAAAAAAATATCAAAAATTCCTCGCGGAACGGCGGATTTTCCCTATTTTTTTCAGATTTTTCCGATCACTGGGCTAGAAGTTACAAAATGTTAATCAATATTTCAACCCTTTTTTCATTTTAAATATGTTTTGATCATAACTAAAACAATTTTTATACACAATTTGTTATAAACAGTTGTTATAAGCATGACAGAAAATATAATTTTTCAATCATTTTAATTTTGCAATTTTTCAATACTTATATTTTTACATATTTTTACCGCTTATTGAGTTATGAAGATATTCAATAGATAATAATATGATTAAAGGAAGTAATGAATAATCCTTTTGTCGAGTGAACATTTGTGTATTAATCATGTGGTGTTCAGTTTACAAATCGTGATTGTATAAAAAATATATATTTACATTTCGTTAAGATTCAACCTCAATCCTCATCGCTGTCTTCGTCGATTACCGCATTCTCTTCATCAAAATCAAAAAGACTTGTCAAGATTTCCGCCGGTCTTACTATTTTCGACTGGTATCGGGCATACGATAAATAAAAAATCATCGCTGCGACGTGTGAACAACACCCAACTGTTCTTCTACCGTTAGCACATGAACAAGCATACCGCTGGATAACAGAAATGTCATTACGATCAGGCACATAATGTATATAACATTTATAATTCTTCCGGTTGTTATGTCTAGAATGAACTTCAAATCGTATAATTTCTGGATTTACTTTTAAGTAACTCAAAAGAAGGGTATCGTCGTCTTCCAACATTTCTGCCAAATATGATACAGATTGTTTCAGTTGGTACGACCCAGTAAACAATATTTGCAATTCCTGGGACGTCAGTTCTGGAAAATCAAGAAGTTTGTCTGAAGGTAAAACTTGGAAAGGCACTGATTTTCTGCTCCAATTTTCTTTTTCAATTTCATCTGCTAAGGTATTTACATCTTTGTTTGTCAACTGCATTCGATTAATAATGCTGTCCAATAACAGATTGTCAGAGTTTAATCGTTTGCCAAACAAATTGTACAAAAAGCAAGCTATTTTACAGTAAGTTCCAGCATTTGGAAGGATTCCATTGTGAAGTTGATGATGGAAAAGTTTGCACTTTTGACCAATTACTCCATGGATTGCTTCCACTACCCAACGAATTTTAGTCACAAGACGAGATTCATTCGATTCTTTCGTTGTTAATTGATTACGCTTGTCCTTCAACGCCGGCATAAGTACCTTGTAACCTCTTTCTTTCAACAACCCCGTCACATCCCGGAAGCCTCTGTCCAATACAAGAATGTCACCTTCCCTTAAAACAGAACTCAGACCGCTTGGATCAGACAACAAAAATTCATATTCTGTTAAAGGAACACGCAGAAATAACACACTGATCCAATAAATGTAATTTTTTAGTTATTTGAAACAATATCTTCTCCGAAACACGATAACGCCATTACGCTATCAGGTTGGGTAGGAGAATTAAGCCTCATTCACAGTGACAAACTTGCCTTGGCCGTATGGACTTAGCCTCCGGAGCCATAGAACGAAGAAAAAAAACAGTGACAAACATGTTACGCAGATATTAACCAAAACTGTCCAAAAGAGTTCAAGTATACGATGCAAAAACCATTTAAAATCTAAAAATAAAAAACCAAAAAGTTACAATTTGACAGTTGCAAAATTAAAATGATTGAAAAATTATATTTTCTGTCATGCTTATAACAACTGTTTATAACAAATTGTGTATAAAAATTGTTTTAGTTATGATCAAAACATATTTAAAATGAAAAAAGGGTTGAAATATTGATTAACATTTTGTAACTTCTAGCCCAGTGATCGGAAAAATCTGAAAAAAATAGGGAAAATCCGCCGTTCCGCGAGGAATTTTTGATATTTTTTTCGCGCCTGTTCCGCTATTTAATCTCACTTAAAAATTTTTTTTTTAATTTTATTTTTTTAAAACATTTTTTTTGTTTGAATCTGGCGCCAAAAAATATGAAAAAAATGTAAACTTTTAGAAAAAAATATTTTTTTATGTTGAGAATTTTTTTCCATTCAGATAAGTTGGTTTGATATGGACAAAAAAAATAAAATTAAAAAAACACATTTTTTTAGATTTGAGGATTGTGGTGGGGAGTTGGGGGCTAAAAAAACCTATGAAAAATAATATTTTTATGTTAGAATTATAGTGTTACTACTCATATACTATTTGGCTTTAGGGAACTTTTTTACCATCTTAACGGGGGGTACCCTTTGGTTCGACGTGATATCCGTTGCACCTTTTGGGTTTCTCTCAATCAAACATTATTTCTCCCTCCCTCCTTCCCCCCTCCTTCTCTCTCTCTCGCTCCCTCTTTCTCTCGCTCCCTCTTTCTCTCGCTCCCTCTTTCTCTCGCTCCCTCTCTCTCTCGCTCCCTCTCTCTCTCGCTCCCTCTCTCTCGCTCCCTCTCTCTCGCTCCCTCTCTCTCGCTCCCTCTCTCTCTCGCTCCCCCTCTCTCTCGCTCCCTCTCTCTCGCTCCCTCTCTCTCTCGCTCCCTCTCTCTCTCGCTCCCTCTCTCTCTCGCTCACTCACTCTCTCTCGCTCACTCACTCTCTCTCGCTCACTCACTCTCTCTCGCTCACTCACACTCTCTCGCTCACTCACTCTCTCTCTCGCTCACTCACACTCTCTCACTCACTCACTATCTCACACGCTCCCTCTCTCTCTCCTTTCTTACTCTGACTTCCTGGTATTCGACGCCGGGCCTGACAACCACAGTACAACCCTGTGATTCTCAAAAGACACCATAGTACTCCCGTACTACGTCCCGAATCACAGGGGATGGGCCTTATAAATATGGATGAGCAACCGTGGAATGGAGGAGCAACCGTGACCAGTTGTTCGTCCGTGGTGGTGTGAGTACGTCTACGGCGCCCTCATTGAATTGTTCGCGGGGAAACCATGAAAACTCCTCACTAGAGCACCTGGCCTCTCGAATTCTTATGCCAGCGTTGTCCTACCCAAGAACGTATGGTACTATCAAAGTGGAACAGTGTCCGGCCGAATTCGCGTTCGGGAGAACTGACCGAATTTACGTCCGAATTTTTCAAACACTTAATATACATAGAGAGGTCTGTCACACCGAGTACGAAAAGTTCAGAGAAACACGGCCAAATCCAAGTCCGCAGAAGTTATCAAATGAACTTGAATTATTTGGTAAAACTCAATCATCCAACACGGATGTAGGCAAACTTCGTTGGTTTATGAACGAAAAGCCCTGTGGAAGATTTCCAATTCAATTTACCACATCAGGAAATTATAACAGAAAATTTCAGAAGAAACGGGTGAAACGTTTTGCTGATAGTATCTGCAAAACATTCATTAATGCAATAGAATTGTACAGTTTCTTTCAAAAGTATATCTCATATCATAGCTCTCAGCCGTTTCATTTACATGTCAGCTATACGTAATAATTCGAAGACCGATTTCTGGCGCGTATTGGTTGAGTGCGAAACCAATACCGTTTGGCAGAGTCAGTCGGCCGTCAGCGAACGACCTTTTGTTCCGGATTGATTACTAATGATTCTGGGAGCGTCAACTGCTAAAGACATTATTCCCGAAAGTTTCGTGCACGTGTTTACTCGCAAGATGGTGGTGATCTTGCCCCGCAAGCCGATCTCGCCATGCGATGGATGGCGAGATGCGATGGATGGCGAGATCGGCTAGCGGGGTTTTCCCTAACCAGGTAACTCCCAGTAGCGGGTGCACCGCCCCATCCGGAGCAAGTGTGGCGTCTTTGCCGGGGCAAATAATTACAGACGTGAACGGCTTGTAAATATTTAGTATTTATTATAATAAGAATACTCCGACACCATAATACTATATTCAATATTTACAAATAAATTTGACCGTTACAAGAAGGAACCTTCCCTGGTTACCACCACCGCTGGCCCGATAATTAATTACCATATCCGGTGTGATGCACAGTACCTTACGCGAGCATACATGCGAGTATGCCGCACCGACCGTCACGACGTAGCACGCCGGCTTCGGTTCCCCGCCTCGGTAGCCTATGCATTACAATGCAAGGCCGCGCACAACCCACACGACGCCCTTCCGACGCGCCCAAACCTGAAGAATCAGAAGAACAGAAGAAAGTTCTTAAGTCAGAGTCCGCTTATATACCCTCTGGGCAGGCTGACGGAACCGCGTCACCCGCAGTGTCCGCCGACGCGTTTCCGCCTGCTCCGGGGTTTCCAAGTTGCCACCCACGACATGGCACCCCCTCTCTCTCGCTCCCCAGCCTTTGTGCAGCCCAGCGTCTCTTCCGCCAGCGCTGGCCACATGGCTGATATTTGGCACGTTTGTACTGTCGACAGATATGACGCCACACAAGCTCTAAGCTCCCGACCGGTCTCCCGGCATGTATGGTAGAATAGTGCATGTAAGTGTACGTGTGTGTGTGAGGGGTAGGCTAGGACAAGGAATGGGAGGGAAAGATCGCGCGCGGTCGGTGACCTGTTTGGTAGCGTACTGCTTCGGTATTTGTCTGGTATTGATCGGAGAAACGACGGAAACAACCGATCAGATCAGCTGGCCGCTAGAATTATCCCAACAGCGAGTGAATTCGACCTAGCTGACAAGCTAGTGTCGAAAATCCAGCCACAATCGGGCGTGGAACCCTGGGTCCTCCTGGTCAGAGGCACTGCAGCGACATCAGTGCGAATTCGGAACCACTCTGACCTTGCTCTTAAAGGATGTAGACAATCTGCTACACTCGGTATGCGAATCAACATCCTCTCTCTCAGCGAATCTTTAATTTGGTTACGCAACACCCCCGGTGATCATACACAGTCCAAAGGCCTTCAGTTTGAATTACTTCACGACACCGCTTTTCTTTGAGACACGACATCGCATCTTCACCAGGCGTCAGAGACGTGAGAGCAGTTTCACGGTGAGTACGTACTGAGGAGCGTAGCCGTTCCACTGGCTTTCCCTCATAATGGACAATTTTCTTCTTCAAAGCATCCGCCCGTAATTACGACTTCGTTCTCAAACATCTTCGAGGAATTACATCTCAGCCAGAAGCAGCAATCTCCGTTTCCTGCCGCATTGTGAGCATAGGCTGAGTCGAGCATCCAGGTCACTGGTTCACGGTGATGCCTAGTAAGCATGAGTTCTTTAAATGATTCATATGAAGTTACATAACATACATTGTACATAACAAAGGGATACCGAGAGGTTCGATTTTCCTTGTAGTGAATAAATGTTTTCCGTTGTAACGTTTCTACAGCTGTTCCTTTTGTGCGAAGTAATCGCAAAGGTTACCTTATTCGTCGCCATGGAATTCGTATCCTTTGAAGGAAAGGGATGTTGACAAAGGAAACAGAATCAGTGAGTAAGAGTGAGTGACAATGCCAATGAGAGCGAGAGAGATATTATTGATTCTAAGATTCGGTTAATCTGAGAGAAATTAATGATTTATTATAATTATAACTATTATAAATAATAGTTGCTACTTTTGTTGGCGAAACGGTTAGCGCATCCATGTCGTGGTTGGGGTTTCACAGGGAGATTTGTCAGCATACAATCTTTACCCGACTCGCCTTACTTCAGAATGCCTGAATTCGGAAAGCATCATCAGGTTAGGATTCCTCACAGAACTAAATGTGTCACGTTGTAGGAAAATTGAAATAATATGTACAATAAAAGAATAAAACTAAAATAATTAGTATTCCTGCTATCATTCTTAACACATTTAGGCACTCTCTCAGTGTGCTTTTCAGACCCTCACTGGCGACTGTGGCAGCAGCGACTCGGCGGACATCACAGCTTTCCAGCGCGTTAACGCGTGCGAGGTAATAGACAAGATGGTTTCTCCCCTTCCATCGCGTCCGAATCCTGGCGCTTACGCCAGTGCCGGAAGACGCCAACGGCCGCGGGCGCCAGAAAAAGGGGTCAGTGGGAGCACATGGGCGCCCGCACCCGGGCGGATTTGTCTTCTGACGTAATTCTTTGCGGATAAATCACGCGTGTGGACTGGGAGCGGATGGCTTGGGGGGGGGGGGCGTTACGCGATGGCTTGTTGTCGCCACCGGGCTAAAGCTTTCGGACGAAGACTCTTGTCTTGGCTGATCCGGCAAGCTGGGTTGCCATCGGAATGTCGATTTGAAATCATCGAATATCAGATGGCAAGAAGAATTTAAAGAGGCTAGAAATTGATCTGACAGTTACAGCAAGTGCGTTCTGATTATGGTCAACTACTGAGGTTATTAGACCTGAAAGTGTAGTGCATGTTATATCCTACAAGGTAGTGCTTTTCTTTCCGACAGGTCTCCCGACTGTGTTGTAGTATAGTGCATGTAAAGAAAAACAAAGAAGAAGATAAGAGACAAGTTGAGAAGAAGAGCAAGATAGAGGAGTTGGAAGTGAAAGAAGGAAGAGAAGCAGAAAGAGGAGGTTACTAAAGGAGCACGAGTCGAGGGGGAAGAACAGAAGGAAGCTGATGAAAAGGAAGAAGAAAAGGAAACGAAGATAAGAATAAAGACGAGGAGAATAATGAAGAATAGATAGGAAGAAGTGAAGAAAGATACGTATGCTCTTTGATATCCTCCCACTTTATTCTTCACACGCGCGAGTTACGATACTGCCACGCAAACCCTTATCGGCGGGCAGGAGGGACTATTCGCGGCGCAAAGGTAAGTGCTTCGCCGCCCGACGCAGAGACGTCTGTGGGCGTCGCGGCGCCGCGAGTGCGTCGAAGTGCATGAGGCGCCCGAGGAGGCTGCGCAACGCTGCGCCGCAGAGAGCGCGCGCGGGGCGAGAGGGCGGAGCCTTGCACCTCTCGCGAGACGGCGCTCAGACGTCGGACGGACAGGCAGACGGAGGCAGCAGGCGCACATCTGGCGGCCGCATTGCGCCACGCCGCCGCGCCGCGCCGCCGCCCGAGGAGAAGGGCCGAGCCAAGGGAGAGCTCGGCACGAGCACCGAGCGAGTATCAATGGAGCGATTCTCGAATCCTAGTTCATTCAGAGAAACAGTGGAATGCTGGCCAAACATGAAGAGATTTTGAATCGCAATGAAAGCATCATCTTCTTTCTTTTAACTTTGTTCTTCCCCGTCTTCTTTTTTTCTATCTCCTCGTCGTCCAGCATATTTTCCTTCACGATTTGACGGTGGCGGGCCGAGCCAAAGGAGAGCACGGCACGAGCACCGAGCGAGTATCAATGGAGCGATTCTCGAATCCTAGTTCATTCAGAGAAACAGTGGAATGCTGGCCAAACATGAAGACATTTTGAATCACAATGAAAGTGTCATCTTCTTCCTTTTAACTTTGTTCTTCCTCTTCTTTTTTTCCATATCTTCGTCATCCAGCACATTTTCCTTCACGATTTGACGGTGACGCATCGGAATAACTAGTACTTGATTCTACCAGGTAATTTATAAAATCACGAAAGGCGGTTGTGCTAACTACGAGAGATTCATGGTGATTATTTATCATTATAGTCTTGGGTTATTTATTACTGTTAGTATGATCCTTTTCATAAGTTTTTACAGCGCGTCTATTATTTTTTTTCCATGTATAAGAAAACTACGAGTATATGACGATTTTGAAACCCACAGTTTTGACATGTGTGCGAAGGAAACTGCAACTTTGAAAAAACAACAAACTATAATTCATTGAAATACATTAGCACTTTTTTTATTTACAAAAGAATGTGTCGTTTTTCATCATTCATATAAAAAGCTTCAAAATTTGGAGGATCAAAGATACCACAACGAAATTATAAGTTAGATTAAAATAATAATGATTATTCATAAGAGGTTTCTTTCTTTTCCGCTTTATTCAGCATATACCGAGAATTTAATTGACTAAATCTTCCCACACACTTATGACTCACAGATGGGTTCGGAGAGGAGAATTTCACTAAAATGGCACAAAACAAATTTTAATAATGAATTGTGAAGGAAAAATGGTTGTTCGTTGTCTATGCCCCTGGTTGTATAAATGAGGTAAATTTAAGAATGGAATGAATGCAAGAAGGGCGCAGATGTTTCAGGAACCATCAAGGCACCATTGCACTCATGCTATGTTTATTCCATTCAAAAGCCCCTCTATCTCTGCAGGATGGGGGGCTGTCAGCGCGTAAGTGGTTATGAAGAGAAGTACGCGATTATTTACACATTTTCTTACGAGTACCACGGTATCATCCCATAAATAACCACGCAAATAGGGGATATGATGTTTAAAGAAATCGTCATTCGTCTAAATATCGTGAATAAATATGTCGTGAATAAATATAATTATCTTGCGTGTACTGTTAATAAAAAACTGACTCAACATATTTATACTTTAGCCTAATTTACGACGCACTAATAATGAGTGGAATTTCGAACAAAACAGTAATTGTGTTGATAAATATTGAAGCTACGTGATAAATCTAACATCGAAGTAAATTGTGCATGCGACTGTGACAACGGTGTGATAGAATTGCGGATTCTAACTGGCTGCGATGGCTCAGAAGCAACATCTGCAGCGTCGCCCGTGAAGGATATTAAACAATAGCTACATAGCTGGACTGAAGTCAGCCGCATTCTGGAGGAGAATTCTAACGGTCAGCTGTTCTGATAGGGAGTTTTCCGTAGTTCCTTCAATCAATACCAAACAAATACCGGAGCAGTATCAAACTGGACTCGCATGATACGATCAAACGGAACATGCTCTGTGCAATTTTCTTTCTTCATGTTTCCCCCTCTTCTTCTTTTAGACACTCGCGTACACTATCACAGATGTCGGGAGTTGGGAGTTTTGAGTTTCGAGTAAGAGATTGTCCCGGATGGGGCGGAGTGACTAGGCAGATGTCTGGATGAAAGAACTCCAAGGGCCCAGAATTACTAAGTTATCAATCAATCGTATTCAGTGCAAATTTTGGGTGATGTGACCTTAATATAGTGACATCGCAAAAGTAAATTATCATTTTCCTTATAATCATCTCAATCAGACCTGAATAACATTTTTGTCCAGTATTAAAATGTCTCCTGGGCAAAAAATTACCATTTTTTTAAGATGACAAAATAATTTATTTCGTCTAATGATTGTTCTGAAATCTTCAAGAGTAATCGCTAATTGAAATGATATTCAAAATTACTTCAAGAAGGCATATTCTGTACGTAATTTTTACTGCGGATAACGTTTGTAGTATTTTCCCACTAATATTCAGCTTCTAAAAAATTTGAAATTGTATTCTGATGGGCTGACAGTAACGAGCGTTGCATTAGAGACAATTGATTGCTTAACATGCTCAAAATACTTAAAGTGATCAATCGCAGACTCAATCTACAAGTCATCATCCTTTGCTTTATAACTGTTCGGCAAAGCAAATCTCAGTAGTCCTTTGTTCAACAACCGGTTATGCATATTGCATTGAAAGCCATTAAAATGATTAAACGGCATCATTTAAACTCGTTTAAATGCCATCATTAAAACGCCTCTTATTGTTCTGATAAGATACTGATCTTTTGTAACAATATTATTTGTGTTTGTTTTCATTTTTGTTTTTGCGTAAAAGTCCTAGTGACATTTCGTGAATTTACTTTTCCTTTCCCCATTTTTTCCCTTTGTTGTGCTCTCCGTTCTCGCAACGCCCTACTTCTGTCACCATGTCCAGCATCTCCTATTCGTCCTCGAGTGACGGCGCCGCGCGGAGCATCGTCCAGCTCGTGCCGGTGCCTGGCGGCGCGGGCCGGTCGCTTGCCTGCCGAGGCGGAGCCATGCACCCCCCCCCCCCGTGGCCTAGAGTTTGTTCCCTTCTTTCATTTGGCAAAATTGATTTGATACAATATTTATGTTTGAATTATGGAATTATTAAAACAACAACATTGTATAGTATCATACAGACTACAAAAATAATATACAACATAAAAACAAATGGTTATTATTTCACAAAAAATCTATGATGGCCCCCTCCAAAATGATCGGCTGGATCCGCCTCCGCTTGCGTGAGCACAAGCGAACACGGCCGCGCCCAACGCGTGTTACTTTCGGCGCGCGCGGCGAGGCACGGGCGGGCGGGACGGGGTGGGAGGGGAGAGGAAGGGCGGGGCGGGGTAGGGCAGGGAGGGGCGGGGAGGGTCCGCTTTCGCAACGCGGTGCGGCCAGATGGCTCACGCGGACTCGCGATCGCCGCTGCCGCCGCGGGCCATGCGCGAAGTGGGATAAAAGGCGCTTGTGTTGGCTCACGGCGCCGCAACCGTCGCGTCGGCGATCTGACGGACGGCGCATATGGCTCGCTTTTTATCTTCTTTTTTTTTTAGGCGCAGACAGAGAGTTTGAGGATTTCGATAAAATGATGTTGGACCATGTTGCTCAGTTGGTGGTCCGACGACCCATCGTATTTTACATGCATACGCGGAGTTGCTCGCTGGCAATTTTTTTTTTTTAATATTAAATATTCCGTGACACATTTAATTCTAACATGACAAACGTCGTACGATTCCCACTGCCATTGAGCAGTGAGCGATAGGCAGGAACACAAGTTTGAAACGGAAGGTACTTTGACGTGTGGTTGAGGTTTGGATTGCCGTCTTCTTGTTGACTAATTAAAATACTTACTACTTTTTCTGTCCCTAACTGGGTTTTGGAGACCACTTGTTAAGGACTACTATTCTGCTTTCCGGCCAAGTGTGAAGTGATGAGTGGATTTATACGAGTATCCGGAATATACGGTCTTTTGCAATTGCCATTCACCGTCTAATCACAAGAACAAAACTGAGGCTGGATTCGAACCATGACGTTGGTTTGAACTGCACCGTCTGTGCCAGTAAAAATCATATTCTGTAATATCTTGCTGAAGTTTGAAAGGTTAAAATACTAAGTTTTGAAAAACTGTGAAATAGAAACTATATTGGACCTTAGGACTTTATATATCCAACATTAATCCCCTCTTTCATGGTTCTCACATTAATTATCCGATCACTACTTCCTTAGTTTGAAATAAATTATGCAATACATAATGGATAATGGATTGTAAATGTACATATATTGTGAAACTGTAGGGTTATGGCTACCACCTGGCAATCAGCCAATAGTAGCCAAATAATAATTATTATTATTATAAACACATTTATTGACATGTTACAGTGCGACAATTTGCTAACTTTCTGAAGGATTTATGCGTGTAACAAACAAAAACATCTTACAAATAATTTTTCAATATTAATTTCGTAACGTGCATTAGCGATTAGCTAGATTCGTAAGCGACTTACTAGACGAGGAAGTTGCTGTGTCATGCCTTTCCTCATGCTGGTTCTACTGACGTAACTGCTTATAGGGTTACCGCTGTGAACGAATGTGGGTCATAGTGACGATAACAAATCGGTTGTAAGGTACACTTGCCTAGAGAGTAAGAAGTAAATTACGCAAGAAGGTGCCGTTAAAAATCCAATACCTAGTTCAATACCGCCAACTTCAAAAATCAAGCGTGACCACGATGTGCAATGCTCAACACCAATAAAAATAGAAATGCCCGCAAATTGTTTGGAAATTAAACGCAGACGTGAGAAAACGGATAATAAAATCTATACGTGTGTAAACCCACATTTAAACAAAATTATTGTACAATATTATATGTATTAGCTGCGGACGTCTGTACTTCGTATTTTCACACACTAAGGCAATACAGCCTCCCCCCCCCCACTTCCAAAAAACTGAAGATCAACGCAATGCAACCCAAACAACTTACTGAAATAAACTCTACCAATAAAGCCATTAACCACCAAATTATACTTCGATGAAAGCATGGAAGTCCGTTGACACTTCGTCAGTGGTGTCGCTGTCATCCAATTTGTCACTATAAAGACGTCACTATATTGTCTAATTTACCTCATACATAGATGAACCCTAGCATTCACACCCCTATACAACGTAATTGAATAAGATTTTTAAAAATATATTACAAAACGTTTTCAATTAGAAAATTAACCAATCATTACCAGAAGTTATTTTAAATATATCTACAAAATTAGTTACATCTTCAAAATAACAAGATTGGTTGTAATATTTTTTACAGGTGATCTTTTCTCACGATGTTTGCAGTTTGTAGTTAAAGTTGCAAGTCCACATCGCAAAGGCAACAAAAGGTTTATTGCTTAGAAAACCTTTTATTGTTAAACGCCCCTTCACCGTCCACAGCGCGGAGCGTAAAGACCCAATTCGTCACGCATTTTCACGCCTTCGCCCCCACAGGCGACTGGCTGCACGCTCAACCGACAACAGGCACTTGCTGGCAGTCGGTCAACCCAAAGAGTTCCTTCACACACCATGATTTGACCATACGGAATTATCAGGTTTAGTTTTTCAAAAAACTTAACTCAGAAATAGTTTTCATTTCAATTTTCAAATAATTTTCGTATCCATTATTTATTTATTTATTTATTTATGAGAAAAACAGCAAAAAACTGGGTGTGACGTGCTATGGGGAGAAGTTAATTTGAAGTTACATTTATGCCCAGAAGCAAAACAAGGTGCCATCTCTGCATTTGCTCGAGGATCAGGGAGAAACTGGACGAAAACCTGATCGAACGTCTTGGATTATGCCAGATTGGGCCACGCAAAACGTGCATCACACCGGGGCTCAGTCTTGAATAACGGGGTAGGTGGACGTTATTTTCTATTGGGGGATAAGCGTTTTAACGCTGATTCCATTTTTTCACCCCGGGGCAGTTTTTCCTGGAGGATCGTGTAAAATTGTGATGATGTTGTATGATGAAATAGACACGTCCCGAGGCGGCAGGACTCGAACCTGCGACCTTCTGATCGGAGATCGCTACGGCAATACTGCCATTGGAACTCGGCCATCAGATCGGCGTTCTTTCTTTTAGTTATTAAGATTTCTGGGAAGTTGTGGGAGTCCTTCATAGTCCTGGGGATATAGTTCAAAGTTTAGCTTATTTCCGTCTAAAAAGGGACGTGAAAAAATGTCTCTCGTAAAACTGCAGTAAATAAAATGGAACACACTTCAATACTCCTACAAAATACCTACAAAATACCTCAATTTAAAAATTACATATTCAGTAGATGGATTTCACATGTCTTTCACTCCGTACTCACGAAATGTGTTCCTTTTATTATTATTATTATTATTATTATTATTATTATTATTATTATTATTAATATTATTATTACAAAAATTGCGTCCAACATGTCAATTCAGTAATTTCATAAAGCTGTTCCCATAAAATCCCCATGTTTCTTTTCTGGACGGGCATCTTCAATGCGCAAAAGACATTTGTTTGTTCAAAATATATTCAAACAGTTTTCTTCCTCCCCAAGAGAATTAGTGAGTAACTCGTCAAGCATCATTCCTCTCAATAAATGCACACCCTCCCCTCGGAACAAGTGTTTAGTGGTTCGGAAACCTTCCACATTCCCCCGGAGGCCTTTCCCTCACTCTGAGCGCTCCCTACCGCCCCGATTCGCGCCGCTCCTTTCACGGGTTCGCTCCGCGCGGGGGACGGGGGCGATTGCACGCTTTACCGCCCGCGGGCGTCGCGACGCCGGCAGCGGCGGCGGCGGTGGCGGCTGCCCCCGCGGCGACGCCGGCTAAATATATCGCGGGGCGGCACAAGCAGCGAAGCGCGACCTTGGGTGCCTCGCCACCACAGCCACCGCTACCGCCGCCGCCGCCGCCTTCGTCTCCATCCCCTCCACCACCGCCAAATCCTCCTCCTCCTCCGCCGCCGCCCCCAATGCCGCCCCCACCGTTGCCTCCAGGAGACTTCCTCGCAGACGCCCCCCTCCACGCCGCAAAAAATGCGCGCGAAACGATCTGCCGGTCTAGAGGGCGCGCGAACTCCGCCGGGAGTCCCTGGTGGGGGCAGATCCGCGATGCGGTGGCTTGGGCGGTCCAAAGCAGAGATGCCACATCGGGCGGAATTCCGCCAATTGGGTTGAAAACATTGCCTCGGCTCACGGGAGGGAAATGCATTTTGGTTCAATTCGTCGCCGGTTGGACGATGTTAGGAGGTTCTCGTCACTGAAATTGTAAGGGGAATTTTAAGTCCGGTGGCAGCGGGGCCTCGGGCCGGATGTGGCAGAGGATTTAGGTAACTCTATCAGGGCAAGTTAGACGAGTTTACTTTCTGTGCACTCCGCTAGCACCGGGCGAAGAAAGAGGTGGATCAGATTGCTCTCTGAACTAAAGAAGACTTATCGTTCCATCAGTTCGATGTTGTATTATTAGGGAGTTAGTGGCACCTCGAACGTTAAAGCACTATCGATCTGCTCATGCGTAGTTCATATTTCGCACCATTTTAGTGTATCTGCGCATGCGCAATATGTCGATATTGCTCACGCTAAGGCTGGCACAAACTCCCTATTAGGGACTTTAATATCCTTAAGAACAATGTTAAACTCGAACACCCCACGTCCGGAAGAACGATGTTGCTGTATGCTAAACCCTATGCTGCGTTTAAAGTACCTGTTTTTGTCTATTCTGGGAGCTCTTGCTTTTTCCGTGTCTTGCCTGTTACCTTTTAAATTTTTGTTTTCATTAATTTAGTTGAATTGGGGTGAATGTTTTACCATCGGTAGCGAATTCTCTCGAGACTGATTTCTCATCTCTGATCCAAAGTGAAAGCAATGCCTAATAGGTTTAAAAAACTTGAGTCTGCCATTATTAAAAGTACAGATGTTCACGTCAGGATTAGAAAGAGAAAAAGAGAGACATTGAAGAAGGGCGTTCAAATTGATCGCGTTATAGCATACGGTTTTTATTTTTACATGTTATTATCACAAAAACCGAGACGGATGTAAACTCTTCTGGTAGTCCCCGGCGGGGTTCCGCGATGCAGTAGCATCTCAAAGCGAAAGCGAGCTCTAGTCATCTTGGTACGAGTACAAGGCTTTAGACGACGACGACATAGAACACACAGAGGAGCTACAGACTTTCTCGTTGAAGGGGATCTATTGCGTGATTGGACTAGTGTAAGTCGCAAGAAAGAAGCTAAGATTGTGAAAAAATATATATTTAAATAATAAGTGTATATAATGCTCAATATTTTTATACGCACTGTAATACAATATTGTAAACCGTAAAATTCGTGTTTGTACAACAGTCAAAATGGCGAATTGCTTTTAGCACCGATTGCACGCCAGTAAACGTTCGTTAAATCAGTTGGGAAGAAGATGGCGCGGGGAGGCTTTGTCGGTTACCCGAGATGCAATGGTGCTTGAAAGTAAAAGCATACAAGTAAATCAATCAAAGTAGGAATTACTTATCAACTAAAGATCTACAATGAAAGACTCTACTTTAAATACTTGATATTTGCTTGTAATGGCTCTTCAACACAATCAGGAGTCCCGAATGAAAAGGTGGATGAAAGCGAAAGGAACATTTGTAGTATTTTTGCGCAACGCGGGAGCGTAGATCATCCTCTTGATTCTTCACGAATTGAAATGTATTACATAACATGTAGACATATTGACAAAGCAGAAAACATAATTATAAATATAGATAAGAAAGATAGATTCTTTCCGAGCTATTCTACGGCGAATAGAGGAAACTGGGATCGCTTGAGATGACCCTGAGCGCTAAGGCTTCAGGATCAGTTTTGTTAATAATTAAGTACAATTACTGTACTAACTACTTCAACCTTTTGGCAGTTATATATTACTTATGAATTAATAAACATGGCAACTGTCAGATTAAAATCTCTACCACACGAACGCTAATTTACGAGGTGACTAGTTTCAAAAACGTCGATGTTATTTGGGCGATGTACGTTTAACACTGACATTTCAAATTTGAACATCCGCGTTTTTAAAACGTTTATGTTTTACTGTTGATGTCGCGTCCCTACTACGAAGCAATAATGAGTGAAATGAAGAGCAAAGAGGAGCGTCTCCGCATGATACTAAAGATACTGTCACGATGTACAGTTGGCAACTCACCGGAGCGCGAACCTCGTACGAGCACACTCCAGCCTGCCGCGGGCGCCTGTTCGCAAAGTTGGACGCAAACCCTTCGCGATCTGAGCTCGCCCTCGCCGCCGCTAGCGGAGGTTCGGTACAGAGAGTGTACAAAGCGCCTGTGGCTTCATGCTCGATGCACGCTCAGTTCAATGTACGGGCAAACGTCGGCTCGTCCCGAATCAAACAGCAAGCCTGGTGGAGCACTACGTTCGCGATAATTGGAGCATCGAATTACACGAACGGGCTCTCGTGGGATATGTTGGCGAGGATTTCACAGCTGGTGCTGATTTACACCCACCTAAAGTCGTAGTACTCACGAACAGTTTAAATGCAACACTGAAAACATTACATGCCTCAACAATGTTAACTTTGTTGGAATGAACCTGTTTGTTTGAGAAAGGTAAATATTATTTTGAACTGTTTCCTTATTTCGTAAATTGTGTATACAGTTATGAACGAAGCGTCAACAATGCTAAATCAAACTGAATACCTCTTTGGGCCGTTTTTCACTATTTGTATGCAGCATGAAGGAATCAGTTCGCTTCCAACAAATATCTTTCTCAGTGAAGTAACCATTTCTTTGCTAAAATATGGCGCTAGGAGATAGCTCCTTGTGCCTTGTAATACATTTAAGGTTTTATTTTTCTGTTCATTTGTATGTTTCTGAATTATTTTCCGCATCGGCTGTCGCCACAGAACGCGCAGAACGTCATCGTGACTCACTGGTTCGGGCGCCACAACGCAGTCGAGCGGAATCGCCCGGTCTTCAGTGGATAAAGGAGGAAGAAGTGGAATTTTTGTTAGCTCTCTTGACTAGGGTAGCGGTGGTGCCACGAATTAAGAAAGCAATGTGGTAGTAACTAACAGATTGTTACGATGTGACCTCAACCGTTTTAGGATTGTGCTTTTTAATTAGAATCTGAGGAGTTGAATACAGAAGATAACGCTCATGTACTGGAGCTGTGTCATAACACAAAAAAGTTTGTTTTTCAAGACAGGCGTTTGAATTTTCGAGTTCGCATAAGAAATATAGTGGAGCATCATCGTTACAACTCCATCCTCGCAAAAAATTTTCAAAGCACGGGTAACCCATTTTTGTTGTAAAAAGACTTACGAAATTCCTCTATGTCCTTTCTAATTAATTATTTCTGACCATATCGTAGTTATACCATTGCAGCAAATGAGCGAATGCCTGTGGCACTACCTGCTCATGATGAATAATGTCGTATGGTATAATAACTACACTTACATTATCTGCATGTAGCATTGCATGGTATAATACTATGCATAGTATAACACTTCCGGATAATCTAATTGATTTAAATTCGATGTTGATTTATTAATTTTATAGAATTCTTCTTACATAACATACGATTCACTTACACTTAGTATACAGAGTTTCAATTCTGCGAACTCGGCTTTCAAAGACCTAGTGCGATGTCTGACACATGAACTGATACCTTTTTTTTTTTTTCAGCAAACCCTTCTGAAATATTTTACTTAACGTCAAACAAAATTGGCATATGTGAATATTATGTGCAAAACATGCTGAATGGGCGTATTAGCGTTACAAATGCACAAAGTCAACAGACCATAGATGTTCTTCTAATTTAGATAAAACTTCCTGGTCACCACACAATCAGCAAAAGAAGTTGACCTTCATAATTAGATAGATTTTTTTAGCAGAAAGGAAATTATTTTTCATCTATATTTCCATGTTAGCCTTCCCTGTCTTAATACACTCTTGGCCACATAACTCATAATCAGCAAGTTCATAACATTCCAGTTTAAAAGGTCTCACTTTTTTACCTCGACATAGCACAAAAACAACTAATGACGATTACAAAATCTGATGTACAATAACTGGTAATCACATTATTTGATAAATAATTTTCGAAGGGATTGATACATTTTCGATTTGCGGAGGATTCAAAGCTCAAACGATCACCGACTCTACCAGACGTGTCACAGTAATCTGCTAGCTTTCACTGCAGTTGGCAACATAAGCCCGTAATCCATTTTCCGGGCAGCAAAAACTTAGACATGACACATACCATGATATCATATTTTATTTGGCATACCAGCTTAAACCTCTCAGAATACCGAGCTAAAACATCTCGCTTGCCGCATTTGAGTTTTTCTTTTACTTCTTGGCAAAATCTCTTTAGTTTACTCCGAGCTATTATCTGAAGGATGATCTAGTAGTTTTGCAATGCAATTTTAAAATGAAATTTTCATGACAAATTGCATCATGACGATACTGACTTCGAACTAATTAAAAAAAAGAAATGAAGTATTGATACTTCGAAAAATATCTCTCGATATTAAGCATTCTCCAATTGTTATTTTAAATTAACAATGCTATTTCACAATTAAATATTTATTCCCACACATTTATTCACACGAATGTCTTTACTCCCTTCTTTTTTGAATTTATGGTTCAATCACAAATGCTACTCAATGTGGCACTGCAGAATCGAATTAAGATATACGATTTATTCCTTTGAAAAGGAAACAAACAACAATAGAATGACCATAATACGAAAAAACGCACAAGAGTTCAGTAAACAAAGACGGCCGTGGAAAAGTACTTAGCTTTATTTACAACACACTGCAGCTCTGATACTTAAACGCTCGTCTTTTTCTCCTCGTTCACTGCGGCCTTGATCGCTCGTGACACTCCAGTGATACGGCTTAACCCGCGGCGTGCCAGTAAAAACGTCGTCGAGGAGCGGGCCGCGTCGACGCGACGCGACGCGGGCTGTCGGGAGAACGGACGCCAGGCGTCGCGACGCTGCGACACGCAAAAACCCGCGAACTTCCAGACGCAAAACGACGCGGACAGTGGCGACGAGTGGCGAGCAGCTTGTGTCATACTCTCGACGTCTACGCGATTCACGAGTATGTTTTCATCTTGGAAAGCATAAATAAAGCATTAGGAATAAACAACAATGCACAGCAACAAGAAGCCTACAAATGTCTAGCTGTACTTCGTCTTTTGTTTTTCCTCTCTCTGACAAAAATTACATAAATATGGATTATCACAACGTTGCCTTAACTCCTTCAAAGAGCGTACTGTCATATTAACAGTTGGTACATAATAAAATTGCAATGAAGCACTTTTGCAAACATTCGAGTGAGAAGTTAGCGTTTACGAACGCATTAATCACTGTGATTATATGTCCCGTACATTTGGCGTCAAATATCTTGAGAGGTGGCAGTGTTCTCCCCCCAGGAAGTGATCCAGCGCGGACCTACACGTCGGCTTTGTGTTCCTCTCCAGGTCCCTCCCCCTGCTGGGCACTGCCCCAGTCGGGTCAACCGATATGTGTGATAGTGTGCGCGTATAAGAGCGCGCTTAAGGGGAGAGCAAGGGAAGATTGTGCAGGTTCTTTACCCGTTTGTTAGGATACTGAACCGACATTCTCCTAGAATAGAAAGGAGAAACTACAGAAAATTACCGGTGGGAAAAGCCGCTATACTAAGCTAGAATGTATCCTCTTAGTCAGTTGTTGAAACCAATCCAGCTCTGCAGCTAGTTTTGTAAATCTGCCCAGATCTCGAAACCGAATATCACCTAGTCATCAATGTTGCAGTAATGCTGTAGTCGCTGAGCCATTGTATGCGACGTAAACTTTCTAAACGCAAATCGTAACTAATGCATTATATATCAGAAGACTAAAAATCTAAATGAAAAAATATAAAACCCAAAACTCAACAAATAAAAATATGTAAGTCTATGATAAGAAAATGCTATATGTGGACAGCACCGACTTCAAATACTGTCTTCACACTCGAAATTTGAATCTCTCAGACTTCATTTCCAAAGCTACTTACTGAATCTTCAAGGAAGACACAACTTTCCTAAATACCCCTAAGGTCCCATATGAAATCATTAAATTCTAACATTATAATCCTGTGTCCATCATCTCGACCACTAATGGTATTTTAATTATGCTTGGTAAATATCCTTACGCCACATAGTACATTAGCTCGCTGGCCTTGGGATTGCGCGGAACAAGGCATATTTTCCCAGTGATTTGTATGCTGTTTGTTCTTCGCCTTTCCTCGTGGCAACCTTCCGGGAATTTATGGATGGGGTATGTTATTTTTCACAACACCGCTACATGACTTCACTTCGACCATGTTTCATGTTCTGCTTGAATATGCGGGATGCGATATCACTTCAGGGTTTCACTATTTTATTACACGATCGTGTGGAGAGTATCTTTGGTTGCTTTACGAAAGGGGAAGAGTAGTCCAAATTAACATTACTGCAAAATTACATCAACGGCCTTTCACGATCTGAAAACATCAACTGAAACACACAACTCACATATTATTTTGCACACCATAGCTAAAAGTTACATGATGTGCAAAATGTTTGGAACTAGTAACGTTCAAGTGCCCGTCAGTACAATCACCTACTCACATGTAAAAGCAAATTTCTCTCTGCCGAATATAAGGGCCTCTTTTGGTCATTCGACAAGTGCCAAATTATGGACGTGGTCTTATGAAAAGAGAGCTTCTGAAATACACTATCAATTCATAATGCTTCCCTCTGCTTTGTTTCAATATTGTTTAAGTAATATAAACCATGTTCAGCACACCTTTACGAGTAACCAATAATCGTAACTACAGTAAATATTTTAAACAGTTTTTGTATCGGAAATATCTGAATAATCGCAGGCTAGGAACTTTTAATCCTGCATTTAAGCAGCGCATCTCAACCTTACGTTTGGCAGTTGATGAACGGCCCGGCAACCGAAGACGCCGAGAAAAACGTACGCGCTATATTTAAGCACCGCTCTGAATACCACTTCTGCGACTGCATTGCAGATTACTAAGATAGCTGGGAAACCGCAGGCGCTCTCAGTAGGACCGTAGAGATCAACTCTCCTTGACATTCCAGAACGCAATATGCACGTCTTGCCGAGAATTAACCCACTAATATTCAAGATGAAGTAGTATTCCCTTTAAGAAAGAAGAGATTCAAAATATCCAATGTGTTTCTTAAATATGGCATAAAAAAGCGATGTACGACATACGTTTCACACAGTTGTCAGACTGTCACACCTGCATTTCACACATTGTTCCATTGATTTGTATATTAGGTATCCATATTGAAGTCTCATAAATAATAAGAATGGTTTGCTCTAAATGTTTTGATATTCGTTATTTGAATCTGATGTCATCAGTACTTTCATAAAAAAGCATTTTTCTGAATTCGAGTAATTTAACAATGCCCTGTCTTCATACAAATATTACTGTTATTAAGTATTTCCTCAATCAAATTTCCGTAAAAACGACACTCTTAACACATAAGACACGTAGCTTCAGAAGAAGAACAACAGACACCTGCTAGTCGAAATGCACTGTAATAAAATCGTAATAGTGTGTTTTCATCAATCATAGTGATCTTTTTAGGGATTGGTTGCGTTTCCGTCGATTCCTTCGATTAATTTCAAAAGGGAGCACTACCTTTAAGGAGGCCACGGTCCTCCCGAGACCCTTTCTCAATTGCATCCCCAGGGCCACTCGTCGGGCCCAATCCTCGTACGGCTCGGCCTTCATTGCCTTCATTCACAGCACCCAAAAATGTGAGCCTAGGGCCACCGTCCAGGGCAGCCGAAGGCCCACCGGCGACCCCCGAGGCCGCCCGCAATACTTCAGCACAATCCTTAGTGTTAGAAGATTGTACTCCGATACAGCGAATTAATGTATGAGCCCTGGAATGTAGTTATATAATCGTGAGTTTCGTGGCAACATTTTTGAAATTGAAACTCCCGACTGGATAAACGCGTTCCAGCTGATCAAAGGTCAATTCGCTCAATGTTTAAATCGGACAATCCATGTTCGTAGAGGCGAGTGCCACCATTCGTCAGTATGACACGTTTGTCTGGGTTTTCTCTGTCTCACGTTTGTCACAGTCTTCTAGGCAAAGAATACTTTTGTCTCAATTTTTGTATTAATATAATACTCGGTTTAATGTACGCGTGGCAAATCATGTTTTTAGTCAACAGAGACTCTCTGCAGATTACTAAGATAGCTGGGAAACCGCAGGCGCTCTCAGTAGGACCGTAGAGATCAACTCTCCTTGACATGATTTCTGATGGTTTCATTCGCAAAACTTTTAACTATACACACATTCAACTTGCTCAAGAACGCTTTTCGATTTGTAATGAAAGTGATGTCACTGCGATATCTGTGTGGCGAGGCGGGTGACCCGAATAAATCCCTAACTGACAGGGAAATGTTATTAGCTTCAACGTCGTTCTCTTGTTCTTCTAATTACTAGGTCCTCTCACGTCATCTCAAAATCAATTAACCGGATGACATGGCTCAATGACCTTAGTTACCGCTGCAGTGTCGGAGATTTTAGGTTCGAGACCCGCTGATGATGGATTTGATGCACTAGCTACTGTATATAATTCAGTCAATCTGGAGCAGAATCTTAGCAGCCGGCTTCTCTGATCTGAATTTTTTCGTGGTTTCTTCAAAGACGAATGTCAAGCAGTACTCTAACAAACTGGTCACAGACCCCATGGATTTTTCCCTCCTCATACTCACCCCTCCCCTCGCCAGAGACTAACACACACACACACAATTACAAGCACTACTCTATCACAATTGACGGGGGACTAGTCAGGAGAATAGTACTTGCCCCTGCCTAGGCGGAAACCGGCAGGGCGAAATACCTGAAGCAGCAACACCGCACCTGCGGACGTGAAGGTCGACACCGGATCTCACGTACCAGTGGTAGTGGAATACCGCCATCTTCCGGACTATAACAAGTACTCACGCGTCGAATCACCAAAGTGTTAGTCGCTCCCGGAAACTCTGCATACTAACACACTCTCAATCGGTCAACAAATCAAACAAACAATTAACATCCAACTCACTTTTCGGCAATTACGAACCCGTGGCTGAGCAAACCCACCCGCGCGTTCATTAACGGGCCCGCTCGGCCCTCCCACAGCGGCGCGGCGCGAGAGGCGGAGTGCGTGAGCGGCGTGCGTACGAGTCCAGCGCCACGGGGGCTTCGCGGGGTTACGCATAGGCGACGCGGTGCTGCGGCCCACGTGGCCGACGCCGACGCCGACGCACCGACGCGACGCCCGGGGCCTGGGAACGGCGGCGGCGCGCAGTTGCCCCGGTGGCGTCCGCTGCAGCCGCGGAGGAGAAGGGTCTGGCGTTTATGGCCGCGGCGAAGGTTGAGGACAGCGTGCCGTCGGCAGATTCTCGCGAACGTCCCGCCGACTGGATTTGAGAACGGGGGAACTGATCAATAGGGTAAAACAATTGTTCTTTATGACGCGAGAGGTAGTAAACGTATTCATTTTATTTTGCGAGGAGTAAAAGTTGCGACACGAGGCCCATAGGCGTACCTATATTCATACAGATTTACACTTTTTTAGATAGCTTTACAGACTTCTATTTTTTTTTTTTTTTCAAGTATAAAATTCACGTATTGATAATTAAGGTGAGTAGTCGATGTGGTTAGACCAAGGTTTTTTGTTTCCTTTGTTGCACTCCCAGATTTACCAGAGCAGGTCAGCATAGTCTCACTTTTAGCATTAGAGCAAATAATTGATCTTTTAGAACGCTATGCATACCCTGAAAGAACTGGTTCTACTACTCGCTGTATAAAAAATAGAAGCCCTTTGTGAGTCGCATGAATGCATTTTCTTTCAATAGTTTCAACTCTAACAAAACATTCCGGTTCAGAAACTGCACGTACACAAAGTATTGATATATTTGTATGAATGTATTATTTAGAGCATCTATTTACTCAAGTACTCTCGCAGGTTATCCACTTCCTTTATTAATTACATTGTAGTATCATTCCATCAATCCAATAATTGCATTTAAACGATAAGAACCGGTAGTTATATTTCCTGGCAGTAGAATATTATAGAAATAAACGCATACTTCAATTTGAAGGTTAAGATTAAAAACATGTCAGTGAAGAATAATGGTGGATATAAAGTATTTACAAAATATTTAAAATATAATGTAACTATTTCATTTTTATGTAGTAAAATATTATTAATGAATAAAACATCTTACTGGTTGAAAACGAAAGAGAAAAATACACTGATCTTACTGTAGTGAAGAAATGTAATTCAAAATAAAATAAAAAATTAGTCGAAATTAATAAATATTTTAAAACTTTGCCAACATTTTAAAGTTTCGCTTGGTGTCTGTCGTCAAACAATTAGTGGGGTCAGAGTAATATCTCCTCGGTGTACCACTAACAATCTCAAGAGCATTATCCTACATCCTATTAGAAACCGTAGACAATAGAGACCACTGACACCAATATTAATGGCCAAGCAGAATGGCCGGCTCTGAATAGGCAACGGTGCATATATACATGCAAATAGGTATTATACACAAGCATACACTACATATGATACATTTAAATGAAACAACAAATAATGTGGATGACACTGACATAAAAACAATATTATGTTTGATGTATTATTTAAATACTTTGCGATGTTACGAGTAAGAATTAAATGTGAATGAGTAGACTGCTTCAACAACGCAAGAAAACTAATAAGTGCATTAGCGTCAGAAGGTCAATTTTCTGGAATCTGTTGCAACGGAATTACGACTCGTAATTTCGCAATGTGTGAAATCGGCCAGTATTGCTACTCTTTCGTGCAGAACCACCGCACGCTAAGACTGTTTGTTACGCTTTCCTCGCAAAGTGGTTTCTTCAGGAATTAGACTTCAGCTATACGTTTCTACGGAACGAGAGCTTAATCTTTGAAAATTCTACCGAGATACTAAGTACGAAAGCACCTACTAGAACTAACAGCTAGCACCTCTAGAAATCTACAGCTACTAGAAAGATCTACTACAGTTTACGCAATTAATCATGCTATTGAGAATCGATTCAATGCCAAGAGTCTTTTTACGAATGTCGCGCAGAATTTTTCTGGTAAAATGTTCAATTTCACTTCCATTTCCCTGCATTCTTTTCTTTATTTTTCCGACATTTGTTCCATAATGATACAGTTAATTTTCGTAATTTGTGATGTGCTGGTTTTGACCTCTAAAGATTTGTATTCCCCCATTGTTTCAAAATTAAAATAAGAGGAGAAATAACAATGTTAGAGAGAAATACATACTTGCGACCGTTGACAAATCTTCTTGACACCTAAACTTACATGCCGTTCGCAGCGTAAACTACACCTTCAAAAACAAGAGCAAAAACAGCTTGGAACTAACACGCAAGACACGACTCATCCCAGCGGGTTAGTAATGAATCTATCTAGCTACACTGCGACTATTCTTAACGATAAATAGTGGTATAAAAGGGCTTTAAAAGGGGGGGAAAGCGTGAAGGGAGCGAAAAGATGAGCGTGCGTCCTCAAAAAATAAAAAAAAAGCACGCACTCACGAAGGGCTCTCTCACCGTCACGCAAACCCCACGCAACGACCACATCCGTCGAGTAAGTCGTGAAGCTGTAAACGAGCTTACAGAGTTGCCGACGTCAGTGCGAAAGGACAAGCCCCGTGGAAACGTCTAGGTCATTTCCGAACGACAAAAAGGGGTAGCATAGAGAAAAGAGTTATCTCTATTAAGAAATGAATGTCTCTTGGTGATGAGAAGGTGCGAAGGAAACATTTCACTCTGATACGACAATGTGATAAATAAACTGATCTCATTTGAAAAAGGATTATTTTATCCCTTAAAGTATTCCTCCCATCGGCTGCAGTAATAAGAATAGTCAAATTTTTAAATATTAAATTTATAATTTTACATAAATTATTTCTTACGATGTTCACATACAATACATCTAATCAAGCATTTCATTGGGTCACTACCAACAAAAAAACTGCAAATACAATTATTTTAACGCAAATATAAATTTCCCGCTTGAAAATTTGAAATCTTCTTATTCGGCGGAATTGGATGGATTTACAGCCATCTAACGGCGAATATTTGTACAAGCGTCTGGCAACTCTAATCCAAGTTAACCAATTCAAGACTGTAGTGAGATGTGCAAGTTTGCATTGTGAATTGTTCAATTTACTCTGAATGGCCAAATAACAAGTTACCGACACATCACAAAATCTCTTTCGTACAAACATTCAGGCAGGAAATTGCTTGCAAATTGGTAAGCAGGACGAAATTCCGATTGTAAAAAGTGCGACTTGAACAATATTAAAAATTAAATATGAAAAATACTTTGTGGCTAGCAAGAATCAGATCGCCAGATATTATATTATCAACATGTCAGAGAGGAAAGGAAGAAAATGAAAGAGACGCGAATGTGGAATCTGAAATAGAAGAAAGGGAATAAAGAGAGACTGAACAGAGTGTAAATTATGCCTTCTGAATAGTGAAATAATTACGGGTCACCATCTAAAGCCACTTAGTAGCTAGTAAATTGTATACATTCACAATAATTAATGTTTTCAAAAAACGCGATTTTAACATGGCAAGCGCATATCGATCTTTGGTTTGGATCCAGGACTAAATACCCAAAGATTACCACAGAAAGCCGAGCAACGTAAAATTATTTAAAGAGTGACTCAAATAATGTCAAACACATCCATCTCACAGCACGTGACTAAGCGCGCATACTTTTCTCGGAACGTGACTAGAAAGGCTTCGTGTGCTATGCAGCAGGGACTACGGTAGAAGGACACAAGGATATATTGAAATGCTCGGTCTTCTAGACCTTAATGGCTGCACTCGGATTTGACAGCACGAGGGCGGCAAAAATACAAAATGCATGCCGATGAATGAGGAGAGAGAAAACTCAACAAGATACAACACAATAGCAAACAAAACCAAATAAAATGTTGTCTATTTTAAGACACGTTTCTATAAAAAATTGACATACATGTTATGCAAAATATCAAATAAACTGAGCAGAAGGCCTCTCAATAAATAAGAAACGAACAGATGTTGAAAAATGATAAGTAAAGAAGTATATTATTATTATTATTATTATTATTGTTGTTGTTGTTGTTGTTGTTGTTGTTGTTGTTGTTAAAATGAATGACTTCCTAAAGCAGGTCGACAGAGTCCCACGGAAAATGACAGCGCTGCTGCCGAAGTTGATAGACAAGATAGTTCAGGTTTTCTGTCAACCATGGCCACTACTGGAAGTAATCCACATTTCCCACAGAACCTATCAGAATAAACATCTCTCACTCGCGAATGCGCCTTCGAATAACTCGCACTTATATATTCTTAGGCGGTCTTCAAACTCAGATGCGATCTCCTCTCTTAAGAAGTCGATTGCATCCCAAGATATCCCGGACGGCAGAACGCATGAATTACACGCGTCCGTTTTGCAATAAAATCTGTTAGAGGCGCAGCATCTGGCAGGCAGACGTGGTCTCCGCACGCAACGCAAGGGACAAGATATAGAATTGCGAAACGGGGAGCGATGCCCTGTGCAAAGAGGAAAATAAGAATATCGCAGAGGGCATTTTTAAATTACGAACGAAAAATAGTTTTTTTTCTCCTGGAGAAAGAATAGAATCATAAAAGATTGTGATGTCAAAAAGACGCACAAATTATTGTGAAAGTAGTTTGCATTTCAGAATATAACAACTTCGCAAGATCGATTGACGACGTCGATACACGATCGACAACCTAAGGAAACAGATTGATTGCCCTTGCGCGAAACGTAATTAAGAGGGATATAAAATTTTGTCTCTGTATAGGACGAAATAGTCATTTCTTGAAACTTCCCATCAGATTGTTTCAAAAATCATCGACAGAATCGTCGACTAAAGTAGTGAGAATGATCGACTGCTGTTCGAATGGATGGCACCAATCAGCTGGAGCAGTTTCGTAAATATTTCGTAGACGCATAACAAGAGATTATCTGCAAATTGCAGGGGGGAATGTCGTGTTACCTCATCACAGAGCCTATTGGAACTATGAGTCCGCTAATTTTCAATTTAGATCGTTTCCGCTGATGTATTGCAATTCATTCATATTGGACACAATTTGGGAGTTCATTATCGTCGTTATGAGTGTTCTCAGCTCTCCAATTATAAACGAAGCAACATTGAATCACGTTAATTTAATACTTTTCTGTGTCATATATTGGACGAATCTTAAATATCCTGCAATTGGTCATCAACATCAATTTAGTCACTGTGCTGTCAATCACTGTGCCAGGAAACTGACAGAGACGGGAAAAAACCGTTAAATTTTGAGATACCTGTTCTGGCATTAAATAAGTTGTAGGCATAATTAATAGGGATATCAAGTAGATTTTGAAGTCTAACATTGATCACATTCGACCCATCTAATTCTCTACATGCGACAGCTCAGCTCAAGTCTCTCCCGAGAATGGCATCTTATTCCCCCGCAACTAGCTTCACAGAACAATATTTTTTCAATATCTATTTAGACTCATTAAGATGCTTTATATCAACAATAAAATAGTTTAAATTATTTTAAATGAAGACATTGAATTAAGATGATCACAAAACGTGAATAACGATTAATTGTATAATATAAACTATTTTAAATGATACTAGCTGTTTAAACAACAATTCCTACCTGAAATCCCCGCGGTTTTTCGAGGGTATTTTTGGCATCAGCCTGTACACACATTAGAAGAGAGAAAAAACACCTCTCGGCCCCGTTGGCTGCGCCCTGTTGGTACCCCATCGGCGGGCAGGGGCTCGGGCGCGGGCGCATGTGTGGAGGGTGCCGGCAGGCCGGACGTGTTAAAGAGGTCGGGTGGGGCAGCGACCGCAGCCGCGGGCCATTGACGTCACGTCCACGCTGCCCTCCCCTCCACGCCACAATCGGCGGCGTTGTGCTGTTGTCATTGAGACTAAATCGACAAGCGAATACACACGTCCAGTTTGTGAATCTAGTTTTGATTGCTGGCACATCAAAGATCATCAAAGAAGAACAAGTCATACGAAGAATATACACTAAGATTGAATTACGTTAAATTACGACAGTTTACATTTCATCGTTAGCATTCTGATGTATTTATCAAAAAGACAAAGTGTACAAAGCAGGTTGCAGCAAGTTTTATCTGGGTTCTTTCCCATGCATCTCATTCTATCATTGTTCAATAATTATTCATCTCATTAACAATCCAGAAAAAATATTCGTCCTCTCCAAGTATGACTGCTACGCTAATAAGAATTGCAATCATAATAAATATATTCGCCAAAGGAATAGAAACCTGATCTATGTTATGTAAACCGAAAGCCATACGGCGAATTTACAACAGGATTGAATTGAGTTGAATTGAATTGAATTGAGTTGAACAGGTTGAGTTCACTAGAGAGCATCCTCATACGCCGAAACTTGCTCTTGAACTAGAGTTTTCTTCAAGTTTACATACAGAAGATGTGGGCACAATTATCTACAATATTCCTTCTGAGATATCTTTGTTTATTTACTACTACAATACGTCACATGTAAATAAAAGTTTAATGGTAAGCGGGCCATCACATGAAGCTGAGCCCTCCTGTTTTAGACTGCGTGCGCCCAAGCGAGCAACAAATGAGTCAGACTTCACTTACATAGTATTACAAACGTCTACCACTAAATACACCCGAAACGAGGACAGAACGCAACCCGACTCAGAGGGTCTGGGCTCCATCGTATTCCTTCCGAGGTCGCGGGGAGGGCGTGTCGGGAATGCAGGCCGCCGAGAATATGAGCGGAGGCGGTTTTCCGAGGAATGAGGGCGACAGCGGAGCGCGGCGTTTTCCAATTGTCCTCACTCCGTCCTCCCAGAGGCGGGCGGCGCTCTGCATGTGGAATGCCCTCGCGTGTGGTCCGGATGCGGGCGCCACGGCCTAAACGACGCATCTCATGGGCGAACGGAGGCAATGACCCCGGCCCGACCTGGCGGCGCGTCGTAATTCGGAATCGGAGGTTTAGGGAAATCTGTTTATATTATTAATTTCCAATCGACGCAAAAATTACAGAAAACTATCCAGTGTCCGACCTCGTGAGGTGTCTCTGTAGTTTCGACACTCTGGGGGGAAAATACAAGAACAATGAAAGTTTCGATATGGACTGAAAAATGCAAATATTTTACTGTCGTTTCACACATTCTTATACTGAACGTACTGAATGAATTCTCATACTCATTGCGTCAAAACCTAAGACAGTTGACGTCATGCGACAGAAAAGCTCCAAGGAACATCCTGATCACCATGTATTTGCTATAGGCGTGTTGCGTCATGGGTCAGAAACCTTTTTGTTGTTGTTGTTGTTGTTATTGTTGTTGTTGTTGTTGATACTCCTGGTTTGTAAAGATCTGTTTACTGTGTTTGACCCTAAATATTACGCTACGTTATTGCAAAAAGATGTTTTCTTATATATATTTACTTTATTGTAATGTTACACGAGAGTATTTTGTTTGTTGTTGTAAAGCACTGTACATGCTTCAGAACAAAAAATAGCTGAATAGCAACACTGTATTTAGCCTATTTGCGACCTTAAAATTTCACTCCTTATAAATAAAACACAAAACAATTAAATTACGAATACTTCAATTACTATGAAGATTTTAGGCTGTCAATTATGTAAGTCATCGTAGAACAAGTACGTTGTCTTAGATAATGATTACCGTGGAACTGCTTGTCGCTAAGATTGCTATCAACGAGTGACGGAATAGTACCGAAAACGATTGACGCTCACGTACTGGGCAAATACCACCTTGTGGTGCAAGAATTATCTAATTGTCAGTTCAGCCTCAGAATGTAAGTCACGCAAGAATGCTGCAGGCAGCTCGCGACCCGCTCTGTTGCCAGCGTTCCACATGGGGCAGTCTCTAAATGGGAAAAGGTAAGTTCTTTGCAAGGTAACTTTTCAGGATCAGGCTAGCTTAGTTTTCTTCATACCAGTGATTACTATACCGACCTGTCAAACCTTGCAGATCGAGATTAAATAGGCAATTAATCCAAATTATTTTGTACTGTATTGAAGACCTACGAATTTCAAATGAACGTCATTTTTTTAAATATATACTGAAATATTTTTCCATTACATAGTTTATTTTGACCATGCTTTTAATAATAAACACTGTTGGGAAATAATCAAATAAGCTCATTGTACATTTTTTTTTTAAAAAGTTATTAAATTTTAAAAAATCTACATGGTATACAATTTTTTCCCTTCGCTATCTCATAATCTTTCATCAAAATGTATATTGTAGTGAAACCATGGTAAAGGAACGATGTGCTAAAGTATTCACGACTGGAAAGTCAGCAAGAAATGATTAATTTGATCGTACTCACAACCAGTAGAGCTACATTAATCTTCGAGAACCCTGACACTCAGCTTACCTGGAACAAAACAAGATATGTAAGAATATTATACAGTTAAATAATTATGTAATTAAATTCAGCAAATATCTGAACTTTTCATTCCCATCAAGGATGAGTATTTACAAATAAATTTAGGGACAAATATGACCCATGATATTTTTTTATTTAAGGCCGCATCAACATCTACGAGGTCTCGTAGGTCATTACCGACCACTATTGCATTTAACGGCATGCTAGCTGTGAAGATGACATGATGTTGTGATGATAGGGGGTGAAAAGACGAACACAAATACAACCATGCCCGACTCGGGACTCAAACCCGCGATACTTCGGTCCGAGATCGCTACGGCACTATTGCCTTAACGATCTCGGCCATCCGGACCGGATGACCAATGATATCAATGACATGAATAACAAATAATTGCGTCAGAGAAATGTTATTAATAAAGCAGAATTTTTTTATTAAAAAATAATGTGTCAACACTTAAAACTCATAAACCCTGATTAGATGTTCCTGAAAGGACGACAGCAAATTCTTGTGTAAAACTATCTCGTATTTTATGTAATACCTGACGTTTGATCCCTCATCTGCAAGCTTATTAAAGAGAATAAGCTTTCACACACAACGAAGCATCTCGCAAAGGAAGAACAGTGACACCCGTAAAATTACACATCACAAATTGGAGCAGTATTGGAGCATCACAATTGGAACATTGGAGAAGTATTCAGGAAAAGTACCAGCGAATTATAAGTACACACTTAAAAAACAATGAAATCCGTATTTGAAATGTCATGTTATGACGTAATAAAATAGTACAATCTGCTTAGAATGAAAATATTGTAGCTATATGACACATATCAAACAACTAAATCTGTGCACAACTAATACGTATAAATGATGAAATGAATGTTTACACACACACACATTCGATCCACTCCGCAACTCATCATTTACGGCTTTTTTTTACCACATTTTGGAATTTAATCGTGTTTTTAATTCACAAAATGTACACTACGCAGAATACTCAAGAAGATTCAAAAATAATATTCATGCAACAGTTTGCGAATAATCCATTTTCCCTTTACTGACTCAAACCAATCGTCGCATCTTTCTTCCCTGTCAATTTCACGACCCTGCCATCTTCAGTCTTGCTTGCCTTGTAATCACCAGAAAATTAGGGACAATTTCCAACAACGGAGGGGCAGTAAACAAAATCCTCTAAAGGGTTACACCCTCTGGAGGGCACACACGTTCTCTTTCAAAACCACGCAAGTGTCACTGAGAGACCGGCGACGACAGGAACTTCAAAATAACGAGCTCCTTTTCATAAGCAACTCGAGCCGACTCCGCCGCGCGCACTCCAGTACATCACAAACATATCTTTATGGGGCAAGTGCAGCAAAGGACGTGTTCCCCTGTCACTTGCCACGTTCCGCGCGCCCTCTGGGAGCCCCGGGCGTCGATAAGGGGCCCTATTTATACCGGGGCGCTCCCCTTTCCGGACGGCCAGGCACAAGACAGCAGCAGTGCGGGACCGACCCGTGCGGCTTCACTGGCGTCGCACGGCACATGTGTTTTAACGAGTAACAAGACCTTAAAAGCACGTCGTTCAAGAGAAACTGCTAAAACAGAAAACTAGGTGTGCTCCATCAGCACATACTTTTTCGCATAATTTTCAACTTATGCAATTTTCGACATGTCAGGCAGCTCTATAAAACTGAGACCTGCACCATTAATTTAAGCGTCCTATTCGCTATTCAAGGACAATGTTTAACCCATACATTTGGAGCCAATTTTGAAAAAAAGTTTGGAAATGTTGAAGCCTTATGTAAAGTACCCCCAAAAATCAAAATGTACCTTTCAAAGTCAAGAGCGCTTCGAGTTCCATCAGATTGATTTATGAATAGCAATTTTCGACAAAATCGGCTGAATGATTTTGGCGATAGCGTTGACCAAAGACCGATAAACTGACGGACGGGCAGATAGCAAACGCAATATAATAACAAATGTTTCTTTCGGAGACAGAATGTTTAAATAATATAAACATTCTAAAATGTCTATTTCTCAAAATATGAAACATTTTGAATACGTTTTTAACCGCTAGAGGACTCATCGGCAGGGACTAAGATACTACAACTCACAATCGTTCTATATGACAGATAAGGTGCAATCTAGCCAAACGCTTTGTATGCAACGTTTGTGAATTGTCCTTGCAATATAATTCCAATTTTTTTTCCTTCGGAGATAGACATAGAGTATCCACAAATTAATATTAATGTAAAAGATTTTACATAGAAGCCTCATTTAACTCTTCATTCTTTGATACACTATTAAGACTCAATAAGACTGCTTTTACAATTTACGCACATTCGTACAACCCTGTTTCACAGACATGAAATGCAACTGTGATTCCTGTCATTCGTCTAGCAGACTCTGATATTGATCACTGACACTGGGGAGGCTGGTCGGTGAAGATTTAGGTGAGGCGGCTTGTGTACGAAATATTACATACATTTTGTCTCTCCAGAATATTTTTGAAGGACACACTATAGAGAGAAGTGTACAAAATATTTATTAGAAAATGGATTTTAATCCTTGTCTATGATCAGTGGTACGTTCATAAAAGGAGATGCAATTGTGCTCACGAAAGTATGGAACGAGGATGACTCTACCCAACCCCCAGTAGCTTCTCTCTCCCATGAGCAACAGCCATTGTTTAACTCTAGTATGCTTCAGCGACGGAAGAACGCTTTGCACTTCATTCTAAAAACATTGATCACTTATCAGTCGATTACGCGGGTGCATGAAATTAAATTCGTCCTCAAACCTTCTGCAGGTTGAATGAACAAACGAGTAGATTCAGTGAAAGATGAATACATTCTGCACTTTCCCGTGATTGAATAGTCAGGGAAAGACGCCACTCTAGTCGTTTAATTAAGGATTGATTGATTCCTTCATTTTTATGTTCTCGCACTTACTAAAATAAGAAGATAAATTATTGTAATCGTACGCCGGAAAACGGCGAATTTCCGGCGAACAAAAGGAAGAAGCCTCGATTAAATCAGTAACAAAGCAACTTGAGTTTTGTCCATTTGAAGTGATTTTGATTACGTCACTTTTCTTTGTTTTTAGGTCATTTTAAAAACATTTTAAGACCATTTTATTGATCATTTTTAACAATGTTTAGGTCATCAAAATCCGCCCCTTCTGATGAGTAAGGGGACAAGAAGGGACAAGTGTAAGAAAGTGAAGATCGCGCGCGCTGCCCATGGCCTATTTGTTAGGGCACTTCTCCGGCATACACCTGGTATTGAACGTAGAAACAGAAAACTACCCATCAGATCAAATTTTCGGAAGTCTCGAGGCAGCGACTAAACCCGACCTACACCGTGTCGAAAATCCGGCACCGTCGGACTGAAACTGTAGGATCATCCGGTCGGATTCGCAGCATTAGCAGTAGCAGCCTTGAGCCAACTTAGCCGGTAAGAATCCTTATGGAGCAGCCTCGCTGATGAGAACTGGAATATTGTGCGGAGACCCGAGAGCTGAAGCGCAGCTAGGAGGTGGAAGCGACGCGTGGTGTTTGCGGGCTGCGCGTTGGGCGCGGCGTGGTGTACTCTAGAAGGCGGGGCGAGGAGGGCTGGGGTGGGGTGGGGTGGGGTGCTGGGCTCGCTATCGGCGCGGGCTTTACAGGCGGTAACCCGAGAGCCGCCCCGCGGGAGTCGCCGCCCCCGGCACCAGGCCGCGCCCCGCCCGCGCCTGCCGCGCACGTGGCGGCTCCGCGCTCTTGGGGAGGCAGCGCGGCGCAAGCAGAAGAGGAGGAGTTGGTGATGGCACCGCTGGAAGTAATGCCGGCGTTGGTGGTGGCATACGCGACGGTGGTGGTCCCCCCAGTCACGACGGAAGATGGCGTAGGCGGATGTGACGTCACTGATGGGGGGGGGATGGCGTTTGTGACTGGAGTAGTGAACGCGTGAAGTAGCCCTACTATCAATGGTGACAACAATATTAGTTGATCCGTTTGGTTTGTCAGAGGAATGGCGACGGCGGTGTTGGGGGTGGTGACTGGCGCAAGCCGAGAGTGTCAGTGGGCGGAATGGTCATTTAGCTGAGTCAAGACATTAGGGAGTTTTTACAAAACGAAGCGTTACTTCAACCGACTGCATTATCAATGTTCTGCACACGCGCAATTGGAGTTTCGCACCACTTTAGTGCATTTGCGCATGCGCAAAAGATGGAGATTGCAATCGACAGCTGTGCGCTTTGCCGTGCATAAACTCCCTACTAGGGTGAGAACGTCGGTGGTGGGGACTGCGTTAGGCAGTAACGAGTCCTTCGGTACAGAGGCCAGCGGATTCCTTTGCGACACCGAGTGCGCCTATTTTGGAACTCTGCGGTATTGTGTGCGATGAGAACCACCAAACTACACGAAATCAAAATTAATATCCTTGAAACTCTGCACCATGCTTTCATTTATTGTAATTTCTCTTCAATTCTGAATCGGGGCTCTCGAGTGATGGCTGTTGCACTACTGTATCAAAGGACGCCACCGGTAATAATGGTGGGGAGGCTGCCACTGGTTACAATAGCTGCAAGAGGCGATTAAGAAGGCGGCGGATGTGACGCTAGCAACTAGCAATGAAAAATAGAATTTGTGTGTGACTGCGTCAGAATTCTGACCAATATCGGTTAAAGCGATCTTGCACAGGTGATAGTTATGACTGACGATGCAGAGAACACGCATTTGGCCCTGATTGTGATTAAGGTTGAGGTGAAGGTGAAATTAGGGGTGGTAGTGATAAAGAGCTAGTTCCATTGGAAGGCAGCGACGATATTTGAGAGGAGGTGGCGACAGGGATAGTAGTCTGTCAATGACTTAAGCCCTCGCTGAGAGTCATATTAATGTTGATACTGATAAGCTCTTTTTACCTTCGAATTCCAAATCATTGCATTGCGAAGCTTCGCTTCTTCAACGTTCCTTCAATCAGAATCAGCTAGATTAGAAATCCGAACTTGTCGCACCCTTGGCATTTCATTTTCGTATTGTTTCATTCTATTGACATTCGCTTCCCATTTCCAACGAAAACGCGAAAGCAACATCTTTCTCGTTTTCTGGTTCAGACTTAATTAAATTATTTAAAAAATCATACTCACCTTTATTCAGATTTGTGTTCTCACCGCACCTTCTACTATATTTCTTTTCCTGCTCCGGTTTATTTCATATATCGATTCATATACACAAAATATAAATGATCTCTTATATGCAACACTTTAAAGTATTCCTTTACAATGAATTGTAGTTAGTTCTTTCGACCTCTCTGTTTTTGTATCGCGAGTTTTCTTCGTGTTTGTAAGTGGTTCTGTTTTATTTAAAATGCAGCGGCTAGCACTCATATGTTGATGTAAAATAATACTACAATTGGCAGTCTTTAAAATAAATAAGTTGAACAAAATTACACGATGTATCAACCAACTTTCACAGCAGTTCCTTTCAGAGCAAAAATATAATTTGTTACAGCAAATAAGAAATTAGTAGTAGGTGTAACTACTAACTAACAGTATGAAACTACCTTTCCCAGACCACTTATATCAAGGATTAAAGTATGAAATTGCGATTTGGAATTCCTGATTACAATATTTCGGAAACTGTATTAAGAGGTAAAAGAAGATTGAAACAATTAATCAAAGTGTGAATCTAAATGACAGTACATTGCTTATTTTCTGAAGTTAAATAACACAAATATGATGTACACGTTGGAAATTCATAATTCTACTAGGAAACTATACGAGAGACCTTCATCTACTAAGCCTCCAGCACCGCTCTCCAAGAGCAGCAGCCAACCAGAGGACCGCAAGGCTGCGCGTTGCAAATTTACGAGGGCGTTAATCTTCGTAATTCGAAGAGCCGCTGCTGTCCGGCCGGTTGTCGCAAGGATAATGATGTTCCCGAATTACTGTGTCGCATTGCACTAACGAACTCCAACGTATTGCGACGCAGAGACAGGGGGATTCGAGAAATGGTGCCTCAAACCGATGCCGCATATTCATCGGCGAGCTATGGGCGTGTGTATTATGATCGAACAATGCATTGGAATGAGCCTCATTGCGGAATCAAGAGGAATGAAGCGACTGATTTCATAGAAAGCAGAAATACGTGAAAGGTTTTGAAAAACGATGCTCTATATTTTTAACATTGTTAAATTAATAACAATTATCGCAAGTTTTATTAAACATGTAATAAAGAATAATTTAAAAAAATAGAAACGAAATTATTATTACAGAAACCAATCTGTATCTTTCCATTATTTCTTCCAACTGCATTCTTTCCAATGAAAATTGTCATAGTTTTACTAATTGAAAAAAATTCAAATGATGTTGGATGGTTTCGATCACAGAGAACTTTCGAATTAGCTTTAGATTGTACGTCTGTCTCAGTAACCCATTACTCTTGGCCACACTCGAGAGGAATGGTTTGATGAATTGGTGATGGATAATAATGATGATGATGATCATTCAATAATTTTAATGACGTTGGAACAGAGATGGAATGTAGAGGCGGGGAAACGGGTGCACTCGTCTGTTAACATGGACCAACGCCGCATGTATACACCAGGATTTGAACCTCATAACCCACAAACGAAAGATGAATAACCTGATCAAGTGGGGCGCTGTAGAATCTTCAGAATTCGCCTCTTCTCAACCCCAACAGTAAACATTCCAAATCCACATCGTAGAGGATCTTCTCGCACCTTGTACGAGGCCAAACAACCCGAGCGACTGGGCGAGTGGGCGTGTCCCCCGCATCCGGTGCGAAGCTCTGTGGTCGAAGCGGTTCCTTCACCTGCCGACGCGGCGCCGGGCTGTCGCTAGCAGACGCCGGGAATTTTAATTAAAGGGACCGTTTAGGAACGGGGCGTCGACGCCAATGCTGACTAGCTGAGATGGAGCTGTGACGTCTTCCGTTGCCTCCGCAGCGACACTACCCGGCTGGTGTTAGTGTTCGCATCCCGACGGCTGAGGCGAATTTTTGACAATCGACTATGTAGCTAGGTCGAATTAAGTCGATATCTGGAGAAGAATTCTAGTGGGCGGCTGCTGTGATCGGAGGTTTCTTGTGATTTTCCGATCAATACCAGGCAAATGCTGAAGCATTCTAAAATATAAATGTAACTTCAAATTTACATCTCCCCATAGCACGCCTCTCAAGTTATTAATTGCTTTGGACGACATAAATAAATAAATAAATAAATAAATAATAAATAAAGGATGGGCCAATGAATCGCGCGTGATCTTTCCTTATTCCGTGCTTGTCCCATCCTCTCCTCTTACACACATACTTTCATTTTCACGCACAACACTACCATGGAAGACCAGTCGTGAGATTTAGAGGTTATTGCGAGTGGGGTGGTTCCGATGGGGAGATAGCTGGAAGGGGAAACACCTCGCCTAATCGACGAAATTTAGTTTATCCTGTGAGAGGTGTCGAGGGGGACATACCAGGAGGAGGAAACCACGCAATCCGATACATATGCATAGCGCATCCAACCGTTTTTTAAATTTATTTTTTATTTTTATTTTGGCCCTGGTGGCAACAAGCACGTGCTCTGCTTGAGGGTGGGGGAGGGGAAGGGTGATGAAAACAGGCAGGCGCGAGACGAAGCTCTCCCCTCGCCGAATCGAAGAGGTGATTAGTCGTCTGCTGGCAGCGCCTCGCCCCAATTAGAGCGCGCATTCGACTGAGAGCGGCTGCCACTTCCGCTGAAAGGGCGGGCGCGAGGCGCGAGGCGCTGCACGCAGCCCTGGCGAAGTTGGGCGCCGCCACCGCCTCGCCTTGGGAGCTACGTAGTACATGGAGAACCGTTGGGGGGATATTCAGAGAACGCGTCGCTCTAGTGCGTGAAGCGAGAGAGCGTTTCTGGGGAGTCGGATTAAATGCGGGAGATCTTGGATCAATAGTTCTTAGCGAATGCCGGAGTGGTGCCCTAAAAGAGCTAAGAACCCCGCTCGATCGTCCTTGTCCACCTGATATAGCTAAATTCCCATGATGAATGAAGGCTCTCGGGCAACAGCGAGTATGCCTACATGAGGCTATACAGTATCTCCACTTGGACAGTGAATTATCACTCAATTATGAAAGAAAAGGTTTGATTTCTCTCAACGTCATTTAACTACGACGGTACGATGTAGTTTGCACCCTTAAGAGATATATTAAAAACACAAATTATCACTGCTTCCGCATTATTGACTACTGAGAAATTTTTCAGTTAAAATCATTGTACAGATTCCTGGGTATTTTCAGAGTTTAACCCTAAATAATCGCGCGAGGACTATAAGCGTCCCAGACCATTTGTGAAAATTCTCAAATAAAACAGTATTATCAAACTCTTCTGGAATTTACAGTACCTTTCAACAGTCTTCAGTTACCTTCCTTCCAAGAAAATAAAATCCGTTTACACATTATCGTGCTTAAAATTCTTTGCGAAGCATTCTATGTGAGAGACAACTTCTGCAATTCCCTCGCGCGTCTAGATTCGGCTGTGATATTATACAGAATTGAATTATATGTGTCGCTTGAGAATAATAAGTGGTTAGTGACAATACTTAATGAAAATTAGTGTTACTGTTTAGACTTTTCATAAATAACTATTATTGTAATTCATTTATAAATTTACATTCGCCTAGGAAACTGAATATCACGAAGGATAAATTGCAAAACATTAATAGTTGTTAGTAATATTAGGAACAAAAATTTGGGATGCCAGGCATCCCCACGCAACTACTAATGGAACAAAACGTCACGCGTCCTCAAAAGATTTAAGAACTAAATTCATTGTATTCATTCCTTAAATGCATGATACGAATATAGTCTTTATTCTCAAATGGCTGAACAAGACCGAAGAATGACCGACGAATAACCGATAGAAGGCAGCCTCATTCGGTCTCCTCTTTGGCACTTTACGTAATGTTCTTACACACAATTCGATTATAGAAAACAATTGCCATAATTTCACAAAATATATAAAATTATATTCGCAACACATATTTTGTGCTTAGAAAAGTACATTAGAAACGTGAATAATCGATTGAAAGTGTACAATTATGAAAGTGTTCCAAAGCGCTTGCGGCAAGTTGAACGCCTTTTGAACGAAAAAAAAAAAATGAGTACACATTACTCGACCACTTCTCAGACATGAAACAGTTGATGTAAAGGACACAATCACTCTTTCCAATCACTTCCAATCACACCGGAAAAATCACTATTTCCGCGTTCATCAAGAACGTCTAAGAAATACGTAACTATAAAGTGACCAATTTGATTACCTTAATATTTCAAGCAATCTCTTTTGCTTAAGGATTCCGTTATTTTTCAAGAGTCGACCAAGGATAAAGTCCTTTCAGAGACACGACCAGCTAGATAGAGGTGGCATAGAAAGTGGCGTTATACAAACAGGCCCACGATCCAAGAACAAAATTATTATTGAACGCACGCCATACCCCACCGAAGCAAATGAAGTTGTCACTTTGACGAATGTTGCAACCCCAACTTCACTCAACGTCAAAGATCGTTGCACTCTCCCATAACGAAACGCTTAATGCATTCTGAGTCACGCCGCATATGGCTGACTCGCATTCATTCCCACTTCGCTCGTTTTGCGGCCGCCTAGTAAGTCTTGGAACAAGACATAATTGTGTAGTTGTGGCCCTTTAAGGCACAGTCCATAAATATCACAACGCATTCGGCTAAGCGTTATAGTTCAACCGCATAACCACATGATTGCTTTCGGGCGATTTATCACTCATGAAACTAAAATTGTCCCAGTTTTCATTACGCGTAACATTACGTACATTAATGAAGCTTGCATGCGACCGTATGAGGCTTTGATAAGTCATTAGTCATTACAAAGAGTGCCGACCAATGAAACTTACTTCCTCATTTCACATAGTATGTTTAAGGGATATGCAATACTGAACACTAATTGGTTAGATTGATGTGTTAGTCACGGCCTGCTGTAACAAGCGGTATACTCTGTATTGTATGCTAGTTAGCACTTGCCTTTCTAATATTGCATGTCCTCTTAGAAGATGAAGAAAGTTTTTCGTCAAAATGGTGAAATAAGTGATCGAGTGCTTAGTATTCACAGATGTTTCATGTACATTTCCTCTCGAAGAGATAATTGTGTTAAGCACAACCAGTTGAGTTTGCTTGGAGATTTCCTTCAATCATAAGTACATATTGCGAAATAAAGTAATTATTATATATCCTGAGCTCGGCGCAAATTTCTTGGCCGGGACTTGCACAAAGTTCTTCGTAATCACGACATTCAGCTAAAGTTATATTGTACCTGATACCTCTTTTGGTATCACGTATCTGCTATACTCGTTATTCCTTTTCATTTTATCGTTTTATTCCTTTTTCGGTTTAGTTATTTTGCACTTTTCTCCGTAGCACGTCACACTATTTAAACTCTTTTTGATGTTAAATAAATAAATGTAAATAATATATTTACAGAAAGGGAGTGTGTACATCGTGCTTTTTATTCTTACTGATTCAATTTGTTTTCCTTCTGTAATGAAACGTTGTTCCTTTCCTGGCAATCCAGGTATGGGTGATAAATGCACCTCGTATGTAATGTATGTAAATGCACCTCAATTGTAAACTAAAATAGAAGAAAAAATCATTAAAGTTTATTGTAATATGCAAATTAAAATTATAAATAAGAGATTCTCAATGAGAATCAACGCATGATAAGTTCCTCAAAACGTTTAAAAAGTACAGATACAAATTATACAAAATTTGGAATACTTTCTTCTGTCATAATGAATTCACTGCTTACCTTCCACGCCGACATCATGGCGAGTTTTCCTTTCTCTTCCGTTTTCCTGCCTTTTCTTTTCCTTTGCACTGGTAACGAGCGAAAACTCATAAGCAGGAAATATTATTATTATTATTATTATTATTATTACAACTATTATTATTATTATTATTATTATTATTATTATTATTATTATTATTATTATTATTGGCGTATAGGACATTACTGACCACGCTTGAGGGATCAGCTTTTCAGCTGTATCAATGTCAGCTTTTCGACTGTTTCACTACAGCAAAGTCGTTACGCCTTGAAGTATAAATTATGAGATGATGGTGATGATGGGTGAAGGGACAATCACAAAACCGACCATGTCCACTCAGGACTCGAACCTGCAGCGTCCTCGACGCAGACGACGGCTACCGCAACCGTCTGCGCCATGGGGCCAACTTTACAATTGTTGTTGTTATTATTATTATTAATTATTATTATTATTACTATTATTATCATTCCTCTTCTCACTATCTTCCGCATCCTCTTCTGTGCTTTCGTCTCCATCCTTTCTTCTTTGACACGCCCCTCTTCTACTCGTTTTTTCTTCTCCGCCGCCGCGCCTTCGCCCCCGGCGTCCGGCGAGCCCTCGTAAAACGGCGGCCGGCGCCGCCGGCTGCGAACTCGAGACGGCCCAGCGCCGCCCCCCCCCCCCCCCGACGCCGCAGACGCCGACGCCGGGGCGCCGCCGGCGAAGGCGGCCGGAGAAGGCTTTGATACTCGACCTCCGCCGCCCGCCCACTCCTGCCCGAGCGCCTCCCCTGCGCGCCTGACTGGGCGCGCTGCTCACGAATGGGCCGAAAGGCGCGCGCGTGTGGCGGAAAAGGGGACGTGTTGTGGTGCATCTATAACTCCATTCCCGAATCCGTGATACATCGAATTCAAGAACTGAACATTCATATTTTGAACAACAAATCTCGAAGTCCGTGATGGCGCAACTCATCAACACATCTCTTATTCGTGATTTATTTTTATCAACAACTTTTCTCAAACCTGTTAAGTTTCTCTGTATCATTCTTTGACTCAAAGTTTGAATTCGATTTCTCACAAAAGCCCCCCCCCCCCCCCCCCCCTCAGATGCGTGCATATGATGTTCCATCTTACAGGATGATGATGTAATTTCACTGTACGGGATGTTCCCAACTAAAGGAGGGAAGAGAAAAATTCCAGCTATTTCGATTTATCGAGTCCCGAACTCTTAAATGAATTATACACAAATAAGACTAACATTTTTTACGAAATCACGCAAGCGGATTACACCTACTCTCATCCATTTATTCAGTAATCTAATTCTATTGACATACAACGAAAATGTTATTATGACATTAACATATTTTCCTATCAAAATGAAATTTCTTACCCTACTGTTAACTAGTAACCCACAAACAATTTTTTTTAAATAAAATTATTCATATTGAGCTTGTTCATTGTTTAGTTATAAAAGTCACGTTTTTTTATTATTATTGAAACGCTTTGTTCGAAATCACAAGTAGCACGCTCTGATCATCTTTGGTAACTTTTGTCCCACTGTACACATCTCAGCTCACTCTTGTCGCCCGACGGGCCATGCGTCGCAGCACCGAGCTGGCCCCGTGGCTCCACTTTTCCGGCTCGCCCTTTCAGACACCGGCGGCCGCCTCGGCCACACCGCTCCCTGCACTGCTTCCGCAGTCGCCCTCACCGCCATCCTCCACCCCCACCCCCACCTGGCGGCTCACGGCACTGCTGCCGGCGGCAACGCCGTTCAGCGTCCCTTGTCTTCCAACCCCCGCGCCACCCTCGAATTATTACTGCTATATATGAGTTTGCAGCGTAAAGGTTGTTATGTTCAAATACAATAGCAAAAAAAAAGTTTTGTCATTGATGTGAGTAAAAAAGTTTAATCAAATTGTGGGTGTAAAGAGCTAGACCCATGTCACGCTGAGTTACTCATTTCTGAATTTTGGGTATATGAGAAAAACTCATACATCTTGTAATATAACGCGGGTTATGTCCAAATTTGGCTGGATGTACGCAAATATTGAACAGCAGGGTTGTTCTTCGGCTACACCACACGTGATGACATTTTGCAGAGACATTTTTAAAAGACGAAAATATGAATAATGGTAAATTTTTAACTCCTTTTTCTCACAACTCTTATATTGGAAATTTAAAAAAAAACTTTCACGGAAAATACAGACTTATACGAGGAGGAGGTTCCACCGATGAAGTCATCTAGGTATAAGTAAACTAACGAAGTGATGATGAGGAATGATGATGGGGAAACGGTGGGCTGAGAGGCGGGAGAAACTACCTCAAAGCCTCCGCCCCCGCTCCCATCGTCGTTCCTCTTCACCGCCCCCCCCCCGGGCTCGCTTCTCAGAATCCAGCAGCCAAGGACCGCCGCCGCTTGACACTCTACCGCCGTCGAAGCGCGGCCACTCGCCGTGCGGGCGACGGGCTTCGCTCACTTTCCGACGCCACCTGAAGCTGCGGCCGAGTTTGTTCCTGCTGCGATACTTCGCAAGTCATGTGCACAAACCACCTTCTCAAGTGACACGATGTGCCCTCGCTCGACATCAGAAGACGTATCTTTGCGTAGAGTGTGTATATAAAGAGGCAACACGGTGCAGTTTGTTCAAGTTGCCGTACTTGATAAGTACGCACTTAGTTTCTTTTATATCTGCTTGTCTTTACGAGGTGGTTAGACATTGATATCCGCCAGCATAAAATATGCTGGGATATGTTTTCCTCCGTGGACTTCATGGATTTCTTGCCGGACTCGTGATGTTTCAACCAATCAACATATTTGACTCATCGAATAATTTCTTTCACTTTTACTGACGTAATATCATTACTGAAAATTTCAACACTAATAAACTAAAAACTAAATGTAATATTTCTATCTTATTCCATGATATTACCATTCCATATATGAGTACAAATCAGTTGATTCTTTACTTCCGAAGTTAAAGTTAATATAGTTTCCTTTAAGAGTATGGTACAGGGGTTTACAAACTGTGCGTCGCGGCCATATGGTAAGGGCGTCGCGGTGATTTATTCAAAATGATTTTTAGATTTGATTTATTTTAATCCTTGTCGTTTATGTCTATAAAATAATTTTGTACTATCATTCTATAAGTTATTTATAACGTATATCAATTCCTCCTTTGTGTTGAATCTTAAGTAGCCCAGCATTAACCCTTATATCTAAAACTTGTTACCAGAGGAACCGCGGGAAATTTCGTTTGAGTCAATGGAGCAGTGGGCGAAAAAAGTTTGAAAAGCCCTGATATATTATAATTTATAACTAACTGTGCGATTAATTGGAACCCTGTTTTTTTCTATTTCACAATATCAGATTTTGGCACTTTTTTGAAAGTTCCATGTTGCAATGATCAACCAAGTTCTAGAAAAGATAGGTCTACTAACCCAGCACAGTTGCAAAGGGAAGGATGAAAATGTGAAACATTCTTCTGAAAGCTACACTTACGCCGATAGAAGAAGTTTGCTGCGGTCCGTTTGAGCCAGAGCCAGAAATATAATTTCGTGATTTCTTAATCATATTTTACACGTGAGAAGCCCCGAGACCAGTAGACTGCCTATAAAACAGTTCTGCAACGAATACTATTTTAATTACTGTATTATTTTCATAGCGGAGAAAGCACTGACTTTTTACAATACACAACTTGTGTATACACTGAAAATTAATCTCTAGGTATGCTTTAAAATAAGACCCATTATTGGCATTGCATGTATCCAGCTCCTTGGCTTTTACCGCTCTCATTCTTTCTCTACACCAATCACTCTATCTGTCAACGGATCTATGAAATATATAATTAGTCTAATGAAGAGGTTCATATTGTTCGCTCAGAAGCAGATTGCTTTCCTGAATGAGAGCTGAGCTGATATCCTCAAAGCGCTTGGTTGACCAGGATCAGAGGCAGATCTGCGTGGAGCGACGCCCGATTTTCGTTATTAGTTTAACTGATGACATGTTGACAGTGCAACGTAATTAATCGTTTGAGGGACTCAGGTCGGATTGATCTAATGCTAGTGATGGGTACACAAGAGAAGATTGCTCTGGTAATATTACTCCACTGTCGATGCTTCTGATCCACGTCAGAGGCAGGCCACTCAAATCCCAAGGCTAGTCTTGCATACGCACAGACTTCACAAGCAGATGTGAGTTTACTGAAAGCATGATATTTGAGAAAAATATAAATGACAAAATTTAATCAAAAGCGATCAAAAATCATTTAACAATATCTTCGAAGCGATACAACAAATTCTGGACAGCTTAAGGGGACTGGCTATTTGCCAATTCTCAAAAGTGGCGGAGCGTTCGATACTAATGCTTTTTTCGGTCTCATGAAAATATTCAGTTACCTTTTTCGCACTACATCCTGAAACAACCGAAATTTTCGTTTCTATTTTATTGATTATTTACCATTACATAAACTTACTATGACATCTGCATGAAACTTTTCTATAGCTTAAGGATGGAAAATTTTCATTCGTGATCGTGTTATCATATATGAATCTGCTCATCCGAGTTTTCAAACATTTTCATTTAATTGGAAATTACTTCCTTGACATTTCTCTCGATTACAGTAGTTATCATTTAATAAAAGTATAATTCACACTTTTGGAAACTAACATTTCGACAACATTCTCCTTCGCATCATTATGGTTCGAAACGTGATATTTTCATTTCCCCGTTATTGTACTGACGAACCCTCTTCTTACGGTATTACAGCCAAATTGAGCTTTCGCCTGCCCCGTCTCGTAATTTTGCCCGAATCATTCTGGATGAAAGAGATGAGCTGATTGTCCAAAAGAAAGGGCGAGAGTGGGGATAGAAGAAGATATGACCTTACGTTTTCTGCGTCTCGGATGTTTATGGCAAACGGCATTGGCCGGCGGAAAAGCTCCAAAAACAACTTATCGGAACAGTTGGTCCCTACAATTCTCATCCCGGCAGTGGTTGATTAACATAGCTACTTATCTGGTGTCAAAATCTGCCACCGCTGGGATTCGTACCTAGGACTTCGCGATCAATGAAGTTTCAATTGCGGGCATGCAGTTTCTTTCGTTAACGAATCGCGTTGGCGGTCTGTATTGTGATGGCTGAATCGGCAATTCACAACACACGCGGCAACAGGGATAATGAACGCATATGGAAGCGGCTTAACACAGCGTATGCGCAGTGCATTCCTGGAAAGCAGCGCATCCTTTGAGGGCTGCCGCCGCGGAGCATTCCCGGAAACTCTCGTCGAGCCACGAGCTAGGATGAGCGCTGGCTGCAACCGATCGCAAGGGAGTGCGGGGGAAGGGGGAGGGGGCGGCTGTGCCAAGCGGACTGCAGGGAGCGAGACGGTAGAGACTGGGTGATTGTGACGAGACGGGGAAGGACGGGGTGAGGCGAGGCGAAGCGGGGCGAAGCGGGAAGGGACAGGTTGGGGTGGGTCGATGTGGGGCTGGGCTGGAAGAGGACTGGACAGGGTATGGTGAAGCGTTGTGGGTTGGGCGGGGTGCGGTGAGGCGAGAGAGCCTGGCTGGAGAACGGACAGGGAAGGACGGGATAGAACAGGGCGGGGCGGGATGAGTCATGGTAGATAAGGTGACGTTAGTTAAGGCGTTTGGGGAGCAGGGGTGAAGCAGAGAGGGGAAAATCTGACGCAAATGTAAGCAGACAAATTTCAACATTAGAGAAAAGAAGAATGTACAGGGATGAAATCCAAGTTCACAAAAACCTCGGGATAAGGAAAGCGGAAGTAAACGAAACAATGCTCTCACAAAACTCCCAATGCTAGAAGAATATAAGAAATACGGGCAAGTAAATTGATAAGGAGATAGATCTGATATGGGGGTCTGATGGCACGTCACAAAGATCAGATGAAATTAATATTTGACAATAGTTCAAAAGGTGTGAAGAGAAAAAAATCAATATAACATGAAGAGTTCACGTAAGAAAAACATTTCAGCGAGCACTTTGAGATATATGTGGTACATTTGAAGACATTTCCGTATTTAACGGCCAGATTAGATAGCAATTCCACAGAATTCTACGAAATTCTCTTCCACTCAAACGCTTCGTTTCGTCCAATATTCTCGTTTGCACGATATATAAAAAATTGCAGATAGCATATCCAGTAAACATTGCACTACCGGTTTTTTGTTATTCATTTAAAAATAGTGCGTAGGAAACGTCCAATAGGAATTCTGGGTTTTTATATCAAACTTACAAACTCTCTCCAATATTTCAGCGCATCTCAAGTTTAATTTTCTTGCGGATCTCATTTTGAGGTTCTTCCGCCACAATCATTAATGATTAATTAACATTAAATGCAAGAAAGTGACTGACGTATTTCAATATAAAACACATTGAAACCCCCAAAAAATACAACAGTAAAGAAGCGTAAATAAATTTATAAATGTCAATTTTACTTCATTAAATTTGGTTTACGGTACCGTCAATCCAAAATATTACGTACGATCAATCCAAACTATTCATCGCAAAACCCCATGATTACAAGCAATTCAATTTCGGAATCTTGCCGGAAAAAAAAGATTGGTTAATGGAACCTGAAGGCTCATTTGTCGAAATGTTTTAAGAAATGCAAATTACCGAAATGTTGGAAGAAAACTGAAACTTAATTAAAGTGTGTTCAGAAGGGTTGCCAACAATATACAAGTACTTGTAAAATGGAGGACACTCGACAAGCAACAAAAACCAAACAAAAAGAACGCATCAACTGATTTCTTTTTATAAATATTTAATTGAAACTAATATTAGCTCCATTTCTCTCTTCTCTCCGTTTGTAATTTAAGTGAAACAATTCGTTCACAAAATTCAGATGAAGACGGTCTGAGCTAGTTGATAGACAGAGACACTCATGCATGCGTTGTCATGTGCGTGTGTCAGTGTTCAGAAAAAAATCTTTTTCTTGTTTTTTTATTCTAAACTAAACAATAGACGATGCAACGTAGACGATGTTAGCTGTGAGATAAAATAAATGACAAACAAATTACTAAAAGGAGGACATTTAAAATACTAAGGAAGACGAGAGGATAATTGACGTCAACGGAGGAGTATCCTCCCAAATCCAGGAGGGTTGGCAACCCTAGAGTTCAGTATAATATAATTTGAAAAAACAAAACAAAAAAAAAAAAATACAATTAAAAGCAGCACTTTGCTGCATATCTTGGATAGGAACAGAAGTTCACAAGACCGCGAGAGCGATGATTTCAACAGCATCCCTAAAGTCCTGTCACACAGCCGCCCTTGGTGTTTCGATGAAGTCACACGTCGTTTCCACCGCCCACGCCAAATGTAATTCCACCCAAGCGGCTAAGCCACTCGGCATGGCGGACACGGCCGAGCGCGTGAAAGTCGACACTGCCGCCCCGGCGCGCGCGACCTCGCGGGGGCGCAGCTCTGGCAACGGAGCGTTCCCAGCACATTATCCGGGCTGGCTCCACCTACCGTCATCTGTAAGGCTCCGAAGTTAATGCTGCATCAAAAGGACAAATATGCACGAAATATATGTTCTATCATTTGTAAAATATGCGCCAGGAGTAATGAAATATGCTCGAACACTTTACAGTTTTATGTATTCATAAACAATTCCAAAACTTTAAATTTTGACAATTAATTTTGCATTTTTGCCTTTACTTTAGCGATAATTTTTAAAGTAAAATATATTTTTTTAAACAAAATTAATATTTCTTATCTTAACATCGTCGAAGATCAATTCCAAATTCTATATCAAAAATAAATTATCACCCCATCATAATCGGACAAATCTTTTCCGGGTATCAAGCCATGATATCTAAATATCTTCAGACATTTAATGTTGCAACGAACGAAAGACATTCCCACGATTTCTTACGAATAGCATTCGCATTCACATTTCTGAAGTACACTTTTTAGTTTGAGGAGACTTTTTAGTTAGAGAATGTGCATATTAATTGAAATTTTGACGGAAATAAGCACTACTATTCTACATAATACCACTCAGTTTCTTTTCGTTTGATTGTTTTGTGGACATCTGATAATTAGCATATTACAAAGCTCCTAACTGAAAATATGATTTTTCATAAACTTCCGGGTCTTACTCATCTGTTATCTTTATGAAACGTATGTTCTACAAAATAAATACATAAACTAACAGATTGCGCATAGATTGCACATTCATAACCTGGCCAGGCTACGGGAGACCAGTCGAGGGCTTTTAGCTTATTCCGGCTGGGGCGGTGCCACGCTTGTGGGGGATACCTGGTTGGGGAAAACCATCTCCAACCCACGTGTAAGTCGGCGCCGGATCTCACCATCCAGCGGGGGAAGCCCACCGCCACATCGCAAGGAAAACGCACGCACTACACTTACGGGACTAATGACCTTAGCAGTTGGCGCGCCCGGACACACGAAATAATCAATGAACTGGTCAGGCTAACCTTATTAAAAGCGGTACCGTACAGCAGTACCGAAACCGAGAGGTTTCGATTTCGATTTATTTAGTCAAATAAACAGTAAAAACCGTATGTGACGTATGTGGTAGAAGATCGTATGCGCACGAGGTGATTTGGCAGGGCAAAGGCGGTGGAAGAGGCCGGAACGAAATGGGACAGGGAATCCACATAGGCGAAGAGAAAGAAAGTGTGGAGCTGGAACAGAGGAAGGAAGAGGGCGTCGATGCCGGGTTGGAGGCTGGAGAAGGAATCCGGGACCAATGCGCGGACCCTGGTATGGAAGCGAGAGCCAAAGACGAGGCAGAACATCGTAGGGAAGACAAGTGACGGGAGAGGTGTCGGAAAAGGAAACAAAGGCCAGGACAACGTGTGTATGGGGGGGGGGGGGGGTAGCGGAGACAAGACGAGAATAAGGCGGAGAAGAGAAGAGTGGAAACAGGGGCGGGAGCTGGATGCAGCTGACCACAGAGGAATTTCCTCCTCGAGGCCTGGTCTAGGAAGAGGCGGCGGCGGGCCGGAACCGCCACGGCGCGGCGCGGCGGAGGAAGAGGTGTCGGCGGGTGTGGGGGCGGGGAGGGGCGGGCCCGCTATTTCGGGGCACCCAGCGAGCGAGCTGAGCGCGGCGAAGCGGGGCGACAAAAAGAGCCTCACCGCCGCCGCCGCCGCCCGGTGACATCATCGCCGCGTGACATCAGCGCGTCGGGGGCGGGAGCCCCGGCATGGTCGTTGCGTGCTGCCGCCGCCGTCGCCGCCGCCGCTGCGGTTGTCCCCTCCACCGCCAGACTGCGTTCACAACCGAGGGCAATTTCTCAGGCATTTCGGCTATCCTCAATGCAAACGCCACAAAAAACGTGCTACGTTTCAACTTCGGAGACTTAATATTCATTGCAGCCTTTTGCTTCAGTCCATTGAGCTTCAAAGTATTATAGAAGGAGACGATCTGGTGAAAATGGTGATCAATAACGAAATCCCCAAAAAATTGATGTCGAAGTTCAATCGAGATGGCAGAAGAAAACTTCGTCGCTTCGTCTTACATCGAAAGCATATTTTCCACAAGGAAGGGTAGGTGAAAATAAGTAAACTTACAGAATAGAGAAAATTGTAAGGCATGAATTAAGACTCATAAGTGTGTAGAAACATCCACCTTGTTTCACGGACCAATTCAAAGCCTTCAGTAATAACAAGCGGGAGGACACGCTTATGGAAACCGGTACACTAATAAGCTTCATAACATGTTCCGACTGCATCAGTTTATCTACGTCCACGAGATACACCGACATTACCTTGGTGGAACATAATCAACGACGGTTTCTACAAAGTTTTTTCCTAAATTCTTTCCATCTTTACAACGAAAAATTCAGAAGGAAACAAAAAACAACAATTAAAAATAACAGAAAAATAAATTTAGCTTACTTAGTGAGTTAAAAATAATAAAGTAAACAAGTTTTAAAAACTCAATTGTTCAGGACATCAAATTTCTCATCCCTAAGTATCCTTGATTCGCTCACTTGTCGACTAATCTTAGAAAATCATACTCTCTCATCACTTGGTGCAACCTGTGAGCATCAACTTGTCTCCAATCAATGCTATCACATTGTTTCTTCTTTCTCATTAGTTATTTTTTCGTGTTTTATTTCTTCTTCTTCTTCTTCTTCTTCTTCGAATTTCCTTCTTTTCCATTTTCCTCTTCGTCTTTCCATTTCCTCTTTGTCTCATTCGTTTTCACTTTACGTTATTTCTTTCTTTTCTTCGACGTCTTCTCATATCACTCCTTCACATTTCATCTCCTCTTCTTTTACTCCACACTTTCACTTGGCATTTTTTTCTTCCGCTGTCGCCTTCATCTTCAGACCCCGACGTCCCGTCCGGCGCCGTCCACGCCCCAGCGCCCCGCCGTCGGCGAGCAGGAAGTCGGGGCTTTGGCGCGCGCCGCGCCTCGGGGCTATTCCGCCGGCTGCGCACGTTCGCGCCCTGCTCCTCCCTCGCTCGCCCGCTGCGCTGCTCCTTTCGAAGCGCCCTGCCCCCGCCCCCTCGCGCCGCCGCCTCCGCCGCCACCGCCGCCGCCATCGCCGACGCAGCCCTGTCGCTGCCGCAGAGCTGCGCCTTACGAATTCACGCGACGCTCCGGCGGAGCCTGCGTTCAGGGAGACGTCGGTTGCGTTGGACCGATTTGATTTTATGCGCCGGCGAGCCGTGAGCACACGTGTTCATCCCCTGCACGCACTGGGTAGGTTGAGGACGGGTGTGGAAAGAAAGTGGCTGACGCATGTGCTTTATTATGATGCCAATTCCTGAAATTTACAGCCACACCTGGATTGGACGAATAATTTTGATAGATGGATGATTATGATACGTTGTGCAAGGTGATGGGCTATGGTGGAATGAGAGGCGGGTAAAATCGGAGAATCACGAGGAAACCTTCCGGGAACTCGCTTTGTCCACCACAAATTGCACATAGATCGGACGAGATTTCGACCGCGGCATCCACAAGAGGAAGGCGTGAGGTCTGACCACTGCAACATAGGTGGACTAGGTTCATTTGTTGAACTTACCAATTTCTATTTCATCACAATTTTACCACTTATACACCTTTTGTTGCGGTAGCTAACACCACGCGCGCTTTTGTAAGTAGTTGGGAGTTCGCGACTGACGCTCCGTAGACCAGGTCTTGTCAGGAGTCTCTCAAATCATCTCACTACTTAATCCCATTTTATTACGCCAGGACCTCGAAAGAATGTGACCCAAACGGACTAAGAGGAGAGTGCCCCTCACACTCTCTCTCTCTCTCTCTCTCTCTCTCTCTCTCTCTCTCTCTCAGAGAAATTCGATTGTTTTCGGGTATGTCATCTGCTACAGTCATTGGTCCGTTAGTATAGTGAATGTGTTTAAACCTGAGGTACCGGTGTTCCTCCCGTGCTAGATGGTGAGATCATACGCAGCCCTACACGTCGACCTGCGTGGAGGGGGAATTCCCTTCCCATGTATCTTCCCTAGTGCAGCACTGCCTCAGCCGGGGCAAGCTGTAGGCTCCCGACATGTGTGGTAATGTTCTGCATGTATGTGTAAGGAGAGAGGATTGAAGATACTACCAGAAACATGAATCGCGCGTTGTCCGTTGGTTAGAGTACTAATTATTCTAGTATTGATAGTAGAAACCACAGAAAAACTATCGACTAGCGAAGCCGATGCTAGAAGCCAGCTGTCCAATGTTAGTAGATTTACTTGTATGTAAAAGATACTCAAGCCTAAATGACACCTCTGAACTAAATTCATATCGCCTGTTTCTCGCCCAAGAAGTACCTCCTTTCTCTGCCAGTGAAAGAAGCGTATCGGAATATGCGTGGTCAGACGGAAGAGCGTGCCTGATGGCCCGAGTCTTGCCACGTAAAATGAAGCATTAATTCAAATTCAAAATTCAAATTCAGAATTCTCCACCAAATATCGGCAGAATTCGACCTAACTGTGTAGCTGGTATTGAAAATCTGCCATAGACCGAACTTGAACACAAGGATCTCGCGTTCAGAGTCTATGAGCTAAACTCTACCGGTAGACAGAGGTGGATTTACGCATAGGCACAGTAGGCACGTGCCTACGGCGGCAAATTTTCAAGGGCGGCAAATTTTCTAAGGCGCAAAATTTTCTTGATATTTTCTAAAACAAATTTAGGTTCTCTAAAAACTATAACAGCATAAATCATATTTTTATTTTAAAAATATCATATTAATATTTAATACAAGCTATTTATCTGTATACTTCATTAGAGTATACCTTATGATTTCAGAAGTATATGAATCTGAAAGTAAGGCCCGTTGACGAAAGAAAACATGTTGCAATTCTAGTTGTCATGTTTTAGTTTCCTTTTAATGTTAACGTTACTTGCTATGAAGATACAGTTTATATCCAAAATTAGCTAATCCAAAAAAATTATTTAATTTATGAAAACAATGTGCAAATATAATGTCACTTTTAAAGTTAAAACGTTTAAATTAATGAGGAATTGTTACTGAAACGTTACAATTAGAAATGTAACATTAATTTTAAACAGGGGGCGGCAAATTTGATGTGCCTACAGGCGGCAAAAATATTAATCCGCCCCTGCCGGTAGAGAGAGAAAGAAAGGAAGAAAAAAAGAGTGAAGGAACGAGAAAGAGAGACGGCTAATTCCCACATTCTCTCTCAACGAATTATTCGTCTTGGGCTTATTTACAATTGGTCATCATTTGCGTTCATCTGAAGCACACAAAACCAAATGCATGCATTTTCTCAGAATATATTTTCTTCTGCGGGTAGAACAAGATCTAACGCCACAACGCGTGTTGACATAAACATTTTAGTGGAATAGATTTGGGAAAGGGTTTCGTAACACCACTGTTTTGATGGCAGGATTTTACGTATTCACGTAAAATTGTCTCAGAATCTATTCACGTCATCAACAGCTTTTTGTTGTTTTATGTCATGCGTTCAATATCGATTTGTAGCGCTGACTTGAAATAAAAACTTGGGGATGTGCTCCTTCTTGTAAGGAAAGTACAAGTAATGCAAGAGTATGTTATCGCGTTTAAAAATATTAAAAGAAACACATAAATCAAATAATCAACTATTTCTTAAAAACCTTTTACAAGTTCACACACTATTTGAAATTCACAAAATAAAAGGAATGGAAACAAATTTTTCCCCCTCGATCATTAACAGTTTTGCTACAAAATTTCGCTCTGTGGCATCGGATTTCAATAACACGCTTTTTTAGAAGCTTGAATAGTACACAGGAAAATTCAAGATTTTCTTTTCTGTGCTATTATATAATTTTTCTTGGGAACGTTGGATTCATAAGAGAATATTGACTTTTCTGTGCATGCCATGAGTGTTGTAAAGAAGAGAAAATCAATATTATTTTTGATAATGGTTTGTGCTTTGTCAACTCAAAAGTCCTACTTTCTACCCAGATCATCCTTGAATTTTAAAGCATTTCCTCAAAATAAAGAAAGCTGAACAAACTGCCGTGTAACTACAAAATGGGAACTTTGATGACATAATGGAACGTTTGCGGTGTTCTATTGTTCTGATATAACTGCTGCTTATAAATACCAAATGATATTCATTTATCACAATAATTAACAATATTTACATGGAAATATTATTTCATAAAATATGTTGACTTCCCTACTACGAAAGGAATAATTATCTCCAGAATATAATAAAATAAGCGGACACCCCTTTGAACTTTCATGTGAATTCTCGTAAAATTATCCAAAATGTAAAATCAAAAATACAATTTCTAAAAATGTAAAATACGTTTTGGTAACAAATTAAGAGGCACAGACTGGCTCTAGCCACAGCTCTCAAATTCAACTCACAAATCATAATTCTCGGCCTTTTCCCACTTCACATATTATTCCCATTTTTTCCGTAGTCAACTTAGACTCCACAGTGGGGCTCCTTGTCTCCAAAGAGTGAAAATAGATGAAATTTCCATGTGCAATAAAAGAAATAGTCTGATCGTTTCTTGGCAAAAACGGAATTTAATCCCTAAAAGATATGAAATAGTGGCGGTGGATTATCAGAAACCAGAATTATGCCGTCAAAATTGACGAGACGCAATCAAATTCCCATATTAATTCATTATAGTGAGCTACGCAACATTTCTGCGAAAATATATTCTTTCGCCAGCCATATGTCAGATGCTCACTTGTTAATGATCAAAATGTTAATTCGTAGCGCGCGACGCTGGCAAGAATATTCAATCTCCCTTCCGCCGCAAACCTCGAGTTCCGAAGCGTGGGATTGCCCGGGTTGCGCACGGCAGACTTCCTGCACAAACGTGCAAGAGCGATTGGCATCCCTTCTAACCTCCATTCATTCAAACATTCTATCCAAGAAACATTTTTGGCAGAAAATCCTTAAACCACAAGTAATAACATTCACAAAAAGCTTCAAGTTTCTCACGGGACACGCGGGACACGGGACAAAATACATTATTTCGGTTGGTGTTTATAACAAATTGAATATTTTAAAAATGTCCCATACAATATATTTTCTAAAATTAAGTTAACCATTTGATTGAAATGCACTTAGGATTTTACACTTACAAACTCAACATAATAACGACAAATAGGTGCAGTTCACTGTTTACTTTGCATGAGCCCCTTCTGCAGAGATGATGAATGATTTACCATCATGCGACGCCAAAATGAAATTGGATTACCAAAAAGTAACTGTTCAAAATTAGAATAAAATACATTGCATAAATAAGAATTTCATAGGGGGAAAAAAACTTTTAACCAGTGTTCATTGTAGAAACTGACAAACGTCAAGCTTCATAAACACGTACGCAACAGACAACTTGTCAGAAAGCCGAACCTTCTCTGAACGCCATATACCCCACCACGTTCGTTTCGCGAATAAAGAGAGAACAAACAAGCCCGAGTCGCAACCTCCCCGAAGCACGGGCCCACCGACGCCGGTGACGCGCACCTGTTCGAGGAGCCGCGTTCATTTGTCAACGGACGGCGGACAAAAGAGCGCGCTGTCGGTCCGTCAGCAGAGCCACCTTTCGGCGGGGAGAGAAGGCGAGCGGCGGCACAACTGACGGCAACCACGGGGCACAACAGGAGGAGGAGGACGACAAGGGTGAATGCTTGAGAGAGTATTGATTACAGGCACGTCAACTATTAAAGTCATACGTCCCTTACGTGTGGCGCATGCTATATCCTGGGAGGCGGCGCTTTGCTTTCCCCCCTCTGGTAATTGAGATCCAGCGCTGACCTACATCACAGCTTGCGGGATATTTACCCCGTCGAGGTATCTCCCATAGACGGCCACCGCTTCGGGAGAAGCTCTAATGCGAAGCTCGTGAATGGTCCTCCGTTATGTATGGTAGTGAAGTAATTGTGCGTATGTACATGTGAGGAGAGAGAGAAAAGGACAAGAATGAGGTAGGGTAGAATATGTACTATCAGCCGCCGGTTTCTTAGGGATCTGTTCTTAGGGAACTGATTGTAGAAATCACGGGGCGTCCGGCGGGGGGTGGGGGAAGATCATTGGAATTTTCCTCCAGAAACGTCAATGATGATTGGACCTGAATTCAAATCACAATCATCTGAGTGCAGTAAACTCTGGATGTAAGAATTCGTATTTAGTGAAGTTTCGGTCACAGTGAACCGCTGTGAAGTCACTGGCTCCGATCGACCAAACAAATGAACACTAGAAGATCCGGTTATAGTGAAATTTCTACAACGGTTATAGTGAGCATAGTAAAAACAACTTCAACCGAAGGAAAATACGACTGAAGACCGCGAAAACTTACACATGTATTACACTAATGGTTTGCAGGTAGACGATCTTGCGAGTTGTTTTTGTAACATTTATGATAAATGAAAGGCGTTGAGTGGTCAGTGCCACTGAGGGAATTGCTTCAGCTCAACAATGACAATTTTGTTCAGCCTAAAGTCCTCATAGACGTAGGCAAGTTAAAAATTAGTGACATCCAATCACGTCAAGATATCCTGAAGATGGTGAGAGAGTTCTTCTTGGGGGAAAAAAAGAAAACAAGTATGATGAAGGGAAAACAAAACTGAGGGAAGTGCTCCAACAGTGCAAGATACATTGAATGGTGTTAAGACTGTTCTATATTTCGTGTGTGAACAATGTCGATTCATGTAAGAAAAATAAACAAAGATAAAGTAATTTTGAATTTGCAGTGATGGAAATTTTGCAACAGCTCTGAAATAATAACATCAATCATATAAAAAACTGTGTAACATTTTGGGATTATCGGATATAACAAACCCTTGAAAAAATGAAGCATAATAATGTTAGCTCCCAGAGATTTACGATACCCCGAGTTGCTTGTAGTAAGTATTAAAACCCGGCACCGTCAGAACTTGTTCAATGATTGTTGCGGAGGCAACTGTGCCGTTGCTGCCGGTGCCGCCGGGGGCCGAACAGCGACGCGAGGACGGAAAAAGCAGAAGGATGAGCACCGAGGACACGAGTTGCCGCGGAAAGACTTTTGCGAGTTGCGAGGCACGCGCGACGTGCTCGTCATACGAAGTCGCGGGAGGACGAGGACGAGGGCGAGACGGCTGTGCTGCGGAGCGTGAATGACGAGAGACGGAGGCGACCCGCCCCGCCCAGGCGGCGGGAGGAGCGCACGGAAATACGTCAACGTGATTCGCTCGCAACAAAGCGAACGTTAAACCGCTCTCGGGTGACAGCGGCAAAGGTACGAGATTGGGAGGGCGTGAGGACGGATAAAAAAGAATGGTTTTTAAGCGGAGATGGGAAATGGCTTCGGACCCAAGTATTTGATGCGTCAAGGAATATTAAGATCAGACTTTAGATCCACTCGTGAAGTTGAAATCAAAAATGTTTAACTATACATCCAAAATGTCCCAATTAGGGCGGTGTATTTCAAAAAGTTTATCGATTTTTCCATCCGATTTTTCATACCACTGGCGAATCATAAACTGTGACTCATCATATTAGTGTATATCGCTCGTTATGTCGATGTCCAATAACAGGGTATGTATTATAACATAACCTGTGATTTTAAAATATGCTTTCAGTTGTTTTGAATATTTGGCGCATTTCGGAATTCTGTTGGACATAAATTTCACTCATTGAATAGTCTTATTAAATATCACTCGTGCTTTGAAAATTCTCAGGTAAATCCACTCCTTGCTTCGCGAGTCGGGAATTTATTGACAATTTCCAAAGCACCCGTGGTATTGCCTCTGATAATGTACTATTAAATGTTTGTTTTACATTGTTTGATATTACACAAATAACCACATCAAAACAGATAACAAACTTTTCAATAATGAGTCACCACTTTCATTTTTTACATGCCTGTTTAGTTTATCTTAATTCTTGTGGGTTTTTCTCTTTTGGGCGTAATTTTTCGTTTTCAAGTATACTTTTAAGAAGATGGTTATAATTACATGATTCATGTTTGTTCTTAAATTTTGTGAAACATTATAGAATCATCTCAAAACATGCATGAGTATAGGCCAAAATATGTTTTATATATTTATATGGATTTCGTTTCTTATAAGTAATGATACTTTTACGTTATACGTATTGCTTTTTACTTCAAAGCAAACAGATATTCTGGTGCGAATCTTTCTAAGCATTTTCAAGTAATTTATTACGATATTACTGTATTTTTATAAATATTTCAGTTCATGTTGTCATAATCTTTCTTAATGAATTGTCTAATTTATTAGATTACGAAAATTCAGAACCAAACACCTTCCTTCCTTCCTTCCAGGATAATAAATTTGAATTATCGCTTTTTTTTTTGTTGTTGTTTCGTTTTTGAAGGTTTGAAGTTTACCCAGTGCGGAGCAACTTTCAGGCAAACCACTACAGTAAGATGAACGCGAATAAGTGGTTTAAGCAGCACTGACTCATGGGCACGTACTGCCTGCTAAATAACTTTCAAAAACATATCCGACAATGTTGAATGCCAGTATATTTGTTCCAGAAAACAGTTTTAGGTTTGGGCGACCTATGGCTAAGTTCGTACACAATGTTCTGCGCGGACTGAGATAAACAAAATCTAGTAACATGAGAAATTTGAAGCAGAAAGCTTTGAAGAGAAACTTCTGCAAACACCACATCCAGAAGCAGGCAGGAAATATTAATAGAATACTATAGACAACATATGCGCTGTTACAAAATGTCTTCCTTGATTCTTCTTAATTTAGGAAGCTATACCATATAATTTCTGTGCAATAGACTTAATCAACTAATGTATTAAGCTAAATTGAGTTCTTTGGTGTTAATCTAAATTCATTCTTATATTATATTTACTTGAATTTTACTCGTTAAGTGCCGTATCTACTTAATTCAACAGGTTAATCTCAGCACGTAACGAATCGAATGGTGCTTGGCAAGGAAGAAGAAACTATTCGAGTATTCAATTATCGACCTGACTCGAATTGAAAGCGTCTACTCTACGCGAAGAAAATACGAAAGCAGTTGGCTGACGAGGTAATATATTTAGAGAACATTGCGAATTTGTTGTCATCAGTACTGATGGTTTCATAGAAAAACTAGGACAATTATGATAAGACTTCGGAATCATTCAGAAGGTTTTTGTCACAATTAGCATATCAGTAAAAAAATGCCACAGAGGCGGAGATCAGCAAGTCATGGATAGTTGTGAAATACGTACCATCACAGCGCACAACCTTAAAACTTAATGTGTTTAAAGAGCCAATTTGGTTCATCTCACTGTAGCTCCCGGAAAGTTTAATTTCAAGTCTCGAATTTCTTACAATGCATTATTAATCTTCAAAACGGATTTCTAACATAGGAAGATATTTAAAAGCAAAATCTCAAATTTCTGATGCAAATCAAAGTCAGATACCAAGTACAAGATAAATTTCTTGTGACGGATTTTAGCAATTACTTTTCATTCCGAAGTGCTGAAAGAAGCCATGAACAATCTATTTTTCATTTCTTTTATAAGGTCGAATAAACTACGCGTTTATTAGCATTCAATATTATTTAGAACGCATTTGAAAATGTTTAATGCTTGCTTTGAAGATGAAAACTTCGTTCGTGAGACTGATAATGAGAGTGATAATAAAGAATAAATGATTCCTTTGAAAGAATTCTGGTTTAAACACGATTTTGAATTATAGGTACGCACAACTTTCAGAGATTTACAAAAAGGGATTAATGAATTGTAATGTTTCTTCCATGAGCAAAAAACACTTGAAAACGTCAAAGAAGTCTCATAAAAATCTCTTCACCGTATGTGGGAATTACATATTCCGGCGCAAGTTTCTATTTAGGCCAGAGAGTGTAGATGAATTTAAAATCGAACTAACAATATAGTTACGAAGAGATTTCACAAAAAAATTAAACTGTGCAATTGTTTAAAACTTTCAAATATTTTTCCATACCCTATTACTGTATTGAATAAGTTTTAATCTTAAAACCATAATTAAATCCATCAGTTTTTGTTTTAGATACGAATCCCTGCGGGAACAATCATGGCAAGTGATTTGGTTCACTGACCAGTAATTTCAGACTTGGAAGAATATTCGCTAGAGAGAAGGGGGACGTCAGCCGTCTGTTCAACATGTTCAAATCAACACCACTGGCAACCCGAAATATATTTTAAAATAAAAACAAATTTTAATACCTGGAAAATCCCATCGAGAGCCTTCTGTGCCTACATTGACAACTGCCATCACAGCCCACCAATCGGGAACTCACAGGTAAGCACAGAGGCAGTTGAGGACAATGATCTAGAAACTTGCCGTCGGATTACTCTCCATTGGCTAAGGGACTAAAGACTCTCTAAATAAAAGCTTCAAGTAGGACAAAAAGTTCATTGGTTGTTATTTCTTTTTGTGTGTTGAAATAGTTAACTAATTTTACACACACAATCTCCATGAAAAATATCATAAATATATAATATCGAAGTATTTGACATCCCGTTGAGATGAAAAGTTTTGATTTTTTTTAAAAGCAAAAATCTGTCTTGGCACTTCGTAATTTCTCACGCGCTCGATTTGCCAGAGAATTCGACCTTAGGAAATGGCATCACCCGATCACCACCTGCAGGATGCTTTGTCTGCTCGCCCCAGCGTCTCGCGGATGTTCAATCGAACGCCCAGGATGTGCGTGGCATAACTATGAATAATATTAATAGTTACGCACAGGCGCAGGTGCGCTAATAGTTGACATATTTTGCGTTCAAGGATCCTTTGTAGAAAACGGGCGCTACCGAACATCCGGTCAAATGACGTAGATAGGAATCTTTGACAATACTGACAATTCACTGCGCTGTGGCTATTATTCAGAAATTCAAGAAATCATCTTTTGTATGTGTAAAAAATGCCGATTTAGAGAGCTCCGATAACTTTCATAGTTATTCTGCAGGTAAACTTTTCTTATTTTGTGTAGATATAGTATTTGTGGGATGTTCACTTAACTGCTTATCAAGAGAATGTGCTGAAGATGTTGAGAATCTAGCAATACTATAACAATGAGAAATGTATTACTTTTTTGCAGTATCCCATTTCATTTTTAATGAAAATGATCGAGAGGCCGGCGATGTGCTGAAAAATTAATGAAACTACACACGATCCCAAGGGATGATGACGGTACTGAGATGAGTTTTTCGTGTCTTCTCCGATCAACATCAGGTGAATCCTGAAGTAGTGCCCTAACAATTGAGCCAGAGATCGCCTTTCTTTCGCCGATATTTCCTATATCCTATCCTGGTCCCTTACTTACACACACTTCCATATACTTTACTTACACTTACATGCATTACACTAGTACACTTGTCAGGAGGCTGGCTAGGAGCTTAGAACTTATTCCCTTCTCCTCTCACGATAAAACATACACCACACTTATGGGTCTACTGATGATTGCAGGTGGCGCATTATGAAAAAGTTAGTTGATTATTCACGAGCACAAAAGCATAATTAGTTACGAGCATTGCCTTGCATTTCAGCCACGAGAAATATTGTAAAGTACAACACATACCTTGTCCGATAGCCTTTTTAACATTCTGACACCTTTTCTAAAAATATACGTATGCGATTAATTACATTACATGGACTGGTATTGTAATTTTAATGGAATTATATTGATTAATGGCAGTATATTTGACTACATCAAAAAGAATAATGAGACATTTTATCTAGTAAAGGTAGTTTCATTACGTTGGATGGAAGAATGAGCCATTAATCTACTCCGAATAGATAAGTAAACAGCAAATAAGTGTATCGGATGAACGAAAACTTAAATACTCGTAAACCGACAAACATCAAATAACAACCGAGTCCTTTATTTGTAATCGGTCGTGTTTCGTTCCATACTTCTCACATATTACCAACTTCTTATAAGAACAAATAATAAAAAAAAAAAACTGAAATCCCATTTCTTGAAATAATTCCAAGTGATTGTTATCAATTAATCCATATTATGAAACTACAAATCATTTGTTTCGATTGTTCTTAACGCAAGTCGGACTATAAAATACTTTATAGTTAAGCGAAATTGGTGCATGGGTTGGAGCAATGCTCTCTCGCAGCTTGGGCGTCGCTTGCGAAAACAATTATTCCCAGATTTCATAAAGTAATAAACAAAAATAATGTTAAATACTTTAACGAACGATGTCCGTAAAGAGTGGCTATTCGTTTCCGTGTCAGTTGATTGCGCTAAGACTACATTTTTACAATTCAGCATAAGGAAAAATATTCCCCTTGAACGAACACTTTCGCCAGGCGGGCGCCGCCCCATCTGCGTGGGCGGACGCGCGACCTTGAGCGAGGGACGCGCGCGCGGTTTGCCCGCCGAGTTCAAGGCGACGAACGCTGCGACGCGCGGCTGGGTTCCTCCCCTTCTTCCCTCCCGCGGGACGCCGCCCCCCACCCCGACCCGCAGCCTCCGCCGCACGGCGTCCCGTCCCGTCGCGTCGCGTCGCGTCGCCGGATGGAGCGCGACGTGAGCGGCCGCTCAACACGCGTGCGCGTAGACGCACGCGGCGTCGTCCGAGGCGGCGCGAGACGCGACGCGACTGCGGCTGGACTAGCGGCGGATGGGGTGGGCGGAGGTGGGAGAGACGAAGCGGCGCCTTCTTATGAGGTGAAGGCTGCGTTGACACTGGTGTAGTGTTCAAAATCCTCCACCCCTGTCTCTGGGTTCCAGGGTTCAAATCCCGGTCTGGAGGCGGCGCGAGACGAATACGGCTGGACCAGCGGTGGATGGGGTGGGTGGTGAAGGAGATAGACCGGCGCCTTCCTGGGGGGCGAACGCTGCGTTGACTCTGGTGTAGTGTTCAGAACGCTCAACCCCTATCTCTGGGCACCAGGGTTCAAATCCCGGTCTGGAGGCGGCACAAGACGACTACGGCTGGACCAGCGGCGGATGGGGTGGGTGGAGAAGGAGATAGACCGGCGCCTTCCTCTGGGGCGAACGCTGCGTCGACTCTGGTGTAGTGTTCAGAACGCTCAACCCCTATCTCTGGGCACCAGGGTTCAAATCCCGGTCTGGAGGCGCGAGACGCGAGGCGACTGCGGCTGAACCAGCAGCGGATGAGGTTGGGCGGAGTTGAGAGGGCCAAACGCGACGCCTTCCTGTGGGGCGAACGCTAGGGCGACAAGTGGTGTGCAACGCTCAACCTCCCCATCTGTGTACCTGGGTTCAAACCCCGTTCCGCACGTGACGCGAGGCAACTGCAGCTGGAGCGTGCTCGAATGATATCGGATTATCGACGACGGTCAAGAAGCTAAGGTGATAATGGCTGTGTGATTGTAAATGCTAAAGGTCGGTTTTTTTATCTACCATTTTCATAAATTCCAGACGAATACTGGAGCAGTACCATAAGCAATGGGTCACGTGCGATCGTCGTCGTCGCGCAACAGCTTGCACATATCTGATGGATCTCTTCGGGTCTGTCAATGATGTTAATTGGCGCTCCTTCATTCGTTCGCTCACTTGTATATGACTTCGTATACGAGATGACTTCTAGGCTGTCCGGGTGGCGCTGCGTCATTGGCAGAGAGGCCGACGTTCAGGGTAGTGGTCACTACGCTGAAGAAGCGTGCGATATGACACGCGAAACGTCGGCCTCTCTGCCAACGACGCGGCGTCACCCGGACAGCCTAGAAGTCATGAACTCGAGCCGCGGAAGCCTACGTGTACATTCGTATACAAGATGTTTTAATTGCGAAGTGTGTACGTTGACGTGTAAGCACGATTCGTAGCAAGCAACGCCGTCTTTACGGGAGCCATCAACGAACATAAGCGATTTACGATTGCAGCGTGAGTGAACTACAGTCGCGATGGACGGATACTTCTCTGAAATAAACATGATGTTTACTTGTTTCCCGAACTGTCACTATGGTCCTTTCTAAGTTTAAGTCGGCATTAGCGAACGTTCACCTTGCACCTCTGGGAGTTGGGAATAAATTACGCAGTCGTGTCCGAGAGTTAAGATGGCAGATGGGAGAAGCGACCCATATAAAGTATCCAGCATTATGGAACGACTTGGCCGTTGCTCCTTGCAGATGAAAGTGAGGCTAAGACCTGAACCGAAGCGCCTTTGAAAGAAGGCAAGGTGGTACGCTGTGTCCTAGCTGACGGAATAATAATGGTTGACGGTACGCCTCCACGAATGCCATAGGTTGTTCGCTGAAGTGTCGGTACCAATATTTAAGATAGAGGATGGACAAAAGGGCATTCCCCTGTACTGCGACGTAGAAAAAAGATCAGTTGTGCTTCTGATTACTCAGTATTGGCCCTGATTGAGTTAACCGTCCGTCCCATTTTTAGAATGCTGACTGTCCATCGTCGTGAGTTCAATCTCTGTGGAATAGTATAAAAATATTGCATGCAACTGAATAAATTAAATGAGTCTGAAGAAGAATTTCAAATTTCAAACTTTATCGAATTTTCATTCGTTTATCAAGAATTTTTCATTTAATTTCTCATTGCTTTTTCGTTACTTTTTCATCACTTATACAGTTTAGCTTACTTTTAGTTTGCTTTTCAATACGTCTATGTTTTTTGGGTGTGCAACTCCTTTATTTCCATTAAAGGAAATTACATTTGTTTTCTTTGCATTACAAACGCATGACGCAGACACTCTCTGAAGCTGATTCTCGACTCCCTTCCTCTATTATCTTCTGTCAAAATGCGGCATTGTTCTTGGCACCAGCTCTCAATGCCGAAACGATACAATCGATTGATAGATTGATCAGGGCCCGAGTTGAATTAGTAGTCAGCTCGACATCGACGGGATGTTTATATCAACGTCACAAATGGATGGTGGATTTCGGAAGGACTCTTGGTCGGAATTCGAAACATCACGCACTCAATGACGGTTTCTGCATGGCTCAGCGACAAGGCTGCAAAGATTCTTTTTTAAAACATTTGAACAGTCTTTGCGAAATCTTTGTTACGTGGGGCAACATTTCCAAACCTACAAAACATAATTAACGTCTTCGCAACTTTCGAGACAAGAAATGAATTGATTTATTTCTCATTAAACATTTTCAATATAAATACTTCCCATTTCTATAATTTATATATAATTTACTTTGGAATTATTTAAATACAGGTTTATCGATATACAACAGGATTGTCAAACTGGCGGCTCGGGGCCGCGTAGCCCTTGATTGTGGCCCGCGACAGGTTATTGGCCAAAAGCGTTAGTCCCTTGTCCGTGTCGGTCAAGAACATTGCGCGCCTAGCGCACGCATTGTTGGGGTCAAACGCCGTTAATGTAAAAATATATTAAATTTAGATTTAAGATTTCTACGAAATTCAGAAATTTAAAATTTGCCCAATGTGTTTTACAGCGTTATACATGGTAAGGCCCGGTATCACTACACACCACCTCCCATTTCAGAGCAGCCAAACTGTCCATTTATGTACATGGAAGTCAAGTGTGAACGGCCTCAGTAATATAAATAACCCGCAATCACATTCAAATTTTAGATATGGTCCTTGAGGCCTTGCACGTTGGAGACCCCTGATCTACAATATAATTTAGCATATTTAAACTGTTGAATTAAAGGAGTTCGTATCGACATGTTTTGAATTCCGCCCTAAATTAGAACTTAACAGCACCATCCCTCTTGAACAAGACAAATTAAAAGAACTCGAAACGGTTCTCGGAAGGTCTGAGTACCAAACCTCACTGTGCTTTTAACATAAAAAACATTGAAAGTGTGTCACAAATATAATCAATCTCTTGAAATGTTTGACGAGATCGCGCAGACTAGGAAACTGATGGTCCTATACGTATCCCTAACCGTAAAATGTATTTGAACGCTTGCAATGGTCTCACATCCAATATTTGAGCAGATGTATCGGGAACCAAGTAAACTTGCAAACTGAGTTATCTGTAAGATATGTCAACAAAATAGATTATCAACGTATTTTGCTTTGGCTCAGGATATCCATGGTTGATATTTACACCTTTCATACGTATTGATACAGAAAGGATAACGACAGGGTCGTTGTCCTATTACATGAAGAGCCGTCACCTACCAACACAAAATTGCTGTTAAGGAGTATTTTTAATTTTTCAACTTGAATCAGAATGCCATGACAGAATCGCTCTCTAGGGGAAGAGTGCTTGGACAAAGAGATGATGAAATGGGACTTACGGAGATACAAAATAAATATATTTTTGTCGTTTCCCATTATTAACATCTTTTGATGCCAAAAGGGTCCTTTCAGACACTGTTTTTGGCGCATTTTTGCGCTAGAACGACGTAAAATGACAATTCGACGATGCGGTTTTACACGGCCAAAAAGATGATAGCAGAAATCTCAGAAGACAATTTGGGAGGGCACGAGCGATGTTTGTGGCGATAGCAGCAGTTGTGGAAATGTTAGTGGCGGCAATGGCACAGGCGATGGAAGCGGTGTGAAGTGGTGTAACCGTATCAAAGCACGGAGTATTGTGTGACGTAGCATAGCGCGGCGTACGGTGACGTGATGTTCGAGTTTGCGCCGAGTAGGGGTGGCGGAGGTGCTAGAGGTGGCGGTGGCAGTGACGGTTGTGGCGGCGTTAGGGGAGTTGTTGTCGGTTGTGGCGGCGGTTGGCAGTGGGAGTGGCGGTGGCGGTGGAGGTGGTGGTAGTGGCACTAGAGATGGGAGAGGCGGTGCGGGCGGAGCCGGATACAGCGGCAGTGGCGGTGGGGGTGATGGTGGAGGTGGCGGTGATGGAGGTGGAGGCGGTGGCTGCTGTGATGGGGTGGGATTGACGCTTGGGGGGGTGGAGGCATTAGGTGCGGGGGGTAGTTATGATGGAGGCAGTGGCTAAGGCGGTAGCAGACGCGGGGACGGCGGTGGCGACTGCGGTGACTACTGAGAGGGGTGAGGGGCGGGGGTGGCTGGAAGAGGTGATTGTTGTAGTTGTGATGGAGGTGGAAGGGTAGGTGAAAGTGTAGGTATTGGTGGTGGTGGTGGTCGTTGGTTGTGGTTGTGGTGGAGGTGGTAGTGGCGTTGGTAGAGGTGTTGGTGGATGCGGCAGTGCACAGTGGTCGAGTGGGAATGGCGGTGGCCTTTGAGATCAGGGCGACGGCCGCGCCTACCTTGCGACACCGCCCGGCCCCCCGGTAGGCTGAGTCTGCTTCTGATTATGGTATCTGGCGGCGGCGGCGGCAGGAAAACGCACAGAGCGGCTCCGTTGTGCGCGCCTGCGACCACCATCCGCCCCCATCGCCAAAGCGTTCGCAGAGGTCGGGACCGCGATGTAATCCCAGCACACACCAAGCGCACGATTCAGACGACGATACAGCACGGACATTCCTGTTGCCCCACAGCTCAGCTTCTTGACATTGCGGCTTGCGTCTCAAACTCTTTCTAAGAAGTCGCATCTTAAAGACGATGTTTCAGATTACAGTTGACGACTCAATGCGGTAAAACTCATTCAATGTTTCTTTTTTCTTTTTCTTTTTTTTTAAAAAAAAAGAGTCCGTACAATAAGTTAAACAACGCGAACCAAGAACCTCCCGGTCAGAGGGACTGCAGTGACATTAGTTGATGCCCTGAGCCATCTCTCAGGGTTTCATCATATTCATCATGGTTCGGAATCATATTGGTTGCGCGTTTAATTTCCAAAAAGAATTAAATATAATCTCTCTTAAAGAACGTGCATATAATCTGACTTCAATCACTATATATATATATATATATATATATATATATATATATATATATATATATATATATATATATATAATTTGGAGTGTAAGGTGTGTTTTCTTTTGGGAGCGAGCTGTTTTGTGTGAGATATTTGGTTCTAAAAACAAGAAAGCTTAACAGCTATTCGCATGGGTGAGATGAATTTTGATAGCTAGTAAATATAGCTAAATATGAGTCCAAATTAGAACAATATGCCTCAATGTGGAGATATCTTAAAGAGAATAACTGAACACTACATTCACACAAAATAACACTGACAAAGTGGTAATAAATAATGCAATTTTTGAACATTTAAGTCTGTATCCCGCAAGTTTCTCAATCAAAAACTATCAAATTAAAACAAAAGGCATTAATTTTTTTAAGAAAAATTTACGAGTAGAATTTCTAATTCAGTTTTTAACTGGATTGTAATTCTTACATCCACTCACACGCAGATACACACATACATGCACGGAAAGAGAACTTCATTGTGGGGGCATTCATCACACAAAAGTCTCTCGCACACAATTCAGCAAGATGGGAAACATTTAATTTTACGAAAGTCACTAATTTACTCCAGTATAATCTAAACATACTGGCCACATTTTCCGGAAAATATGGTAGAACACTCGACTGGAGAGCAAATGGAGCCATCAGTTGCGAGTTATCTTGACTCATGCGGAAGCACAAAGCACAGTTTAGTAGAGAGAATTAAGCAAATACTAACTTCTAATGACTCACATTTCAGGTTCATCTCAATATATAAGATTCTTCAAATCTTTCCGGGGCTGAATTTTTAGGAATAAATATTAAATAAAAGAAATAATTGGAATTCACAATAACGATAATTTTTTACCATAATGAATCAAGAAAAGTGTTTTTTATTATGGTTAATTTACAGATGTACCATGTATGCAAACACTTTTTTACAGAGATGTTCCAGAACAAATGTTTCCAAGAATGTTTTATTACCTTAGAAATATCTTATAAATATATGAAAAATATTTAATATGACACCATTATATGGGTGTTGAAAGTTGAATCCCATCGTTTCATTAACCAATGCAGAATATGTAACTTCCATAATTCTCTACTTAGTACTCTCTACTTACTGCTTATTACTATACTTTACGAACCTTTTCAACTTTTTCTATCTTTAGCCCTTTAGTCCTGAGAAAGTTACATACCTATATTCAATCGCTGCCAACTACAAAGTTTTTCAACCTTATGAATTAATAGCGAAATAATACAATATTTTTAAAACATTATAAATAGCAATACAAGGCGAAAAGGTCTACAACGATAGCATTCACATTCCTTTACATAATTTCAACACATCGACTCGACAATCATTGAATTTTGCTGAAAATTCGAACAGGAAGGATCAAGAGGTCGAAAGTTTCTCATCTCCAGAAAGAGCAACTCTTTTGCATCTCTTTCCACGGAGCTCTTTCATCTCATCTTTCTCGACTGAGCATGTATATACCGACACAGTTAATCCTCACAATTCAAGATAAGAAAGAATTTCGCGAGCATTCCTTTCTTCATAACCTAATTTGCACCTATTACATTATTCTGCAGGAAAAATAAACTCACAACTCGAGGCAAATGGAACCATCAGTTTCCGCGTTATCCAACAACGCCTCGCCGGAAGAAAGAAGCACCGTTTAGCGCGCGGGAATTAAGCAGATATAAACTTCTAACGACTCCGTCGGCACCGCCGCGACCCCAACCCACGGCCCCACGGCCACCCAGCGCCCGACGGTCGCGAGCTCTGGCGGCCGCGGAGAGTGATGCCGCCCCCGCCCACGCTCCGCGGGCCAGGCCAGCTTTATCACGGCGAGCCGTATCCCAGACTTAATGGGGCCGTAACTTAATTGCGTTTAATTAAATGAGCGGCTGATGAAGCGGTTCATCACGGCTGACTCGGTGGGAGCGAAGAGCGGGCGCGGGCGGGCGGGCGAGGGAAGGCGAGGGCGGGCGAGAGCGGGCGAGGGCGGGCGAGGGCGGGCGAGGGCGGGCGAGGGTGGGCGAGGGCGGGCGAGGGCGGGCGAGGGCGGGCGAGGGCGGGCGAGGGCGGGCGAGGGCCGGCGTGGGCGGGCGAGGGCGGGCGAGGGCGGGTGAGACCGCCGAGGGCGGGCGAGGGCGGGCGAGGGCGGGTGAGGCCGCCGAGGGCGGGCGAGGGGGCGGTGATAGGGTGTAGGCGGGAGTGAGACGGGGGCGAGGGAGGGACGCCGTTTGGAAGAAGGAATCGGAGAAGAGGCCAGGAACCAAAAGCACAAGCGGAGGTGAAGGAGGGTTTTGGAGTCAGTGAGAGCAAGGGTAGAAAATATTAACGTGGCATTGGAAAGTAGTTGGGTGTGAAATGGAGAACGCAAATGAAAGGCAGACGGGATTGGGTGGAACGGGGGGAAGCGGGTCGGGTGAAGGGCCGGGGTAGATGAAGCCGGCCGGGCAGGGGTGCGGATGGGGCGGGCCAGGGGAGCGGCAGGTCGGGGGAGGGGCAGGCCGCGAGAGGGGCAGGCCGGGGAAGGGGGCGTGACAGGGGGGTGGGTGTGTCGAGGAGGGGGCGTGACGGGGAAGGGGCGTGACGGGGAGGGGGCGTAACGGGGAGGGACGTGACGGGGAGGGGGTGACGGGGAGGGGGCGTGACGGGGAGGAAGCTTGTGGAGGTGGGGCGGGATGGAGAAGAATGGGGGCGGGATCTATACGAGGCGAGGATGGGACCGGGGGGCGCGATGGCGATATGGGGAGGTGGATATGTTCGGGGGTGCGGCGATTGAGGCGACGGCAGGTGGTAGGGGTGGAACCAGTCCTAAGGGTAGAAGGAAACGAATGGGTATGGCGCAGGACGTGTTGAGGGGCGCGGGTGGGAACGGATGCTGAAAACCGAGAGCAGCGACCCCGTTAGTAGCCATTAGATGGCGACGGGTAGGACAAACGGCGACCCAGGTGTCTCGCTATATCGCGAGAGAATGGAGGGGCCTTAAAGGCGCCCACCCGGCTTTCTTGAGGGAGGCTGAGATGAACTATAAATTCGGGTTAATATCTCAACAACCTCGTGGAAAATAATGAAAAATTATTGAACGACTCGGAATGTCCTTCTCTAAAGCTCCGGAAAGTTGCGAAATCGCTAGTTGAGAGGTAATGTGCTTCGTAATCAAGGAATGTCTGCTCAATACTGAACACAGACGAAGAATGTTCCGAATTAATAAATACATGCAGTAACATTTTGTAACAATAAGAAAACTAAATGCTAACTTTATTTCGAATAATTAATTGGCACTGCTTGACTGAAGGCAAAACTTGTGAAGCATGGAATTTTATTGGAAATAAGTCAGTGCAAATACTTTCGTTTTCTGGTTATTATTGCCCAATAATTCATGGAGTTCATGATGGAAATTCATCGTTGAAACATTAGGCTCCGTAACACTCACACGTTACCATTGGACATACTGACTTGTGTTAATATTACCTACCACCGCGTTAACGATCGACTTTCATTATGATAAAATTATGACATATTTCTATATGTCTACATCACTGAGGGTAATGTAAGATGTAAGGTGATCATCCGCAAAATCTACTGTGCAATATTTATCCGCCTAAATTTCTTTGGAAGCAACTTTGTCTCTTCCACCTCACGCCCACGAGCTTCTTTGATGTCCCTTCGCCAGCCGACTGTATCGCGGAGATTACCCATTGTGTTGCTGGCGGCGCACTACTGTAAATGACAAACATGACAATGGAGCCTCTGCCGACACACGAACGGCCTCGTGGGGGCCTTTGTCTACCGTAGCTTTGTATTTTCACTAGCGCCGCACATGGCCCTCGCAGAGAAGCGGTAGCAAGATACCAAAACCGACGAACACACGATATCCCACTTATCGTTTCGCTAAACTTATTGTCATGAATAATGACAAGACGCACGTTACTTATGCCAAGGGGAGATCCTTCGCGTTCACATCCTAGAAGCATTGCTGTTGGACGCAGAGGAATTCTTTAGCAACGAAACGAACTCCTTGGCACGGTATTCTTACCAAGTATGCAGTATTCGTAATGAAGGGATACACAACAGGAACATACTACATGAGTTACAATTGGATGGGAGTAGATGCCGTCCAAGAAGATACCGCCAAGAGGGAGACATTAAAAAAATAGAGGGTTTCAATTACAGGACAAATTGTCACAGAGAGCGCCTCCCCTCTATTACCCATTCACAACTGTCCACATGGCAATAAGCAATACACGATATCCTACATTTCTCGATTGGGGATAACGATATTCCATTGCACGACCATCAAACGTTAATATAACCTTCAAATAAAGAGCCTTCCACGAACATCACGTGATTTTTCAGTGACATTTCCAGCGACTTGATCGCGACCATAACATCATTCATTCACTGTTTCCCCTCCCGTAAAAAACAAACTGCGCACCAAAACCATCTGTGCGTAATGAGGTGGATCGCAACCTCTGCGGGGGCGACGGTGGCGGTGGCTGCCGTCAGAATGTTTAATAGTCGTCCGTCCCCGCCGGTCTCCGGCCCCAGCCGCGCCCGCCGCCGCGTCCCACGTCCCACGTCGCTCGCCTCATTTCGCGCCACCCACGCGCGGCCTCGCGCTCGCCCGGATTCGCCGCCAGCGCCCCTGGCGAGCGGATGCGCCAACTTACGCCAACCCCACGAGGGAATTATCGTCCGCAGTACGGCGTGGGAGCACGCGTCATTGTCGAGCAGTGGGTCAAGCAGTGAAGGTTACGTGGGGTGACACTGCAGCCACGCTTTCTGAAATTTGAAGAGGAACAGAACCTAATTCTAATAGCTGTGACACACTTTGGGAATGTAAAAGACAGTGAGTACATGACTGGCAAATTAAATCTCCCGACAATTCCCACCCCATAAGATCTCGAAATCACTTCACCAAGTAAACTACACTAGTAACGGGTAAACACGTCATGTTTCGGCTCCCGGTGGCTAATATGGGGGATAAGTAGGCCATCATCAGTCTATACGATTTTAAAGCTCGATAATTCCATCAACATACTTTGATGTAATGACTCGATGACATAAAGGTAACGGATATTGAAAAGAAATCGATATGCCAAGAAATGTAAGTGTTCTCGAAATTGTATTTATCCAGGTTGTACTGTATTTTAATAATTTCCGACATTGCCTGTAAGGAAAATAATTCATAGGATGAAATTTATTGTTCATATTTCAAATTTTTGGCGTCTCCTTCCTTGCACGTTTATAATTTCTTGCGGAAAATGAATATCTGCTACCTGTGGCATCTGTAATACCTGAATCCTGAGTTTTTGTTCGTGTCTTCTAAGATGGCAACATCTTACCTTGTATTAAAAGTACAATATACTCACCAATATAAAGCCAGACGTAAGGACGCGGTAGAGATCTTCGTAATCGATTCACTTCCGCTCTTTGGCCGGTTTCAGATCATATCAAAACACACGGAGAGCATTAAATACATGTATCAACATTAAGATTTCTCGAAAAATGCAACACGAAAGCTATATGATCTCGAGGAGTAATATAAATTCTTGTCATATGACACATCAAAAAAATACCAATTTTATAGCACAACTTCAGACTGATTTCCTGACTTCGTTGATTCATCATATCTTTGTCACCTGTTAAACTGACGCTTGTGCTCTACCAACACTAATTGGAAATAATTTGAGTCCCATTGTTTCAGTGAACACACCTCCAGTGACTTCAACGTTTCCTATCTCTTTCACGTGACATACCACGTGACTCACACCTAATCTATTCTTATTCTTGACGTATTTTCCTAGAGTAATGTCATTCATAAATTATCGATGCAGTTGAGAATTTCAAGTTCTTATGAATTGCAACTAGTTTTCCTGTGACGTTTCAACGTTCTTAGAAGAATCAAATGAAATTCTGTCCCGAATATTACAAATTCAAGGCTTTATATTCATATGTATACCATCTGGATTCACACAACCAAAATAAAAATGTGAGTGAATCCCTATATCCCTGCATATTTTGTTAATTAACTAAACATTGTATACTTGAATTTACAGGAAGTACAATGCAACTTACGCAGAGTTATGGTTATATCGCATCAGTACTTTTTAAACAGTTTTTTTTAAAACAGGCAAGTTTTAATTCTGATGTTTATTAAGATGTTTGGACCAATCTAAAGCAAATACTAACCTCAAACTTGAATTTTTCACATCGCATATAGATTGGCCTTGGTTCGAAGATAAAATGCATAATCGAGGTGTGCAGGTAGCAAAGCATCGGTTGGCCACGCTGCAGCTACGCCCTCGAACGTGGAAGCACTACCACTGAGCATGTATGTGACAGGAACGCTAACAAAGAACACTCCATGTAGAGTTCGATGCAGGGTAAACGTACGTTTTATTGAGGCAGGAGTGTGGGTTAAAACAATTGACTTCCTACAATATAAGATAGAGAGAGAGAGAAAGGCATATAAATTTGGGTGTATATTTAATACACATTCCTGATAATGTAATGTCTTCCAACTGTAACAGACTATAATTTTGCATTTTCTAAAAATGGGCATCATGTTTATTCCTCCAACTCGTCTGTTGTTTATTGAAACTAAGAATCTGTAGGTAATAAGCTCACTATGAGAAAGAAAATGCAAATGTATATCAATTTGTAGCTACTACAGGCATTTTAGCTATCCTTTCCGTGTTCACCCGATTTTATCTTAAATATTCACTCAAATATATCGCCAAATGTAGCTCATATCACTACAGTGTCTCAGACCCGGAGGCCCTAAGATTCGAGTTCTGACGGTGGCAGAATTTTCGACACTAGGCCAGGTCGATTCTCCTTCATCCGCTGTCTGTAGGAGAATTGCAGCGACCGGCTGCTGTGATCCGTAGTTTTTCGTGGTTTCTCCGATCAACACCGGGGGAATGCTGGAGCACTACCCTAACAAACGACCGCCCGCGATCCTTCCTACCTCTTCCTTGTCCTATCCTCACTCCTTACCTACACAAACTTACTGTCATGCACTACATTACCACACATGTCGGGATACCAGTATGGAGCATAGAGCTTGTACAGTCTGGGATGGTGCCGTGCCGGATCTCGACAGAGCGGATCACAGACTACCCAGCGGTAAAAAGCATGCACTAAACTTACGGAACTAATAACCTTTCGCAGTTGACACGCCCAGTATCACTAATCAATCGTAAAGAGGACGGGAATCGAGTTCCATCGAAAGAGTACGTAAATGTTTACGTACTCTTTCGGTTTAGTGATTAATCAATTACTCAAATGTGTTTTGAAGTGTGGGAAAGCAGGAAAGCTGTCGCTGGAAAGCATCTGGCGCGTCCGCAAGGCTCGTCTATGGTCTACAGCAGAGCCCGCTTGCCCATTTGCATTAGACAGGCACCGCACCGCACAATAAAAGATAGGTAGAAGACAAAGAGGGCTTGCGTGGGTGAGGTGGTAGAGCGCCTTTCGCTGCCAGGAAACCGCCTGACGCAACAGCCGCGCCGCGCCGGCCCCCTGCAAGACCTCGGCGGGTTCATGGCCACACGCTTTCACCACGCGCCTCTAGTGGAGATATGTCGCACCAATGTACAGAGAGTACATTTAATCTTTCTTTTTACTTTCCCTCCCCTAATGAACGAATTTTGAATGTTTATTTAGCCAATTTATGCCCCGTGAAGGGCAATTGTCCTTGGCGCCGTTAAATCCCGGGGGTTCCTACTCGATCACCCTGCCAGAAAACCGCGATGTCTCGAATTCACATAAACTTCGTGACCTCACGTAGTAAACGAATTCTACTAGCGACGCCGGTTTCGCGGAGGTGGCCTTTCAGTTGGACCATCCCAGCATTCGCCTGGATGACCGAGGGACAACACGAAGACTCCGGTGAGAATGGCCGGCATGGGGATTGAACCCGGGCCTACCGAATGCGAAGTCAGCACGCTACGCTTCTGAGCTCAGTTCCAATGAACATCCAGCACGTTTATTATTATTATTATTATTATTATTATTATTATTATTATTATTATTATTATTATTATTATTATTATTATTATTATTATTATTATTATTATTATTATTATTATTATTATTATTATTATTATTATTATTATTATTATTATTATTATTATTATTATTATTATTATTAATATTAATATTATTATTATTTTTTTCGTTAATCGGCCAACTAGGACCACGCAAGCAAGCATCCTGCATTTACCGTGGCTCAGTTTTTATTTATTATCACGGTGGCAGGTGCTTGCGACAATTCTTTGGGGGGACCAGCATTTTAGCTGGATCCGAGTTTTTATCCCCCACGGTTGTTAGCCCTGGGGGTATGGAAGATGAAATGATGATATGATGATGATGAGGGTGAAAGGACAACACATACACAAATACATCCATGCCCAAGGCGGGACTCGAACCCGCGATCTTCTGGTCCGAAACCACTCCGGCACTACTGTCTTAGCGATCTCGGCCATCTGATCGGCTATTATTATAATAATAATAATAATAATAATAATAATTATTATTATTATTATTTTAATATTATTATTATTATTATTATTATTATTATTATTATTATTATTATATAATAATAATAATAATTATTATTATTATTATTTTAATATAATAATAATAATAATTATTATTATTATTATTATTTTACTTTTCCTCCCTTTATTTTAGTATACTGATGAAAAGAATTGTAATCACCTCACCAATATATAGGAAATCGGTCGTAAAATTCGTGTTTTCGGATTCTTTTCAGATGTCACTCCCCATACACAACAGAATTACAGATGTTTCAAAGATGTTTAAGAATGGAGCAGGTGGCGAAAAGATTCAGAGAATTTTGTACCAGAAAATTGGGAGGACTGGATAGATGAATGGATGGATATACGTATGCGTCCCCCTAGCTCCGTCAGATTAGAAACGTTTGAACTGAAATATTTTAAATAAGTCAAGATAAAGATTAATTGTGCCGGTTTGGAGTTCATGATGATACTTTAATTTTGGGGAACACTTAAAACGAAGCCCGTAAGACAATTTCAAATTTTCTTCTTTAAATATTTTTCTGGAATAACAAAAAAGCATTTGTGAATATGGTAAAGTTGCGATTTTGATTCAAAGCTATGCAACTTTAAAAATTCAAAAGTTTAAATTTATTTTCGAACCTGTTCTACATCTCCAGTATTAAGCCAGAGATTTCTTTCTTAATGTAATTTATCTCTCAATTTTAGATCTTTAATCATTTAAATAATGTATTTTACTTCTATTCGGAATTCCCTAAAGCATGCATTTTTAGATCTATCGAAGAGATGCTGAGAGACATTGTTTTCAATTTAATTATGCCCTACATTTCGTTGCAAGACTCAGGCTATCAGGCCTGATCTTCCGTCTTACCACGCAAATTTCACTACGAGCCTTTCACCCTCACGCGGAGAAAGAAGGTATAAATTGGGCAACGAAAGAGGCGATTTGAATTCAGCAAGTTAATTGTCAGAGGATTTTATTGAATCCATGAACAGCTGTTTCAGAACGATAGAACTTGATCTTTTTTAATCAACTGTAGTATCTTCTTGGAATTTTTATATAATTCACGACAATATTTATTGATATCCTATTAAGAATAAATTGTCTTGTCTTAAAGTAAAATTTCGGGGATGTACACACTTCCTCCTACGCCGCCGACTAGTTTATGTGACAGAGAATACCATTACATCCACCTTCAACTGTGATATTAATTCATACTTTGGTGTTTATATCTTAATAATTACAAAAATGTGGAAGCAACATTAATTTTTCGTTAATTTGCAGGCCCCTCACTCGTAGCCTCGTTTTTACAAACGTTGAGAAAAACCCCTTCCCTGTATTATTACCCCTATCTACACTCCGCGTCAAATTACTCGCAAACATTTCATCGTCGGCGACTGAGGAAACACCACTGATGCGAACGTACCCGGATGCATATTTCGCATTGTGACTAAAACTTAAAACAATTGATCTGAGGGGCCAGAATCTTTTCCTGATATCAGATCTTTAATGCAGACAGCGTTCGTGTAAGACGAGAAACCTGGTTCTTCGACGGGCGCATGTAACTACTTGTTGCACTCTGTGTGGTGTTGTCAATGCTTTCTCTAGTGGCTGGAAACTACAAATTGAAGAACATTACCCATGTATTTTACATTTTTATCTAACAAGATACACATAAAAACTTTCAGAATTCACACGTTAGACGTGAATAACACTTTGAACGTTGGAAAGGGAACGCGTTAAACTATCAAAAGCATTTTTTTTTATTATTTGTTTGATCAGCATTATGGCGAAAAAAAAAAAATACTTGCCCTTAGTTTTGCGATAATTCTCCACGAACTTTTCTGTATTCAAACAAATTAGCAAAAACAGATATTTCTTCATTCTCCGCACTTTACTCACGCCTACTCCAAAGTTCATCTCTGTGTCCATCCCGGATATTTTCGTTCTCCAAAATTATGGAGCTCCTTTCCCTCGATGCCATTTTGACAGAAGAATTTTATACCTAGTATCTTGAACCTCCCATCTCCTTTCCTTACTTTAATTTCAAATTACCGTCTCCCCATAGCATGTCACACACAGTTTTTAACTGTTTCTGACGTAAATAATTAAAAAGAACTCCCTCTCTATTAGTCATCGCATCCGTATGTTCTTCTGTTCTTTCTCTTCGATATCATCGAAGTCATCCTCCGCCGTCACACCTTCACGCTGATTCATCCTCCACCACTTCCTGATTTACTTTGTTAGTCTTCCTTGTCGCTCACGCCATCACTGACAATATCATTTCCCTTTTTCTCTACCCCCCCGTACAATCGTTTTCGTCACCACCGTGCACTTCGCCACCTACATCACCGCTCTCTTTCGTGCAGCTCGAACAAAATCGCCACCACCAACAACGTAACGAAGAGGCGACCTTAGGCACCTCCGCCTTCAGTTTGCCTTCGCCCTCGCTCTCTCCTCCGTCGCGGACGTCATCGCCCGATGAGACGGTGACAGGTCGACACGGCCGCTGTGCGAATGGAGAGGCAGCCACACCCACCGCCTCCTGCGCGGAGCAACCCGCTTTCTCATCATCGAATCGACGGGCGCCAATCCGGGTGGCAGGGTGGATGCTCCGTGGCTGAGTGACCCTTGATATTTTGTGATATAGCCATCTGCATTCTGATACGTAGGGGGCGGATTTTAATGACATGTCATCTTTTTTCTTTCTTTTCAATTTAGAACATTGCCATTTAGTATAGAAATTCATTGTATGTCCCATTTTTAAATGCCGTTGTTTTGCATTTTTTGTCGATTTCGACTCGTAAGTTATTTTTTTCCTTTTTGAGTAATTTTTAACGCATATTTTCCTAATTCCATCGAGTTTAATATAATTTTAACGGTACTTGCTTCAAACAATATTTACGAGTTGCAACAAATGTTCACCACAGAGTTCCTAAGTAGCCTATTTGATTTCTTCGCTCATTTATATTGTAATGTCCCCCTTGTGAGTACTATGTAATCTAAGGTTCCTATTGCACCATTATCAGTTCGGCTGATTTCGCGATAAAGGCAGTGATTTTGTTTTAAAGAAGAGTTCAAACCAAAAGTTTGCAGACTGAGTTAATTTGAACAAAAGGGAGAAGACTCGATTACATCAGTAACATATTTAACAGTTCGAGTTGTTCATCTGAAGTGGTTTTGATTAAATTTTGTTACGTCATTTGCCTTTGTTTTCAGGGATTTTTAAAGCATTGTAAGAGCATTGTATTGATCATTTTGGCAATGTTTTACGTCATCAAAATCCACCCCCCTACTGATGTCACAGAGAAAAGAACTTGTAGGCATCCAGCGTATTACTGCATGTCTGCGTACACTCAGCTAGAGAAGAATGGTCCAAAACCCCAAGTGTATTCAGTTTGCATCGTGGACATTTATTACTCGATCATCAGATATCAGTTCAATCTAATATTTCCTTGTTTTCATCCAATATAGCCCATTCCGACTATGTTAACGTTGTTGGAGTTTTATATTATTTCTCAGTACAGTTTGTCCATCTCCGACCCGGAGGGACAAAAATTTGCATTTAGCTTTGGACTCAATTTAATCAATAGAAACTAACTGTATAATTCAACTTCTTGTTTTGTATGCAGAGAAGATATTTGTCCAAGACATATTCAATTTGAAACATGTACGAGACCATTTCATATTTCTAAAGACACGTGAAGTTAGCAAATATAGTTAAAAATCTATTTCACACATCTTGTACTATTGTACTTTTGTAGAATAGTGTGTGTGTGTGTGTGTGTGTGTGTGTGTGTGTGTGTGTGTGTGTGTGCGCGCGCGCGCGTGTTTGTGTATTTCCTTAAAAAATAAATAATATTTTAATTTCTTAGAACATCTGGTATAAAACACATTAATAGCTACTGGAATGCAACTCAATGCTCTGTAAATGTGACGGTGATGCAAAACTCATAGATAAGTTGTACCTAGGCAAGGTCATACACGCCTTTCTCTTAAGCAATAACCGTACGTGCTGAAGGTAACTCCAAAAACAACATAGTCAATGACGCATTTCTAAATAAAATAAATAAACTGAGTTTATTTTTACACCTGTATTTTTCCCCGATTTGTATCCTAAAAAGCAGAGAATTATATCAGCCAGTCTACTATTAACACAGTAACCTTAAGTATTTATGGAAGCACACAGATTTAAATATGAATGCCAATAAAAGGATTAAATCGTTTTGAATTTTATATTTTAATATAAATTTGAATATTATTATTATTATTATTATTATTATTATTATTATTATTATTATTATTTACTATGGATTACGTGTGTTGCAGCTGGCCGCACAATTTTTTTGCTTCCCAATATTGATTTATCATTTTCCGGTATATTTAGGAGTACTTCCCCCCCTCAGTCAGACTTCTTTTTGGGATTTTTGTTGAATAAATCCGCATAGAGCAAAGATCTTTCGTCGACGCTATAAGCAACTTGTATTTTTTGTAAGTAAGGGAAGTGTTTAATACCAATATAAATGTTTTCTACATTTTACTCTAACACACGAAAATATTTATATTTTATGAAATATTAAAAGAAATATCAAATATTATTTCTCTGAATATTTTGGGATTCACTCTTAGAATGCAAACACAAAATATAATCCTCTTTACCAGATTGTGTCGGTAATATTTTCAGCTGATATGTAAAATCCATGGTTGCGATGTCTCCTGGTATGTTTTACCTCTCAAATCAATTCTAAAATTATTTTCAGTAACAATCTTTCAGAGATTTCTGAATCTTTCTTGTCTTTTACTTATATATACATATATATAATTACTATATATTATTATTATTACTTATATATATATAATTACTATATATTACTATTATTATTATTTACATATATATGTGTGTGTGTAGTATATAATACACATATATATTACGCTCAGGTTTGCCATCTTCGCTACGCGAGCGGTTGCATTGTGGGCGTGGAAAGTAAAAGCGCTCGTACAAGCAGCGGTGAGGTAGGCGCGCGTGCGCAATCCGCTTGGCGTTGGCGTCGGTGTCGGCGCGGCGTGGCGCGGCGCTGCGCCCCGGAGCGGCCTGCTTCGTGACATGCGGGGGCAGCGCTCCGCCACGAGCTAACGGCCTCGGCCTCGGCGCGCACGCGGAGGTGGCAAGCGCACGTGGCAGCGTCACGGCTCGCGCGGCCACGCCCCCGTCACCCAGATGCCATTTCGCAACAACAACAACATTGATTTGCCTCTGTGCCTTTCCCAACAATTGTTGTTTCTAATATCGATTTTCGTGTTGGGTATTGTGCCAACAGACAAGCTCGGTTGTACTTAGTTTATACCTCGATTAATGTATAATGACATTTGACGTTTAATAAGCTTTTACCATTTCATTCTATCGGGAGCTTGAACGTCACCATGGTGACGTCACTGTAATCATGTTCAAGCTCCCAATTGGATAACACCGTAACAGCTGACTTACGTCAAGCGCCACTACAAATAAATAGAAGTATAACACCAGGGTGGATTTTACATGCCCCGAGGCCGTTTCTGCCGTTTAGGTCTATCATCACCCCCTTCGAGTTGCATTGAGGCATCGTCAGGCTGGCGGCAGGATATGGGGGAACGCAAAGCTCCTCCGGAAACGTATCCACATTTGAGTGGAGCTGTCCTGCCCGCTTAGAGCTACAAACATTTTGCAGATTGGTGCCGGTGTCGAATGGAACACCACTCACAATGGGTGTGGTTCAAGGCCCGTCTCAACTATCAACTCATGTGTTCGAACACACTATACCACGATTTTTCTCAGGTGGCCGATGACATTAGGTCAGTGTTACATTTCCTGCCTTATGAAATGAATATTTTTAATTAATTCACGAACTTCCTTTTCAACGAAGCTCGTGGCCTCAGAAATGTGCCTAGCTCTGTCATTTTATAAAGGGGGGGGGGGGTAGCAATGCCCTAATGTCATCGGCCACTTAAAGTAAACTGAAGTATACCGTCATCGAAACGATTATCTTTCCTTCGAGAGATAGTCGATTTCCTGGCATTTTCTACGCCTTTCCTTGTATTGGGTACTTGGAGAGGCGGTTGATGTGTGTGCAGTGGACGTACGGCATCCCTCTTCTTTCCGCATTCTTCTACGGAGAATTGAGAAACCTCTGAAACCACTCAGATAATGGTGATCGCTTAGGAATTCAGACTCCCTTTTCTTATCTGGTCTAATTAATTTTTTTAAAATTATTTTGACATTTAAATGTTAATTACAATTTAATAAACATGGCTCTTGTTAATTTAAATTTTCTTTCGCGCAAACATAATTGTCGGAGGTTACTAAACTACTTTTATAAAAATTGACTTATAAAAAACGTGAGTGTCGCCGGACATTTAGGCTCCCCGGTGGCAGATTAATTCTCCGCCACGACTTTAGTGTGCGGGACTGCGAGGATGTAGGCCCAATCCCGCCCGCAAGGTCTTGTGAAGATTAGAGAAATATCCACAGTGAGGGGTATCGAGGTGTATGCGGTAAGAGCAGTTGAATTGAATTGAATTAATGCCTTATTTTACGTGGCGAGACTCAGGCCATTAGGCCTGCTCTTCCGTCTGACCACGTAAATTTCGCTACGCTCCTTTCACCAACTAGCAGAGAAAGGAGGTATTTCTTGGGCGAGAAACAGGCGATTTGAATTTAGCTCAGAGGCGTCATTTAGGCTTGAGGATCTTTTACATGCAAGTAAATCTACTAACATGGGACAGCCGGCTTTACTTCCCCTCCGAAGGAAGGCGTACGAACGATTTTTTCGCCCTGAAAAATCCACGGTTTCGATCGGGTTTGAACCCGCCAACTTGGGTACACCAGTCCGAAACGCTAACCGTTACACCATCGCCGCCACAGTTGTTGGGGCAACTCACTCACGCGACGCGTCACACCGAACTACCAGAACAAAACATCGATAGTCCACATTTTCGAACACAAAGAATCGATACGTTTGATACTTCTAATAACGATTATTACTGTCGCATGAATCATCATCAAAAACACTTGTTCAACTTAAGAAGTAATGACATTTCGCTGGTTTACATCAGTTAACTACAAGAGCTTAATGGTTGTCACATATTCAGCATATCGGCTCTCTTTTTCCGGTATTCTATAATTTCGGGCACAATCAAGACAGAAATATAAAAAATTCGTCCCTCGAAGCCTCTGCACCCTGACATTTGCAACGCCTTGTGAGGTGTTGAACGCCTCGCGACGCCTAACAACGCCGCCGTCGTGGCCTTTGTAACCTTACGACACCTCGCGACGCCTGGCGGCACCGGCGATTAGCACCGCTCGGAACGTGACTTGCGAACCGCAAGGGACGCACGTGCTTAGGCGGAAGAACGGGTTTTAAAGTCGGCTAAAAATGGATACTGGTGCTCCGGTGCTCTTCGGGACTCGAAGTGGCGGGGAAGAAGAATAAAAAAAGAATAGCAGGTTTCTGTATTAACTTCCTTGTTCATCCGAATGAGCATGCACTTACGAAACCAAAAAAGTAAATTACTACACAGGTTACGCTCGGTCTATAGAACAGCAAGGTTGCGGTCTCTAGTTTTCCGCGAAGAACACAAGTAACCTTGAGCGCTCGTCGTCTACTCTCATAACACACAATGCATTAGCAAATTCAGATTATCGTTCAATCCATATGATAAAACGCGGTAACAAACAAAACAAAAGACAGCTCTGAAAAGCGTTTGTCCATTGTTATATGCTTAACTGTTGGAATTCATGCTTAATATGCACATGACGATGCTTATAAACGTTTCAATATAGTGGGATTTTCATATATTTACTAACGCAAACAAAAGAAAAGCGATATTTAAAAAGCATAACTTCATTCCCATCAAAGGCGTTCAAATCACTTCTACGATTAAATTAGATCGCTAGTTTCTTCGATCATATTTTGTTCGATTCAAATGAATGAGGGTGGACACATACAAGAAGTCCTAGATTAAACACTCAACGCTGCTTTCTTAGCAGAGTCCAGAAAACGCACGAAACTTGTCCAATGTAACATTTCCCAATCAATATTTACTTCCATCCGCCGATCGGCAGTCCGACAAAAGTGGAATTCAACAGTAGCGAAAGGAGCAGTCATCTTTATGTTATAAGCTTGCAGCATTGCAATAGGTTTTTCCCATTTAATATCTTAAATATTTCTCAGTAGCACCTTGAACACACGGTATTACTAGGTTTCTAGTTTCTAAACGTTTGATGCTTTACTACCAAAATTTAAGCAACAATTAATTCAAAATACCATGTAATTCCCTACCTACAAAATCATTTCAATATCAATCTTTCCAACTACTACGGTAATCTTTTCCAATAATAATATTTTTTTAAAAATAACCTTCAATTGATGAATAGTTACCTCGGCAACCTTTTCAATTCACATTAATTTTCCTTTCAAACAAAACTGATTTAGATAATCTTTAGAAACTATTACCTTTCAATAAAATAACAGATGAGTCTAAAAATTCTTATAATACATTCTTACCCAATCACTTTTTTGTGAATGCAAGTTTTAACGTGAAAAACGTTTATTACATTGAATTGTACGTCACCTTGTATTACGATGTTTATAATTATAAGAACCAAGAAGAGTATCAATTTGCTCTAGGTAAGTTTCAAAGATTTTGAACAAATTAATTACCTAGTAAATAGAAACTTATTATGATAATTGTGTATAAAATATTTTTCAGTGTTTGAAAACGACAAGAAATATCGTCGAAATGTTGCACAGCTGAGCAAATGAAAATACAAAGAGATTTTAATAATTAAATGTCTTTAAATTCAATGGGATATTTTAATAATAATAATAATAATAATAATAATAATAACAATAATAATAATAGTATAACAAACAATTCTAAAAGTGACATTTCTCCACAGGACTCATTCACAGATAATACGAGTAGCAGACTGGTAAATAAACGGTTTTCTTGTTACATACACATTGTTTTCCATTTCAATATTAAAATAATTTCAAATTTTGATCCCAACTTGATTGAAAATAAATTAAAATTTTACATTTCAATTAAATATGGACAATGCTAATAACACGAGGCCTAATTTCAATTTCATGAGAAAAATAAAAAAAGTCTAATGGATAATACACGCTAATTTCGTATTTGTTTATAGAAAACATAAAAATTTGGATTTAAACGCCAGTGTTATTTCGTAAATGTAGTTTTTAATCTGAATCAAAGAATACACTATTGAAAGACTTAATATAGCTACAATATTTTTAAGATCGAAAAGAAGTTTCGCAAAGCAGAAGTAAGGTAATACCGCACTTTTTTTTCTTTCTCGAGTTATTGTAGAATTTAAAGTACTCGATGTTCGTAAGTTCTTCTTCGTCTTGTTTCAAGTTTCGTTCGTTCTCGGAATCGTAAATGATCTTGGCTGTCCGGGTGATGCCGCGTAGAAGGCTGTGTTGCCGACGTTTTGACCATCTTGTCGTGGTCTTCCTCAAAGCTGGTCTGAGTAGCTGAGGAGCTGGTCTGAGCAGACCAGCCCTGAGAAAAATCATGACAAGGTGGACGAAACGACATTTACATGACTCTGGCCGCGAAAGTCAACGACTTGACGTTCTCGGAATCGTTCTATTACAAAAGTGCTTTCATCAAACAATTTGAAGGAACAGAAAATAATTAATAATTTTCTTCTATTTTAAATTGAATATGTTTTTCTGCCATTCGTGAATCTCATTGTTAATCGTGTACAAGGCAATATACTTCTTAGTTTCTTGAATTCTGCGTGTCAAGTCAATGAATGCCAAAATAAAGTGTTTTTACAATAATACTTTTTGTTTTTAGCTGCTGCATTTGAGAATTATGAAATATTTGGATTTTGCTTTTATTGTGTAAAAAGTTAATTTAAAATTTAATTAAAAATTCATAATTTTAATTTTTCTGAAGAACAATACTGCCAGTGCAGACACGTGCGTTTGAAAAGATTAAGAAATAATTAATGATATATTTTTCTTGTTGCGTCGTTAATTAAGAATATGGTTGCTTTTTGGTTCTAAATGAGACAGAGATTAATTACAGCTCGCAGCTGCAGAACGCTTTGGATGTTTTTGTTGCAATATGACGCACCTGTTGCTTTCAGTCTGTATACACATTGAAGTATGCTTCTCGATTATACCTTTTATCACAAGGACACCAGAAGTATCGTTTACAGAGGTCAATGGATTCCATGTACAGAAAGTATTGCAATCAATATTCATTTATGAACAAATTATATCAATATAAAAATTTAAGCTATGTTCTTGATTTTAATTTGTATTTTTACAGTACTTAATATTGTACTTTTTCTGCATCCTTTCATTGAACTCTAAGTTTACAGTCTTTTATATGGTTTCCCATATAAAAAGTCATGGATAAATTTACAAATTTATATTGATTATAAATATTCGCTTTAGCCAATTAGGAATTCTCATAAAATTATTATTGGGTTCCCGATCAAATAGAACTAGAAGAAACTCGTTCCACCACGTCAGTAACAACATTCCAGCAACAGACGTAGTACTTGACAGCATGGGGAGACATGGTTTTTATTGATTATTGTTTTCAGGCGCGCCAACAGATAATATTAGTGGTTCCGTAAGTGTAGTACATGTTTTATTGTTGGAGGTGGCTGTGATCTTCCCCGACGTATAGCGAGATCCAGCGCCGTCCTATACATCGGTTTGTGGATTTTCCCATCTAGGTATCTCTCCAGCAATGTACCGTCCCAGCCGCATCAAGCTTCAAGATCCCGACTGGTCTCCCGACATGTGTGGTGCATCCAAGTGTAGTGCATCCAAAAGTAAGAGTGTTCAGCAAGGAGTGAAGATAAGTCTATGAAGAGGAAAGATAGATGGCGTGCGCTCCTTGGCCTGGTTGTTAATGTACTGGTGCGGCATTCGCCAGGTTTTATTCGGAGAAACTACCGATCAGAGCAATCGGCCGGTAGAAGGCTTCTCCAGACAAGGCTGAATTAGACTTAGCTATGTAGTTAGCGTCGAAAATCCTGCCATCGTCGAAACTTCGACCCTAGATCCTCCCAACAGAGACACTGAAGTGACATCATTTGATGCCCTGAACCAATTTATGCGGTCAGAGACGTTGGGGTCCATTATGTCCTGATCTTGACTCGACAGCCCGCTACAGGCCTTGGCCAAACAGCGGTAACCCGGCCTCTCTGACATGGGATAAGTTCTTGTGATTAGCACGAAGACATCCCTACACCGCATAATTGGCCTTATTAATCTTAGGGTGAATTTTCCCATCGTCACATACCAGAAGATCCTTGGACATTTGCAAGAAAAGTGCACAGTTATAATTTGCCACGGCCGGGAAACAAACTCGGGGTCGCGCCGTGGAAAGCAAGCACGCTAATCATCGAGCAGCCCAAAGGGTCGGGGGTCGCGTCTACCCGTCCAAATTTTTTGGTATATGGTATATACTGGAGGAGACTCCTTAGAAATCAGTATTTTATCTACTGAATCTTCCCCCTCTAATAACAAAGTACTGGTGACTCGCATGCGTGTCGACAATACGTCGGGAACTCAGCCGAAAACTGCACGTGCACTTGAGAACAACCATGAGACGAGTGTCGGCGTCGGAACTAAATAAAGACGATATCTCCCTGAGCACGCCCAGACGCCGCGGACGCTCGTGTGTCCGCGTATGCGTGAGGTTTGGACTCGCGTGCAGGCACGCGCGAAGACGCGGCGTGAGTCACCAAGGGCGGCAACACGACCGTCCGGCACGGGCGAGGCGGCGGCCATGCAGTCATCGGAGGAACGTTGGCAGGCTCGTCGCGTTGGTTGGAAAGGAAAGAAAGGTAGAGAGGAACTCAGATATGAATATAAATATCACGAACAAGACTAAATATCTCATGAATGCTTCATGCGAATCACAGGTCATATCAAAATTAGATTCCTTCCCAATTTGAATTCTTTCACATTATTTTTCTCTTCTCAAATAATCTTTTCATTGTGTTTTAATACTGAAAGAGTCTTTAGTTAGTTTATATCTACATATGTTTGTCATGACTGAACTGTGGATCTTCACCCCGAATTGGAACTCATAACTAACGCTCAAGAATCTTCCTGCACCTGAAAGAATAGCAGAGAGAACGAATTATTGTCGAGGCATATTTTTCCCCATTGATATCTCTATAGAATGTCTGACGCTTTAAACACTTTTAAAATAATTTTATTATTTATTAATTTCACTTTTTTAAATATAGTTAAGGATACGAAAAACTGGCTAATTCCTCACCAGCACAACGCACATTGAATGCACATCACTTGTCCAAAACGGTGTAGTATTGGAAAGGTCTTACTGTAAGTGAGGGACGAACAAATGGAAAGACGGCAGGTTAGCTATTAAGTTCCGAACAATTCCATCATATTCATCGGTTTTAGATCTTTCAGACTTCGTTGCAGACCGGATTTACATGAATCGAGGAGGAGAATGAAGAATAAGCGCTCTCGTCACATCTTATAAAATTAATAAATTATCAAATTCAAAAAACGAATTAATGATTGTTAATGAAATATGTAACTCTTGTTAATTTTTAAAAAATGTAACGGAAATAGAATATTTTAAAAAATGCAATTTTAAGGTTGTGTCTTTTTCCATGGCTCTAAGGACATACAACACCGACCACCACTGTCTTGTATCCCTCTGCTCAGTATAGGTCCATCCCGTTTGTAGGGCTAATACTTCTCCAAATTTTTCGACGCTGTCTCCTCGAGGCTGTTTCTAAAATCGGAGGCTTCTAAGGCCGTCCGTTCCTTCGCGAGCGGAGCAGGGTTCGCTGCGCCGGGGCAGCTGGGCAGCCGAGGGGCAGCTGGGCGGGCGCTTAGGCCAGATAGCGTCGCCGCGCGCCACTCACGCGTCAGTCAGCGCCTGTCAGCCGCCGACGGCTGCGCGCCCACCGTCCCCTCGCTCCCCGCCACGCCCCGCTCCCGATCCTCGGACGCTCTGCGCCGCCCGCCGCGATCCGAGCCGCCCCGCCCCGCCCCGCCTCGCTCTCAGTCCTCGGACCCTCTGCGCTGCCCGCCGCGATCCGGAGCGCCCCGCCTTGCTCCGCCCCACACCTCCACGCCCCGCTTTCCTCCACGCCAGCACTCCTCCACGCCCCGCTCCCAATCTTCGGACGCTCTGCGCAGCCCGCCTCGATCCGAGCAGCTCCGCCCCGCCCCGCTCCGCTCTCAGTCCTCGGACCCTCTGCGCTGCCCGCCGCGATCCGGAGCGCCCCGCCTTGCTCCGCCCCACTCCTCCACGCCCCGCTCCCAATCTTCGGACGGTCTGCGCAGCCCGCCTCGATCCGAGCGGCTCCGCCCCGCCCCGCTCCGCTCTCAGTCCTCGGACCCTCTGCGCTGCCCGCCGCGATCCGAAACGCCCCGCCCCTCTCTCCTCCACGCCCCCGCATTCGCCTCACTTCATCCGCTCCATCGTCTCCTTACCCTGAGCCACCTCACAGTACCCTTTCGAACACCATCTTACCCAGTCCCGCCCCAACGTACCCGGTCCCATTTTATCTTACTTGGTCTCTCATCTTACCTCACTCGGTCCGAAAATCCTTTACCCAGTACACCCCACCTCATCACAGACTAGCCCTTTCCCACTCATCCCCTTCTTCACCATCACTCTCTGCGACTTCCCATCCCACCCCCAGCCATACATCCCTCCGTCTGGCGTCCCGCTTAGCGGCGGTGAACGCCTGTCAGGCGAAGCTCTGCGCGCCGCTTTTTACCCATATCGCTCAGCAGACAGGGCAGCGCAGGGACGAGCAGGCTCGGGCGTTGGATCAGGAAGAACCTTCAGCCTCAAATCACTTAATCACACGTTCCATCAGCACGTATCACGGCTCGGATTAACATCACAAGGTCCCATAAATAATGGAAATTTGCTGGTGGGGCTTTCTCACCACCAAAACAAACTTAACAAGAAAAGCAAAATCACAAATTAGATGGTTATAAAAATGCAGTTCTATAATCCATCTAAAGTTTGCAGTACATACGAACATCAATTAAAAGGTAACATATCATTCGCACCTACCAAATATTTTGAAAAACAAAATTGGAACACAACGCCACAAAAACAACTCTTCTTTGTTTACAGAATTCGTTCATCGAAATTGAAGTTGGAATAATGATTTCCCATAATTTTGATTATCAATTGAAGTTTTGAGTTTCACATTTCTGATTTCCCACAGACAATACAAAAATGCTTTAACAATGGTTTGTTTGGCAACAAAATTCTACATTTTAAAAAATGGGAAAGAAAAAATTTGAAAACTTTTAGCACACCACTATGCTAACGAACCCTGATATCTAGCAAACCTAAAGATTAATCGTATGTATTTGATTATCAACATGTTCAAAAGATGCTATCTCCTATCTTCGCAATTTTCCTCTTCAGTGTCTAAAAGGCCAAAGCCCTAAAAATTTAATGCAAATAAGAATTTAAAAACGAAAATTGTGAAACTAAGACAAAAAAGTAAGCGTATAAAAAAGGGGAAAAGTATTTCTCTAATAACAAGTGACGTGGTTTTATTCTATGCTTTCAAATACCACGAATCATGATTAACACGATCCTTTTTAAATGTGAAACCTTAACAAATAATTCACAGAACTGCTCTCGCATTGTTTTCTGGTATTTGTTCCCATATTGTTAGTGTGCTCTCAGAAAAAGCGCCTTATGCAATGACAAACGCCAACGTAATTCTCTGTGTGCAGACAATTACGGAAATGGCAATCAAAGCAGAATCATTTGCAAGTTCAATTAGCAAGAAAGCCATATTCTTTAGGTCACAAACGTCAGCAGGAAATAAAGCGACAATGAATGGCAGAAAGCACTGACACGTAATTCATTACAAAATCATTCCACATATCAAAAAGGAACCCGTGAAGGGCATTTCGTATTTCAAATACAACATGTACAGATCGAACTGTTTATTTGACTCTGATTTGAAAATAAATTCCTGTCGAAAATTAAAAAACAGAATTGAAATGAACTTCCACATTCCCATGTAGTGCGACAAGTGACCAAATTCAAACGCAATAATAGTTACAAACTCCCTTCCATTTATATTTCTGGAACAAGATGAAGCGGCAATTTCGCTGAACCCACAACAACAAAAAACGAGCACATCACACCATCAGCACGTTCCAGTGACAACTGCCTTACGCATTCAAGCAAAAACTGGTGTAGCTTCCTCCCCGCACAGTCACAAGGAGAGTCAGCGCACGCGATACGGACAAGTGCAACGTCGACTAAAGATTTCGTCGCGCAGAGGCGGCGGTGTGGTTTTGTGCTTGCATGCACCGCTTCCCAGCACGCCACGCCAGGAGGAAAGTCCACGCGCCTCGATTCACTCGTGCGACAGTCACGAACGATACATTAAGATGGATACGTCATTTACTAAGTGAGAAACCGGGAGAGGCGGATCAGGACATCAACTGACGTGATTGTAGTGCTTCTGACCGGGTGGACCTAGCTCAAGTTCCGTTGTCGACCGGTAGTTCGGCGCCGGATCTCGCCATCTAGTGGGTGGAGATCACCCCCACCTCATGAGGAAAAGCATGCACTACATTTATGGAACTAATGACCTTATCAGTTGACGCGCACTAACAATCTACCAACGTTTCGTGAGGCATGACACAAAAATCCTCATTTCAGTGTAAAATCATGTCGGTGGAATCCATTTCATACTTGGATTTAATTTATACAGTTTTATTTTATTCACAGTTCACAAAATAATATAATTACAAAATTATACACTTTTTAATATTTTTTCTTTTTGGAAGGATGAAACTATCATTTCTACTTTACTATGGTACTTTCCCAGAAATCAAGCTCTGGGTTATGAAGGTAATGCACAGTTTTATACAACTAAGTCAAAACCACCATTAATATTTTTCTTCGTATTAGTTGCATTTCTCGCTCTCCTCTTGCTGTTCGGAAGCCAGTAAATGAACAAAAGGAAGCTAAAAAACGACAGTCATTAGTCATTCTCATTCTTAAAGACCTTGCAAATATATCATATACATTTTGAGACTGTGTAATATTAAAATATTTTTGTTAACTTGATTTGAGAAAAAAAACAGAACTAATTGTCCTATAAATAACAATGGTTAATCAGAAACCGAAAATTGGAACAATTTCTTGCATCCCAAAATGAGCAACCGATTATTGTGAAAAGAATCGGAACGGAACCGGCATTCTGGCCTGAACTGTGATCCAATCGGATACTGAATTGAGTCATTTCTTGTTACGTAATAAGTATTGGAGTGTACTGAAGCAACTCTGGAACACACAATGGACTTAATGTTTACGTGCACGCGACGGAAAGCGCAGCAAAGATTGCAATCCGTCAAGGGTCCACGGCGCACGCGCGGGCGTGAGGTCGAGCGCAAGGGCGCGAAGACGAGAGTGAGGACTGGTTTGAGGGCGAATGAGAGGGCACACAAGTGTGAGGACGCTCGCGAAGATAAGCGCTAAGACAAGTTTCAAGATGGGTGTGAAGACGGACGTGAGGCGTGGCTTGAGGAAGAAGTGAGGGCACACAAGTGTGCGGACGGTCTCGAAGATGAGTGTGAGGATGGGTGCGAAGACGGGCGTGATGACTGGCTTGAGGACGAACGTGAGGACACACGAGTGTGAGGACGCTCGCGAAGACGAGTATGAGGATGGGTGCGAAGACGGGCGTGAGACCTGGCTTGAAGAAGAATTGAGAACACACGAGTGAGACGATGGTCGCGAAGATGAGTATGAGGATGAGTGCGAAGAAGGGCGTGGTGACTGGCTTGTGGACGAACGTGAGGACACACAAATGTGACGACGGGCGCGAAGACAGGCGTGAGGACGAACGTGAGCACTCACGTGTGCGGATGAGCGCGAAAACGGGGATGAGGACGGGAGCGAAGGCGATTGTGAAGACGGGCTTGAGGACGAACGCGAGGGCGCACGTGAGGACGAGCGCGAGGGGCGCGGCCACGCGCGCCGTCACGCGCCGCCGCCGCAGCTCGCAATTAAGCGCTCGTTTGTTTCTCGGATGTGGGTCAATGAGAGCGGCGCAGACGCCGCTATTGTGCCTCGCCCGAGCCCTCCCCCCTTCCAACTCCTGGAGCACCACACCCAGAGGATGACTCCGCCGTCGGGCAGCAAGGATGCTGAGGAGGAGGTAGAGAAACCCAAGAAGACAGAGCGGACAGCGACGGAAGCGGTGACGGGGTTGGGGTCTTGACGATGCGACGTCTTCGTCATGGCAATGGAAATGGAAATTATGGAGATCTAAGGAAGAGAGACGGACAAAGACGTAGAAACGGAATAGGACAAGAAACGGCAAAGAGGACTCGTAAATTGCCGAGGCAGCAGTGGCGTTGATGTCATGTCAATGGTATGGCAATAGTGGCGTTACAATGACAAGAAAGGAAGAGAAGGAAGTAAAGGAAAAAGAGAAGAAGGAGGAGGAGGAGCATGTAGAATAGAAAATACGAAGAGTCAGGAGGGAGCGGTGGAGAAAAGGATGTGTCAAAAGACCACTGTGGAGATGGCGACGACGGCGGTGATTTCACGACAATTTCCATGACAATGTTAATGATGACGATAGAGAGCGCAAGAGGAAGAGGAAGAAGAGAAAGGAGCATAACAACTGCGTAAGTGGCGATGGCGGTTGTGTTATCGCTAGGGAGAGGATTTTATGTCCCACAGATCTTTAAATATGATATTATTTTATATTTATTTAAAAATATGCATTTATGACCTAAAACATTATATTATGCCCTTTAATATGCAATAGAAGTTAGCAATATTTCATTTTCTGTATAGATCTTTCTTGATAAAATTCAGAAGAAGCGTGCTTTGATTGAAAAAAAAAAAAACTTTTGTGTAAACATATTAGAATCTAACTTAATTCGCGGGAGGAATAATTGAAGTAAATATTCACATTAGTGAAGTACATTCTATCTCGGTGCATTTCTTCTGCCTAGTTTAAAAAATATATTAAGAGATATATTTTTTTGCACAAGAGTAGTACCATTACAGGAAAAACGCAAACTGTGATAAGCCCATTGTAATCAATGAACACTCACAAATAAAAAGTACATTCTATGAAAAGATTAAACGTTTCAGTGATAAGTCTCTATTTTAAGGAAATATGCAAAGTATGCGCTTATAATTACACGAACACGCACAAACAGGAAAATTCGGCCAAATATGCACAAACATGTTAGTCTACATAGCATCCAATACTAACGAAATTTCAAGAAATCTCACTTAGCCATGCAACGGCTAAAAATATGCAAAATCATAGAAATCCACTCTCTAGTTATCATGATTATGTCTATTGTTTACGCTAATGATGGAATGGTAGAAACCTAAGATACTGAAAGCGACAGCGAATTTTTTTCACAATGGCTGCGAGACAATGGTCAGAATGTGATGCTTTCGACAAGGAGAGGGAGGAGCTGTACGTAACTGTGAAAGTGATGTCATGATGGTGCTGGTGAATGACGATGTACTTCATGGCTGCGATGTGAGCAGCGACAGTGGCGGTAGCGGCGGCGGCAGAGGACTCATGATTTGTTTATTTGTTTGTTCGTGCGCGTGTGTATGAGTGTGTGGTAACGGCAAAAGTGCAAACGGTAAAATTAACAGCAGACGCTACACAATGCGTGATTAAAGACGTTTCGAAAGAAGACTGGTGTCTCATTTTCTTGAAGTATGCTACTCGAATTCCTCCTTATGCCTTGCAGAAGTTTAAGAAGAACATGTTTCATAGCAGATGCGATTATTTCCTAGAGAACTTTTAAAGTCACCGTGCTCATGATCCTACGCTAATGAATGCGTTACGCGACATTCATCACGAAGATCCAATAAGAGATGACAGCAACTGCATCGAGTCGGCAAAAGACTCACCCACGCACAGCTACTTAAGCCTCGAGAAGCAACTCACCTGGAAAAAGGAAACAGATCATTACTTCTCAAGCATATCAGACCGCATACTTAAAAACATTTTAGCTTGAATTAAAGTCCAAGTGCACTTACTTTTCGTAACATAATACGTAAATATCATTTAGGGGCTACATGAGAAATGTATTTTATCATTAAATTTGCAATACAGTTATTTTCGGTACCTAATCAAACATTTTTAAGACAATGTTACGTGACGGAGTTTAATTGAGTTAAAAAAGATAACCAAAAGGTTTAGGAGAGTATTAAAATACAATAAAACGAAGACATATTGTGACGTCTCAAAACATCACAACTCGTTCGAATACAAAATATCGTCGCAAGTTTGCAAATTTGTCAGGGACACACATCCCTAAGGTGTTCAGTAAAACCTTTCCGCCACTTTGGGGATATAGCAAATTTCGCGTTTATGGCAGAAAAAACGTGTGTCATCAGAAGCGAATAATATCTACGGCATAGTTCATCACAATAATAATACAATTATAATTAGTCACGTGCTTCACTGTTCCGACTATAAAGGAGGCACTGTAACGCATCAGCAATAAAGTATGAAGGGGCCATGAGAGGCAACACCGTACCGATCACTTATCACCTCCCCCACGGCCCGGCCTCAAGAACCCAGCGAACAACGGCGCTTCGATCGCATCTCTTTGAGGCTGCGCGGGCAAACAGGTAGTAGAAGGCTTGCAGCCGAGCCTCATCGCCCGGGCGAAGGTGTCAGGCCGAAGGGGCGTCACCGATCGCCCTCAGCGAAGCGCCGGCGGCTCCTCGCCCGCGAACAAAGGCTTGCGGCGGGCATCCATCTTCTGCAAAGCGGTCGCCGCCCCGCGCCATCCCGCGTCGCCCCCGCCCCGCCCGCGCCACCCTCGCCCCGATCCCGGGCCGCCCCCGCCCCGCCCCATCCGCGCCTCCACGCGCCGCCTCGTGCCGCTCTCGTCCCGATCCCGCGCCATCCCGCATCGCCCCCGCCCCGCACGCGCCACCCTCGCCCCGATCCCGGGCCGCCCCCGCCCCGCTAGCGACACCCACCCCGCCTCGCCCCATCCGCGCCTCCACGCGCCGCTCTGGCCCCGATCCCGTGCCGCCCCGCGCCGCCCCCGCGTCGCCCCCGCATCGCCCCCGCGTTGTCCCCGCGTCGCACCGCCCCCTCGTCGCATCGGCCAACAAAAGCCGTCGAACGCGCCCCGACCCACTGCGCGCGCGACAAATGAGAACGCGACCCCCGCCCACCCCAACCGCCTCAAGCCCTCCGAGCAAAGGCGTTGCGACAACCGGCAGTTTTGTTTCCATTATTGGTGAGTAAATAAAATGTGTAGATAATGTATGGAAACCAACTCCCTAACAAGGCAGGTTGGCATTTTGCATTATGTAAAAAATTTGCACTATCGATGCTGATGAATAAAATGTGATATTGATTGCTTATTGAATCCCAAAGAAGAGTCACAGACTTTACGATTTGTGTACTTTTACGACTAATGAAATATCCATTTTTGTGTTCGAAATTCGACATCATTAGCACCGACACTAGGAAATTGATAATAGCATAGTGTTAATTTCAAAACTCAAAATCAAAAATCTCAATTAGCAATTTCACCCGATTAATTTTATTAGGCTAATACTTTAGGTACGATCTATCCTATTTGGCCGTCAGATATGAGTGAAAATAAAAATGAGAGTTTAACAAAAAATAGGGTACAAAACTTTTCACCTAATATATTACTGTTAAGGAAACTTAAAAATATATTCCTATCAGGTTTTACCTTATCATTCATTTACATTGAGATTCTACTCGCAAAAGTAAAGTCAATGTCCATTGAAATGTCTAAAGGTAAAAGTTCACAAGATTGCGATGAACTTACACGCCTGGAAAATGAGCGTAAAGACATACATATCAACGGGAAACAAAATCAATATCAAACCAACAGTGTGGATCAGTACTCTTTTTAAATACTGTGAAATTGAGGGATTGTTGGACCCTACAGTTCAAAGATCCATTAACGATCCATTAACGTTTTCCGTTCAAAACAGCACTTTTAAAAATCCACAAATAAATATTGAACATTCTTAAATATTTGTATAGTATCATTTACCTTGCGTATTAATCAAATATAAATGTTTCTCGCACGTTTTACGTTACTATTACAATTTCCAAATAACCACAGTTCTGTCGTTGCCATTTGTCACCATTCCGCTGGCGCCGTTTGCATTGTCCGGCAAAGCCCGCGTTTCGGGAGCAAAAAGTGTGGAGCTGTGGCGGCGGGGTGATCCATCTCCAAGCGCAGACAAAAGCTCTCGAACGCTCCGATCCACAGCTCGACAAATGAGCAGCGGGCCCCGCCCAAAAGTGTTCAACGCCCTCTGCCGCCCCTCGTCACCGGCCTATCGGCGAAGCTGGAGGAGAAAAATGCAACGCACCCTGGGGACAGCGCTGCAATTCGTACTGAAATGGACAAATATTGTGGGTGGAGAAACAACAAAGGGATGTGTTGTAAGGTAGAGGAAATATAATCGGATTTTGAAAGTAAAATAGTAATATATTTATATTTAAAATAATACGCGTTTTCGTTCAGAAAGCAATTTAAAATTTTTATTCAATTAAATTTCGTGATTTTTGTTTTAAACGAAAGGTAGTGAGTTCCAGATAAGTTATTGATTGCTACTATTCATCAGTTTCACATAATTAACATTTTAAATGTAATCTTAAAATGTAATGAATGATTATTTGCCGTTATTTTCAAGACCAATTACAATACCAATTACAAGAATATAATTGTAACAAGTAGGCGAAACAGATAGCTAGAGTTTTAAGTTCGAAAACTATCTTTTTAAATGCAAAGGCAACTGAGTGTAAATAAACAACTTCGGGGGTTCAGCAATCGTTTTTCTAAGAAACAATAACTCCCTCCTCCCCTATTAAAATGAGTAATACGTATCTACCACACGCAGAATCCGTTAAATACTGGGGCATGCATCTAGACCGGAACCTCATATGAAAAAACCATATCGAAACAAAGAGAAAAGAACTAATTATCAAATTACATAAACTTTACTGGATAGTAGGTAGAAACTTTCCTCCCTCGGATATAAAACATTTATATACAAAGCTATCCTCAAGCTAATATGGACTTATGGCATCCAACTATGGGGCTCTGCCAGTCATTCCAATATAGAGATCCTCCAAAGATTACAATCCAGAGTCCTCATAATTCTACCTAATGCACCATAGTACATTTCTAATAAAACTGTGCATAAGGACCTACAGATTCCAATGGTGTACGAAACTGTGACCAACTACAGCAGAAAATACCAAGACAGACTCCAAGATCACCCGAATCACTTAGCCGTCAACATCCTGGCAATAGTAATGAAACACGCAGATTAAAAAGATATAAACCGTTAGATAAAACACATACATTTGTCACATATTTTTAATGCAATACTCAAATTAATGTCTGAATTCAGAAGATGCACCAAAGGGGGCATCTTCCCCATGCCTTTATATGTATGTCATTATTTACATGTTAAAAATATTATCAAATGTTCCAAATGGAACAAATTGTGAAATAAAAATTATTTTAAAAAACACGAAATGTTGGAATAAGCATGCGTTTTCCGATACACTGCCGGAACGCTGCCTTTTTACGAAGGGCTCGACAAGTTCCAAATGGAATTCGACCAGCACTCGACCTCCCAAGTACTAAATTTCCCTTCTCTCACCCTAGGCGTCCAAAATGAATTGTTTGCGGTTGGAAGGAAATGGAGTCTACCTTCGTCATTGATCGCTTACGAAGATTTATTCTTTGGAACATAGATCATTTCCAGGTTCTACACGTAAAGTAAACAATCCATTTTCGTTTAAAATGATGTTCCTTTCAGTTGAGGATTGAAGAGTTAACTGTTTTATTACAGAGATCAATATTATAAAACTGCAATAATAATCTTTTACGGGTGTACTAAGTACCTAGAGTTGGATCCAGGAAAATATCAGTATCAATTTGCCTCAACTTGACTCGTAACTTGACGGTCAGGCAAGGAAATGGTGAAAAAGAAATTTGGAAATGTACCTGTTTTTTGTATTAATTAATCAAAGGGTAAATGTGAAAATACAATTAAGTCTCTCTTCCTTACTAATACTGCTCATTTACTTCATTACTTACATAAGTCCATTAAAAAAATTGAATTCCAGGATTTTTCCACACAAAGATGTCAAATCACTAAAGTCGAAGCATTCTATTATTCAAGAAACGAAATTACATCGAATATAATTCAGTCCGTCACAACACAAAAGCAATCCATAGAAATTACAAACTCATTCTCCTTTCTAAATTGCCAGAGATTTCAATATTACGAATACGTTCATCCCAATTCCTCTCTATTGAACATCGTTGATACTCAATTTGGAGAAGAATTAGACAAATGCTGGCCGTAAGAAGATCACGGACACATGTAACATCTCCCACACCACAGAGTGGTGAATACACAAACCAAATGACCGCAACCCGGACTTAAATCATGTTGTCTGAATCCATGTTGATCCAGGATCTACGAGCCATCACATCTGTTTGTATTCTTTGAACAGGTACTGACAGTTCTGCGCAAGCATTTATTTATGCCTTTGCACATCACGTTTGCTGCAACAGCTGCGACATGAGAAATATGGCCATTACATTTTGATACTATTGCTCAAGGTAGGAACAAGAAATAAGTATGTATTTGAAAAGCAAGTACCCGCAATAAAACCCATAGGAAATGGCTACAAAATGTAACGGTTTGTAATCTGCACAAACACAAACTCTTCTTTACAAGACACAATACACACTGCAAGATTCTATGTAGAGATACGAAAAGAAAAGAGGCGAGGAAGAATGTGAAACGCAAAAGAAAGGATAGTCGAATAGGACACTGTAATAGATAAGAAGAGAAGGGCGAAACGCCGGAGATGAAACGCAGAAAAGAGCTCAACAGAGAATCGCTATCAGTCGTCGATGGTTTCCAACGAAGAAAGAATCACAGGAACAAGACAACGAGAAATGTGAAAGAAACAAAACACAATCGGATAAAAGATGGATGGAGAACGCGAACAAATAAAAAAATAACCAGAGTGACTCAATTGAATCACAAGTACACAAAAAAAGGAAACAAAAAGATTAAAAAAGAGAAGAAACAAATGGAGAAAGAATAACAATCTTAAGCATGTCTTGTGAAGGAATCAAACAAGGGTCATTTCACGAGCGAAGACAACCTCCCTGTGACCCGAGGCGACGGCAGGGCAGCCGTGGGCTCGAGGGTGGTAAACCGGGGCTCACCGCGCGTCTCCGCTGACGGCCACCGACAGGCGTGACGGACACGCGGCTTCCAGGCGAGCGTCTAATGCCAGCACGCATTGCCGCCACATCACTCGTCGGCGAGGCTGGTGGTGGAGTTGCAGCCACGCAGCACAAGACACTCCTGGAGTCTGCATACCTAGCAGCGGCGAAGAGAAAGATACTCAAAGAAAGGGAGAGAAGTACAAAATGAGAGATCGCCAAAAATACCAAGAGGAAAAGAAAGAGAAGGATGAGAAACGATGGGAATGAGAGAGACAGAACGGAAAAGGACAGGAATAATATGACACGCAAAGAAAAAGAACAAGTCACAAGAAACTAGGGATGAAGTAAGATATGAATCTGAGGAAGGTGGCAGTGATCTGTTATAGTACTCGTAGGCTATCAAGGTAGTTCTCGTGAAAGACGAAGGAGAGTTGTGAAGGAGATGGAGGTGGGAAGGAGGTGAGGGATATAACACACACAAAGGCCATCCAGACTACACTGCCTGGACAACACTAAAAAGGCCATTCGCCCACAAAGGAAAGGTACCATCAAAACACCAGAGTATCATTGGCTTGCGGGAGTCGAGAGGAGCCTCCGATGTACAAAGGATCGATGAACAAGTTTTCAAAACAGATTTCTATAAAAAAGCTGACAAATTAACCTCCTCCTTCCCGCGCGAATTAATGTTAGAAGTTTCTAAATCAAATTTTGACGGTATTGAGGTTTAAACAAATCAATATTTTTAACTGCGATGTTTTGTTCTCGAAAATCATCGTATATTAATTTTGAACTGCGATGTTTAGAAATCGATGTTTTGTTGCCCATGTCGTATCTCTATGACGTTGTTCCAGTGGCTGCATGCACTTTGTGCCGCAGGAGTCCATCTCGACAGCAACACTCAAGTTTAAACACCTAGTGATGCTTGATGGTTCGATTGGATAGATGGGATTGCCCTCTTCAACAAGCGAAGACCACTGATACCACCCGGTTTGTCCCATGTGACAGAAACATCAGGAAATCTGGGCAGTTGTCGGGTACCTTGGCGTAGTAAAGTGCGAGCGCGCATCTGAAGCCTCGCAGGCCCTGCTACGGTCGCCGAGGCGGAGCGTCGTCACCCACAACCTATCTAGATGACACAATGCAACCACACAGATTAAAATTGAAGATCGAATGCTCTGATCAGTTGTTTCTGTTGTGTCCTCCAATTCATCCCAGGTGGACGCTGGAGCAATGCCTTCACTACAATTTCTTTTCTAGTTCGAAACTAATTCAATTGTGCCACCTGTATTAACGAAATGCATCTAAGTCTCAATGATTGTTTTGTTATTTGTAATGTCCCAATGGTATTGAGATGGCAACTAGGTCAATAACAGAAACTGTAATGACAAAGAGTTAGCCAGCACTCCTCATCGAGTTTGACAGCTCTCTTACGATCAGTTGGACGTTTCATATACTAAGCTATCTGTAGAGGACCTTCTTCATAATTTAATTTCCCAGTGGGCTAGGATAAAAGGTCTGTGGGAGATGTATCCCGTTAATAGATAAAAGGTCAAGAATGGCCCACATGCTAACGAATCTCTCCCACCCTTTGGGCTGAAGATGACTTGCTCCCAGATTATTTAGAAAGACACAAAGTTAGGAAACAAGTCCAATTTGTTTGGGTCACCATGGGAGAGAGACAGTCCGTTGCTTAGCTAGGAGAATGTCGGAAACATTGTCCCAGCGGCCATCGGGTTCTACGGATCGAAGCCGGAGTTCTGTGGTTGTGACGCACACTATTGTGGGTCATTAATGCATGCTGCGATGTGGCTCCTACCGTTTTCAAAGTGTGCAGATACAAAAGGGAAAGGAGATGGCCAACAAGTGAAAACGAGTGTCACTACGGGTATCTAGTATCATTGCAGTAATACCCTTTAATCGAATCAGCCTCCCCAAATTATTTGTTTGTTTCTTCCCGCTGCAGGTAAACTCTCTCCTGTTGCCCCTCTTGAGCCTACGCCTACGGTGGTGATCGCCTGCCTTCTCCCCCACTGCCACGGCCGGTGGCGCCAGCACTTCCGGCGTACAAAGGGCCGACGGCGGCAACGCATCCATCTTGGCGAGCGGCCGCCAGACAATGGCCGAGCGCGTGCCGCCCCCGCCCCCGCCCCCGAGGTGTGGGTGGCGCCGCCCCCGACGCCCTTGTTGCTGCCATAGATAACGCTGCTTAAGGAACGAAGCGACTAAACAGGGGACTTGAAACAAATGCTCTCACATGAAGGGCGTAGCAACTGGATAACAATGTCTCGAATGTTCTTGTCATGCCAGGTCACTTCAAAAATAATAACGGGTAACACGAGTCTTCGTAAGGTTAAGAGAAGGCAGTGATTTAAGTAAGGAATTGATTTAACGGGATAAATATCAAATATTACAGGAAGATTGCGAAAATACTCGTATAAGAAACTCATCTTTCGACACAAGGTATAAAATTATTCAGTTGAATGATATTCTGAATTACATAAATGGAAAATGTAAGGAAAGTGACAAAAGAAGGACAGCAAGATCTAGGATACGAAATGAAATTAGGGAGAGTAGATATTTGTTAAATGTAGGATTTGTGAGATGGCAGACGAAGACTGGGAACACATTAGAGAGATATAGTTTTTTTTAGGAAGGACGAACATGGGAAAGATGGAACGTTAAGGTGAAGTGAATATTTGAGCGAAAAATGTGAAAATATTAATATGGTAGAGAGATACAGGAACGAGCATAACATATAACTTATTAAAATTCTACACAACTTGTATTGCATATGTATCTAGTAAACCCAACTATTGTATATTTACAAACATATAGTACTAAACACTCGCTTGTCGTCGTAAGATATTACTACCCAGATTATAACTCAGTGATTTTTTTCCAAGAATGAACATTTCTTACTGTACCGCATATGAAAGCGCACAAAAAACATTTGCTCACAAATGTGAATTAAGTTTAATTAGTTAGAGGACTATATTTCCTCTTAGTTCCAGAGTAATATTACAGCCGTTAGTTGTTAGAACTCCAATGGCGCTACAGTCCAGGTTTGGCTCTTAATCGTACATTCGCTTACTCTTAAGAATGACGGAGATTTTCAAGCTCCTGGACTACTGCCAATAGGAAGAAAGAGAATTCACACATCACTCGGTAGTAAGATTGTGTGTGGGGGACAGGATGGCGCGAAGCAAATTTCTTTAATTTGAACTTTACAAACAGTGGAAACTGTAAATGGAGTACCTAGAAATGGATTGTGTCCCTGATCCCAAAGAAAGGACAAATTTTCTTTTCCAGCAAGGGAAAATAAACTCCTTAGGGATGAACGATCCTCGGTATCCCCCTGTGATCTCGCACCCCGTTCTCAGATAGATGATAGACCTCACAATGGTGAAAATGTTTCATCTACTTTTCGCGCATTTGTAGCCCAGCAGGTTTTCACAAAGATGTACCAGGCCACAAAGTTTTAGTTGTGATCTCACTAATGCATACCCTAACGTACCCAATCAATGGAGTGTCATAATAAAATCGATTCCTCAGACTTCTGGAGACTGTTGACCATCCTCTCCCGCCTTTCTCCATTCAATTCAATGGATCCCTTATTTTACGTGGCGGGGGGTATAGGGCCTACATTGTCGCCTGATCACGCACATTTTGCTAAGCCCCTTCTGCCATGTAGCAGCAAGAGAAAGAATCACTCGGGCGTCGAAACAATGATTTGAATATAGCTCAGAGTCTTCTTTTAGGCTTGAGGATGTTTTACATGTAGCAAATCTACAACATGGGACAGCCGACTTTACTTCCCGTGCGAAGTATTTTTTTTACCTTAAAAATCCACGGCGTTGATCGGATTTGAACACGCAAACTTGGGAATAACAGGCCGACACCCTAACCGTTACAACACCAAAGCCGCTCCCCTCCTTCATGGTGATGCCGGGTCCCCGCAGCTGCCACAACACCTCCTCCTCTCCCTCTTGCTGCTGCGAGCCTCGGCGCCGCGAGCACCCCAACGCAAGGCGATGCGCCCGAAATACCACGCGCGCGCAGATAAAGGCGCCGCGGCGCTCGTTAACGGCGAAGAACGGCTGCGCGCCGCGCCGCGACGCCCAGGGCCAGCTGCAGGCGGCGCCGGCCGGCCGGAGGCCGCGCCTCCCCTCGAGTGGCGGCGCTCTTCCGGAGCACGAGGCATGCGGGACCATAGCAACGAAGACAGAGAACACGTTGTAACGGATCACAACAATAATATACAAGGGCGGTTCGTCACCGCTCACTCCAGCTATACGGAATTCCGAATTCAAAAATCTAATCCAAATGTATGTATGCATTTGGCATTTAGAGTCGGATTAATCGACTTTTTCTTGTTAGTGTTTGCAGACCTCGGTCCTGCTTTTTTTCCCTTTCTCGCCTAAGTTCTTCGTATGAAGAGAAAGTTATATAATCACAAGTGGGGAAACCGCGATTTTTCTATTTATTATCCACGCCTGGAGAGAGGGACACTTGAAACATGACGTAGTTCCATCACCGTGCCTAGCTTACTTTGCCTTCCTGAGCTTTTTTCTTCTGTCACAGCTATAGAATATTTAGATCATTTGATGATTTGTATTACAAAACTACAGCTTTATTTTTGCCACTACCGAGAATCAAACCCGGGACCGCGTCACAGAAAGCTAGCACGTTGCCCATAAGCCACCCGAGGAGCTTCTCTGATCCAAATAACAGGTCAATTCACAGGTCGTACAGGAGAAAAATATCCAGTTTAGGAGCGGACCGCAGTTAAACATATTACTACAATTTGCGCGATTACAATTTGCACCTTGTGAACACTACTTCAAATCTTTCTTTCTCGGGGACGGCAGGTTTCCCTCCGGGCTTCATGTTACTGTCCGTGACGTCACGTGGCTCCCCTTACCGTTCAATCCTGTTCAAGGAAGGGGGCTTAGCACCTTGCATGGACTGCGAGCACCTCTGTCTTAACAGAGGCGAAAATATAAAACCGAAAAAATAGAAAATAAATAGCAATGCTTAAGTATTTAATGGGTGGTAGGCATTTGGTATCTCCCTGAATAACAAAGACAGTTTCATGAATCCTGCACTGTTTGTTGGTAACAACGCCTGGGTAGGGCATGCACATTTTCATATTTGAATGTGGCGTAAAATTTCAAGGAAAACCACTGTTTTCTATAAATTTAAATAATTTCATTACACTCAAATGTTACCCAAACTTCATTCAAAATTTCATTTAACCCAAATTAAGTACAACATTTAATGAAGATACTGTTATAAGCAAATATCTTTCGTGGTGAAATCCTGAAAACATCTCTACGAGGTTTAGTGAAAGTGAAGAAGATACTTAGCGATTTGTTTAGAGCATCTGAATTTGTCTATGAGCAATCAGCTTAGTAAGATTAACTCTCACTTAGGCTATGGATATGCCAAAAGCACGACTTTACACATTGACTAACTGCTAACCTACGCAGAACAGATTATGAAGGTAATAATGATTCAATGTAGGAGTTACAGCGCGGTTACGTGTCAGTCTGCTTATCACTGATTGATCACCACTTTTTATCATTGTTCATTCCTGGTAACTGCGTCATGGCCAAAGAATCACAAAAATATATGGAGATTGAAAGATGGCTTAGTAACAACTGCAATGATCCCGTTTTCATAATTAATTACAAAAAATAGAATCACCCGAAGTGATAGGAACGTTATAGCTGTACCATGGGTCGTTGCCAGATGGATCTCCATACATTATATCTACTTGCGATTACTGAACATAATAAATTTGAATTCCAAAATTATCGTGTCCTCACATTGTACATTCAGCAAGTATTCCTTAAAAGCTGGAAGCTTTTTTTCAGACAATCCAACCTGGACGAGAAAAATATACTGACTAGAAGACAGTGAGTTATGAGAAGAAAAGAATGTGCTCAGCAAATGGAGAGAATAAACCTGTAAAACTGGTGAAAACAGCCAGAACGAACATTCCCAGAAATAGATGGTGCGTTTTCGTGGAAAACAACAACCCATTAAGACGACGAAAGAGGTGACACTGTATTGTTATAAATACGGTTCTTCTTTTACTCACAAGACAAAAATTTATATTGCTTCTCAGAATTAAAAAAAAATTAAATTAAATCCCAAAGTATATGTAGATTTCAGCTGGCGTTGATGGCGTACGGTCTTCAAGAAGAGCACCAGTTCGCAGCTAGTACAAGTCCAGCCCAACGGGTAGATGTTTTCGACATGTGATTGTGACTTGGATGGGATACGCTCATAAAAATATATCCCGTCCGAACTTCATACGCTTATCCCGTCATCATCACTCACATCTCAACATCATTTTTATCACCGAATCAACCTTCATACAGTGAAATGATAAGGCAAACCACAACCGATTACCTGCCCAGCAAAGGCACGTCCATAAAAGTGTAGCCCTTATCCTCGCTCGTCTACACTCAGAAATGAATATGGCACTCGCCACGTTTCAAACAAATATCAAAATGTACTTGTTGGTATTTTCGTATTCAAAAGACTGTTTCAAAGACTGTTTATATTTGAATAATGCCTCACTGACCCGAAACCCTCTCCCGCATTCATCTCACAGGAAGCCAGGCACCAAAGCCCATTCTATTCCCCGGCAATTAAATACGTGCTCTCTCCCTAGTTCCGTAATGCCCCTTTAAGAACCGCCCTCTCCAAGAGCGGGGCTGTCTGCCGTTCTTGGACGGGTGCCCAGCGCCGTAACTCGGGCGAGTACGCGCCCGCTACTCTTTAATCTCGATCGCTCGGGAGGCAATCGACGTCTCGAAAAGTCAAGGGTTGCAGAGGGAGGGAAGCAGGAAAGTGTGGCAATAGAAATGGCAGGAAAAACAGCGGGAGGGCTGGGGGAGGGGGGGGGGGTAGCAGGGAACAGTGGACGTGTCCGAGGCGGAACGGAAGCGGGAAGAATAGGAAGCTTCAGTGTGCTAGACGCTGTCACGGAATATTCCCGGATTTCTCACCCAAATAACAAAAAGAATGACTAAAATCTATTCTAATAAAATTTTATGAAATGACAAATAAAAAATTCTAATTAAAACAATGAATGAACAACCTGCAAATAAAATGAGTTGAGATATTTATATTTGACCCTGTTACAATTCTTATTTGACTGTAGTACCAACAAGCATAAAATTACCATATTCATTTAATTCCATACTTTACAATTTACGTTTGTTTACAAAATACATCGTTTATATTGCTTGTTTACACAACCATTAAATACAATAATGTAATACTCTGTGTATCTCGTATGATAAACCTGAATTCTCAACACCGCAGAGGGGAGGTTCAGAGAGGAGACGTAAGGCCGCGCAGGTGCGGTGGCGGGGAGGGTGGGCGGGGGCGTATGATCCGGCTGCTAGGATTCACCTCCAGACTGCGGCTGAATTTAACCTACGTAGCTAGTGTCTAAGCTAGATAATAGTACACGTAGCTGGTGTCGAAAATCCCGTCACCGTCGGCTAGGACCTCCCAGTCAGAGGCACTGCAGCGACATGAGTTGATGCCCTGAGACACCTTTGCCGGTTTGTCTTTGATGTGTGGGCGGTCCAGGAGCAGAAGCGGCGAATGGGAAGTGAGCATGGAACGGGGACGGGGGGCGTGCAAGCTTGAAACAAAACTCCAATTTGATTTTCGACAAAACTTGGGGAAGCGAAATGAAGACCATAGAAAGTGAATGACATTGATGAGTTCGGAATAACGCCAAACCCAAAATAGCAATAACGTCAAAAATAAACACTCAGGGCTGAGTTGTTGCTTATTCCAAACCTCTCTCTCTCGAGGAATGTTGCATTAGAGTGTTGAATTTCCGGATTAAGTCGAAATTCGTCTAGTTGTCTATCAAGTGGTCCATTTATGTCTTTAAAGATGAATGAGTATCCGAAAAAATGCCTTTCAAGTTTTGCAGTTTTTAGAAAATTATTTTCGTTGAAATTGTAATTTGATTATCCCTAATTAATAACATAAAAATATTTACTAAATAATACACTTCTCGCGCAATTCTAAGCAGTATATCAAGCTTTCACAGTTGATATTGGAACAAACATATTCCGTGGGTTGCACAGTATATCGAAACTGTATCTCCTCTATGGCTTGATTATTGGAGGCGCCACACATATTCTGAAATAACGAAGAACATCGCAATTCCCAAAAAGTTATTGGTTTCAATGAAATTAGGAATATTTTTATAAATGTTGTTTATTGTATTTCAGCAAACATATAAAGAAAATTGCAGTCATTTTTCAGAATACTTGTCGTTAAAGGAACCCTAAAAATGAAAATATCTTCTGATCTCCAGAACGGCCTGACTAGATCTTATATCTTACGTATCTGTCACCTATCAGCTCAAGAGTTTCCAATCTGATGTGATACGTACTTCAATCCTTTTATTCAACCTACCATTCACACAGACAGACTGACATTCCTATTTTCAGATACAGAATTGCGTGCTAACTGCTCTCCATCTGAAATAATCTTCTCCATCTTTGAAACAGCACTAATTATATAATTAATTACTTCGTCTTTCTGCTATCGACTTTCGATTTCAACTACATACTAGGCGTCAAATCTACGCATCTAAGTTTCGGGCGTGCAGCCTCCCAGTCAAGAAGTCCCCTTTTGCAAACTCTCAACTATATTCACAAAAGTATTCGACCAGGAATACGTGTAAAGAGAATTTTGAAAGTTCTTGAGATAGTAACAGTCGAAAAAAGATTCCTGCACCAAGTTAAATGATCATGAAGACTAGTAATATAGATTGAATTCAACCACTGCCTGAAAAATTGTAGGAGTCGGCTGCTCTGATCGGTAGTTTTCCGTGATGTTTCATGTCAGTTCTAAGCGAATACTGGAGCGGTACCGTAATGAACGGGTCATCGACCGCGCGCAATCTTTCCTTCCTCTTCTTCCTCCTTCCTTCCAAACACACGCGCGCGCTCACGTGCACAACACTATCATATATCTCGGGGTATCATTCGAGAGCTAAGAATGTGTCTGACTGCGGCTGTTATCCGCTTGGAGAGAAAACGCCAGCAAGTCGTTGTGCATGTCGGCGACTCACTTTCCTGATGAGGAAACAAATCCGCAATCTCTTGGAATGCTACATGCAGTCTTTTACTAAGCTGTCCGGGTGTCGCCGCGTCCATGGCGAAGGTGCCGACGTTTCGGTCGCCATTCTGCGGGCGTAATCGCAATGAGGAAGGTCGCAGAATGACGACCGAAACATCGGCACATTCGCCATGGACGCGGCGTCACCCGGACAGCCTAGTAAATACTGACTCCGGCCGCGGAAGCCTACGTTCTTACATGCTGTCTTCTTACGTGTCCTAAGAAGTTCACGCGTCCGGAATCAATAACTACTTAGCCTCTCGTGAAGTTAAGTCCGACTTGTGGCCTGCTATAACCTACCATTGAGCACAGCGTCCCCAGCGAGCCCCGAAGAGGCTTCTCCATAAAAGAGGAATAAAGCGGACCGACGAGAGTCCTCCAGAAACGAACTGGGCGACGCAATTATTAATGAAGATCGGCAAACGGATTCCGGGGAGCAAGCGGCCACTAATCGCGCGAACTCACGACCGAAAAATGGGAGAGTAAGAGAGTTAGTGTGCACCGCGGGCGAGAGAGAAAGAGAAGGATCCGAGTAGAGTTGAAAGTTTTCTCTGGGAAACAAGCCAGATCACAAACACAAATGGTCGCGTTAACGACTAACCAGAGCAGAGGCTTTTAAAGGGGCCAAAGGCAGAAAAAAAGGGGAGCAGAAAAGAGAGATTTTCGTCTTTATGAAAGAGAGACGGAAAAGAAAGGCGCGGCGTGAACCACAAGGCCTGACCATATCCATTTTTAAAAAGGTGGTATGACGACTTTCGGCTCGTATTTCGCCAGAGAATACGTGTCTTTGAAATGCGCTGCTTATTATGAAAAGCCTTGGAGTAAGTGGGGAGGAAGATCACTTCGTAACAGAGCCTCAAGATATTGTAAGAGGCAAATAAACATTCAGCAGAAAAGAGATAAGAGCGAGAGTCAAGCTGAGTTAACCCAAGGTTAGAAAGGCGAGTTACAAAGAGCAAGTGATGCGTCAAAGAACAAATACGGCTTTTATTGCCAAGAGTGTACGAGACCTTTAAAATGATGTTTACCAGGCGAATAACTGATGTTAAGAGGAGGATTTTGTCCATTTAGCACTGAATAAAAGCAGAAATACAAACTTGTCAGACAAAACAACCGTACAGATGTTTCTCATTCCATGCACTGCCATAATCATGGCAGGTGACATACAGAAAAATAGAATATGCACACATTGGATCAGATTTTTTCTTTTATAGATTCCCTTAGAAATGCTGAATTGATATAGTTACCAACCACTTTTATGGATTGATCGTATGTATTTGTCTACGAGAACTGAGGACATGTTGAAGACTCAAGACTAATAAAAATCGAGACAACTCAAACCAGGTACAGAAGGTACGGACGTGAATAATGATTGTGAATAATGATTAACTTATTAATTAACATTTCTTTAGGTATTTTCATTCCATTTCTTTCTAGTTTATTTAATATTTAACAGAAAAAGTAATATGCGGTGCAAAGGTTCCGTATTTACATCAATATGAGTTAATTGAGATCTGATAACACTATATATCCACACACGTTTTGTCTCAAACCTAGTTTCAGAACGTTCCCAATAGAACAAAGATAAGAACGAAACTTTTGTAATATAACAAGTTGTTTAAAAAAGCTGAGAAATTGATATATCTGCACGACTAGAGATAGATCCGAAAACTGTAATTCCTATGAGCAAAAAATGTTTTTAATCATTCGGTAAAATGCTCAAATAGTGGTATTGTGGGGTCATAAAATATTGCTTTCGAAAAGACATTTTCGCAATTTACTTATTCACTCACTCTTGTAAAACTCCTCCAACTCAATCATACAGAACAGAGTAATTTTCGCTTTTTCCCACTCCCGCACTAGCTCTGTGTTGTACACAAGCAACAATTTACGACGTTAATAAAAGCTTAAAATAAAATCTTAAATCATAAAATCTCCGGATGTTCGGGAGATACAATATAAATTACAAGCACGTCGTTTTTACGGCTATAAAATGCCAACACGTACAGTAAACACTGTGTTCACAAAACTATATTAAGGAATTAAACTGATGTAATACTTCTCTTTCTAGTAGCATCAAAATTATCGTCTTCGTTATAAAACCCTTTTCATGTTTGGTTCACCTTAACGTCCAGTATACTTACGATACCATCATACCAAAATTGTGGCGAATTTGTAAGTTATCCCAGGTGAAATAATATTTCAAAAAACGGATTCGAAGCCCAAGGCGCACATTATGGTACAGATGTTCATATCCTGAACATCGTTCTTCTAAGTTAGAATGTTCCCATATTTGTTCAGTAGTTCAGGCGAATTTCTTTATTATTTTCTGAAATCGCCATAAATCATAAACCATGAAGAAAGAGAAATAACTTTTCTTTATAACGTACATGTTTTTCCGTTCACATTAGAATGCAGAGAATTTCATCCTACATTCCATTGAGCAATGATGCACTCTCATAAAATACAAGAAATGGGAACGGAGTGATGATTAAGATTCAATATCCTATGACGTATATTAGACAATATTAAGGCATTCTATGAAATTAAGGCCAGTAGTCAACTGTTCAGGTACGCACTTATTAGTTGAAGTCGAAATCAATAAAGAGTATTAAAATTGAAACGGTATTTTTCTTAAAACAAGTTAAAAGCTTGCGTATCATGTATGATTCACAGTACATTTTCATGTTAAAGAAGTTTGTCATCAATCATATTTCTCCTCCTCAATCAGCGTTTGTCCTCAACACGAAAACACGACGAAGTTTGTTTTAGGATTTGATTAATTTTTGTGTTTTATTACCAATTTAATTGCTATCTACCTTCTTCTCCCCCAAACTTGTTATAGAAACTTCCTCCTTTGAACCATTACAAAATCGAAGAGAAATGAAAGAAAATTCGAAGTAAGATATTCGGAATTACAGCGTCGCCTCAGATTATCAGCTAAGATGCCACCAGGATAAAGATATTGGCCCCTGCCTTAAAATAAATTTTTCGCCAGTCGTGGAAAATTGTTCCACAAAGAAGCGTCAATTAAAGTATGCGTTGCAAGGAGACTTCATTAACGAGCACATCCTGCGCGGCGCTTGAACAGGGAAGCAACAGAGGGCGGCCGGTGGACGAGGAAGGGGACGATTCTGGGAGAGTGCGATGGAGGGTGGGGACGTGCAGATAAGTTGGAGAAGGTGGAAAATGTGGAGATGGTGGGCGAGGAGAAGATGGAGAATGTGGAGGTGGAGAAGGAAGGGAAGGTCGGGAATGTGGGGAAGATGGAAAAAGAGGAGATGGTGGGGAGAGGGAGGTGGGGAATATGGAGGTGAGGAAGGTGGAGAAAGAGGAAGTTGAATTTTGATTGATTGACGATTCCGGGCGTCAACGGATGTCATTTTCCCGTAAGTGTAGTGCATATTTTCTTCGGGCGGTGGCGACTATCTTTCCCCGCTAGATGTGAGGTCCGTCACCGACCCACCGTCGGTAGCGGGTTTTTCTCCTACCAGGTGTCCCCCACCAGAGGGGCTCCGTCCCAGCCGCGACAAGCTCTAAGCTCCTGACCGGTCTCTCGGCATGTGTGGTAGTGTAGTGCATCTTAGTGTAAGTGAGTGTACGTAAGGGGTGAGGATAGGATAAGGAAGAGGAAGGAGAGATCGCGCGTGGTCCGTAGCCTATTTGTTCAGGTACTGCTTTGGCATTCCCCTGGCGTTGATCAGAGCTCTTGGCTGTTAGAATTCTCCTCCAGACAGCGGCTGAACTCGACCTAGCAAGACAGTGTCGAAAATTCTGTCATCGTCGGTACTCGAACCTAGGACATCCCGATAGGAGGCCCAACTGTAACATCAGTTGATGCCCTGCGCCACCTCTCCTGGTCGGAAGTTGGAGATGGTGGGGAAGAACAAGGTGGGGAAGGTGGGGAGGGATATTATAGGAAGGAATGAGCAAATGGATGTAGGTCATGTAGAAAAGAGAGGAGGAGAGGAGGTGGGTAATGTAGGAATGAGTAGAAGGATTGGAATGTGAATAAGGTAGGGAAGGGGGTCGGCAATGGTTAGCGCTGATCTGCGAGGGCTGTCTGAGTGGGCAGGGCCGAAGAGGGTGGTGGGGATGGACAGAGAAAATGAAAGAGGATATGGAAATGCGGATAAGATGCGAAAAATGAAGGTTTGAAAAGGGTTGGGGATGGTTTTCAAAGGTCGAGGCAGAAACGTGGGTTGTCGGGGGAGGGAGGGTGATACGGACGGACGGCGAGTGTGACAGAAAGGATGTCGGCGGAAGGCGGTGAGGGGTGGCGGACGGCGGCGGGCAGAGGCAAACGATGGTAGGCTGCGGGGGCGGGGCGTCAGCTGGGCGCTTTCCTGGCGGCGCGGGTCAGGGCTGCGGAGGCCGCATTAACGAACCAGAGACTGTTTTTAAACCGCATCCGCCGCCCTTTGATTAGCGCTACTGCGCTGTGGAGGTCGCCGGTGGGCGGCGAGCTGGCGCCGAGAGGGCGATGACTGGCAGGTGGGCGGACGCGCGGCCACCGAACTACGAGGACCGGCGAGTGACACTCGGCGTAAAGTTCCTAACGCCCACTGTTCTACTATAATGTCCTACGTCTCTACTATAAATAGAGGCGGCTAACACAAAGATGTATATAAAATAAGGGGTAAATAATGTAAATAAGAATTTATTGATTTAAAAGGTTTATGAAAATACAAATTAGTTTGTATAATATAATAAAATGTCTCAAAAAAGCTGGAGATATAAATACAAATGTAAGATGATCTAGGTGTACAGGTAGGAGAGTAGCTCATGGACTCGCACGTATCCGGTCAAAGCCACTACGTGGCAAGGCAATCCAATTGTTAAATACCACATAGTAAGTCCAGGAACAGACGTTCACGCGCTGACCACCTTGGGATAGCGACAGCGATCGTAATTATATCTTTGAGCAGGTGAAAAGTGAATGAAATGCGAATGAAAACTAAATGAGCGTGGGTAGAGTATTTTCAGGAACAGGGAATGAATAAATTGCAAATAGGAGCAGTGAGTGGCAGATAATGCAGGAAAGAGGGCGGGGGCGAATTTACAAAGAGAAGACAGCGAAGAGTGTCTAAAGAGTAAACGAACAGAAGCACTGTTCAAATAAGACGCAGGAGATGCGGAAGAACCCCAAGAAAACCTCAAAAACGTTTGTCCACCACACTTTCAAAATGGATCGGACCGTCTGAAGAGGTTCAGGGCGCCAACTGTGTGTCACTGTGGTGCCTCTCATTGGGACCTCCTGAGGTTCTTTTTCCGACGGCAGGATTTTCGACATGAGGTAGATAACTAGATCAAATTCAGCCGCTGTCTGGAGAATTCTAGTGGTCCGGCTGCTCTAACTAGCAAATGCCAGAACGGAAGAACCCTAACAAACGGGCCACGGACCGCGCGCTTTCTTTGCTTCCCATTCCTTGTCCTGCCCTCAACTTTACATATCCTTCACCCTTCTCTTCTTACACACTCACGGGCTTGTTCCAAGTAGGGCAATGCCCCCCCAATGGCGGGAGATACCAGAATGAGGAAAAACACGAAAGCCGGTGTGTATGTCGGCGCCGGATTTCAGCCAGTGGGAAAGAACACCGCCTTCTCCCGTGATAATCACGTGCACCTCATTTACGGGGCTAATGACCACAGCAGTTGACATGCCCGGAAACACGAAACAATCAATAAATCTGGTCAAATAGGTTGAATTAGGGTCCCGGCTGTGAAACACGAGCGATCAGACCCCTACTTCAAGAATAGGTCCTAAGAACATCAGCCCCGGAGCTACGCTGACGGACAACGGCCGTATGAAAGTGGACAAGGCAACCAGCTGTGTGGGTGGCACATGAACTGTAAAGTAAGCGATGCCGAGTCGTGCGGCGGCGGCCTAGCCTACCACCTAGCGCCCTCCGCTCCACGTCCACGTGCGGTCTGATCACGTGGATGGTGCCCAAGAATAACGGGTCCCAGGCGGAAACCCAACGCGTCACAGAACAGTTGCACAGGATCCCGTATGTTTCAATAATCATGTTTCGAAGCGTCATTACTTTGACGACACGATAGCATGTTCGCCTTGAAAGACAAATCGCCCTCAATTTTAAACGAATTTGTCATTGTCATTTCATCTACATGTAAGTTCGGAAATATACTGATAATTAATTCACGAAGATCACATCATCGTTATTAGTTATGTAATATTGGTATTCGCCTTGGACCTCTGCCGAGTTTTCGACATAACAAAGTTCACGTTCGTAAATTAGACATTAAGATTGACAGTTAACAATAATATATTTTTAAGATCCTACGTTAAGAGATTCACTGTGAAATAACGATTTCATTTGCAATATAGTTTTTGTCTGCAGATACAATCTAAAGGTCGCGAAGAAAGGCTTTTGAATATTCAATCGTCCTATCTTTCTGTTCGAATGAAAGGTTTAAAGTCTAATCAAAGGGCTTCTGAAATTCTAATTAATTTTTTCTTTACGAGAAAGTTTATCTAATGAGTCATGAACGTTGCCGTAAAAAACGCTTTTTAGCAGTTATATAACCAACCGCTCGATAGAATATTCATTTGATTTCAAGAGGTTTATTGGTCTAATGTTTTGTTCTTTGCTTTGCATTTACACGAGTCTGAATCACTAAATCTCAACGCGATTAAAAGTCGTAAAATCACGTCCCTCGTTTTTACGACAGTCAACGTTTGAATTTACAAGACACGAAAGAATGCACGCGAGCGTTGCACAATCATTCGGACCTTCCAATTTGTGCTGGGATACAACCGTGAGGTGATTGATATTCTGCATTCCATCAATTCATTGTTTAATCAGTTATTACGAAAAGAAGATTTTTAACTTCAAATGCACGTATAATATCTATTGTTGTTTTTTTAATGAGTATATGTCACAATTGTGGTTTTCGTGAAATGTTTTACAATTCACTCTTCTTATAAAAATATACATCAGAATGAGGTACGTAAATAAAACCAATGGTTGATATGACAACGCAAAAATGCATTCACTAACAATCATTCATATGTGTTATTTTTCATTATGTTCACACTTCTTTGTTGACATTCAGAAGAAATATTTCCACACCATAAAACAACAACAACAATTATTTCGACGATTTATCGCAACTGTGGTTCACTATCTGAGGGGGAAAAAGTGTAATTTCATGTCCAGAGTGCAACGGTTCATGGTCTTGTAATCTTCTGGCACAATATCAAATTGCACTGTTATTTTTGCTTAGTAATGCATTCCTTACATTGTCTGACCGTAGTTCAATGCACTCATTTCACTGCAAAATATTGTACATACTGAAGAATATATACAAACAACAACTAATTGAAACGCAATAACTCTACTCTGAACCAAAATACATCAAAGTAAAATTAATTTATGTACTGAATGACACAAACTTGTGAATATTTTGAAACTCCATGATATGAGCACACATGAGTACATAACATGGTGAAAGAGCTACATACATTTTGAAGAACAGTGAAAATGTTATGGAACAATAATTGTGATAATGCAATTACTTATTTTGTGATTTGCGCAAGTATCGGGACGCGCAACCGAGAAAAGACTCTTCGCGGCATTTCACAGTCATTCATTTTCATTCACAGTCACAATTTTCCTTTCATTGCGCAGAAATCATTTTTCACTTCATGTGAGAATGTGTGATGAGTGACAATACAAAAATGGTCGCGAAAGTCCAAATCACTACAAAATCACCAGCAATTACTTGATTTCGTTGACAAAGTGAGTGAGTAAGAGCGAGAAAGCGAGCGAGCGAGCGAGGGAGAGAGAGGGAGAGAGGGAGAGGGGGAGGGGGAGAGAGGGAGAGGGAGAAGGAGAGAGAAAGAACGCAATTGGTTGCTGTAAAGAGGCATGAGTGTATCTCTCCAATTGGAGTCGAACATGCGTTTAATTTTTATTTTCTCGATTGTCATTTTGTACTCAAAAGTAATTCTGAAATCATAACAAAAAAATTAATTCCAAGGTTGAGGAGAGAAACGTGTTATTTGACTTACTTGTGGTGTATGTAAACCAGCGTTATAAATTACTTCTCCTATTCATTTGAACTCACCTGAAACAAAGGAAAGAAAGTGTAAGTAAAAAATACAAACATGTATTGACCAATAATAAACAATAACAATCGTCCAAAAACGTTAGGAATGGAAATACATGTCTTGATTTATATACTTCTTTGCCCGGGAAAGTAATGGAGAGGGTAGTGAACACGCAATTGGCAGTTTCGTAGTCATATCACTTTCAGAAGTAATGGTCAGTGTACTTAAGATGGCAGACGTAGGCAACCAAGGCAACGAGCTATTCGAGTAGATACCTTTACCATTCTCATCCAGGCTGTGACGTCATCTCGTCTCACCAATCTATTTCGGTGGGGTAGAAAATCCACCAATATCCGAACTCGAACCTAGGACCTCTGGGGCAACCAAGCTAAAATTGCGGTCTCGTAACTACGAGTCCATTTCGTATACGATTTTTAATCACGCATATAATTCGATATCTATTTTATAGGAAGTTGCATTATCAATAGCCAAGGTTATCGGCCTCTTCTTTCTCCAGCATCTTCATTCCGGGCTCCTGCTTCTTGCTCCGGTACCTCCCAGTCAATACGTCTGCCTGCCTGCCTGCCTGCCTGCGTGCCTGCCTGCGTGCCTGCCTGCCTGTCTGCCTACCTGCGTGCCTGCCTGCCTGCGTGCCTGCGTGCCTGCCTGCGTGCCTGCCTGCCTGCGTGCCTGTCTGCCTGCGTGCCTGCCTGCGTGCCTGCCTGCGTGCCTGCGTGCCTGCGTGCCTGCCTGCCCCTGCCTGCTTGCCTGCCTGTCAGTCAGTCTGTCTGCCTTCCTGCTGGAGGAGAAAGACTGTGTTCTTGGGCCAGGGAATTACCACGCGAAGCTCTGACCGAGGTCGCCCTCCGCATCTCAGGCCTCATCCCGCCCACCTCGCCGCCGCCGCCATCGGGCACAGAGAGAGATGGGACGCGAGATACACGGCGATTAGGCTCGCCACGAGCTCCCGCTGCGAGCCACCTACAACAGCCAGCAGCGCCCAAAAACGAAAATCATCCAAACCATGCCTAAAATGCTAAGTTTAGGCTAATTAAGAACTTTATTTCCGAATTTGGGGTCCTTATGAATTAACCAAAATCATGGGCGTTGATAGTCTACAACTAGTGGACATAGAAAATATAACCTTCCATCATTGTAATTCAATATTCAAGGCTAAATAAAGCTTGAAGAAAAAACACTGTTTCTGTTGATATTTTCCGAAAACATAGACTCTACAAAGAAAAACAAGTAATATACGTTTTTATGATCGAAAATACATGAGAAATCAAAAGACTGAGAAGAAACTAGGAAGTCTTACTCAAAATTAACGGACGAGTTTATTTTTTGGATGTTGGGACACACGCTACAGAGCCATAGGGGGTCTTGCAAGACTGACGAAAGCATTCAACGGACAACGCAGTGTCGAAGGCAATAGGGCCTTTCTTCAACTTCTATTTAAAGTAGTACATGTCAGTGTTTGCTTTCCACTATGTACTATTGCATAGAAAGGAAAAATATTAAAATCACCTAAACAATGAGATTTTGAATTTTCGTTCGTAAAATCCGTATTTAAGGTGTTTGTGAGCTGTAACTTTGCCAACACTGTGCTGTTCAAAAGATGGTTAGTATTGCTATGGACGGCAAGGAATACAGGTAATTTTGTACCCAAAAATCGGGAGGTTTGGATGGATTGATTGGTGGATGGATGAATGCATAGTGTGTCACACATGAGTCACTCAGATTACAAGTTTTTGAGTTAAAACTTCGTACCTCAGCCGACGTAATGTTGAATTGTGCTGCTACGGTAATAATTAAAATATTTTAATTATTGGTGGTATTTACATGAAGCCTCTGACACTTTTTCAAAATTTTCGGGTCGAAAGTCACTTTCAAGTTAAAATCAATTTTATAATTAACGCATTGACACTGATGGTCCTCGATGAATCCAACATCTTGTACCCTACATATTTAGAAAAGTTGTCAGTTTTCTCTTGTGTACTATTTTGGTTGCTAAATGTGTCCATCATTAATTTTGACGTTAAAAAATTTAGTGAATTTCATGCATTCAGTTGAACATTGAACTCCACTTGATAAATTGGAGACTGATCTCCATGGTTCATGAATAAAAATTGTTCTTTTTGATTGAAAGAACTCCGATGAGAAAATTATTGACAAAAGAAGACCCGTCACGCTCCCCTTTTGGCTACGGAAAGCCAGACGAACTTAATTTGCTTTTTGGTATAAATGATTTTATATCTTCTGAACCGATTCGAAAAGTGCTGACTTTAGTGAAGTTCTTGGATACGTGACCGCTACATCACCGAAGAAACACTTGCCTTGTGAAGTGGCTTTATAAAGGAAGCAAGGGATTCACATCATGGTATTAAGAGCCGTCATGTACATTAAAAATCAAACTAAGCAACAATTTTTTTTATCGTAGAGCAGTAATCTTTCAGAATGTTGTCGTAATATCAGAAGTACCTTTATTCTTTAACGGTTTATTTACAAAATGAAATTATTCTATAATAGGTAAATAATTCCAACCTTCTAAGTTACCATCACAAGGTGAAAATTCCTTTTCAGAATATTCGATATTTTTAGGGACAAAGGACCTTTTCTGCAAATAATAACTTGTGATTTCAAAACAACTGTAAAAAGGACATGTTCTATATAAGCTTCGAGATACTATTGCGAATTCGTAACCGTCTGGGCGATCAATATATCTGTGACGTCTTACTTTCCTCCAACGCTTCTAACCGCCTTTGCGCCTTCATTCACTGAAATCACACGCCCAACCCACGCGTCGTTCACTTCGCTTCGGCCACTCACTCCTTTATTTAACTTGATAACTAATTCAATCGCCTCTTCCTTTCCTTCACGGACTGCCTGATAAATCGATCTCTCGAAGCCCTTCCCTATTACGTCAAGCGCGAAGATCCTATATGGTTATGAACATCGCATCAATCATCCTCGACACGACCGGTGTAGTAATAGTGAAGGAAAGAGATAATGATTACATTGCATTGAATTAAATTTACATGAGCAGTACAGTACAGGCTTAACAAAGTGGTGCAGCTTCGTCGTGATGAATTGGAGAAGTCAGTTATAAGCGGTATCAGCTTACGAGGGAAGTATAAGGTGCTTACTCTAGCGAAAGTGAACGAAGTAGTCACATAAATAATAAAATTGCCTGGCGAAAAATGATTATATAGTAGCATATCTCATGTCTGTTATTTCAATAACGAATGTAAAGTTCAATAATCAAAAATTCCAATTTTTTTTTCTGGCACAAACAGAAACTTAGCAGACATTTTGAACATATACAATTTTTAAAATGTATTTTTTCACAATATTAAAAAAAGTAACCGGTTTTCAGGAGAAGAACGTAAAAAAAATCAAGTACAGATCCATAATGTAAGTTAGAAGGAATAATTTCACGGAAGCTGATGTTATAATACATTCAAATTTTCTGAAACTTCGTTCAACAAATCGATAAATGAAAGAAATCATCTTATATATTTTTGGCCAAAAGTGGAAAAAGATCGAAAAAAAGCAGGTAAGCAAAACGCGATCGAGCTCTCGATAAGAAGTCGAGCGGAGAGATTCGCCTTCGACCATATTGCAAGGGAAGGGGACATCAAAGAAACGGTTCGGCACATCAAACATCGCTCAGGGCGGGGCTTGGTCCGAGACGAACGGTGGCTGGGGGGGGCGAAACGCGAAGCAAGTGAAAGAAATCGGCGACTTCTGCGTTTGGCAGTCTCCTTCAGCGAGCACAAGCCACTGAAAAAAGTTAATAACTCGCATTGGAACCACGAGCTATGGCGGAGTCTCCGAAGTTTTAAAAGAAATACGCACATTCGTATTTGAAATGAATAGCTGGGGGAAATTTAAAAAAAATAGGCGACTTTCTGGTAAAAAAACAGCCGTTTCCCGGAGCATGATTACTGTACTTTCTCTTCTTACGAAGTACAGCGAGAAAGAAAAAGGTAAAAGGAATACGCCATTCGATGAACGTATATAACAATGAAACCTATGATGGTTTGTTATGTTACTTATACATGTCAAATTCTCATTCACAAAATCACACGAACATCTTTGAATAGTGGATGTACCATCTGTCAGCATCATTTCGCAAAATGTTTTGATAAGTCATAAACTTTCAATTTTAAAAACTTCATAGAAGCTTATATTTACACAAATAGAGAATGAAGAATGGAGGGAATACGGCAATTCACTATACACTCATATCCAACCCTCCCAAAAATAGGAAGTTAAAGCACAGTTAAAATAGCAAAATCCCGTTGATTGGCTACAGAGAAAAAAAGTTCCCGGAATATAGAACATGATTTTAGATACCATTCTTCAACAGATCAAATGATGTTCCGAGAGCATGATTTGAACTCTCTCAATATTTTTCTATGGCCCCAAGCTCTAATGGCGCCGAAAGCTGCTACACGCATGAGAAAGAAATCCCATCCCCTCGTTGGTGTTTTCTACCTCGTGAATAATTCATTTCAATGTCAGAAACAAGCAGGATAAGTCATCTGTGATTCCCACGGATAACATGGTACGAGATTAAATTATTTCGGGTTGGTGATTTTAACTGAACGATTTATATGAACTGTAACTTGCTGAATGTCATACAATGTGCGAAATTTAATTCTTATAACTAATTAATCAGGACACAGAATTGGCACGTAAAATCTCAGTTTTCCATCATACCCATACATTCATGAGTATTGAAGAAAACCTTTTTGGGTTGTTCAGAAATACGAGTATTTCATTTTTGGGAGACTCAACATTCTATAACCAGAAGAAAATCTATAAAGTGGGACATAAACTGAAACAAATTTCAGCAATTGATGATGGCAAGGAAAGGTAAATAGCTTCTCTACCTACAAAATGTACCAAAACGCACTAAATTACTTTTCTTCTTTACCAAAAAGAATGCATTTTATATTTCCTTCGTAGATTATTTCACGTCTCACACGGAAAAATTCACATCAAATATAAGACATAAAGTCACGGATTCCCAATGCCACACAATTTGTGAAATATTTTCAACGTAATCAATATAAATGATTTTTTTAAATCGAGTTGGTTTTAAATAATATTGATTATAAATAACACAATTATTATTTCGATGTGGCGGAGTGTTAATTAATGTTTCTTTTGCGAAACAGTAAAGAATAAAGCGTTCAAATAGGAATTAATTGGGTAAATTAATATTCCTGGTAAATGCTATTTCCTATTGAAATATCCAAGCGTGTCACATATCAAACGTTCTCTGCGAAATGACCATTAAACAGGCAATTCCACATGCACTACAGTATTAAAAAGTATTCACTGAATGGACTCCAAAATCGTAACATATAATCTACTCTAGCTGATTACCTCGCTTTGACTGCGTATTTCTGTACGACGAACATCTCTTACACAACCTAGCTCACTCCGTACACAGCTCCCACGTTGCCCTGCCTTCCTTGTTCTGCCATGTCCCTCCAGCCCTTCGCCTCTATCCTCTTCCTCCCATCCGCCACGCCCCTCCAGCCCTCCGCTCTTCTCCTCTTCCTCTCATCCGCCACGCCCCTCCACCTCTCCGCCCCTCTCCTCCTCCACGTCTCTCCGGCTCTCCGCCTCTATCCTCTTTCTCCCATCCGCCAGGTCCCTCCAGCCCTTCACCACTCCCCTTATGTTTCTTAAGAACCCCACCCGCGTCACCAGACAACGCCTTGAAGATGGTGGAACCAAAGACGAGACATTTTGGGAATATATACATATTTGGTTTAATGTCACAGTTATTATTACTATAATTGATTTTGTTATTAACGTTATGTTTTAACATTAAATTGATTAACGATTAATTTATTTGAAGTTTTAGTGATTGCCTTGAAACACATTTTATACTATACTGACGACGACGATTCGATTCTTTGTATATATATTTTATGAGAGTGTGTCAATAAGATCCTATAAAGAAGAGCGCATCGGCAATAATTTGCAATATGTAAATATATTTTAAGTCTGAATATAGAACTGATAATTAATTATAATATCTACATTTTGTGATCTTGGACCCACTTTGATCTTTTTCAGCATCTCAAAAATTTCAGGCTAAACTTTCCCAATGGTTCTACAATTCTAACATTCTCACACTTCCCCTCACATATAACCGCACGCACTCATACACTCATTTTATACATTAAAAGATAATTGTGTAAGAAGCATTTATTCGACTCTTCCGAGAAAACGAAGACAAAGACTAAACCAAACTTTTCTTCAATATATCCATTCTCTAAAACTCAACTCTAGTGTTATCCCACACAAAACATATTCGCTTTCCCCATTGAATCACCGAATCTAAATTAAAGCTCCAACAATTTAAAATTCACATTCAATTTTATACTCGATACATGAATTTTCTCCGATATTTCAAAAGGTCGACAAAATCTCCTTTGAATTCGCAGCTGTGCTATTTCCAAGAACTTAACATAATACGTGGTCCATGTTCGGACCTCCCACAAAAAAAGAAGAAAAAAGACGATCGAACCTCCGACGGCGGGACACGTCCGCTGCCTTCACAATACGCGGCGGACGCCATTTTCCGACCCGCCGAGGTCACAAAGGACTATTTGATGCGCTGGAAATGCGCCACCAGAAGAAACCGAAGATTCCCTAGCGGTGCTGGAGAGTCGGCCCATGTAACGTGCCTATTTTTAGGAACAGACGTAAGTTGCTCGAGGAAGTACTCCATCGAAAAAAGGAATGTACGAGTATTATTATTCATTAGGTATCAACTGCCCGCCAAACGTTAATATACCAGTAGAACACGTTACCTGATGATATTAAACATTTAAAACAGTTCAAATGTCAAGTAGTTTTGATCTGCTCAAAAACTTATGTTCACACTGTAAGTACAAAAGAAAAAAATTAATGCTAATAAGGCATTAGTTACTTGGAAATTGCTTAATTTTAAAATACTAAATATTGTCGTAACCTTTGCCTATATGCGGTCTGGGCGCGAAGCCATGTGCTTAGCTATAACACATTACACCTCTGTAAGACATCCATACACTCCATAGTTCACTGTATGACCGGGCTATTCGGATCAATTTTATTGGGTAAATCGTGAATTGCGGTCTGCGACAGAAATAATAATCTACAGCCTTTCGGTTTTCAAATAATGAAGAAATCGGCTCATCCTCCCCCCCCCCCCCCCCCCGCAAATTAAAGGCAAAGGTATAGGATCGTAGGTTACCGAATCGTGGCTGAATGATGGAAACTACAGTTTTGGGACGTAATTAATTATTCATACTTATCATCGCCAAAATAAAGTAGTGTAATATCTTCAGCGACTTTAAAATAACGCGTAATATTGCACATTACAAGCACGTTATCCACGTTATCCCTGCATTTGTGTGTACTATTTAGGGCGAATTGAAATGTGGGAAGCCGAAGGTATTTCCATAAAACAGCGCTCTCTACCTTCGCCCAGTCCCTACGCTTTCCCCCGCCACGCGTCATTCCAAAGCGACGCTCCACTTGGCCGTCGGCGGCACGAACCAAGCACCCGTCCCCGAGGGAACACCTCGTGGTAACGTCCACCACGGGGCCGGGCATCGTCGCGGGCGCCCGCTGCCCATCGGGCATGCGCCGGGGAGCCCGCGGGCTAAGCAGCCCCTTCGTACCCGTGGCTCGTGCGGCGCCGGGCGAGGCGAATGCCCGCGCCAGGACCGAGAATTCGGCGCCCCCTGGATTCCTGTGGGTTTCCCAGGAGGCCCCACGGCCCGCCTCTACCACGCCAAACGAAGCGATGGGCCCAAACGAAGCTTCCAGAGATTGAAGGAAGGTTACGCCAAATCGACACGAATCACTAAGAATCGATTATTTAAAAGTCGCTTTAAATCAATTTATCATCTATATTTGAACGTAACGATGGATACGATTCTGTAATTTCAGAATTAAATAAAAGATCAATTCAAATATACACTGTTGCATTATTGTTTAAAACATATGACTCCTTGTCATTTTGAGAATTTTCAAAACAAGAGTGCATTATTAAATTTTTATGATTATTAATTATCAAAAAGTGTAATAATTAAATACATTTAGTACGTAAATTTTGATAAAAGGTATATAACAAACTTTAAGAAAATATAGTCACTATAAATTAAAATGTATACTACATTAGTGTTTCATAATATGCATAACATGCAACACTAATGTGTTATAAAATTTAAAGCATTATTAAAGTTATACGCAATTCATATAACTCAAAAAATACACTCAAGAAAGAACTGTTTTTAATTTAGAAATTTCTTTTGTTTTGAATTTTCTGAAAATTCAAGAATCGAACTATTTAACACTGAATTCATCAATAATTTGATTGAATTTTTTAAATATAATTTAATCCTTCCAATTAATGTTTTAATAGGGAATTGCCTATCCACAGTCCAATTGTATATGCTAAGAAGTCTAGAAAAGGGAGGAGGACGGAAATGAAAAGTATCAGCCTCTCAGAAAGTGTTTATGAATCTGTCATAATCTGGCACAAGATGTTCAATTTTGTTTATAAACCCCTGTGCCAAAGTGTGTCACAGTTAAAATTGTAAAAATACTTGACAATGTTAAAACTTTAAGTTTTGAAAATATATAGGCAAACGTATGTATAAAAAGCTTGCTATTGGATTCTAGCTTTAATACATAACATTTCTAGACTTAAACTGACTAAATTTTTCATATACTTTTATTTTATTGATCGCCATCTATGGTGATTTCGTTCTCCTATCTTAACCCTTGAGTGGTCGCGTGGTTGACATATGTCACCCACTTCCTTTATTTTTCTCAGAACTCCCTCCCTCCACTGAACTACACCTCGAGCAGGCCAGTATCTGTCCGTGCATGTCTGAGCTTGAACGCCAGTCCGTCAGAGCTCACTCAGTACAATTCTTAACCTTGAATTGGTAACATCTCTTGGCTGGTTGACTACTGTCCCCCATACTGTCCCCCTATGACTGTGGGCGACAACGAGATAAAACGACAAGAAAATGGTGTGAAAAATGTGAGAAATTCATGTGCAATGATCACTTGAAAAGCGTTTGCAAAAATTGTTTTTAGTATTGTAAGTTTTCTCTTTTCTTAGTCTGTTATATTCTCAAGGAATTGTGTGTTTGTTTTTAAATTTTTGCTGGATTTTACAATATATTTATTTAACTTTTTATGACTTTTATTTATTTAAAACCTTTCTATACATCAAAATTAAGCACAAAGCTAATAATTAGGTAAGTATATTAATTATAGAATGCTAAAAACAACTGAAGGTCTGCGGGTGACATTGGTCAACCACGCGACTCTCCATGTACAGACTAGAGGCGCGACTACCGTAGGGTTAATGGTTGAACTTTTCGTAATCAGAATTCGTTGATATTTCATACGTTTATTATTTATAGGACTCGGAAATGAAATTCTGCAAGTTCAACTCCACTACTCTACAAAGATCTGTAATCTGAAGCATAACCAGAATTAGTGAACATCTCAGAACCTTCTAAAACCTCATTTTCTCGCAACAAGTATGCTCGATATCCCAGTAATAAATCGTAAACCTCAAAGTCAAGACAAATCAAGACAACCATTCATTGAACCAGGTTGCCGATATACATCCATTCGCCTAAAAACAAAATAGCATTAACAATCAAGATTATCCAGCTTCCTTCTTACTAACTTTGGCCCACTGTATCCTCCGTCGATCCGCGGGCGTTGCCTCTGAAACGCACGTCTGGGACGCGTGTCGCGCTTAACGCTGGGCGGCGAGGACGTGATGGCGCGGGCGCTTGCTTGACGAATGAAATGGAGGCAATAATGTGATTATGTGAATGCTGGGGCTAGAGTCTCTAGTCCTACTCGTCTGCTAAGCAATTCTACGGGTTGTTCTATACTAGTCTACGTAATTCTAAGGGTTGTTCTCTAAGAAAAAAAGGAACTATACTCTGTGTCGACGCACGATGTGTTATAAAAAATATGTAGATTCTTTCCAGACCTGCCAATGACCAATAGATATCCTTTACCGATATTAATTGTAGCTGGAGACGGTTGTCTTGCTTTACACAACTAGAGGAACTGCTCGAGTCCCGAGAGGGAACAATAGCTGTATTCTGGATATTGGTGTTTGGTAGAGCATTTTTGAATACAAACGAGAAATTATCACTACTGATTTTAACATTTAGTTCCAAAATAAATCTGAAATACATTCAAAAATGACCTTCAAATGTCATTACTCTTATATACATTGGCAGAAAAACATGCCGGAAAGAGAAAAATCTAAATATTGTGAATGAATGAAAGAAAGAAATATCGCTACAAAAAGTCATTATTATCATGTTATTTGTATTCAGAATTTGTGTTATAGTAATAGATCACCTCTTAAAACATTATAGAGCCTAACAGCATTGTGAATTATCAAAATTCCATTCCTGTGAAACGAACTCCAAATTGGCCCCTCTCTGAAATCAACTCTGAATAATCAAGACATTCGCTAACATCTGATCACTGAAAGAGAACTATCCTAAATGACTGATGAATCCAACAGCACTGGTAGTAATTTCCCAGGCGCTATTTTCAGATTTTAATTGAACAATGCTGGGGCGAGTCCGGTAAGTGCCTCTCATTTAGAAGTCATCAGCAGTCCCTGCATATCCATCTACCTCTGGCTTTGCCTTTCTAATTACAAGCGAAGAGGATTCTCTCACGGCGCCGCCTCTCCATCGTGGAGTGCGTGTGGATCCCTGCGCAGACGTCGTGGACGTGCCGGTGCGCGCGTTCCGCTTGACGAATGGAATGGAGGGAACGACGGTAACTCTGGATGTCGGGTCTAAGGCGCTACCACGTACGTCAAGACATGTTATTGCCCAGAACGTTATTGTCGACTCAGGTGGCTCTAGGAAGCGACAGTATCCTCATAGGTTTCCCCGATGTAAGATCCATATGAAGCCAGGACTTACATGATGGTTAATTATCCGGTGGAGCAGAGTGGTGAAAAGCTATTGCAGGTCTTTTCTTCCTGAACAGTTTAACTTCAGTTATTCGTCGTTACTTCAAACCTCGTACGCTCTCTTTCGGCCTTTTATTTACAGTTCACACAGGAAGTAAAACTTAACTCTACAAATGAACAAGAACAATCTATATCTTAAATGATTTTTTTGAATTCTCCATTAAATCGGGTATTTCAAATCATATATAATTCGCAATAATTTGCTCTTTCCTTCGATTTTGATTAAGCGAGAGTCGACTGACTAATTTTCAACCAACAATATAAAAAATTGGGGGAAAACAATAACATTTATTGTATTTAATGGATCATCACCAAGAATTCCTACTCATGAAAGGCTTCTACTTACTTTAGAATGCCGTCGGCCAAGACGTTCCTTCCATAAAAATAATTCATAATAAATACTTCAGAACCGTTATAAATATTTTTTTAAAAAAACGTAGCATCGCATTCTTTGTCTCAAAAATACGCCCGCACAACAAAGCACAAAAATTACAATTTTAGGTGCTTTAAAACGTACCACTCACAAAGCAACTGCGGTACGGTGTTAGGTACAAGTTGCGCACTTCCGCGAGTCGCAAATGATCAAGTACCTCGGGTGGCATTAAAAGGTCAACCGCATTTAACTTTTTGTCCCGTCGCGTCGGGAAAGCGAGAAGCAGCAGCGAGTAGAGCGGAGCGGGGCAGAAGTCTTAGAAGGACGAGCTTCCCGGTGACATCGGAGGCGCGGCGGGCGGCGGTGGGGGCGGGGGAGGCGGCTGCCGTCACGGCCGGCGCGCGCGTCCCGCCGTCCATCCATCACGGGAGGCGTCTCCGCCACCGCCTCCGCCGTCGTCCTCCTCGCCGTCCCCTCTGCTACCGACGCGTCGCCGCGCCGCTATTGCCACGGCCACAGCACGGTCGTCGCCTATGTTCTCCAGTCTGGCACAATGTCTCAATAGTCAAATTTGCTACATGCCCTGATGCTTCAGCAGAGATTATTCGATTCGCTACTGTAATTCCATGTTTGGGGCCTTGCAAATCTGAAGGAGCTGAATACCAAAATGTTCGGAACGATGTTTTTGACATCTAAATATGAAATCGATGCCAGTACATACTAGTTCAAAAAGCGATATTCTAAACACCTTGGCCCCTCTGGTTATATGTCAAAAAAATGAATTCACAAATTAAGCATTTAAATTTTTTTATGTTATTTATTAGAGACGCAAAGACTATGGAAAGTCTTCTAGGATACCAATATCTAATTATCACGTTAATTTGCTAGAGTAGATATTATATTTACTACAACAATTTCAATTATTTTATTCAAAAATATTTTATTTTACTGGTAGGTTGATGACAAACATTGACGTGTTTGATGTTTGATGAAATTATTAACTCCGACCCACGAGACATTCACAAATAAGCGAGACGAGGTCGCGCCCGGCCAATGAACATCATACGGCATCCCACCCTGATGAAGTAACCTCCGCGTCCACTCCGACCTCCACCCTCGCTCCGGTGACCTCCCCGCCGCCGGCTGCGCCGCGTCGCGTCGTTAAGCGCCGGAGGACGTCGCCGGGCCGCCATGATGAATTGCGCAATCTGACCGCCCCCGAGCCCCATCCCCTGCCCCCTGCCCGCCCACGCACACAGCGGCTCCGGCCCCGCACGCGCGCGGCCCCCGGGAGCTGGCAGCGGCGGCGGGGGCGGAGACGGGGAAGGAGGGGAAATGCGACGGAGATGGAGGTATTGAAGTGGGTGGTGTGGATGATGTCGGTGGTGTGGGTGGTGGTGTGGTTGGAGGTAGTGGTGTTGGTGGTAGTGGTGGTGGAGGTATTGAAGTGGGTGGTGTGGATGATGTCGGTGGTGTGGGTGGTGGTGTTATTGGTGGCGGTGAGGGTGGTGGTGGCGTGGGTGGTGATTGCGAGGGTGGATGGTGGATGGTAGGGAGGTGGTGACGTCGCAGATACTGCGGAGGCGGAGGTTACGTGGAACCTAAAGGGGGCGTGGCCGGAAAAGCGATGGTGAAGACGATATGTAGCAGGGATGGCATGGCGACAAGTGGCATGTCCGAGGGCAATTGCACGGAGGTAGAAGTCACACCTTTTGGCGGCGTGGCCGATATGGGGGGACCAAGATGCGGCGGTAAACGTCGGCGATGGCGTGAAGGCGGTGATGCCGAGGAAGATATTGCATATATATATATATATATATATATATATATATATATATATATATATATATATATATATATATATATATATGCTTCGCCTATATATATATATATATATATATATATATATATATATATATATATGCTTCGCCTATATATATATATATATATATATATATATATATATATATATATAGGCGAAGGGAAGGTGGAGGCGACGGGCAACGAAAATGGCGTGACGGCGGTATGCAGCGGTGACGACAGCTATGGCGCGGAGACAAATGTTGCACCAATGGGCGGCATGGCCGGTGGAGGTAAGATGATGGCGGTAGGCGGCGGCGATGGCTTGGAGCGGCGATAACAGAGACGAAGAGGTTGCACCCATGGGCGGCGTGGACAGTGGAGGGAAAGTGACGGCGGTGATGGCGCGAAGGCAGATGATGCACATAGACGCGCACATGGCGCGAAGGCGATGTTCTCGGTGAAGCGAAAGTGCAGGCGGTCGGCGGCGGTGACGACGGTGATAGCATGGAGACAAAAGTTGCACCCTTGGGCGGCGTGGTCGGTGGAGGAAAGGTAGGCAGCTGTGATGGCGTGGGGGAGAGGGTCTCAGGCGATGGCATGGAGGTAGCACGTAGAGGCGTCATGGCGTGGAGAGAAGGGGCGGGGCGCGGCCCATTGTTCGTGCGTCAGGTGCAGCGGCCGCCCGGGGAATTCGATTAGAGCGTCCAAGGCATCGCGCGGAAGGTGAGGCGCCGGGAGAGGGGGCGTCGTTATTACGAAGGCTCTGCCGTCAATGCCATATTGGCTGCTCCAGTTTTTTTCTTGCACTGACATACGAGATTAGGGTGACAAACTGTCGCTGTCAGGCCGCGGGCATGAAAGGGCTTCGGAGGGCTCCTCCTCCAATATGTCGAAGAAACCGGAGGGAGAGCGTCGTCAAACCGCGAGGGTAGAAAAACAACTCCATCAGTTGATGTCAGTTGAAGCAAAGGCTTGCGCGGCAAATATTGGGAGAAACGATTCTCCAGTAATGTTTATAAGATATAGTAGAGGAAGTTCGGGTAATTTGGAATGCCGTTTTAATTTGTTAGCATTACTTTGTAATGAAACTGGTAAGAGCACGGAATATAAAATTAACCCAAACTTAAAATATTTTCAATTAAATATTTGTTTTGAAAATTTAAAAACAACCTGTTTAATAGCAATAATTATATTTTGTTTTAAACGATACATTTGGAAGGTAATATGAAAGTGTCAGGTAATATGGAACAGATATTTCAAAACGACAAAAATGAAATAGTGTTGATACAAAATATGTAATGATAATCTGCTATTGTAAAATAAAAAATCATACATTTTTATTAATTTATTTGCAAAAATTACTCATGAAATCATTCTGCACCGCTGCAGAAAAGTCAAGGTGGTCCACAGAGAACTGGACAAATATTCCAAACCTCTCCCCGACTATCTTCAGAAAAGTTCCAACTACAGAACATAAATTTTGCATCATCATCGTCTGCTACAGAAGTTGGTATGAACTCTAATTCACATGCTATTCTGAAATGGGAAAACTTAGTATTTCATATAACCCGGCATGTCATTCTGAAATCAATAGCGTCAAACCTAAACGAAAAGAATTGCGAGCTACAAAATGACCATAAAGTAATAAAAAGCAACTCTTATAGTGCACACTACGATTAGTTTCTAAATAGACAAAAAACAAACTAATCGTATTGGCTTGTCAAAACCTATCTGCGTAAACTTTTGGAATCCGAAAAATAAATTTTCGTCAGTAACAGGCGTGATGCACTTGGCAAGTGAGTGACTGTCTACTGAGCATCGTACAAACATTCTGAGGTAGTTTATCATTGTTCGACTTGGCAGCACTTGACAGAACAATAAGCTCGCTATTCCGTATTACCCGACTATTTCACAACAACTGAACTTCCTCTACTTTTACTATCTTAACGGAAGAAAGTAAATATTTCTGTCAGTTTCATGATGTCATGCCATTTTCACTAAACTTGCCGTTAAGACGTAAAATGTTTACTGTCAAACTTCTTCTAAATTTTATTAATTTTAAGGATAAGATGTAGGATATGTTCGTCATTTGCATAAATAAGTTAATTTATTAATTCGAAATTAACAGCAGTTGAGAGAAGTGAATAGTAGATGTGCAGTAATGAGTATTTCGCTGAAAGGTTGCTTCATTCTACATTAATGAACGAAAACAACATTTCTTTATATTACCCGAAGGTATCAGAAACAAAATGAACTTTTCCGTGTTGCACTATTAATGGAGAAATTCCCCTTCAGATCGTGCTAATTAATAAGTTATTTTATCACAAGAAATGCTGTGGTGTGCATTTCTTAAACATGCTTAATGAACGTTTAAACTACGAATAGTTTTCTTCTTTTGTTGAATCACGACGTCGAAAATAAGGAACAAATGGTAATAAACAACGACGTTGCGCAATCTCATGAAAAAGTCGTTTTAATACACGCCCCTTGCAAAGTTTTTTAATATCCACGAGAAAGTGCTTTCCACCCGCAAGACCCACACACATTATTCACGTCCCCCCTCCCAACATTTCCCACGTACTTTAGTTTCATCTCGTAAACCGTGATTTCCTGTCCGCTGAATTACGACTTTGATTCATTAATTATGACAGGCTACCGCCTGAGCTTGACGGTTCGTTCAATGGAGGAGTAACCAGTCAGCCCACTGCTGGCTGTGGGCTGCGGGACCGGTCTGTCTGGAAACCCAGGTGTTCGCTAGCTGTTCGAGGAATGTTAGGTTCGTCTCTTGATCCTTTCCTCTCGCCACACACACTTTCACCTTCACACACATTCATGCATACCATACTTATCTTCTTCGTTCCGGTCATGACCTACAGCAGCGCAACAGGCAAAATGAAAGCATTCTCCACCAGGTCTGGAGATTGTTAAGCTCTGCGAGATGGTTTGAATTGATTACGGGGTGCCGTCATCGTAATACCAACCTTCCGCTCACCTTATCGATGTGACCCGGACTAGCCTTCTGTTTCTTAGAGCAACAGCATTCCAGTAGCTGTTCTCACCAATATGCGAGTTCGGAATAAACCAGGACTTTGCGATAATCTCCATTTGAAACAGAGCACAATCCAGAGTGAGGCTTTGTAGTCAGGTATGAGGCAGATGTGGAAGTAACAATAATCAAACGATTATTTCAGTTTGCAAAGAAAGTAAATGTGTACAATCCACTATTAATTTGAAATTAATAGTATTAATGCACTTTTAGTACGATCTAACGCGAACGTGCGAAGAGTTTCTCAGAATAAACACATCGAATTTAACAATACACTTGTTTAAAATGTACTATTAATGCCCTCTAAGTAGATAAAACAATCCTTTGTATTCTACAAAAAAAAACACATTCAATTTGTATTTACATCACACATTATATCAATAAACACAGTGAAGAACGAAGTTTTTAATTACATGGCACTGAAAATATACATTTATTGGATTAGACAAACGATGAGGCCCGCACAAAAAATAAGAGTTTTCTTTTCGCGGAAACGATAATTTTCGCCTGTTTCGTCGCCCTACAAATACCTCATTTCTCAGCTCGTTGGTGGAAGGATCGTGGCGAAATTTGCGTGGTCAGGCGGAAGATCGGGCCTCATGGCCTGAGTCTCGCCACGTAAAATAAGGCATCAATTCAATTCAGTAATTCCGACCAGCAAACATCTTTTGCAGAAAACTTTTCCCACGACAATTCGTAAATTCTATTTGGGGATAAATTTCCATTAGTTCCGGAGCCCGTCTTCCCAAACCGTGCCCAAATCAAGCACGTGCTCCACTCGGCAACAAACACCTGATGCGAAAAATTCAGAAAAAAAAACAAAAAACTTTCGCAGAAAACTTTTCGTGCGACTACGTGTAAATTAAATTATATATCAATTACTTCAGCACAGACCGTGGCTAGGCTATCAACCACGTGCTCCACTCGCCCAGAGACACCTGATACGGCCAGTCGACCACTGTGCAATCGTTTGGCCCATCCGCCACCTTCTCCCTGTGGCCCGATTGCAGCACCCTTCGCGCGACCGGATGTTGATGGCGGGCGCGCGGAGGTCGCGGGATCCTGGCCTGCGGAGGGGTGGGTGTCTCCGCCCGCGTGGTGGAATGCTGGGCCCGGCGCGGCGCAGCGCGGCGCGGGACTTACGGCCGGCCAGGCATTCGGGGAACGCCGCGCCACACCGCGCTCTACCCGCCCAAGCAGACTCCATGGAAGCGAGACGGCAGGGCAGCGCTCCGCCAGGGCCACCGTTCCCACAGAGCCGTGGGATCCCTTCTGAGGGGCCTCACCATCCGGGGGTGCATCCCGCCGATCATTTTGGAGGGGGACATCATAGATTTTTGTTAAAAAATAAACATTTGTTATACTGTTTTTGTAGGAAATTTATATAAAATATTGAAGATTATTTTTAAATAATTACATAATCCTAACATAAATATTTAAATAATTTTAAATAATATTATAATAATTTTAAATAATAAATATTTAAATAAATTTTGCCAAATACAGGAAAATAACAAACGAAAACTCTAAGCCTTCTTATTTTGGGGTGGGGGGGACATGGAAGCCATGGACCCTGATTTCGCCACTGCTCACCATTCTTCTTCTTTTTTAACTTAAAAAAATCGAAGTATACGGAGTTTACAAGGATGACGCAGTGTACAGCAGTCGACTGCACTTTTGAGCCTCTACGCAGGAGCCAACCCGAAATAGAACTCGAAGTGATAGCCGATATATAGCTGAATACTCGAAGTTATCTAGTGCTAATCCGCCAGATTTGGCGGGCAACGTATATCGCTAATATCACTAATCTATGATTCGACCATGTTTGATATAGAATCTGATTATAAATCTGACGGAGGAGTGTGCTACGAACTGTATAGACAATGCAATATGAAGTTGGTGACGTTAATCTGTGTGTATTTACTATACATGGTATTCGATATATTTATATTTGGTCGCGAATTCGCCATTGGGGACCCTGAACCCACCGTCGCTCTGTCATATTTATCGAGGGTAGGTGCACATCACTTTTATGAGGGGATTAGCATTTTCTTTGCCAATCCGTTTTTACACCTTTTAACACACATGATGTTAGCCTTGGGGGATGAGGTGAAATGATAATGATGAAGGACGAAATGGACAATCACAAACATACAGAGACACACACAAACACAACCATGCCCGAGGCGGGACTTGAACCCGCGATCCTTCGATCCAAGACCGCCTCGGCACTACCTCAACGATCTCGGCTCCCCGGATCGGCAATAACTATATTCTAATGCATTTATATGTCCACAGATTTGTTGATGTTGGGCAGCTCTATTCGAACAAATGCGAATCAAGAGGATGTGGAATTATGGGAATTTGGCGCACACTGTTGCCACAGTTCGGAACTTCTTTCATTTCAGTCTAATCGTTTCGGCAAAACCTTTTTCGACTTCACCCGCTGTTGATCTCGCTATTGCCGTAGATTGCTGTATACGTACTACTACATCCTATTTATTTGCATTTTGTTCAAACACACACACTTGGAAAATCGTACATTGTAATTTTAATGGTAGAATGTATCACAATCATTCACATTGGAATGATACTTTCCATTAGAATCATTAACATTATTTTCATCATCGTCATAGTCATTTCTGTCAGTGATACACACCAACGTCATTATTTCTTGATGATTTATATGAATAACATTAGTATAATAATCAAAGCAGTTATAATCTATAACCTTTAAAATTAGTTGGGACGGAATATTAGGCGCGAGTACTTGGACGGAGCGATGTTCTCAGCACCAACAGTACACCGAATGTGTCAAGTTACGATGGGAGAATGTTCTGGATGTTTAAGGCCCTGGAAATGTGTTTGTCAGCGTTGATTGTTGGATAAAAAATATCCATTAAAGCTGAACGTCATTTTACATTCTCATCTTTTGGCATCCTAAAAATTCCATACTTCCGCTTTCCTTATTCTCTTTTTTCCTTGATTTAAAAAAAATTATCTCTAAGTTGATTATGAATACGATATTTGTTAGAAGAGATGTGCAACAAACAGTTGTCTGTCGTAAAAAATATGTAACACGTAATGTTTACTTATTTACATTTAACTTGTAAATTCTAGTAAATGAACACTATGTCCATGTTAATTATTTTTAAATGCAAAATGAATATAAATACACAATATGTAATACTTTTCCCAATGAAATTTTATTTCACACATTCTTACAACAATAATATACACCTTTAATACATATAAACTTCAAGTCCGGCTTTGTTCCTTGGTTAGGCTTTTAGCATTGATATGTTTTTCTGAGAGATGAGGAGCTGGCCCGCCGCATATAAATTGTGATGGTAAGAATTTCATGATTTCAAATTAATGATTGTATTTTCTGATACTTAATAACAATGTGCACGATCCCTTAATTCAATATCTACGCTATGATCCAGTATTCACAAACCCAAATATTATTTACATCTTCGTGAAATGCTTATATTTCTCTGAGTGATGCTTACAAGTAAACAAAAGTGTACCTCACAGTCCAGATTGTTACTCTTACATTACTGTGTAACGGTTTGTGAAAGTAACTGCGACGCGAACTCGTACAATAACGATCACATTCAACTGCATCATTCATTTTCAACATAATTTGTTACACTCGGATCCACGTTACCGCTTCCTTGCGTGCGCAAGGACACGAAAAAAAAACTTCCCTGTATTCTAATAACCATGAATACTAAGTAGTCTCGGCGGTGGTGGCGGCGTCTCTGGAGCAGGTTGTCAACTCACACGCCACCCCAATGATCGCACGCATAAGGCAAGGGCATAAACGTCGACATCACGCAATGCAGCCCTCGATTATTGGCCTGAAGGCTCGATTCATGGCCGTGGAAACGGAAATGAGAGGACGATCGTGTAGTGTTCACAGAAAAGCTGCCTGTTTATCATGGGAAATGAAGAATATCATTTACTAATGATTTCATATGTAGGTTATTATTTTTAACTAAAATCCTCGAAATTGTATTTTGAATCTAAAATCCTCGTGATAATTTGTTTCTGGAATAAAATCATCTTTAACTTATTGGTGACATTGCATTCTATATTTATCATGTTTACCTGCACTTACATTTGCCATGTTTCATTCAACTTTTAAATTAAACACTATCGCTTCATTCCTTGCATGATCTCCTCTTTCTTCTTCTTGTTCTTCATTCTCCGTTTCATAATATCACATTTTCCTTTAGGTATAGGATGTAAATTTCTGTCGGAAGCCGGGTATGTTCCATTTTCTCAACACTTGTGCCAATCCAATTTCTGATTTCTTTTATTTTCGTTTCTATTGAATGTACATAAAGATCTCTTCTTATACCTTCATTTCTCAGAAAGGGTTCTCCCTGAACACCCCTGACCTTCTTCAATTGTGACAAAGAGGTTGAGCAGAAAAACTTTGTTTCACTGTTTTGCCCAGTAAACTCTAAAGAAACATTCGTTTTCGCTGAATTACCGGGGAACATTTCATTAACGGTGAATATGCAAAAGAGAATAACAGTTTAGGAGAAGTTAAATTAGAGTGTTACTACTTAATCAGGGTCATTGTCCCTCGTATTCCACACGATGGCTGGCGGTGCGAAGAATGTGGAGTCATATAACGTCCACATGAAGTAGAATTCCAAGAAGTGAACTTCAGTCACGCCACTGCTGGTTCTTGACCTCACCTTCAGCGTTCTTCGCAATAGAGATAAAATAACTCATACTCTCCTCTTTTCTTTTTTTAAACAAAAAGAACAGTTAAAATATTTTCAAATGGATTGTAGCCATCTGTTATTTACCGGCTGTAAATTGCAGTGTAGTGAAGCAGGGTACTTATTACAGCGTTCGTTTTCATCTGTATCCAATGTCCAGCATGTTGAAATGATGTGACTGAGAACAATTTTTTTTTTCAATATCAGCATGTTTTTCTTTCTAGATTTTCGTGAAATTGAAGGGCGTTAAGTCCACTTTTATGCTGCAATGACAGATACTCCTATAAAGTTATTGTTTGAAATAGTGTTCCAAAGAACGTTCCGTTCATCCAAACTAAAATAAAAACTGTATTGATTTTGGTCTGGATTTAATGCGATCTTACCAGACATGGTGGCCAGTGAAAGATTTAGTATTTCAGAAGAGAGGTGAATACTAGAAAGCACACAATAATGTCACGTGGGTTTTCTGAAAACTATTAAAAAAGCTTCATTCATCTCTTTTCAAATGTTTGTAACAATCTTGTCTTTTCCCCGACGTGAGCTCCAGCAATGACAAATACACGAAAAGAAAAGCTGACAGTAAAAAAAACACAAGACGACTCTGAAATGCATCAACGCTACACAAAAGTCAGAAAAGACGAATTTCTCCACGCCAGAACAGCCGCTTCCGCCGCCTCAGCTCGAGTGCCAGCCACTGCCACTGCCACCGCTACCACTCCAGCCACAGCCACTCCACGACAGAACGGCCGCTTCCACCTCCTCAACCGACATGCCACCGCCCGCAGCCGCTGCCGCAGATGGCTCACACATAAGTCCCTGTCACAGCTGTCACCAACCCCACTTCTACTAACACCTCAACAACGACCATTATCATTTCCATTACCACCACCCATCCACTACAGTAACGACCACTCCATGACAGAACAACCGTTTCTACCACCGCCGCAGACGCTGTCACAACTGACACACACAGGAGTCCCCGCCACAGCTGTCACCAACACCACTACTACCAACACCACAACCACCACCACCACCACCACCACCAGCAGCATCCACTACAGTCATGACGACTCCATGACAGAACGGCCCTTTCTACCACCAATGCTGACTCTGCCACAACTGGCACGCATCGAAGTCACCCCCACAGTTGTCACCACCACTCCACCATTACCACCACTTCACTATCACCACCACCATCGCTACCCCTCTCACCATCACCCCCAGCGCCGCCTCCGCCATGAGGACCAAACGCCTGGAAGCGACTGCTCCGCATGTGTTAATATCTCTGTCACGCCAGCGGCGCCGTGCGCTCCGAAGCGGCCCCGAACAAGCGAACACCTGCCGCCGCATTTCTCCCGCCGCGCCCGCAGGAACGGGCAGCTCGAAGGACGCGGCGGGCGGCGGCGCCCGAGTCAGCACTCACTCGCCTTGGAAGGAAGACGACCATCCGCCACGAGCGTGTTTTACGACAGCCACGAGTTTTGATGGTATGTTCCGAATTTTTGGGAAGGAATGTTGTGAAACCTACTTGTATAGGATTAAAGAAATATTCCATTAATCCTGAAGAACATACAATTAATTTAATGTCCAAATATATTATATTAAACAGTGAAATTAACGTCACTGTTAGACTAAGAGATATCAGTGTTACGTTCTAATACCCAAATAATGCTTTTCAACTGTATTCATGAGTTATCTCTGTGAGTTTAGTGGAAGAAATTCAGATTAGGCAACCTGAGAGTAACACTACGATCTTCCGAACATTTCTCTGTGGGCTACTGTACATAGAAAAAATTGATGAATAGGGTGTAAGGCCCTAGAAAAATTATGAAAGAATGATTTAGAGCGTATGGCATTAGTGATATCAACTAACAGAAATTTACTACAGCCAGTTTTAAAACTGGGAAGTCAAAAGAAGTAGGCTAAACCCTGCGTAATGGACAGACGGACGAAAAAGGAAGTGGAGGACGCGGGCGTCCAAAAGAATGGACCGCGCGGGATATAAAGGGCGAGAGCGCAGGGCGAGTGGGCGAGGGCGCAACGGCCGCAAACTGCGGGGCCGCTCCGGGCGGAGGCCGCGCAAGGTGCCAACCCGTCGTAACTCTCCGCGCCGCGCCGCGCCGCGCCGCCTTCCAGCCTCCGCAAAGCCCCGACACCACAAATTCCAGCACCGTATCGCCCCATCTCCTTCCCGGTGGCCGCCTAGCAATGTGGGAGGCTTCCTAATGAGCCCCTACCCCCGTCACTCCCTCCCTCTCCCCCCCTCGCTCTTTCTCAATTCCTCTCTCTCCTTACCGTTGTTGTTCTCCTCCTCCTCCTCCTGCCCCTTTACCTTCTACTATTCACCCACTACTTCGTCTTCCATCTTCTCTAAGTTCACTTCTTCTTTCTTTAGCAATGAAAGGGACGTTGTAATACTTCGAATTCATACATCATTCATACTTTTGTTTTTGGTATCAGCAGTGTCAGTATGAATACAAATGAATCTGCAATACGGTAATAACGCTAATATTGGGTATTAAAATGGCTACGCAAAGTAGATTATTGTAGTCATGTTTTCATTGAAATTGATTCATTCCTGCCCCTCGACGTAAACGGTATCTTTTCAGTGGTATGCAGCAGATAAAATTAAAGATGTTTAAACAAAAATTGGGAATTGTAACAGTGCAACACCTAATCAAACATTTTAGAATTTCTTTAATGAATAATATTTCCTGAATTTATTAATGCAGCGAGGTAAGAAGTATTAGCAATTAAGATACGTAAGCAATATCGACGCATGGATCGCTGGCTATGTTGTTGGAATCGATATCGAATATCAGTTGTTGATGTATCTATAAAGGCACAAAACCCAAATTGAAGACACGGCCAGACACCATGCCACTCGCAGTATTGCGAGTTTTTTGGGGGGTATTGGGCAGCAGTCGCTTGGGGGATCATCCTACCTCGGTTGGGCCTAAGAATGGGATGAAGGGCACGATGTAGGAGGATGGATAACGCGCGGCGTTGGCCTGTTGATTGCGGTTTTGCTCCCAGCAGCCGTTCGAGCAAAATACGGAGAAAACAACAGCCTGTCTATGGAATTTCAATCCAGGCAGAGGCATCGTACCCGAAGCTGCTACAGGAGGTGCAAGCAGGAGCAGATTCACACACAAGCAAACTGAGCTGAGTTCGCGGATTCGGACCCTCTATAATTGTTTACTAACAGATTACAATAGTTCGTACGTATAAAAAATAAATTATCAATGTTGGTTATCGAAAGCAAGCTTTACGAAACTGACATGAGTTTTGTAATAAGAGCCAGTAGAACCGCAGTCGTCTAATAATCCGTAGCTCACATTTAACAACAATTATTAGTTTCCTAAAGAAAAGAAAGAGTGAAAGAGGATATTCCCACAAATGTTTTGCTGATTAGTTACATCTTATTATCTAGAATATCAACATCAGTTTTCACATCTCGCAAGATGAATGGTCAAATTTATTCGAAAATTATAGTTCATTGGAATTTTTAACAAGTGAATAAGACGTTGAACGATACTCGTATCGCGACATCTCATTACAATTCTCAATTGGTTATCAGACTCGTATTACAAGATGATGGCTACCGACATTTATTTCGCAAGTAACCAATATTATTATTTTTTAAACAGAAAAGTTGATAGTTAAGTTTCACATTCATATTAAATATTCTTCTGTCAATATTTTTTAGTATTGTAAAGGAGCCACATAGTATGGGTTTGCTTAGGGCCCTATAAAACATTAATCCAATCTTATTAACAGATGTAAAATATCCCCCCCCCCGTCGGGACTCGAATCCAGTATCTCTCGGCCTAGGTCAGTCACGGTCTCTTAGTACGTATATCTATTTAAGAGACTCGAACCTTCACAAATAAATAGTCACAGCAACAAAAAACTCTTAAGGACAACTTAAAAAATACCTACTCACTCTATTTATCACTGTAAATCGCCACCCCCGTCCATTGGCACTCACCTGAAACAAGAGAAAGAAATTATGAATAAACGTTCTGCCGATGTAATGGCCAGGAGTAAACAAATAGATACCGCTCAGAGTTAGAAATAAAAATGCGTATCTTGGCTTGAATGGTCGTTCTACTTTCACGGAGAGGACGAGCGACGGTAACAGCCTTCAGGGCAAGATCCGGGACGTAAAATAAGCTTAGGTGCGTACGCTAGCCCTCTCTTCCCCCTTGGGGCCTCCTTTTGGGAGAGGATCCGCAGGTGAACCGGCCGCGCACTAATTGCTCGTTGTTATTCAGATGTGATGGTCGCTTTACGAGTGCTTCCGGGGCCCAGAAGTGGGCTCAACGGGTTTATACGGGAAAAGGTTTGTTTGGGAAAGCGATACTGCTCAGAACGTAGGCTTCCCATGTTCCAGGTATCATGAAGCGAAAAGGGATTTGTTTTTCATTATAGAAGTAAATTAAATTGTAACAAGACAATTAAATTGTAACAAGACACATGATTTTCATGTGTTTTATAATGAAGTAAATAAAGTTTCATTCTTTCCTATTTTTCTGCTTCATGGATACTTTATGAATCAATAATGAAATATAAAACCTGTTCTAGCTGTATTCCGAGAATTAAGTCGACATCACGCTGCTTTCAGAACCCATATTATTAAAATTCGTTGTAGTAAGATTGGAATAACTTCATTTATACGATCCAGGAAATTACATCTCCGTTTTAAACCAATACAATCTTAATACAAGTGAATAAGTGATTAAGGAAGGCCGTAGTGGCATCTCTTGCTGCGCAAGGCTGTTTACAACTTGTGATTGAGGCATTGTGGGTCGAAGTGAAATCCCCACATATTCCAAGAATCTATAATACAATTTAACATTTGAGATATTCTGATGTAAATAATAGAAACCTTTTATAACAAACGTGAAATAACATTTCAAATTTGTCATAAAAATGGAACAAGAGGCCGCGACTTTAAACGTATCTACATACACGAGCCATAATGTACCACGTAATTATCATGCCTATTTGAAATAGCTTCGAATATAGACAATGCTACTCGATCTCCTTTTAAAGACTTATAAATTTGATTTCGTCCCAAATGGTACCAAAATGGTCCCAAACTATTTACACCCGAAACCATTTCATAATTCCCCAGGAAACTAATGAATCAGTTCTCTTTGTAATCGGCCAGATCCATTACGCGGCATTGGAAGACGTGAATCAGGCGCGAAGTAATTACCGGGAGGACCCCAGAGACGCACGGACGCGAACGCGCACTCCGTGCGCGGCGGCGGCGTCGTGTACAGGTAATCGACTCCGGGATTCGAATGCGCGCGGGCGCACCTACCCTCCGCACGGCCGCGCCGCCCGCAGGCTATGCTAATCTCGCCCGAAATTACGCCCGGAAACGAGCGTCGCTCGGAGGGGCGCCCTGGAACAAGCGGGGCCCGGAAATTCGACGCGTACGGCGGCGGCGGCAGGGACGACGGGTGGGGACGAAGCCGAGTCGACTCGAAGGGGGGGGGTAGTAGTGCGACGCACGACGGGGGGCAGCAATGGCCGTGGCGAGGGGGGCGGGTGAGATGGCAGTGGAAGGAGCAGAAAGGGCGTAGGCGGGATCACGGCGATTAGCTGTGACGACGGCAGGGTAGAGGCTGGGTGGGCAGCGGTTGTTAGAGGGGGCGTGGATGCGCAGCGGGGGATGGGAACAGGAATGAGCGAGGCGGGGCGATGGACAGTGAAGCCGGAAGCGGCGGTGGGGGGTGGGACGGGTAGCGGGGACTAGAGCAATGGCGGGGACGGAGCGGAGCGGCGACGGACAGGGGACGGGACCGGTGGACAGTGGCGGTGGGAGGCGAAGCTAGATGGGACCGTGGGAGGCGAAGTCGAGCGGCAGGACTCGAGACGCCGAGAGGGCGGGGTGAACAGCGCGACGCGGAACGGGTAGAGTGGCAATGGCTAGGAAGAGGGAACAGGCGGGAGAGCTGGCGATGGAAGGTAGGGGAGCCGGCAGTTGGCAGAAGCACGGCAATTAGCGGCGACGACTGCAGGACATCGGCCGCGTGCGTGGGGCTTGTTAGAGGGGGTGTGGATCGTAGGCAGCGGGGGCGGGGCGAAGGACAGTACAGCCGGAAGCGGCGGCGCGGGTGAGGTGGTAGCGGGGCTTGTTAGAGGGAGCGTGGATTGCAGGCAGGGGGGGGGGACGGGAATGAGCCGGGCGGGGCGAAGGACAGTACAGCCGGAAGCGGCGGCGCGGGTGGGGTGGAAGCGGGCGGCGGGGATGGGTGGCGGGGGCGGGCGAGCACGGGCGGGGCGGCGGGGTGCGGTGGACGGTGGCGCGAGGTGAGGCGCGCCTGGCCGCTCCGGTGGCGACGCACCCGTCGAGGCCCCGGGCCGTAAATCTCTCCGGGGAGAGCACCTGGCGGCGGAGCGGGTGAACGGCCGATACAGCGCCCGGGCCAGGCCCTCCTTCCCGCCCTCCCGCCTGCCCACAGCCCACGCGCGCAGTGGGTCGAGGAGAACAACTTCTCAATCACTTCTACGAGTTATTTGAATAACTCGTCAGGACGTATTGGTATGTTTGGGAGTCCCTTCATTCGTATTATGTCAACGAAATTTTAAAATCAATAACACACCTCGCGAGTGAGGATGTAATTATTTATTCCGAGTGTGTCAACTACGCAGGGCATTAATCCCCTAAGTCAGGAATCCCGTGAATCTAGTGCATGGTATTGGCGGTAGTAACCGTTAAAGTATTTTAAATTTGGACGTACAGCTACGGTTTCAAGGTGTTGAATTAAATTCCAGTACATATGTTCAACCTTATTTATTATCCAGCGTTGTGTATTATGTACTTATTTATTACAATCCTCTAAAGAAATCCAGTGGCGGCTCATGTGAATAGAGTGAATCACCACTTTCCAATAAATTAAAAAGAAAAAAACCTGTCAATTAATATAAAGAAGTTTCGAATTAATACTGTTTTTAAAGTTTCTCTGGCTATGTTGTTTGTTGTTTGTTTTTGTTTGTACTGGTTTCTCTTGCAGTTCTCTGGCGCATGGCAATCTGAGAGCACGAGCATATTGTTTCCCTTTTTTCTGGTTCTGTTATGCGAGAAGTATTCTTGTATGTTTCCATGGTCTTCGCCAAACATCTTCACCCAGTGAAGCATGTGCGTTCAAAACCGAGATCACGTGACGTTTGTTATGGCAACCATGACGCGTTCTGATGAGTCTAAAGATGACAATTTTTTCAAATTGTCCTAACGTTGTATCAATGAAATAAGAATAACAAACACCATATGCGAACCCCATAATTCAAACAGCATATTTTTATATATGTTGATTATTTAAATTAGTCATCGAGCCAAAAAAAGGGATAATATATTTACAAATTCTCAAAAGTTAACATTGGCTAAAATTAAAACCAAAAATAATGATAATAGCAGCTGACGTGGCAGGAAATGAAAAATAATTAATCACGCTAATCAGAAGGTGACTGCGTTCTGGCTGCTTTGCATTCGGGAGCACTGCGCGCGGGCGCGCCTGGCCGCCCCGCGGCAGGTGGTCGTCGCGTCGCGCCTCCGCTGCCGCCTCCGCTCGGGCGGCCGTCTGCGTGTCAAGGCGAACGGGGCCGACCTGGCGCGGCGGGTGTGAAGACGCGTGGGCGGTCTGCGGCGGGAGACTGGGTTGCCCAGGTATGGGTCGGGAGGATCGTCTGGGCAACCAGGGAAGCTGGACAGGTTATGATTGCTAGGGAGGGGGATTTTAATGATATATCACCTTTTTTCTTTTCACTTAAGAACAATGCCGTTTGTAGAGAAACTCGTTTTATATTATGACGAAACGAAATTACCCATTTTCAAATGTTTTTTTGTGCATTTTCTTCGAATTCGACTAATACGTCATTTTTTACCTTTTTACGTAATTTTTAATGCTTTTTCGCGGATTAAATCGGTTTTAATATCATATTAATGGTACTCGCTCCAAGCAACAGTTATGAGGGACAACAAATAATCACCACAGAATTCCTGAGGTGCCTATTCGATTTCTTCGCTCATATATTGTAAGCGTTGTGAGTACTATGTAATGTGTTAATAATGTTAATAATGTTCCTTTGACGGCTATCGGTGCCATTGTGAGTTCGGCCGATTTCGCGATAAATGAAAACAGAGGTTTTCTTTTAAATAGTTCAAACCAAAAGTTTGCGGGCTGAGTTTACTGGAATAAAAGAAAGAAGTCTCGATTACATTAGTAACATACCGAACAACTTGAACTGTTCATCTGAAGTAGTTCTGATAAAAAAAATTACGTCATTTTTCTTTGTTTTTAGGGCATTTTAAAAACATTTTAAGAGCATTTGATTGATCAGTTCTGGCAATGTTTAGGTCATCAAAATACGTCCCCTAGTGATAGCGTTTCGGGGAAAAAATATGAATATAGAATTAACGTAAACTGATTTAAAGGTAGCACTATACATACGACGGTGCGCTATTGTTTGCGATTGAATGTTTGAATTCGTGTGCTTTTTTACGCTCAGTAGCAAAAGTACTCTTTTGAATTTATAATTTTCTTTTTCGTCTTCGTCGTCGGGTTCTCCTCGAACATTGCCTCTGTTGGAAACGACCAATTCATAGCTTTTAGATTCATAAAAAATAATTCAGTTAAAAAAGAAACGTACTACAGTAGGTCAACGACAACTTTTTTTCTTTTTACGCTTCCGATCAATTTTTAAAATATACTGAATTAAAAAAAACTTGGGATCAGCGCACATGAATATGAATAGTATTTCGGCAGAATGTTTTCAATGTGAGGTTTTAATATTGACAAGCTAAATCAATGACGGCAGACAAACGCTGACCTCAATCCGCATTAAATTTCCTACCATATTCTCTAAAGACTTATTGGCAAATCCGTCCGAAATCTGTTTTCCGATGACGTGTATATTTCTTTATTTTCTGTTAAGACATACATTTCTGGTGACAGGTAAGGGGGAAGCTTAGGCCCATATGTCCTTCGCATTCGTAGGCACGTGATCAGTGATCACAGAAATCAGAGAAGGAAGACTTATCCTTCCACTGAATGAAACAGGTAAGGTTCACAACATTCGAAACTGCAACCTTCGATTCAGCATACTACAACACATCTCCAAACCTTTGCGTTGCAAGTGCGACTCATTTTTCATACTATTATAAATAAGTCAGCAATAATTAGTTAAGAAATCAAGGCATCTTCGTAACATACCAACGCTGCCCACATTGGACAGAATACGCTCATTTACTAAAACTGCATTAAAGTTATGTTACTGCGCGTAGCCATGTGAACCACGCAGCCTGAGTTAAATCACCAAGATTCGGTGATTTAATGGCCTTACCCAAGCAGGAACTAAATCATCGTACCTCCTTTTTTCTACCACCCGGTGGCGATGTATACCATTAAAGCATTTGTCATTCACCAGAGGAAATCTCTCAAGATATTTATGAGTGAAAATGCAGAAAACAATTTCAAAGGTATAATTCATGTTCTTGTTCACAGGGATTTAGGTATGCATTTGATAGAAATTCAACGTAGATTTCCACATTTCACTTCCGGCGCGGTTCGATTTTCTCTATAATAATGCTTTGTGAAATGGAGTCAACATGACACCTTACACATTCTTAGCAATCTTAGAGAAAAATTACTTTCAAACAAATAACTGTCCATTTGTGTGTACTATTTATTGCTACATTTTTGCTTTTCTAAATATTTTTTTCCCTACTCTTAGCATCCATGATAATTTAAGGACTGAAATTCACAAATGTACTAAGCGATAAAAGCATTACTTCTTATTGACTGAATAATGTGATTTAATTCAATATTCTCAGGGACGCTAGCAACATTGTCAACTCACCATACATTATTTCAAAGAATTAGGTGTGCGAATGGCATTGCTCTCTGAACAGGAATACCTGGAAATGTTTAATTAACGATTTTTTTTTTCACAAAGAAAGTAGGTCGTACTATGAGCGCTTACCAACATCGAGAATTCCATTTTTTTTTTAAATTTTTTCTTCATTCGTGTAGGCCCAATTCTTACTGGGTACTTAATACTTTTTGCTCGTTTTTACTTCCACATGCCCAGAACAACCGACCATCCCTACAGTATCACCCTCATTAATTTCTCCTATCAGCTCACTTTATAACTCACTTATACACGTCAGGCAATTGGTCGTGGCGTATAATACAAGCTCAAGGTGAATGTCATGAACGTTTTTCATTCAGCTGTCGCGAGTAGGCGGGTCTTCAGAGTACGATGAACCACTACAACCCACATCTCAGCATCAGTGACACAAACATATTATCTCATCCAGACACCTGTTGTAAGCATATCTTTGCCATTAGTTCGTCTGATTCCGTGTCTGGCTCTGTACTTTCCTCTCGTCTCTCATAAAAGCGAGCGCCGTTATCACGACTTGTTCTCTTGTGTTCTAGCACTCTTCAAACCACTCTCTCCTCCGGATGTCAAAACGTATCTGAATTGTAGCTTTGAAAGTCAATAAATCATAAGGTCTCACCGCCCGTTAGCACGAATGTAAGATTGATATCAAAGGCTGACATCACATGTTCATCCTCCATCAATGTTCCGTATCGCTGTAACATATTTCACACCGCATGTACCAATACGTTGGGACGTCCCGAAGACGACGGACAACAAAGCGGATGAAAGCGTAATCAAAACAAAGGAAGATACTGACGTAACGAGCGCATGAATAATGTACGCTGAGCAAAAGGGAACCACTACCACTACTACGTGCAGTCAAGAGGAACAAGGACGCGAAATAAATCACTTACTTCGAGCAGTAACCGCGCCACAAGAGCGGGGCAGGGACGGGGCAGGGACAGCGGAGGACGGAACGAGGACACGTAAACGACCCCGGCGGAGACAAAAAGAAAAATCACCAACATGGCGGTGGCGGCGAGGAATATGAATGAGCGAGGAAGCGCCCCGGTCGGAGCGAGGGGCGAACTGCGCGGAGAGCACGGGAGGTGGAGTGAGCTCGGCGCAAGGCAACCCACGCGACAAAGCAGGCCCGGTGGGTATTAGTGAGAAGAAATTGAAGGAGGGGATAGAGGGACACAATGTGCACAAGAGAGGAACACCATACACTTAACATTTCTACATTGGGTCCCAAAAAATTCGTACGCGAAGTTCAATCTTTTTTATCTAGTGGATGAGAATTGCTTCGTGTATAAAATCATCGAATTATATCATATTGAGCATTCATTTGAATGCGGTCATCCACATTTGACAAAAAATGTCGAAGTCTAGTACATATAGTTTAGACTAAAAAGTACAATATATCAAGGAGCAATAGAGTGATTTGAAGCGATTTTTGCGATTTAAACTAGTGTCTTATAATAGGTCAGAGAGAGACGGAGGAAGTTACAGAACATAATGAAATGAAGGCTAGAAAGATCACTCTTGGAAGAGAGAATGAGAAAAATAGGTGGATGGAGGGAGGGAGACGTGCACATACAAAAATACCTTCAAACCACGAGAGTTAAGGAGTAACGTATTATAGAGAACGAGAAAATATGAAATACCGATTTTATCACTAGGTGGAGACGTACCCTGTAAATAAAGTCATCAAGGAAATGGGAGATCGTGAAAGGAAAGATATGGATATAGAGACACATACTATTTCCTTTATTTCGTAAGGCCGGAAAACCCAATACTTGTTACAAAGAACCGAGTTTGTGACAAGACGAAATGGTAGCGAGAGGATTGAGCACAGTGTTGTATAAATGGTTGATCTTAAAGCTGGATAGAGGGTGTAGCGGAGCGAGTGGCATAAGTCAGTACTGCGGGACGATACGGCAAGGATCGAGCCGGTGCCGGCCAATATGAGGGCAGGCGCTGAGTTCGACGATCGAACTATCGAAGAAAAAAGAGTAGCTCTTTGGAAGATTTCCGAAATGAGAGCGAGGAGTGACGATACTAGGCGAAGATGTTCGTGTGAGATGGACATGATTGAGCTTGGAAAGGGGAAGACGAGGAGGAAGCAAATTGGGGATATCAACGAAGACGACAGTGTAGGAATTGAGATTAATGCGGGGAAGGACGGGGTTGAGTCTAGAAGGAATTTAAAAACAGAGGTATACAGTAAAAGTGATAGGATAGGGAATCGAAAACGTTCTTTTCATGGCGCAAAATATACATCTCACGCGTCAGGCAGGTTTTTACTAGGTTTTTGACGTTAAATAAGTAAATAATCAAAATAAATAATCGCCTTCGGAAGAAACAAGGAATATGAATAGGGAGCGTCTCAGAGAAACGCGAAAGATGGTGCAGATGTTCTGAAAGAGAAAGACTTAAGACAGCCATGTCGGAATTCTTATGCTCCTACAAAGGTCGCAACTAAAAGCAAAGAAGCAGGAAACAGAGAGCAGACAGGAGATGGTCAGAACCAAGACATCGTGGACACAGAGCAAACTGAGAGAAGCCACCACGAAGGTCGCCGAGGGCGGTGGCGGCGGTGCCCGAGGGCGGTGGCGGCGGTGGCGGCGGTGGCGGCGGAGCGAGAACGGCGCCTGAGGGGGTAGCACGAGTCGCCGTCCCCGCCGCGGGCGACGCCGCTCGGCCCGTGACTCACGAGCGCAATTGCGCAGAAGGCGGAATTCGCTGGCGGCGGCGCGGAGTGTTGCGTCAGCGGTCGCGACGAGCAGCGGCGGTGGCGGCGGCGGCGGCGGCGGCGGCGGCGGCGGCGGCGGTGGCGGTGGCGGTGGCGGCGGCGGCGGCGGCGGCGGCGGCGGCGGCGGCGGCGGTGGCGGTGGCGGTGGCGGTGGCGGTGGCGGTGGCGGCGGCGGCGGCGGCGGCGGCGGCGGCGGCGGCGGTGGCGGTGGCGGCGGCGGCGGCTCCGCGTCGCTGACCGCGACCTCTGCCCTCCCTTCGCCCCTCCCCCCCCGCTCACTCTCACTCTCCCTCCCCCGCAGCGAGCGCTGGCGTCGGCCTTCCGCTCCGGCGGGGGACCTCCTTCCACAACGCTCCGCTGTTCTTCACCCGTCGCGCCTTAGAGACACGTTTCCCTTCCAGGTTGAAATGTCCAAGGAAATGATCAAGGAGAAAAATATCGAAAGCTTGCCATATTCAATAAAATTTCGCCAAACAAAATATGTTAAGGGTGAAGCCTCAGAGTGGGAGGTCGTTGCGTTTGGGTTGCGAAGGTGACAGGTTTTTCTACACTAGTTACACAGCTAGATTGAATTCAGCCGCTCGTTGCCTGGAAGAGGACTCTAGAGGCCGGTTGCTCTGCTGACTAGGTTTCTATGGTTTCAATACCAGATGAGGGCCGCCTTCAAAAGTGGCCCACGAGCCACGCGCATTCTTCCGTTCAGCATCCTTGTCCTACCTTCACTTACGCACGCAAGCTTACACTTACATGCACTGCATTCTCCGACATGTCGAGAAACTAGTGGAGAGATTAGAGGTCGTCCCAGCGGAACCCCGGTGAGGGGAGATCGGTACCTGGAGATGGAAATACTAAGCCGACTTTCAGATCAGTGCCGGATCTCACGTTCTAACGGAGAAGGGAGAGTCACCTCCCAAGAAATAGCATCCAGAATCCAAAACAATATTCAATGAATCAAAGCAACTGACACAAGTACTTCATAAGTGTCCATGGAAAATTGTCAACACTGTGAAAAAAAGTCAAAAGTTTTCATTTCCGATGGAATTTTGTCAATGGAAAAATTTTCAAAGTAAAAATGTTCATAAGTACAATCTAAAGATAGATAGGGCCAAGTAAGAGAGAGCTACTTTTAATTCTACTTCAGGAAGTGTAGTTGTTTGGAGCACAGTTGTGAATTGCAAACAAGATTTAAGGTGTAATTTTACGATGCAGCCATAGCGCACGGAATTGATTGACAGAAGGAGAAAGAAAATTGTTAGACTGAAAAAGTAAAATGATAGTTTTATGTTTCATTTACACTTAACTGACGGTGAGAAGAATAAGCGATATTCTAGTGTTTACAAAGCACACGAACACGTCTGCTTACACGAACAGTCAGGGAAAGAAGAGAGAAAGCAGAACATCACTCACTCACGCACACACATAATCCAAACTCGCATTGAAAAATACCATACTGAATTATCACATGTACAACGTTGCCACCAACCTAAGGTAATTTATTTGTTACATATATATATATATATATATATATATATATATATATATATATATATATATAATCATATAAATGTAAACATACCACCCGAAATATATGATGATGAATCAAAAGATTAGAACAATAAACTAATAAAAATAAATGGATCATTTACTATAAAAGAATACGAAATTTACCATTTACTTTTGGACATTTTCATTTTTGAACATTTTTCCCTTGAACACTGTGACTAGAAGTGATTAATAACTCAGTGACTAAGCATGCGCTGTCCGAAGATTAATATTTTGATAAGTAATTGAAGAATTAAAACTATTCAAGGGATTAAAGGGAAGCCAACTTTTTCTTATTGCTTTCCATTTTCTTATGTTTTTGTTTCATTTTTTCAATGTTCACACTGCAACCTTGTTATCTACAGGTATTAAACCCGAAGACCCAGAGTAAGAGAAAGAGATTTAGAACTCTTCGCAAGTCATTTCGACTAATGTTTCATTTCTCTTCGTTCTAAATTTCATCAGCGCCCTCGAAGAACAATAAATCACCCGTCATTAATTAACAATTCCGAAAAGTCACGTCCACTATATCAAAGCTGCAGAACACTTAACTCTTTTCCCTCGCGGTGTCGCGAAACGCAAGCGAACGATTTACGAGGCATCTCTCGCACCTGCAACGAAATTTCGCCGCTCTGGCACGTCCTCACGTCCTCCCGTCCTCCGCCCGCCCCAGCGCACACGGCGCCGCCTCCGCCCACCGGTCGCGGAAGCGGGCGCCGATCCAAACGCCCCCGGCCGCCCACCCGCCCGCACAATTGCCGCGTTGCTTAGCATTACATGATGGCCGTGTCCGGAGGATCCCTCCCGGAGGATCTTGGATTTAGTGTACCTGGAATTCGAATGGCCACACCGGCACTGTACTATCGTAGCCCTTCGTCGGCCGAGGGAGCTCGGAGCCAGTGTTACAGTTGTCTCTGCAGTGACTCAGACAGGGAGGTCTTCGAGTTCCAGTTTCGCGGTTGCGGATTTTCCGCCTAACAAGCAGACTATCGACCGCGTGGGGTTTTTCTTTCGTCTTCCTTTTTTTACCCTTACCCTCTACTTATTCTTACGTGCACTACACTATCACACATTTCGGGAACTTAGAGCTAGTCCCGCCTGGGGAGGGGTGCCCCGCTGGTGAGATACCTCGAGGGTATTGTGGCGTCATATAGCTGTAATCAGAACACAGACGAGAGTGGGTTTGTATATACATGTCTCGCTAGTCACGACAATGAATTGCCAGCCCCTTGCCCTCGTGCACCTACTCGCACAAACTTACGTACCACCTGCCGCCGACGCTGCTGGGAAACAAGATCGGGGCATTGTTCTCGAGGCCTTATACAGGCCCTTCGGCGCTACCTGCCGCCCCCATTGCCTCCACCCTACCGCCGTCTTACCACGCGACGTCCAGAGAAAGTCCCAGTGCGTCATCACTCCGCCCTTTGTTAAACATCCGGCGATGCCCGGCGTCTGCTATGTGCTTGTCTCCGTGTTTTAGCGCAACACGACGCTACAGTATCCTGATGGGATACCTGGATGGAAGCAGAAGGCGACGAGTAGATCTGCGCTGGTCTCGCCATCCAGCGGAGAAGGCACTAACATTAAAACGTACAATACACTAACGGGACTAATTATCACAGCAGTTGGCGTGACCGGAAATAATGACAATCAAGCACAGCCGTTCGGAGTATAATCTCGACAGTGGCTTTAGTAAGCGGCTTGTAACTTCTGGCGAATTCTCCAAGCGATATCAGTTGTAAAAACGTAGTCATAAAAGACGGAGTGTTCGTTTTAATGAACATGGTATCGATAATTCATTAATATGTAAGATATTTAGCACACTTAAGCATTGTTGATACAGAACACGTTACCATTCAATGCATCAAATGGAACACGTTTACTAATCTTAATTGTTACTAAAATAAGATAAGAGAAATTAAGGTATGTATTTACTACCCACATCAAAATTTCGAAAGAAAAAAAAAAACACACTGAAATATAGAAGAGGAAATCTGGCACTGAGAGAAAACAATAAATTCTAAAGAGTAGGGTTCGACGAAGTGTAGAAGAAAACGAATAAAAAAAGAGCGAACATTAAGAATTTACAAATAACGCATCCCTTTCAGGGCATAAACAATTCCAACGAAGAAAAAGCCAAATAAATTCCATACTTTGGATCCGAGATTTCTAGTTCTAGAATAATATTTTTTTAGAATTCCAGAGAAATAGAATTAGAATGCCCAGTTTCTAATATAATATTGCTTCCTTCGAATAAATCAAAATATGCCCTGAGATATTAATAAAGTAACTCATCCTCTTGTATTTTCTTTACCGTGAAGATTTATTTCATTATATAAAATTTAATTTCTATTTTCGCAAGTGCAGTAAAACTTACAATATAAACGTACATACTTAAATTGCATATTTACTAAGACTCCTTTCACCTTTTTAGCAGCTTATTAACCGAAAACAACAAAACCGTCGTGGACGGACAGGGACCATCCGAATTCCACGCGAAGCCTCTTCAGCGAGATGCGATCAGCGAATCCCGATCGTATTTCATCGTCGGGAAAACTCAGCGTCCGCCCACGTCCCAGGGAGCGCTGCGACAGGCAACTGTCGATCCATCACGTCCGGCGCTCGGCGACGCGAGGCTGCGCGCCGCGGCGCCGAGCTGGCACTCGACGTGCCGGCGCGCGCACGCGTGAGTGCGTGCGTGCGTGCGTGAGCCCCCCAGGAGAATTTTGTCACGCGTGCGGCCGCGTCGCAGCCACTCAGTGGTGGAGCTGGGGATGTGGATGAGTGAGACATTGATGCAGACGCTTTCGAAACGTACATGTTATTAGGGGCGGATCCAGATAAACAAATTTTGGGAGGGGAAATTCAAAATGTATCGGTCCAATGTGTCATATTACAGATTTTGTAAAATGTCGCAGGCTACACTCAGTGAGATACGATTTTATTCGTTTTATTGATTATCCGAAAATATCTTTGCTTGAAAGTTTTGTGCAAGTTAAAATTGATAGTTTACATAATTTCCCTCCCCGTAGATCCGCGCCTGGGTATTTTAACTATCGAATGCGTAAATATCAATTTCTTAAATCCCGTGTTTTTTTACATTGATATCTCCTGCTCAATGGTTTTGCATTATCGATGTTATATTTATGGATAAAAAAGAACCATGATAAATACGGTCATTGTAAAATTAAATATCCCTCGAGTAAACATTGTAATTAGATGTTCCTAAACCATTTTAAAACATCGATGGTTTGGGGTTCTGTACTATTGACATTTACGTTTTAATGTTGAACATTAACGTTTTAAATTCAACGTCAATGTTTCAATTTTGAACATCGGTATTTGTAGGAAATGTAGAAACTCTGGATAGAAAATAGCACGTTTTCTATTTTTTCGTTGACTATTTATTTTTCTTAACCCTCTGAGGACTGATTCTGAAAAGTATGCTGAGGTATTTTGAGGTTCCATACAGTGTTTTCAAATTTTTATGGTTAAAGTATTGGAGATTTGTCTTTTACATACAAATACGTTTAACATCTTACACACTATTAACACATACGTTGAAAGCATCTTGTGCATATAAACTCTATGAATTCAATAGTAATTCAATGCAAAACAACTTAAAAAAAGGTAGCTGAAATATAATGTGTCTCATCCATCAACAATTATTTATCTTGTACATATGAGTAAAAATACTTGTAAAGACAACTTTTATCTACACTCATTAAATGCTAACAACACGTCACTATAAGCCAATATACTTACCTCCTAATAGCACATGAACCTCCCCCTGTACCTTTAGGGGGAACGTTTGAACGCTGATATTACCCGTCGCCAAGTTTCAATATTCATAGGACCTCAGATGGAAATAAGTTTCAGTGTAGGACTAAAGGAATTCAGGCCGCCGAATAACTCATTTCCCGTCACCCACAAGTTACGAAATCATGTCCCCCTGGCTTACTACGATTCAGTTGAAGTGTCCGTGTACACGCGCCAACAGACCCGGATTTTTATTTGTATTTCTATAGTACTTTTTCTTCCTCTATTTCTGAGGACCTCCGTGTGGAACGAGTGGGAGCCACACCACCGCCCTCACTCCCTCTTTCCCCTAACTGTCCTCACACTAACCTTCCCTCCGCCCCTCCCCGCTGCTACCCAGGGTGTCTTTTGTCGCTTAATGAGCCGCTCGTAAAAAGTTTCATCTTGAAACCACGCTAGAGTAAACAGATTTGTGAATCTAATGACGCGATTAGCGCTGACAAATACCCATCCTGACAATGGAAATTCGGAGAGATTTGTTTTCTTTTCCTGAGGACGCGCGCTCCATTAAACTAGACTGTTTAGTTTTTTATGATAATTTTATGATGCACACAACAAAAATCGTACCGCATTGGATGTTAATTTTCATGGAAATGGCAGTAGAATATTTCATTTTAACACGTTCTAGAATCATAGGTGGGTTAAGAGAGTAAAAAAAAGGTTAGTTCTAGAGAGAGACTCAAAAGCCAAAATTTCGCAATCAGAGATCATGGTAGCCATCGTCAAATCTCCCAGGTACATGTGTTTCGAGATGCGAATAACAATGAGCCCAAAAATGGAATTCTTAATTTGGAAAGAGATGTAAAGAAAATGGCGGAACCATGAAAAAACTTGTGAACTCGCTTTGTCTACTTTAAATTTGAAATCGCAGTACCAGAATAAGGAATCAATTCAATTCAATTCAGAATAACCAAGTTCTATCTGAAGTTGGATACATTTTACGGGAGAGCATTTTGAATGAATGGAGGTGTCTAATACAGATTCGTAAAATTCCTACGAAATACGTAATTTTGTTCAAAGAAGATTTTCAACACGACTTATTTTAAAACTGTTTAATATGTTGTAGATCTGGTAGAACCTTGCAATTCTGAGGCCAAGATATGCGGTGATCTAAAAATGAACCCCGATACCCAGGGGAGAAATTATCAAGTCGACCTCCATGTTACAGGTCACCCTATTCAAATGTTCCTGGCAATCGAATTCAGGAAATTCATAATAAAGAATACGTCACATTCGTTCCATTGGAGAACAATTGAAGAAACCTAAGGAATTGAGCAACGCATTAGATGTTGCCTGAGCAAATTCTGAAGAGATCCATACAAGAGGAACACAAATTTATTCCATTTATTCAAACGATTGAAAACTTCGGAATCTTTAAATATGGAACTAGCTAATCCGGAGCTAAGAAGCTGCCAGTTTATAGTGCCAACAATTCCATCCCCTTTAGTTATGTCATTTCGTGTGACACTCCTACAAGACCTGAGGGCACATTCAGAACTCTGAATATAGAGAGGAAATGTTTATTCAAGGTACTGTAATCAATGCCTTGAATAGCAATGAAAAACGTAAAAATGTTGACATTTCTTTGGAAGAAAAAGAACCGAAAGAAGTTTCCTTAGAAGATATTCGGCTTCTAAGAATTGCTCTGGCCTGAGCGACCTCCACTCAAAAGACGAAGGCGTGAATTAACCACCTCCATCTCGAATGATGTGTGACCCGAAATAAGACTCATGAAATTCAAATATACCATTCTCAATGGCGTTCTGTTCGGGGGCAGGTCCCCCATATCATAATTCAACGAAATTCCTGCATATCCGTTCTCTCAGAGATAACCAATTTGTTTGTACATAAATAACCGTTGAAGAATTACTTTTCAGTGAAAGTGGTTTTCTGTGTTTCCCCTAATATATGGAGAGTTATTGCAGAACACAAACGCAGCCAATTTCAGATAAATGAAATATAAAGCAATGCGTGAGTATTCGCACGTGATATCGTTTTGCCTTTTTCGAAACCATTCAATAAACAAACGTATATATAAGATAAAAGCATTAGAAGACATGAAATCACACAGAATGAGATATAATACATTAGAAATAAGATTTTTTAAACTCATTAAGTAATAAAACATAAGCTAATATACATTAAAGTTTGATGGAAAAAATTGCCAAAAATTTATAATATGTTGAGAACATAACAATTATTTTCAAAATATAAATATGTTATGCTGCGTATTGGAATTCACAACTTTGTGAAGCAACACATTAAGTGAGTAGCGTTCTATCATTTACGAACATGATACATATTTATCAGAGAACATATATGAGAACATGAAAATGTACAGTTGTCAACGTATCAATTTTGAAAACTCTAGAATTTGACCTTTCTCGATAACGAACAAATTTCCCATGTAAATTAACTACATAATCTAAATATAAACATTAATCAATGATCCCTTTGAGAGCGGCCTTGCAATGAACGTGTACGCTCTTCGGGCGTAACTCTCTCCGTCCAGTCCTGAACTCGCAGCGTCATGGGCGGCAGCGTGCTAACTGTTGGGGTCAATGGGGAGATGGCGGACGCTAACCAGCACGGTAAACGCGGGTCGGCTTCTGTGCCCTGGATCTCCGTGGCTTCGGTGGTAACTGTTAGCTTATTGGGCTGTTACACCCAAGTTAGCTGGTTCAAATTTGATCCAAGCCGTGGAGTTTTAAGAGCGAAAAAATACTTCATACGTCATCCTTTCGAGAGGGAGTAAAGCCGTCTGTCCCATGTTGTAGGTTTACTGCACCTAAAAGAACCTAAAGCCTCAAAGAAGACTCTGAGTGACTCTTGTCTCGTCACTCATGGTCACTCTTGTCTCTTCACTCACGTTTGCATGGTCAGGTGGAAAAGCAGGTCTAATGCCCTGTGCCTCGCCACATAAAATGAGGCATCCCTGAATTGAACTATATTGATTTTGTTCTATCTAGCTTCGTTCTATTCGCTTCTAATGACATCGCACAGCGTAGCTGGCACATGCTCTTTCCATCGACGTGTGTGCACGCGCGCGCGTGTGTGTGTGTGACGAGAGGCATTTGCATTTCTATCCGCATTTTTTGCAAAATAGAAGAACTGAACATGACGGGTGAATCACGATGACTCGGACGAGATACCTAGAGATATTCGTCACGATATGATGAAAACATCCATGCCTTAATCGAGATTTGAACCTGTAGCTTTCGCACCGGGTGAATAATTTTGAAATTTTGAAGTTCCCTTATTACCAGCCAGGAATTCACATATGCTAAGGTCGCCTAATTCTTCCATCAAATTGAAGTTCATATTGCGGCTACTAACTTCATAAAAAGTTTTCTTTTTATAAGCATAAGGTAACTCTGCAAGGTGCAAGCAACATAAAAATTTACTAGTTGATGTTTAATAACCAAAATTTTGAAAAAACAAAAATCAAAAGGAAAAACACGAATTTTTTAATAAAAATTAAAGACATATTTTCATTTTACAATTTAATATTGTAATGATTCATTTATAATTGAGAACTTTTAACGATTTGTTGAATGTTTAAATGAGCTTCACGACAGACGTTTCAGTTTTAATGCATCAATTGGTGTAATAACACAGAGACGGAGAGAGTGTGTTGTAGGTCTGCCTATTTCTAGCAATATTTATTATTTATTCCTGATTTTTAAGGAACGTTTTTAAGCTAAACGTTACGTGACAATACGAGCATTTTGGTACTAACTCCTAGTTCTCATAGCCGGGACGTTTTAATTTGTGCAGATTCATAACAAAACGCATGTATCAATACACGAGTCACTACACAGTCGCCAACAGAACGGACACCGCTATTTTATTGTTTATTAATAATCGAGTCTGACAACTTTCCATTCCTATGTAGAGATTAAAATAAATAGATTGTGATTGTATGATGTGGATATATGAACAAGAAATCGTCGTAACCTCGTCTGGCGCCAAGCTGAGCGACTGAGTATGAAAACTGATTAATTCAAATAATTTATCAATTTCATTTTATCTGAATGGAAACTAATAACCGTAGAACCAAATACCATGGCAACTCAGCGCAAAAGTCGACAGTTCACATGAAAATTAGCTCCAGCAGATTTGCAGAGGATCACGTGTTTCACATTTTCCAACACACCAATACTCAAAAAATGAAAACAATGTCAAATAACATCCCGTTACCATTTCAGCTAGAATTCAGTAATATTCGCCTCGTTTAATTAGAGCCATAGAGGAAGCAGCAAGTCTGCTACCATTTCGCGGCGGCAACAACTACACTTGCCGGGTTTCGCAAATGGGTTGGCATCACTTAAGCGTGGAGGGGAACAGAATTAGGCCTGTGCACTCTACCGCCCCGCGGCCGTATCCACTCCAGAGTGAACGCCCCCGGCTGCATCACCTCCAGCATACCCCCCCCCCCCCCGCTCCTCCACCCCTCCGGCCGGCCATTAAATTATAATTTACGGCAGTAAACAGCGGCGGGGACAAGCAAATTGGCGGCATAAATTCCCCGGGGAGCCGGAGCTGCGGGGGCGGAGGCAGGGGCGGTGAGGACGGAGAGGGCGGCGAGGGCGGCTGGGCGCGTACGCGGGCAGGTAACCAGCAGTCAGGCATCCGCCGGCGGCGTCCCCGCCCTTCACCGCTCCGCCGTTGACGCTCTACAGTGGGAATTTCCACATCTCTGGAGGCACAACTCTAATTTTCGTAAACTATTTCAATAGTTTCTTCCCAATTCCCTATGAATCTAAACGGATTGTCGATCCCTTAGAAACTAAGAAAATACCATTAATCTTCCTTGGCAGGCTTACGCGTCATCGAAGTTCATAAATTTCTAAATCATTAGCCATACTTGGTATCATTCAAGCTAGTGTTTATGACTGAACATTTTGTGTTCCCGGTCGTGTCAAATACTACGATTATTAGTGTCGTACGTCTGGTGCATGTTATATCCGGAATGTGACGGTGTTTCTTTCCCGCTGGAATGCGAGATGCATCGCTGACTTGCCCGTCGACTTGCCAGGTTTTCTCCTCCCAGGTATCTCATCAAGAGGAGCACCGCTCCATCCGGGGCAAGTTCAATGCTCCCGACTGGTCTCCAAACATGTGTAGTAAGTGTGTGTGTTCGTGTGTATGTAGAGGGAGAGGAGAGAGAAAGAATGAGCAAGTAAAGATCTCACTCAGCCTGTTTATTAAGGTTCGGCTCCGGCTTTCATATCAGAGAGACTTTTACACTACATCAGAGAGACGGGCACTTAAAGTCTTCTCCAGACATTGGCTGAATTCGACCTAGCTGTGTAGCTAATTTCGAAAGTTGGTCATTGTCGGGATTCGCAGAAACAACTAGGGCCGTAGGACCACCGGATCAGCGACACTGCAAACTCAAAGACAATGCTGACTCACAGCCATCGCAGTCGATATTAACAATTTATCATCACAATATTGTTTTTACACATTACTTACAACCATATTTCAGTTAATGAAACAATATTTCAAGCTTGTTTGTAACTTCTACAACAAAACGTTCAATTCTTTACCACTCATGTGACTCTAGCCCTTTCGGATCAGACGCATATCGCGTTGTGCGCTGTGTGCAGATCCTACCTCCGCCGCCGCCCCCTCCGTCGCGCGCCGCGAGACCGGAACTTGCGTCACGACGGACGTGCGGGGGCGTGGGGTCGGGAGGCAGGGCTGAGGGCGGCGGCGCGGCGCGGTGCTCTGCCAGAGCGCGAGCTACGTGACCGCCACCCGGCGCGTCGCAAGGTTGCAGGTCGAACGCCGGATGAATGCTAATTATAGCGTTTTTGCCGGTATTTATGACGCGCGCTCGGAATGTGAGGTTATGCACGGACGATTATCGTAAATAGCGCGGTTATTTCGCGTAATTTGATGCGCGCGGCCGATTTATTCTCAAAGTATGCAGTGGCGATGTTTCCAATGAGCGGTATCCGTAGATGTAAAACATTATTGACGTACATTTTTGTGATTTCGAAAAAAGCACGTAACTGGTTTTACGGATAAAAGCTGGAAATTTTAGACACACGTACACTCCGTGTCAAACAGCTACCTTTGTAAATGAATTTCACAGGTAGCTGTGTTCCACAACTTCATGGAATCCAGTTACAAAAAGTTGCTTGCTCTCGACTATTACAAAACAGAACATTAGTTCTCGATCCAAAGTGAAGTAGAGAGAGAAAACGCAAATTTCCAACAGAGAATAAATTAGAACTTTCGCGTCACAATCAGCTAGTGAAATGCAATGAATAGGCTATATCAGCTATGTAGAAGGACATATGTAAATGCAAATGTTAAATTTAATTTGTATTCTCAGGATGACACTGATAAAGAGAATGAAAATGCAGGAAAGCACATGTCATTTCAGAACACAATGTTAAAGAAAGTAATTATGCAGAAATATCTAACTTTCTACTTACTATTAACTTTACGCTTATTACTAGGTTCCTTAAGACAACGTTAAAAATAACAATAAACACATGGATCGCGGGCAAAAATATCTGAATTCAAATAAAGTTGATTTCATTTTGTGAATAAAATCCTTTAATTTAGACAATACATTCTAGATTTTTAGAAATCAATTACAGACTTTCACCCAGAATACCCAATTACATGATATGTATTAACAATTTGATCAAAAGCTAAAAATTGATTCCAAAGCTTATAAATACCTCGTTGACTCCACAGGAAATTACTATTTATCAACACGCAGCTACGAGTCAGTTTTAATTAACTTGAGTTTTCATACCCATACAAAACGGAAAGCATAAGCAGCTTGATTTAAAATTTAAAATTAAATTTTGTATATCAACGAAACAATAATTGTAGTAACACACACACACACACACACACACACACCGCTCACTAGAATTCAACGCCAATGTTCAACTGCATATAAAAGCAGCACCTTTACAAGAAGTTAGGGATATATCACGACAATTAGTCCTCAACGTAGTCTTCCCCCAGTATTTATTTGATTACATGAACATAAGAAGCCGAAAACTAAGGAACACTAATGAACAACACTGATAAATTAAAAACACTCTGGGATAACCAAAGTGCGGGAATTCAAGATACGACATATCGAACTAAAACACTATTGCCGGTAGCACATCGAATCGGAAATCCTCCCTACATGCTCCAAAAGAGACTTTTTGTAAACTGCGCCCCTCATTCCCGAGCAATCACAGCGCGGGGAGCGAAGAGGGAGGGGGCGAAACCACATTATTTTAATAAAAATCGTTCACCCCCTAAAAATATTTGTAAGCATTTACTGTATTAAACAATAATTCATTATGGTGGATAGTCTGAAATTATTGTATTGTCAATAGAAGTTTGAATGACATTAGCGGCAAGAGAAAATAAACTATAGTACAAAATATACAAAAATTTAGCTTTTAAAAAATAAAATAAAATGTACACAATAATACATATTCGATTTATCCAGTAAGAATAGAACCTTCCAGTATTGACCTCTCAGAAGCTGCAGTCGACGACCAATCGAACAAAGCAACACAACATACCCAAAGATCGCGCTCATGGGCCCACGCACAGCTGGGGCCCGCAGGTCACGTGCTGGCGTCTTCCTCGCCGCGCCGCACCCCGAGTGCATGTTCCGGGCCGAGGCGAGTGACTGATCGATTGATTGATGATCGATTGATCGAGTGATTCCGGGCGCGTCAACTACTAAGGTCATTAGTCCTGTAAGTACGGTGTATTGAATTGAATTGAAGCCTTATTTTACGTGGCGAGACTCAGGCCATTAGGCCTGCTCTTCCGTCTGACCACGTAAATTTCGCTACGCTCCTTTCACCAACTAGCAGAGAAAGGAGGTATTTCTTGGGCGAGAAACAGGCGATTTGAATTTAGCTCAGAGGCGTCATTTAGGCTTGAGGATCTTTTACATGCAAGTAAATCTACTAACATGGGACAGCCGGCTTTACTTCCCCTCCGAAGGAAGGCGTACGAAGGATTCTTTCGCCCTGAAAAATCCACGGCTTCGATCGGGTTTGAACCCGCCAACTTGGGTACAACAGTCCGAAATGCTAACCGTTACACCATCGCCGCCGATAAAAGTACGGTGTGTGTTTCACTCCGGGAGGTGGCGGGCCCCCCGCTAGATGGCGAGATCCAGCGCCGACCATCCGTCGCCTGGCGGGGTTTCCCCTCAACCAGGTCTCTCCCAGCAGCGGGGCCCAGCCCCCGCCGGGACAAGCTCTAGGCAGCCGATCGGTTCCCCGGCAAGTGTGGTAGTATAGTGCACATAAGTGAAAGTGTGAGCAAGGGGTGAGGATAGGACAAGTAAGAGGAAGGAAAGATTGCGCGGTCCAGTGTCCGTTTGTTCGGGTACTGCTCCGGTATTCGCCTGGTATCTATCGGAGAAACCACGGAAAACTACCGACCGGCCGCTAGAATTTTCCTTCAGAGTGCGTCTGAACTCGGCCTAACTATGTAGATAGAGTTGAAAATCTTACCACCGTGCCCAATCCTACCACCGACCTAGGACTCGAACCATAGGACCTCACGGTCAGAGGCACTGCAGTCTCATCAGTTGCTGCCCTGAGCCATCTCTTCCGGTGCGATTGAAGGCGAGAGAGATGGCAATGGAGGGGACGGAAGCGCGCGGTGCGACAGAGAGAAAAGACTAGTTACTAGAGACGGCCGTGGTCAAGGAGGTAAGGTGGAAAATGGGGCAAACGAAGCCGGGCGAGCAGGGACGAACGATAATGTGTAGAAACAAGCGGGGACGATGGAGAGGGAGAAAGAGAGAGAGAGAGAGTGCAAAGGAAAGATGGAGGGAGCGAGCAAGGGCGCCTGGAACGAAGGCGACGGTAAGTGAGCGTGCGGAGGCCTTTGGACCTCGCTTTCACCTCTTCCCCGGCGTAGGAGAGTAGAAGGGAGCGAGTGTGGGTGAAAGAGTATGATGGGATGGGGAGAGGGAGAAGGAGCGAGCGTCGGGGGTGACGGAAAGAGTGAGCGAGCACACGAGGTTGGTGGTTCGTAGTAGAGGGTAGGGCAACGAGTGAAAGTGGCAAGGAGCTATGGCGGCGATGAAGAGGGCAAGGGAGCGAGTGGGGGGTGCGCGTGAGCGCAAGCGAAAAAAAGGGAGTGAGCAGGGGTGATCGGAAGTGATGGGGACGGAGTCAGCATTGCGGGTGGGTGGCGGGGAAGAGGTGAAAGCGCGGCGGGGGCGGAGCTGAGCGAACTCGAAGTGGGGTGGGGAGGAGAGGGGGGGAAGGGAAGGAGGCGAGGCGGGACCGGGGCGGGGATGAGCCGAGCGGGGGCGGGGCGGGGCGGGGCGGGGGCGGAAGTGCGGGGCGGGGCGGGGCGCGCGGCACAGGAAATTGAATAGCGCTCATTAGCCGCTGGTCCCGTGGGTCCCCGCGCGCAGGAGGTAGACGCCGCCGCCGCGGTGGCCAGGGTAATGACGCCGCCCTGGCGGTTGAAAGGGCGCTGCGGCGGCGGTCGCGTGGTTAATTGTGGCGGTGCCTTGCGACCACCCGCTCTCCGTTCGCGGTACCTTTAAACTGATACTGAAATGTTTGATGTTTACAATTGAAACGCTAATACAATAAAAGAACTGGGTCGACGCGGATTGGTTGGTGTTTCCAGGAGCGTCAATGCCCGGAAGTGTAGTACACATTTTATCGCGGGAGTTGGGGGTAAACGTCCCTCGCTGACTGGCGAGATCCGGCAGTAACCTATACGTTGACTTGCTGGGTTTTCTTCCCAGCCAGGTATCTCCCACCACCGGAGCACTGTACCAGACGGGACAAGCTCTAAGCTCCCGACCGGTCTCCCGGCATGTGTGTGGTAGTGTAGTGCATGTTAGTGCAAGTGTGTGAGGATAGGATAAGGAAGAGGTAGGAAAGATTGCTCGCGGTCCGTAGCCCGTTTGTTAGGGTTATGCTCCGGCACTCGCCTAATGTCGATCGGAGAAACCACCGATCAGAGCAACGATCGCCAGAATTCTCCCGCAGACAGCGGCTGAATTCGACCTAACTGTCCAGCTGTGGTGTCCAGCGATTGTGTCGAATATCCTGCCATCGTTGACACCCGAATCCTAGGACCTCCCGATCAGAGGCACTACCGAGATATCAATTAATATCCTGAGCCATCTAAACAGGTAGGGTCGACGCGGAAGCTGAGGTAGTTACGGCGGGAGTGCCATAGCAATTCACTTCAGAGGGTTAAGGGATCGATCTTGGACGTGGGTGATTAATGGAGCAGAGTCCATTCGGGTGTGCATGTGTTTATTCTGTTAAAAATAGAGTTTTAGTTAAATTTATTTTTCCCATTTGGCCAATTTTACTTGTGACTGGGCAAATCGTTACCTGAAAGCTGGAATACAAACCAAAGTTCAGAATTTTCATAGCGTAGCATCACACGAGAAGTTTTAAAACTGTATGAAGAAAAATATTTACGCATCGAGGAGTTGTTGATAAACGAGTTTTATCATATCGAAATTCTGACCTTCAAGAAGGGGCCATAACAGTGGCGGCTGGTTGTTCCACTCGCTTACCTGTAACAAATGAAGAACAAATTAGTTTTCTGGCCACACACAAATTAACATTTATTTAATTAAAACGAACAGTGCATTTAAAAACTGCATGTAGCGAGTTCAAGTTCGTTGGAATTCAGGGAGCAAAATTAAATGTTAAGAGTACAAAGAATGCGAACGAAACGAAAGTATCCAATAATGAGAAAACTAATTCCACAAGACAGGGGATTGCATATAACGTAGAACTGTTGCAAGGTGGATACAAAGGAAGGCAAGAAGAACATGGAAAACAAAGAATTCAAGGTTTGAGAGAAAGTATTAAAGGAAGAAATAATTTGAAAAAAAGGTAGTGTTTACACTCAATTTAGGTAAATGTTGAAAATAATTGTAGGTCATAATTATATGTCTGTAATTCATGGTCTTGGAAACTTTTGGAGAGATTCTAGTTATTTGAAAAGCTACTCCCAATTTATTATGTAACCTTATAAACCTAGAGTCATTGAGTAACCTGCGAGCGAGCGTGCGTGCGTGCGTGCGTACGTCACCCAGCCCTTCTAGTCCACCAATAGACACAAATGAGGTGTCATTCGACGCGGGCAGGGAGGAAACGTTTTTTTTTGCCAATCTAGCCAGAAGGTTCTAAGACCTCTTTGTAAAATTGCGTTTTTTTTTATTTGTTCTGTTTCTGAAGCAACTAAAACTTTTTGGGTGACTCACGGGCACCTACAGATGTGATCGATAGCTCATTCCTTTCCTCTCGACAAATCAATTGACATAATTCTTACCCTTCAATGCAACTACTAGTAAATTGATGAAACGCTATAAATTATTATTATTATTATTATTATTATTATTATTATTATTATTATTATTATTATTAACTCTTTACGGCATTTACATGAATGGTTACGTGTGAAGATAACTTAACAATTTTCTAACGAAAGAAACAAATAAACAAGTATTTTATTCGACACTTTCTCAGTTAAATTAGATAGTTTCAAGAAACTCAAGCCTCCAAACGAGCAACTGTAATATCGCATGATTAATAATTTCCAATCTGAACTTAAGTATCACATAAAATGTTTATCATGAAAATATGCGCCGTTGATGCCATTCTGAGCTAGGAAAATAATATTTAGTTATATTTGTTTGATAAAATTTTCTGATAATAGTTCATCAAAGGTGGAAAAACAACGAATATATAGTTCAAAAAGGGTTCTCACACGAAAAGAGTCGTGTAAACTTTAACATTATAAATAATATAAACTGTTCTGAAAAACAAATAAGTTTTCATGTCATGAACGAAGCAACCACGTGATTTTATCAGCTCTCAGAACACGCAACAGAAGAAAGCAGCATTAAAAATTAGTCGATTCATTTGAAACTTTCTACCAACCACCCACTTTAAACGTGCAAAAGGGAATAGATAAAACAGAAATAAATACTTCAAGGCGCTATATCATTACGAAACCACAGACACCGCCAGCCCCCCCTGGGGGGCGCGCACGAGAGGGCGCCGGCAACCACTCGGTCGGTCCAGCGAGGCGGCGGCGGGGCCAGGGGTGGGGACACAATGCACCAGGGCATTCCAGCGCCGCCGCAGCCTCCTCCCTGGAGACGCCACTTCCGGCCTGGGCCGCTATCGCGCACGCCCGCCACCCACGCCACGCGCGCCGTCCCCGCCCCCGCCCCGGCAGAGCGTCGTTATCGGGAGCGATAGTGCGAGCACGTTCGCCTGGCGCCACCCCCCGCTCTACCCCACACCCCTTGCTCCACCCCACACTCCTTGCTCCACCCCACACCCCTTGCTCCACCCCACACCCCTTGCTCGACACCGCCGCTCGCGCACCGGCTCAAGGCAGCAACCGTTGTCACTGTAGCGTCTCTGGCTGGGATGTCCTGGGGTTCGAGTCTTGGCTGGACGGAGGCGGATTTGCGACGCTAGCTAATAAATGTACAGGTCGAACAATAGTTCTCCGATCGATACTAGGGAATGCCAGAACAATGCTTTAACAAAGGGGTCACGGACCGCGGGATTTCCTTCTTCATCCTTACCCTCTTACAGACACACACTCATTTACATGCACTATACTACCAGAAATGTCGGGAGACAAGTTGGGAGCTTACAGCTTGCCCTGGCTGGGGTGATGCCCCACTTGTGGAGGTACCTCGAGGTGGGCAACAGCAAGCCGACGCATAGGTCTGCTCCGGATCTCACGTTCCAGCAGATAGGGGTAGACATTCAAGATACAACATGCACTACATTTGCCGGGCTAATGACCGTAGCAGCGGACGAAACACAAAAGAATCCATCAATGTAGGATTCGCTCCACCGCCTGTTCCATCCCCAGCTGGCGCTCCCCCTTGTCCGCTCAACCCTGCGTCGCCGCCTGCTCCATCCCGGCAGTATGGCCGTCCTAGCGCCATTCGCCCCGCTTCCCCGCTGGCTTCCTCCTCGCTGCACCGCCCGACTGGTTCATCCCCGTTCCTCGACCCGCCTCGCCGCGGCCCCGCGGTCTCTCCACCGCCACTCCGTTCCCGGCTACGAAGTCGCCCACCCCCGCCCCCATCCACTGCTACTCCCCCCCCCGCGATGCCAGCGCACCGAATTTAGCCTGCGTTCCATCGCTGGCCCAAAGAAGCGTCTGAGCCCACGGCCTGCGTTCCTAGATACATGATACACGGACCTTGCTAATCAAATACATGATGCATTCGAATATGTTGGCTTAAAAAAGTATTTCGAGTTATTTGATATTAAATATTAACAGAACTATGGTAACAAATCAGAACATATCAGAACTCCAAATTGCTCACCGAAAGCACGATGTACAACAGAGAATTAAGAAACGAAGTATCAAAAAACCAATGAATGAATCATGAATTCAGCCAGCTAGAGAGCGTTCATCGCTGCGTACAAGTCGTCAGATTGTAACAAATTTAACGTATGGAGTGGATTATCGGACAGCTTATTGTAGGCGTGAGTAAGGAGTGAAGGATGACTGTGGGTACTGTTATTTCCTTCAATGCGATAAAAGTAGTCCAGACAATTCACTTATACAAAACTGACGTAGCAATATAAGAATAGAAATAAAAAGAAAAATATTGAACTTGCCTCGGGAGTGTGTTATGATTTTCACTGAACCACACTGCAAAGTTTGAAACGATTATAAAAAACTAGCCAAGCTAAACTCGAATGTTTTGCAATAACGACAAACAAGTCAACCTAAAAATGGAATTATACATTAAAAATCTTTTGAGTCACTGATATAAACCTTTGAGAACAGATTTCTCTTGATCACAAACGCAGCAAAGCACATTTTCTTTTATTCCTATGAAGAAAATCCATCACTTCCTCGCTGACAGTAAATTGTAGTTTAAGTGGATATCGAGGATCCTTCTTTCTCATCAACAGGAAAATCACCTTCCGTGCCATTCTCTCAAAGATTCTAGGAAGCTCCAAGTCTCAAGCCATTACTCTCGATAAATTACCATTTCGCCCATCAATCTCCCTCGCCGGCTCCTGTCGCCCTTCGCGACCCCAATTCGCAGATTCACCTTACGTGTACCACTCAGCGGTTGTTTCCGTTCTCCCTTCCCCCCTCTCACCCCCTCGCCCGAAAACGCACAGCCCGCATCCACTGTTCCAGCCGAAGCCTGCTTCCCCGATCTCATCACTCCACCCCATCATCACCCTTTCCTCCCATTCGTTCGGCTGAGGCAATCACCGGTGGTAATAGGATGGCGCGCGTACCGTGGAGCTGGTCCGCAAGGATATTGCAGGCGAAAACCAGAGCGGCGTCAGTCTGTTTCCTGCGTCGTTGGTATTCATTGTCCAATAATTTTCCATTACGACTCAATGCGAACAGATTCGCCGAATTTTTCAGTATTTGATTGCCATCGCGCTGATTCTTGATTACAATGCATCGTGTAGTAGTTGCCTCTAATGCTCTGTAACGTATAGTGTATTAATACTCTTGGTTTCATTTTCGGAACCTTGGTACTCATACTTCCAGTCTAAAACACTAATTTCAATGAAAAAGTGAAATAATTTTAATTTATGACCTGGACGACTATCTACCTATTTATTTCATGACGTTCTACTGTGAAAGACCTTTTTTCCACCTCTGTATCTTTCTCAATTGCAAATAATTTTTTATACTAAGAAAATTATTCTTGGTAAGTGTAAAACAACGTACACAACATATTGATTTCTTTGTCATCAACTGTTAGTGGAATCCAAAGAATTAGTAAACTATAGAAGAACTTTTCTAGAATTGTCAAACGCATTATAAATTTTGGCTTCGTTGCCCCCATTTCATAAGCATTCTGTAAAACTTTATGAATTACCTTTGTCTTCCTACCTGTCTTAATAGATGGCCAAATGAAATATTACCACAGTGACTATGATGTTGGTTTATCCAAGGATCAGAGTGAAGTATTGAAGATATACAATAAAGAGGTAAAAAACTGGAATTCGTCAGAACCCATAAAAAACAGAAGTTTATCTTTCTAGTGAAATAACAATATACCTTTACTATTCTATGATTTTTCCATTTATTCGGTTGATCTTCACCTCCTATTATAAATATAATGTAGACAATCGTGCATAAAGCAGCAACATGCAATTATTCAACAATATCTGAAAATAAGACTTTTTGTATTAAATTAATAATAATAATAATAATAATAACAATAATAATAATAATAATAATAATAATAATAATAATAATAATCATATAAATTAAAAACAACAATATCATGGTGAAATTTGTAAACAGTGTTCTCAGAACCATACAGTTGGCAATCGTGAACAAAGACACCGCTGTTCCCGTTTGTGGCAGTAACAAAACTATATAAAATTAATAACATGCCGCTTAACATACTCTTATCAGCAGATAATTGGTTATGTTATCTATGTCTTGGAGTATAACAAATTGTATTTTGAGTATGTTGGTTTAACTTAGGTAATGATAAATCGGTTTAACCAATTGCACTATTTGCATATTTATCTTCATTACGATTCTTTATATTATATTTACATGACTTTTCCATGCCGCATCAAATATCCTGATGATCTCCCTACCCTGATTTGGCATGAGATGACCCTTGGGCACCTGCATACGACCCAAGCATGGAGTTCGAACTAGCAGCAGCGGCATCGGACACAAAACCCCCTGTTTCACGCGCGGATAGACTGCCTCTCCCCGAAGCTGGCACAATTCCAAACACAACTCCGGGGCGTGTCTGAGCCGGCGGCAGGGGCGCGGCTAACGAGGGTGGATTCGGCAAGTTGAGGGGGGGGGGGGGGGGGCGAGAGAAACGGGAGAGGAGAGACGCGACGGAAGGCAACGAAACATGAGGGGACGGCACAGGTTAAGAACTGCCGGGAGGGGGCGCGACGACGCAACGAGTGGGACGGGATGGAGGGGAAGGGTGGCAAGGGGAAGGGACGGGAGCGGAGGGGCAATACGGGACGGGGGTCGAGAGGGGAGTGGACGGGGTGGGTCTGGACAAGAAGGTAGGGTAGAGTCTCGGCAAAAGGAGAGGGGAGAGTGAGGTTATGGGCGAGAGGGGAAGGGAGGGGGAGGGTCTGGGCAAGAGGGGAGAGAACGACGAGTGTCGGAGTAAGAGGAAAGATGAAGGGGAGGGTCTGGGCGGGTGTGGAGGGGAGGGAGGGGTGTGAAGGCAGAGAAGAGGGCAGCGGGTCACCGGAGGGCGCGCAAGGCGAGAGGACGCGAGGCGGCACGTGACCCGCTGAATCACTCGCCCCCCCCCCCCCCCCAGCGCAGCGCCCTCCCTCGCGAATTCCCCTTCCGCGCTGCCAGCGCCTCCTTGCGTCTGACAGGCGGAAGTAAGCGCTTTGACAGCACGTGATTTCAGATTACTCCCTAGAAAGCTAATTCCTTGCAGTGGAGAAATACGCTATGCCTTTCCAAGCATAAAAATTCTATAATAATATTTTCTGTAGGGAGAAGAATCATATTTAGAGACAATCATTTCATGTAATAAAAGAACACAGTAGCGTGTTCCTTAAAAAATCAGAAAAAAACTCCTTTTCTGTTTTTAACTCAAGGGCATATTCCTGTAGAAGGTTTTTTTTGTAATTTTCCAATTTCGTCGCAGGTGTACGCCATCGCAACTTCAAGCGCATTTCCAAGACAAAAAAGGCTAAGCGTTATTGTAGACTAAGGATATCATTATCATCATTTTCAACAGAAAATATAAACCTAGCCACTATGTATATAGCGCTGTCGTAATATGAACTTCAAATCCATTACACAAATTTTCGTTTTTCGTCGTTTGAATTCAAGAAAAAGAAGGGTTTTTTGACAATACTTAGAAATGGCCTCACCGCTTCGACTCATGTTAAGCAAAACCTTTTGAACATCATAGACGAAGAGAAATCGTCTGTAAAGTTCTGTGCAGTAATGAAAAATGACATATGTAACATTATTCATCTAATCGGGAAGAAATGTTGGTGTGTTTTTTGTAGCTCCAGAAATGACTCGCCTGTATATTACCTCTACTGGAGAGATCCCCTTTCCAGTCGTAGAACAGAGCTTTTTAAGAAAAGTTTACGTTACTGTTTTAATGGTATGTGCACTGACTGCTGTTGCCAATGACTGAAATTGTGTTACAGGTCACCCACATTTAAAAATTATTATTACAATACGAAATATATTTCATGCATGCAACCCGCAACACACATTACCAACGCGCATAACTCGCAAATAAAGCTTTCAAGTTCTTAAAATATGGTTTTCGTTTCCACAAATTAGGTTTTCATTTCATTTCAAAATAGGTTGTACAAAACGAGATTTTAAAAAGTTGTTTACTATATTTTGGTAGGTTTCCAAACCCCGTAACTAGGGTTGGAACGCTTCTATTTATACCGTTCATTTACATTTTTGGGAACATATTAGGAAGATTGCAATAATATCAGCATAAATCTTATAACAATTAGCATAATATGTTTTCATATTATTTGTCTGTCTAATACTCTACAGAATGGTGTGAAAATGGCGTAATGATTTATTCAAAATATTTCCTTATTTATACATTATTAATAATAATACTCAAAAATTAGTTTCCCATTACGCTTTGTTCCAAGAACTTTGTTGTAATTACAAAAACATTTTTTGGTGAGCAAAATGGGAGAATTCACATTTTTCTTACGATTACTAAGAATTTATTACTAAGATATTACTATGAATGACCTTTTCGGTAAAAATTCTACAAATAAATTTATAGTAAAACTTCATTCAACGTCAAACAAACAAACAAACAAACAAAAAAGAAACCCTTTAATATCTGTGCTATTATGCTATCAGAGTATACATATGAATTAAAACCACGTACACATGAATTCATTTACTGAAACATAAAATGATTGAAAAAAGTAATTTCCAGAAAATGAAACCGATGTACTTCGAAATTTAACCCATATATTTTCTGCAAATTGATAATATTTTACACGTATATCACGCTAATCTGACGTAAGTGTACAGAGTTCGACAGTGTTATGACAAGCCTTCGAAACCGCAGCACTCAGACCACGATAGCGGATGAAACACGCCTTGCCCTTCAGGGGCCACCATCCGTCTTCGAAACGATCGACCTGCAACAGCGCCCTTCTGCAGAAGGGCACGACGCCCCCACCCCCTCCAAATCCTCAACGAACTCCCCGACGCGTGATCCCTGACCTCACTCTTCCCCGGCGAATCCTGCCTCGCTCGTGAATCTTTTCGCGTCCCCAGACGGCCCTCTGAGAGAATGTGGAGTTCTAATGCAACTTTCACAATAGCAAGCTAAAGTGCCTTCCACGAAAGGGTAGGGGACGACATGGGCAAATTAAATTCAATGTTTGGAACAGAAATGCCACGCAGAAAAGTTGAAAAATAAATATGTATTAAAAAATACCTATTAGTAAACACTATATACATTTATCAAGATTTCACTGATAGGCAGAGCATCTTAAACATTCAGTTGTTATATACGAAAAACTGAAGAAATGAAGATTGGACTGCATTAACATTATAGTTCAACAGGACTCATTCATCGGAAGGACAATACTGATATGTGTGAGAACTGAAGCAAATCCTAAAGTAAGTAAAAATAATATTTTGTTCGAGGTTTCAAACTTCTTAAAAAGGAAAGTAAAAAAAATTATAATATTGAAACTAATTGCTGAAGAAATCCCAAGTATTTATCAGTTTGTTACCATATTATTACAATTATCCAAAAAGAGTAGCATATACATACAGAATTAAAAACAAAAAACAAAAATGGTATGCACATATAAAAAAAATGGCATTTTAATTTTTGTCCTTCAAATAAACTAGTTACGTGCAGGAAAGAGTAATGTAAGTTTGCGCCCACACGTATGCAGGTAAAGAATATCTATGTATAATATATGTATGGATATGCGCGAAAATTTCTTCATGTAATGTATACAAATATGTAACTGTGACGATAGGTTTGGGTGAATGTATGTCTTAGCATAAATATGTATACAAGTATCAGTAGTTACAAAAAAAGTGAATTTTGTTAATTCTTATTTATATGGTTATACTCGTAAGGTTGTATTTTGTATGTGTGTGAATCAGCATTACGGAGAAGCTTTTAAAATGTATATTCACATGGGAAAACGCCTCATTTCATGATTGCAGCTCCTAGCAATACGTCAGCAGAATCCAAATAAAGGCCAACATGCGCCTTACAGCAACGCCTTGTGGTCGAGCGTCCTGGTGATTGGGAGGTCGCGCGTTCGATACCCGGCAGGCGCCTAAGATTTGTTGAATTAATTGGCATCAGTGAATTTGTGCCACCTGCCGGAATCGAATTTGTCGACCGACTGCTTCGATCAGTGGTTTCACGGATAGCTTCCAATCGAACACCACAGCAGCATCCAGAATACGAACCGTGCGCGATCCTTCCTTCCCTATTCTGTCCCCATTCTCAGGAGCCAGCAATGGGAAATCATCCATCGGGGAAGGGCCTTTTTATTAGAAAATATCTGTCTTGCGTTGGAGTTAGGCCAAATCAAAATTGTAAGTGCCCAGGAGCCAGAAAAAGATGAAAATGCACGTGCATTAAGTTTTTTTCAGCAATTATGTTAATATATTAACACTGAGTTCATGATTTCACCACCAAAGAACAAGCCAATAGTAGCTTAAGAAAAGAGCATTACCCAAAGTAAATACCAAATAGAAATTATGAAAAATGATCGTGCTTTGAGTTCGATAACCTGCTCCCCTCACCAGGGCCAGAAGCGCCTCCGCAGGCCGCGCCCGCTGGCGCCCCGCCCCTTCCCCGGGGCCTCGCGCCCCAAATCCCTCCGGCTCGTGAATCACGCGCGTCCCCAGGCGGCGCTCAACGAGAATTCGGGTGTTTTAATGCAGTTTTTTTATGCCGCCGCTGCCTCCTCCTCTCGGAGGCGCTGCCTGCGTCTCGCCTCGCCTCTCCCCGCCGGGGGAAACAACACAGCAGGTAGGGCGCGCCATGCATCACGCCGGGCGACCGGGCGACAGCCGGGAGCTGGGCGGGACGGGGTGGGGTGGGGTGGGGAGGGGAGGGGATGAGGCAAAGCGAGGACGCGAGCGAGCCTCCTGAAAATGAGGGAAAGGACCCAGGTCGGCGCCTAGTTAGGAAGAAGGCGACGGGTGTGGGCGAAGGTGAAGGGTAGGGCGGGGACACAAGGTGGCGCGGAGCGGAGGGGAAGGCAGGGATGGGTTTGAGGCAAAACGAGAATGCTGACGACTGAAAGTGATGGAGGAGGGGGGGGACAGGGCAAAGCCTAGTTACGCAAAAGACGAGGGAAGGAGTGGAAGGTAAAAGACCGGGGTTGGAGAGGGTTGAGGCGTGTCGCCACGGGTGGAGTAGGCAGGACAGGCTGGGCGTGCAGGGCGAACAGAGTTGTAGCGACGGCGTGGAGGGACAGGGGGCAGCAAGAAATGGGAGGTCGGGGGGTGACAAACGGGTAGGGACAGAGCTAGCATGACGGACTTGGCGGGAGGGTGGTGTGGCGGATGAGCGTTGGAGCAGGCAGAGTGGTATGGGCAGTGAGGGGAGGCGGGCGATGAGGTGCAGTGGAGTGGCCGATTGATTAATTAATTAGGCGCGTCAGTATCTAAGGTCATTAGTCCCGTGAGTGTAGTGCATGATTTTTCCTCTGGAGAAGGCAGTGACCTTCCTCCGCCGGATGGCGAGATCCGGCGCCGACCTATCATCGGTTAGAGGGGTTTCCCCAAGCTGGTATCCCCCACCAGCGGGGCACTACCCCAGCCGAGACAAGCCCTGAGCTCCCGACCGGTCTCCCGGCAAGTGTGGTAGTGTGGTGCATGTCAGTGTAAGAGTGTGTAAAAGGGCAAGCATAGGACAAGAAAGAGGAAGGAAAGATTGCGCGTGGTCCGTGGCCGGTTTGTTAGGGTACAGATCCGGCATTCGCCTGGTATTGGTGTGGTAGACTTGTGGCGCAGGGCGTGCGATTGTCCAAGGGCGGAGGAGCAGGGTGGGGCAGAGAAGGCACGGGGTTTGGTAGCAGGGAAGGGATGGAAAAGGGAGAGGGGTTGAAGGAGGTCAGCGAACCAAGTAGCCAAACGAGGCGGAGCAGGGCAGGGCGGGGCGGGGCGGGGCGGGGCGGGGCGGGGCGGGGTAGGGCAGAGAACGAACGGGAGCGCGCAGGGCTGCTGGGACATCAGCATGGCGGAGGGGGCGGCAAGTCAAGGTGCAGCGGGGAGCGGCGGCAGTGGGACCGGGCCTGGCCGGGCCGGGAGCCGGGGCGCGGGCGTCGTGCTGCCTATTTAATTTTAAACAAAGCGAAGCACGCGCCAAGTTGCGCTTCCAGGCGGAGAGAGGTGGAGGCGGCGACGCGAGCGCGGGCGGCCCCGAGGTGCTGGGAGCGGCGGCAGCTGATGGAACAAACTGCCTCGAGAAGTAGAGGGCTGTGAATATTGTCGAGGAGGGGACGAGAGTCAAGTGATGGAAGGAGTTAATCTTTAAGTAGTTCCGGTGGAATGCAAAATTGTTACAGGAAACATTCTATTTTCTGTTTTAACATTTTGGTAGAAAGGACACTGTCACTAGAGAGAATAGTTCCAAAACGTCATCGCTATAAGGGAGTATGAGTTGTAAAACATAGTTTTCACTAGACACTGGTGGTACATACATTTTTCTGCAACCCAGACACTTTGTAATAAATTTAAAAAAAGAATTAGGACATTTATTTTCACATTAATGGAATGTTGTGAGAAAGGACACAGATGCGATGAGGACTGTCAGACAAAATAAATAAAAATCTTTAAAAAATGAACGCAAAACGTAAGGTAGAATCTTTTAAGTTGAAGTGTTAAATGTATATGTTTGAAGGTATACATTAACTAAGAATACGTAGAGTTGAGAGGGAAACCCCATTACTTCTTTAGCAGCGATAAACGAAAAAGGGTTATCTTTAACTATCATCTTGCTGGTACTGTGGCGTCATATCTGTCGCCAGTACAAACGTACTATAGTAGCCATGTGGACAGCCCTGGCGGAAGTGACGTGGGGCTTCACATAGGAATGCCGAGTCGTGGAGGCAGGTTTGGAGACCCCGAAGCCGGCGGGAAAGCGTGGGCAGACACTGCGAGTGACGCGCTTCCGGCAGCCTGGCCAGTAGGTATATAAGCAGAAACCGAGTTGAAAGCAGTCTTCTATTCCTATGAGTCTTCAGAGGTGAGCGCGTCGGTAGGGCGTCGTGAGGGTTGTGCGCGGCGTTGCATGGTAATGCATAGGCTACCGAGGCGGGGAATCGAAGCCGGCGTGCTACGTCGTGACAGCAGGTGCGGCATACTCGCATGTATGCTCGCGTAAGGTACTGGTGCATCACACCGGGGATGGTAATTAATTATCGGGCCAGCGGTGGTGGTAACCAGGGAAAGTTCCTTCTTGTAACGGTTAACTTCAATTGTAAATATTGTATATGTGTTTTGGTGTCGGAGTATCTTTCTTGTAATAAATACTAAATATTTACAAGCCGTTCACGTCTGTATTTATTTGCCCCGGCAAAGACGCCACAGACGTAGGAGGAATAGAATGGTGGCAGCGGTTAAAGAACTACCACGCACGTAGAATGGTGGCAGCGGTTAAAGAACTACCACGCACGTAGAATAGTGCCAGCGGTTATCGAACTACCACGCACGTAGAATAGTGCCAGCGGTAAACGAACTACCACGCACGTGTAGTGTAAGCAGCGGTTTAGGAACTACCACGCACGTGTAGTGTATACAGCGGATCACGAACTACCACGTAGGTGTAAAATGGTGGCAGCAGTTCAAGAACTACCACGTAGTATAGTGTAGGCAGCAGTTCTGGAACTACCACGCAAGTATAGTGTATGTAGCGGTTCAAGTACGCAGTTTATGGTTAGTAAACGACCACGCAGTTGTGTATGTGCGGTGTTTGTCTGTAGTAGGCAGCATCACGCGGAAGCACGCCAGGAACGGCAGGTAGAATAATTACGCCAGTAAGGGGCTTCATCCGTCCATGGGTAATTAGTGAGCGTAGGAGGAATAGAATTCTGCGTTTCACGTGCAAGGTTCGGTCGGCAGTGTAGCAACAGCTATAGAAACGAACAAAACACCCAGCAGGTAGGGCGCTTTGTACCAGCGGGACAGGCATCCAGAACAACGAATCGGGTACGCGGAAGTGAAAGTATATTTGGCCGCAGGTATCCGCCGGAGAAAGTTTAAATAGTGGGCGAGCGAGCAAAGCTCAGCCAGGGAACAGTTTCGACGTAAATATATTCATAGTGCGCGAAACAAGTAAAACGCGAACGAAAACGTGCGAGTACATCGGCGGGGCGAAACTTCAAGCAGAAGGACGGGAAGGAAGGAAGGACGGGAAGGAAGGACGAGTTGCAGCCAATCCATCCATCTCATCACGACATCCGTCAGCGCCGAACGTGCACGCATAAGCAGCAGGAAGCAGCCACGTGCAAGCAGTGGAAGCTGAGGGTAAGTGTGTTCTTTTGCAACGCGTAGGGCACTGTTTGAAAGCAATGGCGCATTTACTGAGATTTCGAAAGGAGGGAATGATCCGAATCGCCAGGGATTTAGGAATAGAATTAGATGGGTCGGAAACGAATCCGATTTTAAAGAGATTAATAGTAGAGCATGAGGATTATTCCGTTGAATTAACGGAGGAATTGGGGCAACAGCACGAAAGAGATAAGAAGGTAGAAGAGGAGGCTAGGAGAATATTAGAAGAAAGGCATGAGAGAGATAAAGAAAGGGAATACCAATTAGAACTTGCGAGGGCGCAGAATGCCCAGACGGGCGAAACAAATTCGGAGATTCGTTCGGAAGCGCGCTCGGAACACGCGAGAGAATATATTAGAATAGGCCAAATAATTGGTAGGTTTAAAGGAGAGCAGGACGATATCACATCTTATCTGAGCGCGTTTGAAAGCCAGTGCAGGCAATTGAAAATCTGCGAAGAAGATTGGGTTGTGAATTTGATAGGATTACTTCCGCATAATGTTAACACATGGCTTACTTTAGACGAACAGGAAGAAGCGTTAGATTATGCGGAGCTGAAATTGAAATTATTAGAACTGTACCGGTTTGATGCCGAGAAATTCCGGCAGTTATTTAGGAAACATAGCAAAAACGGAGCGACTTGGAGCATATTCGCGAGGGAATTGTTAAACTATGCCAGAGAGTGGGTAGCGGGACTTAAAATAAACACATTCGAGGGTTTATTGAATTTGATCGTAGCCGATCAAATGAAGCATAAAGTTCCAGGGGATATGCGGGAACATTTTGTGGATAAATGGGCCGAATTTGCGAATCCGCTTGAATTCGCGAAAAGATTAGATGCGTACGAGAATGCGCGGCAAGGGTGGAAGAAGCCACAGTTACCATCTTTCCGGCCGGAAAGAACATTCCGGAAAGAACAAGGAAACAACAGGGCACCTGTTGCTCCTCACGTGGCCCCCAAGTCGGCAGGAAGTACTAATGGATTAGAGAAACATAGCGCGAAGAAGGAATTCGAGGCACCTTATGTCCGCAAGTGTTACGAATGTCAGTCAACAACGCACTTGATAAAGAACTGTCCGCGGAAACAGGGCAATCAAGTAAATCACGTGTGTGAACCCGAGGCAAGGGAGTTCTTGAGGCAGCACATTGTGACAGGGACCGTGAATGAGCAGCCGACTGAAATCTTGAGAGACACGGGCGCGTCATTTGATCTTGTATCCGCAAATTTAGTCACAGATCGTGATTATACGGGCGAATCGGTCTGGATCAAACAGCCGCTTCATTCGACTGCCATTAATTTGCCGGTGGCGGAAATTCGCCTAAATTCGGAATTAGGTAATGTAATCACTAGGGCCGCTATAGTGCCGAAGGAAAACGAACTTAGTTATTATCTATTAAGTAACAGAACGTATCGACTTCTGCAGGATAGTAAACAGGCCTTTGTAGAAGAACAAACTGTGAACATGGGTATGACGCGCAGTAAGGCTACGGCAGAAGGCAGAACAAAGGCAGATGATTCGGGGAACTCGCAGGTAAAATGGCCGGAGGCGGAGGGCGACCTGACAGAAAAGCCGGGCGAAGACGAGCATGAGCCGTCGGAGGAATTCCCGGAATTCTGTCTAGTAACCGACGGAGAAGAATTAGAATTGGCAGTGCCGATCGCGGAAATGTTGAAGGTAAATACGGAACAATTCAGCGCGGCGCAGAAGGAAGATGAGAGTGTAAATACTTTGTATGAAAAGTATGAGGATGTAAAAGCAGAATCGGAAAGAGATACCTATTTTGTTAGGAATTCATTATTATATAAGAAGCGGAAGAGCAAAAAAGGCGACATTTACGAAATGTTAGTTGTGCCCGGTAAATTTCGTGGGCCTATATTAAGGATTTGTCATGAAGTTGTCAGTGCTCATCTAGGAATAGCTAAATCGAAGAACAATTTGTCTAAGCATTTCTTCTGGCCAAATTGTTTTAAAGAGATGGAGCAATTTGTGCGTTCATGCGACAGCTGCCAGCGCGTAGGTCATAGTGGTGATCGGAAGAAGGCACCTTTAGTATTGGTCCCCACTATAAGAGAGGTCTTTTCGCGATTAAATTTAGATACGATAGGCCCGTTTCAGAGAAGCAGTACCGGAAATGTCCATGTACTTACAGCTATTTGTGTTGCATCGAGGTACCCCGAAGCAATACCGATTCCAGACCTTCAGACTCCTACCATAATTGATGCGCTTTTGCAGTTGTTCAGCAGAACCGGTTTCCCACGGGAAATTCAAACAGATCAAGGCCCGTGCTTCAGAAGCACGCTGATGGCAGAATTCGCAAATAAATTTGGTATTAAATTGATCCATAGTTCGGTTTATCATCCGCAGACCAATCCGGTTGAGCGTGTACACAGTACAATAAATAGGCTGTTCAAAGTTCTGTGTCTGGAAGCTGGAACTGACTGGGAAAAACAGATCCCGGCCATATTGTTCGCTTTAAGAACAAGTTTTCACGAAAGTTTTGGATTCTCGCCCGCAGAATTGGTATTTGGTAGGAATTTAAGGACCCCTATTACGTTGCTTTACGAGAATCTCTCTGGAATAGAGCCGGAAAGTAGCGAGGTAACGGAATATATATTTCGTCTGGCGAATAGATTAAAAGTAATTAGAGATGCAGCTCATGAAAAACTATCGGCACTTCAGGTGAAAAGGAAAACCTGGTATGATAAGAAAGCAGTGATACGCACATTTAATGTAGGAGACAAAGTATTAGTGTTTGCTCCGAACAAGGTACGTAAATTATCTGTGCAATGGATAGGACCGGGAGAGATAGTAGAGAAGGTGTCTGACACGAATTACGTCATTCAAATGCCGAACAAAAGTACAGGCAAGGTATATCATGTCAATATGATTAAAGCATACGTACAAAGGACAGAGTATGTCAACTTTATTGTCAATCAAGAACAGATAGGTGAATTTATGGAGGACGGAATAGAGAAATACGCCTTAAAATTAGAACCGGAGGAATTTGATGTTGAGGCAATGCTCGCAGGCACAGAAATGGAGCCGGAAGGAAGTGAAAGGCTGAGAGAACTTGTAATTGAGTTTAGGGACATCTTTTCTGATAGGCCAGGGCTCACTAAAAATGTTCAAATGGACATCGAGTTGCTGGACGAAAATGCAAGGGTGAGGAGCGCTCCGTATCGTACGTCTCATCGCCAAACTAAAATCCTCCAGGAAGAAATCGCGAAAATGCTAAGGGATGGTATCATCGAGCCTTCAGATTCGGATTTCACATCCCCTATGATTTTGGTGGAAGCACCCGGAAAAAAACCCAGGCCATGTATTGACTACCGCAAGTTAAATCAGGTTATTCGTACGGAATATTTTCCGCTTCCGAGTTTAGCCGAGCGAATTGAAACAGTTGCGAGGGCCAAAATCATAACCACAACGGACTTATGTAAAGGATTTTGGCAGATCCAGATGAGCGAGCGCGCTCAACGGTATGCCACCTTTACGACGAAATTCGGGTCTTATAAACCCCTCAGGATGCCTTTCGGCATCAAAAATGCACCATATGTTTGCAGCAAGCTTATGGAGGCACTACTGAAAGATTGCGCGGAGTTCGCCGTCCCATATATGGATGACATTGCAATCTTTAGCGACAACTGGGATGATCACTGCAAACATCTCAGAATCGTATTCCAAAAGTTACGTGAGGCCAATTTACGCGTGCAACCGGCAAAATGTAAGTTCGCTAGGAAATCGGTTACGTTCTTAGGATACGAGATTGGTAGTGGTCTGATGAGACCAAATGAAGCCAAAGTGCAAGTAATAAAGGAATATCCACGGCCTACGACAAAAAAGGAAATCCGTAAATTTATAGGTCTGATATCATATTATAAACGGTTCATCAGAAATTTCTCGGAGAAATCTGCGGCGCTCACTGATCTATTGAGGGGAACACATAGGCAAGGCAAAATCCGGTGGTCGGAAGAGTGCGAAAACTCGTTTGTACAGCTTCGCGACGCACTGTGTCAGGGGGCAGTCACACATGCACCTGATTTTAGTAAGCCATTTTTACTGCAATGTGATGCGGCACTTAGGGGAGCAGCCATTGTGTTATCACAGTTAGATCAGGAAGGAAATGAAAATCCGATTCTTTTTCTCAGTAAAAAATTCTCAGACGGTGAATTAAAATGGAGCACCACGGAGAAAGAGTGTGCTGCTTTAATTTGGGGTTTAGGGAAGTTGCGTTACTATTTAGACGGTAATGTTTTGCTAAAGATAGAAACGGATCATAACCCGTTAGTCTGGTTACAACAGAATGCTGGGAATAATCCTAGATTGCTTAGGTGGTCTTTGGCGATTCAGCATTACAACATTATCATAAGCCATAGGAAAGGGATACTAAACGTAAATGCTGATATTCTCAGTAGGGTGTTTGAAAATGAGCGCCAGACAGTGTCCGAAGTTGCAGAGGGGCACACTGCACCCGGCAATGCCGATACGTGTGCGCCGAAAACACTGGAAACAGTGCAAAACAAATAGTGCAAGAAGAATGATGCATAGGTGAATGTGATGTTTGTTGTGTTGTGTCAAGATTGAGTAAACTTTCCCAAGAAGCCTTCGGAAGAATAGTTTCCAGCAAATATCATGAACTTTTGTATTCATTTATATTCATTCTGGCAAGAAGAAAAACTTTGTACAATCCTTCAAGAAAGAAATGTAAAAATTGTTTATTTGTTTCATTTTAAGTGTATCACTGTATGTGGTTTTAAATGTAAAACAGGATAAATGTTAGTTTATTGTTATTTTTTTGTGCATTTATCAATGTAAAGGGTTTTGTCATTTAGTATGTCAGTTTGTGTGTATAGAACTGTATATGATTTTAAATGTTTTGATGTAATGTTTGTGGCTATATTGGTGATATTGTATGTGTCATTTTGTAGTGAGTGTATTGCACAAAATTAATTTAATTCAAGAATTTGGTTGTAAAAGGGATAAATGTTAGTTATTGTTGTTTTTTTTGTGCATTTATCACTGTATAAGGTTTGTCATTCAGTATGTCAGTTTGTGTGTATAGAACTGTATATGATTTTGTATGTTTTGATGTAATGTTTGTGGCTATATTGGTGATATTGTATGTGTCATTTTGTAGTGAGTGTATTGTACAAAATTAATTTAATTCAAGAATTTGGTTGTAAAAGGAAAAGGAACATACTATGGTTATTTGAGGTTACCACACCAGGCTGAAAATTCGTAACAATGCATAAGAGGGACCGACCGTACGGCAAGATCCATAATATTTCAAGTACAATGTACAATGTAGAGTAAAAATATGTCAATGGGGTAGGTTAGTAGGGCATTCTCTGTTTGTTTCCTTATCTGTGTAATTAGCCAGGTCAGGCGCAGTTGTATATAATGTGAGCCAATCGGCCTAGGACTTTCACACTTGTGGAATTTTCCTTCTGTGTTGATTGCAACTGCGACGAAAATTCCCGGGGGGGGGGGTATAGAGGAGTTTGTGGCGTCATATCTGTCGCCAGTACAAACGTACTATAGTAGCCATGTGGACAGCCCTGGCGGAAGTGACGTGGGGCTTCACATAGGAATGCCGAGTCGTGGAGGCAGGTTTGGAGACCCCGAAGCCGGCGGGAAAGCGTGGGCAGACACTGCGAGTGACGCGCTTCCGGCAGCCTGGCCAGTAGGTATATAAGCAGAAACCGAGTTGAAAGCAGTCTTCTATTCCTATGAGTCTTCAGAGGTGAGCGCGTCGGTAGGGCGTCGTGAGGGTTGTGCGCGGCGTTGCATGGTAATGCATAGGCTACCGAGGCGGGGAATCGAAGCCGGCGTGCTACGTCGTGACAGCAGGTGCGGCATACTCGCATGTATGCTCGCGTAAGGTACTGGTGCATCACACCGGGGATGGTAATTAATTATCGGGCCAGCGGTGGTGGTAACCAGGGAAAGTTCCTTCTTGTAACGGTTAACTTCAATTGTAAATATTGTATATGTGTTTTGGTGTCGGAGTATCTTTCTTGTAATAAATACTAAATATTTACAAGCCGTTCACGTCTGTATTTATTTGCCCCGGCAAAGACGCCACAGTACGTGATTGTTCAGTTTTATAGAAGCTTATTGTTGTTTTCCCTTATGCTGGGCAAACGATACCCATGATTTAAGCATGGAATTATTTTCATAAAATGTCTGAGAAAATTAATGATAACATTTGTGAATACTGCAACTGTTACGATTGTTTCCCCTTGTCTGGTCAAACTAATTCCATGTGTTGTTTTTTATCAGCTATCATTTCAGTCACTACGAGATCAATAGTGTAATGAGAGTTTTCCATTGGTCAGCTGTGTCATATCCATCTTTGTAATTGTATACTCTTATCGTGGTCAATAGAGCATTGATAGAATATTCATGTACTACCAATTGCTTTCACAGTCACACTAGTTTCGCTATCATTCTCGCGTTATCTTCGCTTGCATGTGCATTTAGAACTAAATTCACGGTCGCAACAATTTTTCTCAAAATCTCCTGCACTTTAGCAAATATTTTTAACATTTTCAGATGATCTTCTGCCACTGATTTACTGGAATAAAAGTGAATTTTAGAATTTTCAGTGAAAAAAACCCTTTATGGTGACAAATTGGTGTTCTTTCAGAAATATATGAAATGGTATTCACTCTCAGGATTTGAGATTCTGTAATTTATAACATTTCCTTATGTTTAATGAAAAAATATAATTTAAAGTTTACTTAATTGACATTTTTAATTTATTCGACAAATAACTTAAAAAGTTCTATATTATTATCTATATTTTTAAATGTGTTTCAGTATAGTATAAATAGGATGAAATCAAGTAAAAACGATAAACATAATATTAATTTATTTTAATCTGGGACTGGAATAAAAAATAGAGGTGTCGATGTTCTGTGAGATTTCAAACTTAAAAAGGTAGTTCTTTAATACTGAAGATGACAGTTAAAGATAATGCTTTTCCGTCTATGCTACTAAAGAAGTAATGATTTTAACACTTGATTGGTAACTGTTTTTTCATACATTTAATTAATTTGTAACAATTTTTAATTATGATAATGAACAACATACATCCTTTACATTTTTTATTACAAAGCCATAAAAATCATATGAATTTATGGATTTGTAATAAATAAAATTGTATGATCATGTAAAAATCGTATTATTTTTATGAGTTTGTAATAAAAAATATGAAGGATGTATGTTATGATGTATGATTGGAGCTTTTACAAATTAATTAAAAGTAATAGTTTTTCAGAAACACGGCACAATATTTCATTTCCAGTAGTGATATTAAAAAAACAATGTGTAATTGAGTCCTACACTGCCAAATCAGCACATGGTAAACTAAAATCAACATTCAGTCAACAATTGGTTAAGAGGTATATAAGGCATAAAATAATAAAATCGTATATGGGCGAGAGCCTCGCTATTCGAAATCGAAGAAAAAAACATTTGAGCACTGATGGCATTCCCGCCACAAGTTTAAGACCTGCTTTCGTCTGGAGCGTTTGTGGAACATCTGTACAAACAACTCCCAACTTCTTTCTGCGGCATCAAAAAGCGTGACCAAGAAACACAAAGCATCGTGCTTTGCGGGGAACATAAAGAGCGATTCTCAGGCACAGTCTGTTTATCTTTCTGTCGTTGGCTACGCTAGGCTCATGAGTGCATTTCGAAAGTAATGAACGTTGTGCTCTTAGTGTCACGTTGTCGGCAAAAAGGAGTAAATTATTTAAAATATAAAAAAAGTCCTCAAAACAAAATCGTATTGTGTCTCGCGTGGGTATGCAAATAGATGTTGCTATAATGACGTTGGCAAACCTCACATTTTTTGCTGAATTGTCAGAAATGAAAGAACATACACTGACATTTTGAATTTTTTATCTCAGAGGAAGTTACAGAAAATCTGTCTCTTGAAAGAAATGTAAGGAAGCTCTACAAGTGAAGAAAAGAAATGTAGTCAGATAAATAAACCCGAAATGAAAGGCAGTTTTATGCATTTTCTTGGAAAAGAAATGTTGCTCTCTCTCGGATTTTAATAAAAAGAGACGCCAACGTAGTCTCTAAATGAGCACTTGCGACACCAACGCGAACATTCAAAATAAATACAATGATATTTTACTATGAATCCCAGGGTCACAAATTTGCATAACGTAATTGTTCCATTCCACGACACCGAATAATTAAAACAAAATATTTTAATAAATTACACTGCGAAATTGAATAAATTGTATGTTAGACAATTTTCTGTTTAACACAGTTCAAGTGCATTGTGATATTTTGGATTAATAACCCTCACATGTAAGTTTGAAGAAAAGAGTCTTAATGGTCATTAAATTCCATTACCAACAGGCTCAGCAACTTGGAATCTTCGAACGTCTTAAGATCGTTGCAGTTAAAAAGCGTATTATTTGGTAGAATAGTTCTTCACTTTAGATCAGAAAACAAAGCGTTGTATTTTTAGCCCTTTCGGCTCTTTATGAAATCTTTACCGGTCTTCTTAGTTTTATCAGTAACTATTATAGTACTATCAACACTCTAAATAACGCGTTCTACATAGCTTGTGTAACAGCTATTTAAAATAGAAAAGTAAAAGACTTTAGAACTGTTTGTCTCCACTAGTAATAGGTCAAGACAACAAAGAACTTCATAATCGTATTGTAACTGAATAAGCGACATCGTGATCATCGTAGTTCTTTAACAGCAACGTATTAAAAACGCTCTTGAGTTGAAACGTACCAGACGATGGTATGTTTCTTGCATATTAGATCTCTCCATCGAAAAAATTACTAGCAAGTGCACTGTTAATGACGTAGTTCAGTGAAAAAACTAATTTTTATTCAGAAACTTCATTTTTGCTTTGATGAGATTTTCATTGCTTTTGTTTTAACGTATAGCTCGCCATGTTTTCCACAACAAAAGAAATAGATTACGCTATCGGCGACCTTTTGAGGAGATTTTGATTACAAAAAAATTTGGTGACAAGCTGTTCGACATAGATGCTTGTGACACAAGCAAATGATCGCAGTTTGAAAGGTTTTGTCACTGGCAATGACATATTTTTTTAAAATGCTGGACTACATGAGAACTGGCTAAAGTAACTCTTTCAGCAAAAGCTACATCATCTTAATAATCATCATCAATGTAATTTCAATTTAACTTCTCCGCACAGCACGTCTCACAGTTTTTAACTGTTTTTCACGTAAATAAATAAATAAATAAATCTTAGGCACAGTTCCTTTCGAGGGAAGCGTTTTACGTTTCCGATTTCATTATTCGTTATTTCCGCTCTATCGGACAAATATATTTCCTACGTAACAACATATATTTCATTACCGACCAGCACTCCAATCAGAAACCTGGCGGGCAGTTGCTTTTAAAAGTTTACCGTGGCATACACAGAAGCTGGAAACCAGAGGTCCGTGAAGTTCTTCTGTACCTCTCGAATTTGTGACATCATACTGTTGGTTTACGTCGAAAACCAATTCACTGCAAACACGATCTCAGTCATTTACAATCATAAACCAAACTTTCGGTTTCGAGCACATTTTCGATTTGCAGAAACCTCTTTTTTACTTTTGCCCTATCGTAAAACTACAATACAAAGTTTTCCACATCACAAGAAATAAATTACGTTACCGGCCAGCTCACCAATCAGAAATCTGAGGGGAGACTTTCGTGGGCAAGGGTGGCTGCGAAAGACGCAGAGGCGGCGGTACGGCGTCCTTGAAGTCCTGCTCGGCCGCCAGAGGGCTCCGGTGGGCGCGGGATCCCGGGCGCCTTCCTACGCTTCAGACGCGCGCGCACAATAGGCCGAAATGGAGACCGTAAGCGGATTTGCGATGCGGCCCCGCCAGGCGCCGCCGCCGCCGGCGGCATCACTGCCGCCCGACAGTGGGCCGAAACCGCACTCACAGAAGGCGAGATGCCCCGGTCACGCTTGGCTCTTTAAGCGTTGTGCCACAAATCTATAGCTAAAGAGGGCCAAGAATAGGTACGTGGCAAATCTGGACGTTCCGCTTAATTCGTCTGGGCAAACACGAGAGACTGATATCACATGCAAACTTTTACGAAAGAAACAGTCGGCTCCTCATTTCCTTCGATTTTTGATTGGTAGCTTAATGGATTAGTGATTCCGGGGGCGTCAACAAATAAGGTAGTTAGTCCAGTAAGTGTAGTGCCTGTTTTCTTCCTTGGGAGGTGGCGGTGATCTTCCCCCCCTGGATAGCAAGATCCGGCGCCGAACTACCGTTGGCTAGCGAGGTTTCCGCACCAGCGGAAACAAGCTCTAAGCTCCCAAATGGTCTCCCGTCATGTGTGGTAGTGTAGTGCATGTAAGTGTAAGTACGTGAAAGTAAGGGGTGAGGGTAGGGCAAGGAAGAGGAAGAAAAGATCACGCGGGGTCTGTGGTCCGTTTGTTAGGGTACCGCTCCAGCATTCGTTTGGTATTGTTCGGAGAACCCAAGAAAACTACCGATCAGAGCAGCCGGCCGCTAGAATTCTCCTCCACTCGACCACTATTAAGCTAGTGTCGGACATCATGCTACCGACGGGACTCGAGCCTAGGATCTCCTGGTCAGAGGCACTACAGTAGCATCAGTTGATACCCTGAGCCCCCTCACCCAGTGATTCCATCGAGATGTGTGTACGTGGTTGCGCGTATCCTTCACGTAGTTACGCTTATACCCGAATTGTGTAAGAGTCCTCTCCAGTACAGGACGGCGCATTCTTGCCCAGCCAAAGGCAACGGATGGGCCAGAGCAAAACCTATTACTAATGAAAGGTATTCGCCGGGAACATTAAAGGCTAAATGGAACTGTCGCCAACTGAAAAATGAGACACCAAAGGAGGGCATAGACTGCCAAAACTGGTTTATCACGCAATGTCATGACAAAAAAAAAGCGAAACTGTAACATAAACGGGCTACACGCACTTATCTCTAAAAAGTTGTTTTTCATAAAAAATTTTGAGCCATTATTTGACGAACTTTTTTCCAAAATTCAGTTATTTCAATTACAGTTTAAAATATTTTTTAGCAAATTCACATTAAGCGAAATTATTGTTCAAAAATTTCGAATTCAAAACGGCAATGTTGCAAAATGATTGTGAAACATGACTGTTAACTATAGTAAATGTAATAACAAACTTTGATCCGTTCGTCAAATAATGGCCAATAATGTTTTTATAATTGTGAGTGACAATACAGTTTATAAATTAACTATTTTTAGATGAATGCCTGTTATGCCCGCCCTTTCGTCCTATATGAACCACTGTGTGCCCCTCGCTCTGTCCCTTCTCCTACCCTTCATGGCGCACCCTCACACCCGCTGCATCCCGCCTCGCTGACCACCCCCAGCTTTTTTCTTCCCTTTTTTCTCCCCCACCCCCTCTTTCCTCCTTTTAACTTCGACTATCCCCTACGCTGCAACATCTTCGACTCGCCCTGTTTATGCATCGTCTCTAACTTCCCTCCTCTGATCATCCCCTTCGGATCTCCGCTCTCTCGGAAGCCACGTCAGAAACTTCGTCCGGCCCCTGGTTGCTGTTTCTAGCGCTCTCAGACTTCGCAAACTAGACTTCAGACGCTGCTTGCAACTCTATGTTAACTTGCGGGCCTCTCCGGCTTTCATGCGCATCGCCCTTCCGGTGTGTCGGAGATTAGGAGCTCCTTTGGCCGTTTATTTCTATTCCCATCGCTAATTTCTCTTTTGTGTATGAATACGCTACCTTTCTCCACAATGCGGAGAATAGCGTATTTTATTCATGGAAATTCTTCCTAGTCGAGCGTAGTTTCTCTATTGCAGGTTGTTCCAACTCTGCCTCTCGCGGTCACGCACGCCCGCATGCAAACATGGCTAGCCCAGGAGGAGGTTGTGGAAGGGAACGCACTCTACTCTCTTTCTACATTCTTATGAATGAATGAATCCGATGCAAGTTTTGTACAGCTTCAGGGCTATTACTTTTTTTTTTTGCCTGACCCGTTTTATAAGAACAACATATACGACCACCCATCCTTGTCACATGAAAATGTATACCACCATTAGTCTAATTTGCATCAAATTGGGCAGGAAAACATATTTTATAGTCTTAAAGTGCGTTCATTTTTGTTTTCTTCCATGATCAAATTGAATGTTAAAGAGAAATCCCTGACTTAATATCGAGCTCTGTAGAACATGTGAGATAATGAAGTTCTCCTGAATACGATTGTAAGATCTAAAATAAGTTCACACCAAAGAGCATCTTTCCACAAAATCTCTCCTTTCGCACAGCGCTCTCTTTATCACATTTCTCTTTCGTTCTTCCGTCAAGTAAGTTTTTAGCATACGGCGACGTACGAAATCGACGCATAAAGCCCCGAATCAGAGCAAATAAACTTCGGGGCATGCGAGAAAGTTGTTCCGCCCCCTCCTGCTTTTTCATTCGTGAATCCATATCCCGCCCCTCGCACACACACCCTCACAAGTGGCCGGCACTCGCGAGCGGGAATTCAACGTCGCAGCTGCCGTGAGAATGGAGGGCCGCCCCCGCCCACCCCCACCCATCGACGCCCGCATTTCGCCAATCGCCGCCTCCGCCTCGGCTGCCTCATCCGCTGCCGAACCGCCCTGTCGCGTCACCCTCCTGTCCTGTCACAATCCCATCTCCTCGCCTCTTTTACTGCAGCAACACCTTTTCGGCGACTCAACTTGCTCACCCTCCTCCTTCAATAACCTCAATGCCTTCTAGCAACGTCACTTCCTATGCTTACTTGTTCCCGGCATATACTCCGTATCTACGTTTTGTCAATATCCAGGTTACCACACTGCCTCCTCGCCATTCCACGACCCAAACATAACTCCTCGCCTCTTTTCTGCATCCCCGCCAAGCAGCATCCCCTCCATATGGATAACTCACCCGCCCTCTTTCCAGCCATCTCACTGCCTTGAAGCTACGCCACTTTACATGCATACTTCCTTCTGTCATCCCCTCCACATCTACGTCTTGTCACCCCTTGGCCTCTCCATGTAATCCCACAACCTCCCCGATATTCCACGACCCTGACACACAGTCTCATCTCCTTTTAAGCATCCCCGCCAAGCAATGTCGCCTCTTCGATCTCTGTCTGCCACTTCACTCTTACTCCACATCATCTCCGTTACACATGTTCGTCATCCGCCCACCCACTCTCAAGCCACCTCACCGTCTTCCAACATTATCACGATATCACCCTGCCTGGCGAAGAACCATCCCTTGCTTATCTTCTACCCTCCATCCCGCCTTTACTTCGAATCATCTCACATGTCCTGGAAATTTCCCGCTCTGTTCTCCCTTATCCCCGTTCTTGCCTTACTGTCTCTCCGCTATCTGGAGTTCTAGACCCGCTTGCACCTACCACCATGCCACATCATCGCTCAACCGTGTCTTCGCCATATTAACTTCTACCCATGTAACATCGCCGTCAAACACCACCCTGATCTCCATGTGACGATACATTTCTCATATGCATCGTCCCCTATATACTGCACGCCATCCATGGCGCCTCTCCGTGATACAGATTTCCACCCCGACATTTTCCTTATTAGGCAAGCTTCTCGCTGTGTAGCTGTATCCTTGTAGTATTTTACCTTCCGCGTTCTCGTCACGTCAATCTCCCACCATCCCACAAGCTAAGAAAGCTTAGGGCATTAACTGATATCACTGCAGTGCCTTTTACAGGAAGGTCCTATGGTTTGAGTCTCGGCGGTAGTGGGTTTTTCGACATTGACTAGGAGTAGACAGCTTGGTCAAATTTAACGTCTGAACGAGAATTCTTGTGGCCGGCTCCTCTGATCCTTGGTTTCCCCGTTCAGCACTTGGCGAATGCAGGAGCAGTGTCCAAACAAACGGGCCACGGACCGGGCGCGATATTTCCTTCCTCTTCCTTGTCCTATCATTACCCTTACTTACACACCTACTTTCACGCACTACACCACCACACATGGCGGGAGCTCAGAGCGTGCCCCGCTGGTGGGATATACGTGGTTGGGGAAAACCTCATCGCCCGCAGTTCGACATGTTGGTCGGCTCCGGATCTCATCTCTCAGAAAGTTCACCTCCGTCTTCCGTGTTATCACATGCTCTACACATCCGGGAAGAATGACAGTAGTAGTTTCCGCGCCCGAAAGGCGAAAAAATCAATCAATGAAAACCACGGCGTCTCCCCGCGATACCACCACTGCATTTTTCCTGACAGGCACAATCGCCGCTATGTAGTAGGGATGCGACATTGATATCGATGTTTTCGAAACATCGATGATTCTATAAAAAATATCAATGTTTTAAACATCGATGTATTGAACCGATGTTTTTTATCATCAATGTTTTGGGATAGATGTTTTTATGTTTTCAATGTTTTATTCCTGGATGAACGATGCTCATGATCACAATTTTGTAAACGTTAAAATAAGCAACTATAACTAATGGAACCAATATCTGTTTGTATTCGGTCAAAACTAACGCGGTTTCTTCTATCGTAAATTGAGCAGAGTACCACCCCTTGCTCGAAATTATCCTGATGCCCTGGAATTTCCTTCGTTTTTCCTGGATTTTACACATGGAGAGACGTATAATTTTGTTTTCAGTGAAATTTTAATTATAAATTAACACGCACGGCCACTGTCGAAATCAATTTTGTTGCGTACGCACTTAATGAAAGAGATGTATCCTTAGAGGAACTTTAAAACACCGATTTTTTTGTCGATGTATTATTAACATGGATGTTTCCAAACATGGATGTTTTCTTGTCGATGTCGCTTTACTTCTATATAGGTGTATCATCGAAGCATTCCACCTCCCGCGTCCTCGCCGTGCCACACTCCCACGTCCCCGCTCGCGCGCCCGCACGCTTTGTCCCGCCGCGCGGCGCCTCTCGCCGACACCGCCGAGCACTCAGGCGCGCGTCACGCCGCCAGACGCGGCGCGGCGTTCCTCGCTCTATTCCGCCGCCGCCGCCGCGAGTGAGGCGTGGGGTGTCGTTGGGGGAGAGACCCGTCTCCGCATAACCAAAGCCCCTCGGCGGGCGCGGAAGGCGCTTGTTCCCTGCAGCCCCGCCCACTACAGCACCACTCCGCCAGGATACGAGCACCCCCCTGGGGATGTAACCTCTTTCAGCCTGTCACTCAAGCGCCCGTGCAACTTGCGGGTAAGTGAATTTCTTTTACGTTTGCATGGTCGGTTGAGCGTGGGTCAGGAATTAAAACGTTACTGTTTTACGCCAACGTCCCCCCTTTTATAGACCTTTCTTTAGGGCTTCTTAAAATACAGTTTATATTTTTCTCACTTCTATATCAAGGTGACGCGTTACTAACTCAACATGTTTTTTACGGAAAGGACAAACAATATTTTATTGAAATGTTTATTAGTGATATAAGATATCAAATAGATATATATCTAATATCAATCTGTGTGTCAATCTGTGTATCAATCTAATATCAATCGTGTATATCTAATATCAATAAGATATCAAAAAACTAATAAACAAGATAAATATTCTTTAATGTGCATTATTTTTGTATTTAAGAATTATTTCCTGCTAGCAGTCTCAGATAACAGCAACCAATTACAAGAATTTCAATAAAATTAAATGCAACACACGTATCATCTAAAGAAAGAGAATATCATATATAAATGAGATTATCTCTACCTCCTGAACCTGAAAAATTCAGGGTTACCTCTGACTGTTAACTTATTTTGACAATCTTAGGTAATGAAAAAAGTCTTGCTTTTGCATGACAACGCCTTTTCTAAATATATTCCTCTATTGTACAGAATGAGAAGCGTGACGGAGCTTAATCTTTGACGTTAAACGTTCTTCTCTTGCTCATCAATCTTTTCTGGGATTGTAGGTTTCATGAAATTTCTCGTGCGAGCGTTCATAACTAAGAGTATCTTGTAGCTCATTCAAAATGTTTCGTTTTTACTGGACATTCATTTTTAAAAGATACAATCGACTTTGTTTCAATCTATCTGGTTTCCAGACGGTTCAGAATACATGACGGAAGTAAAATGATTCCTTTTCCAATTATCGTAAAATAATCAACTTACTAAATATTTTTACCTCAGTTTTTCGGACTAGAATGTAACTAACGTACGCCTTATTCCTCACTACACTGTATAGTCAATATTACGGATCTTTTTTATGCCTCCCATATTTTACTAGTGTCACCTGTACAAGTCACCAAAACCAAAGTATGAAATACCAGAAAATTGAAAATGTGAAGATTTTCATTTCCTTAATTGATTCTAGCTCCATAAATTTTAAAAATTTAGAATCGGCTCGCTGTATTTTGGATTCACCATTTTATTTAATAATTTCCAATACTAATGAATCTCATACTACATAACATTCAGCTGGGAGGGTTTAATATTAGTTTTATTTGCTTTTTAAGCATTTCTAATACTATAACTTGTTCTTCACACTATTCAATTCCGCTCCTTCCTATTACTCTTCCTATTACGCAGTGTATCGGGGCATCGTGAATTCCTAAAATATTTCAATAAAATCTTCTAATCGTGCCTTTATAACGTCAACTACTCACAACAGCCAAGTGTGTAAAATTGAATATAAAACCAAATACGTTTATACCGTATTTCACTATCATTCAAAGTCGTAACGTATTTGGAGATAACGCGTAACCGAACGCATTATCTCTGGCGTCGTTCCTCGTCGGGGCCTCCACCCGGGGCCGAGCACCTCATTACCTTACCCTCTGCCCCCCATCCCCACGCGCCACTTCGAAGCTTCTACTCCGCGACCTCACACTCCACCTACCCCCCCCCCCACGTCCCCGACCGCTCGCTCAAGCACTCCGCACCGCCTCCAACCACGTCCCCTCCCTTCCGTCCCACGTCCCACGGCTCGCTCTAGGACTCTATTCCGCCTCCCCCACCTCCGCCCGTTCGCTCTAGCACTCCGCCGCGTTCTGCGGCGCACCGGCAGCAGCCCCCTCCCCCTCCCCTCCCAACCCCTCTCACCCCCGCCCCCGCGCTCCGGAGAGGCGCGCGTGAATCCAATAACCGCGCGCGCCGAATGTGATGAAGTGCGCGGGGGCGGGGGCGGGGGCGGGCGGTGAGAGGCGCCGACTGAGGGGGGGAAGAGGCGGGGAGCTCAGCGTTCGCTCCGGAGGCTCCCCGCAGCGCCGCGGCGGCGGCCGGCCGACGGTCGTGCACGAAGAGACCCTTCTCTCCTCTCCTCTTTTCTCTTTTCTTTTTTTTTTTATCGGGAGAAATGGTGCGAGGCGGAGAGGTGGCGAGAGGAGTGGAGTGGAGAGAAGCACGACGGAGCGGGAAAAAGCGGGGAGAAGAGGTGCAGGTCGGAAGTCGATGGGGTGGCACCATGAAATGAGGGATTGCGGAGGTGATCGGAAGGAAGAGCGGTATGATGATGAGAATAACGCTGGCGAAAAGTGAGAACGCGCAAGCAGGAGTAGGGTGGTATGATGTGTAGTTAGAGAAACAGCTGTACCGAAAGAGAAAGCGCGGCTGCGGAAAGGAAAATAATTGTAACAGCGCAATTTGGGGAAAAGGGTGATATGAAACGGAGCAGGAAAGAAGGTTCAAGAAATGGGAATGGTTAGGTGAAAGCGAAATGACTGGAACGAGGTGGAATGGAAAACACGGAGGGAAGAAAATAGTTCACGGAACAAGTTCTGTTCGGAGCGAAAAAGTGAAAAATGGGGGAGGAGGAGAACTAGACAGATCGGAGTGGATCGGAACAGAACGGAACCGAATCAGAGCGAGACGGAGCGGATTGGAGTAGCCCGAACTGAGGGGGCTGGGATTGGCGGAGCGCAGGGAATCGGAGAGGGACTGAAAGGGGCTTGGCCCCGGCGGCGAGACCGTTCCTCTCTCCACTCTCCCTCTCAGGCGCTTCGCTGGCCGCGCAGGCCGATAAAAGGAGGAGCGCGGCCCCTTGAACCGGACCGGCAGCGGCAGTCAGCCGGGCCACGGCGGCCTCCGGACAGAGCCCAGCGCTGGGGCCAATGGGACGCAGAAGGAAGATGAGTCAAAGGAAGAGTGCGAGGAGAAGGTCGACGACAAGGCGGAGGAAAAAAGCGGAGGAGGGCAAGAAGGAAAAGAAGAAGCAGAGGGAGAAGTGAGAGAAGAAGAATCAGGAAAAGTAGCAGAAAGACGAAAAAGGGAAGGAGTAGAAATCGCTGAATTACCCACAACTCCTTATTTCGTCTTGAAACATTAAAGTAGAACTACAGAAATAATCCAGTTTACTCGCTGCAGATTTCATGTGCGAAACCTAGGAATTTGCATTAAACGGTCGAAAGAAATGAGAAACCATGACCAGTTCAGCAAGCTTCCCCGTAATAATAATAATAATAATAATAATAATAATAATAATAATAATAATAATAACAACAATAATGCGTACGATAAAATTGAATTTGTATGAAGTTTACGTTCATAAGTTAAGTTACTTACTCGTGTAAACATCTGAAATTTTAAACTTTCACGAATAACTTTTAACGAACGGATAGTCGTAATTTTCCATAGTGGAGATACTAGCCAGAAACAGCTGATAAAGCATGATGAGAATCTTACATTTCTGAAAGTAAATAAGTAGAAAATAAATTGACTATGTAAATACTTCAGTTTTAAACATTTTTCCATAAATGTGACGTATAAAATTTGAAGAACATTTTTAGTAATTCGCGAATCTTCCATTACGAATTCTTAAACTCATTCTTAAACTCATTCTTAAAGATATGAAACTAAGAATAGTCCTGCTCACATGCACTCATGCACTGTTCAAAATGCACTCCGTATTTCACGTGTCTCGCCATCTTTTGAAGAATTTTCTCGAAAAAATCATTCCCTACCTTTTAAGAGCATCTATTTCCAAAGTACTTATCATAACAGGTTTACGGAAGGTTCTGGTTTTGCACTGTTCTAAAAAAACACAGTAGTTTAGTTTGTAAGCTCAGCATGAATAAATCATTGGAAACAAATGCTCTTAACTTGAAATGGTTTCTTTTTTCGTTTCATCGCTTAATTCACCATTCATGCATATGCTAAACAAAGGCATCGTACAGTCGCTTTAGCTCTCCATTGTCTCAAGCTTCTTCGGTGTTGTAAGTCGGACGATGAACATGAATCCAGTGCAGTCAAGTAACTCGCATTTCGTTAATATCTTATTAGACTTGCTTATCAGATTTCAAGCATTGAGACTGAGCAGGAAAAGTAAAAAATAAATATTGCGCCTGGGATTAATTATTAGAAAATCTCAATCATTGACATATTTGGCTAAAAGATGAATGTTACTGTTAACTGTGACTACAACATGAATTGCTGATATAGCAACGGAGTGACGTGCTCTCCTATCCCCCTATATTAAAAGGACAGGGATTCAGTTAATGTTTACAAGCAAGTAAAGAGCAAACTCGAAGTTGTTCACTAGAATTTGCAGCAGAATTCATTTCCATACGCTTCATTACCAACAATGAGGATGGATGAACTTAAAGATAATTTTGGAGCAGGACATGAGTGATACAGATAATTATTATTTAATTTTTAATTTACATGAAAGTTTTTGAGGTGATCATGTACGAAAGATATTGTATAGGTAAGATCGGCATATATTTGTATGTAATATATTGAGATGCAAATTCATGGATTTCAATCACATGATACGGAAATGATTCAACTTACTTCGTACGTAGTTTAATGATTAGTAGTTCCATTCAGTTAGCTGATAGACAGTTTATCAGACAATATTTCTGTTGCTGCTATTGACATATTCGTAATTTATTCGTTTTAAATTATCTGACTTCAAGAAAATAATTCTTCCACTGTTCAAATAATTGTTATTGTATTCTTATGCTTACTCCCTCACATTTAAAAAACAAGTTAATCAAATCATTGATAGAACCTAGACGAGTCAGTTAACTGGGAAGAGTATCATCAACATTGACTAGGTAGAATACTTAATGCTGTTTGGCACATGTAGAATACGTTTAAACGTATGGTAAATGAATGGTAGTGGTATAACATGGTGAACGAAAATAACACTCAATTCATATTTGAATACGAAATACGAGTACATAATATACTCATATACGAAGATTCATGCATATTTTTTCTCGTAAGGAGAACGTGCTCTATTTTCAGTAGTTATGAGTTTTAACGTTCCAACCTATCAAAAGTATTTCTTCTACGGAGAATATATTAACAACCAAAAGGAACTGGTGACCAAAATTGTTCCTTAATCGTAGGTATAAACTTCAAAATATATTGCTTTGAAAATAGTTCTATGAAAATGAGTAATAAACACTCCTTTAAAAAGAAGATTTTTTGCATAAATAGATAAATGAAAAAGTTTTTTAAAGTCTTATCATTCTGAGTTTATATTTTTCTTCCAATAATTTAAATGAGCAAATAAGAAATCTGAATTTCATATTTCAGTAGTCCTCTAAAATTAAAAAAAAGTTTGAAAACTAGAACTCAATTCCATGATTATCACTCATATTTAATTTATAATATTTTCCCTCAATGTTTAAAAATTCGCAGAAATACGTCCCCAACATGAATTCATAACTCATCAAAATGTCTTACTAACTTTTATATCAAATGATTCTTCATTAAGCAAACCAAATAAATACAAATGCGAGTCCACGAACAGCCTAACTCAAAATTCTCCTGCGATCTCTCAAAATTCTTCCTGTTATTAAATATTATCCTTTATATTATGCAAATATTCAGTTAAAGAAATATTGTATAATACTTTTAATATCACACTAGATTACTTTCATTTGCCGTCCAAGCAACCTCTTCGGATCCACCTCTGGCTGGGCACCTGGAGCACATTCTTTACTGGAAGCTCCTACTTCCACGCCCAAAGTTATTTACAGCGGCTCAATGTATTTGCCGCACGGAGGCGGCGAGACGAAAGCTTCGTGAGGATTACATCTGACACACAGGCCGCATGCATCTAGCCCAGAAAGTAAGGCGATTGAATGCGATTTCGGATATTTTTCACAGACGTTTTCGTTTCAGGCAAACGCGGCAGCCGCGACTGGAGTGTGGACGAGACCGCGAGGTCGCACTGTGGTCCGGACGGGGAACAAAGCGGGAAAATGTTTTCCTTCAATGAAATGAAATTCGCAACTACAGCTGGAAGGTCCTTGGTTCGAACCAACAGTGATTGATTTTAGATCTACCCAAATCGCTAACTACTGCCTGGGCGAGAATTCCACATTTCGGCTGCTTGGATCGCATTGGTAGTGTCTTTATCCTGTTTTCTGACGTGTGGCAGGGTAGTACCTTCAGAGGACGTTATCTAGCTCATATACATCAGTCAATATTTGCAAATGTAATGTTGTTCCTAGAAGGCCTGAGTTAAAAAATATTTACAAAAAATGTTTTGTTAGAAACATCCCAGAAAGTAACAAAACAAACCACATAAATGCAAACTTATTAAAAATACCGATGTACAAATGTAGTTTCCACAATTTGATAAATGTAAGCCCGACTAAAAATTCACCGTGTTTGCGGACCTTCTTGTCAATGAATCTGTCAGATTTGAAAATATTGAATTTCGTCCTCTTTTTACGTCTCTCCAGCCACCGTCCCGCTGCAGCGGGGGAGGTGGGGGCGGCGTGGGCGGAGGGGGTGGAGAAGCGGCGCGCCTGGCATTACGACAATCCGCTTAGGGCTGGCTCTCGCGGCGGCCGCGGCGGCGCGCCGCCTGCCTTTTTAATGAGGCCGCGGGGCGGGCGGGGCGGGGACGGTGGCGGCGCCAATGGCAGCGTTGGAGCCGGCTGCGGATTGATTAATTGATTATATTTGCGTTTCGGGGCGCAACAACTGGTCTAGTCATTAGTCCTGTAGGTGTAGTGCATGTTATATCCCGGAAGGGATGGTCCACATCTACATCGTGAAATCGAACGCCGACATACATGTCGGGTTTCTCCTCATTCAGGTATCTCCCACCAGCGGGACACCGCCCCAGCCGGGAGAAGCTCTAAGGTGACTGGTCTTCGGAAATGTGATGTAGTTTACTGCGTGTAAGTGTGTGTGTGTATGTGTGTGTGTGTGTGTGTGAGAGAGAGAGAGAGAGAGAGAGAGAGAGAGAGAGAGAGAGAGAGAGAGAGAGAGAGAGAGAGAAGAGGGAAAGGACAGGACAAAGAAGGGGGAAGGAAATATCGCAGGACGTCCGTGGTCTGTTCGTTAGGGTACTACTGCCCCGGCGGCCGGCCGCAGGCCGCAAGAATTTTGCTCCAGACAGAGGCTGAATTCGACCTGGCTTTTTAGATCTCAAAAATTCTCCACCATCGGGACTCGAACCCTACAACCTCTCGGTCAGAGCCTCTGAAGCGGCTGATGCCTGCAGCCACCTCAGTCGGTTTGTGAGTGCGTGAGCGGCGATGGAGACAGTTATATGGGGGGGGCAGGGGCGGGAAAGGATGGCTGTAATGAGAGTAGCAGAGGCAGTGGCTGGAGAGGTAGGGGCGGGGGTGCGAGTGGGGTTAAGAGCGGCGGGGAAGAGGACTTGACGGTGCAGACGACAAAGAAAGCAGAGCCATTTGAGGCGATGCAAGTGGCAGAGGCAACGATGGCAGTAGAGAAAAAGGAGGTAACGATAGGTAAGGAGTTGGTAAGTGAACATTGGAGTTAGAAGTGATGATTATTTGTGTGTTTAGTAAATAGAGGCCGTTTAAGTAATGGCTGTAGTTGGAAGCTTTAGATCAAAGATAATGTGGTAATGGTTTCTCGAAGCGCGGGAGAGAGGCATTATTGATTACCGAATGATGGCAAAAACGATAATAGTGGGTGTCAATGTTAATAGTTTTATTCGTTGGTTCACAGAAGAAGAGGTGAGAGTAAGGGGTACAAACGGTGGGTAAGGGTGAAGTTGTGACTTTTTGCAGCGATGGAGGTAGTTACATACTTACTACTTTCGCAAATAGGGAGTTCAGTAATGACGATAATGGTTCGCAAGCAACATTCGCAGCAAAAGAAGCCATGTCAGTGATGCTTGCAGTGGGCGCCCTCGATGACGGTACCAGGAGCGACAATGGAAACTCAACGTATTGGCGGTTTCTTGTAAGAAGAGTATATGAAGGAGAAATAACGGGTATGTACGAAAAGACTTTAGGTAAATATACAAAGGACCAAAAAGAATTATTCAAATGTTAAACAGATGTGATAACAGATACAGTTTCGGTCTTACGCCACGTTCATGTTTAAGCGCAGTAAGAAGTACGAGCACGAAAAAACAAAGTAGTGGGGTACAAAAGGAAGAACAATGTTGCAGTCTAATAAAGAATGGAATTTTTGAGAAAGTTGGTAAGAAGGAAAGGCAGAAGAAAAAGAAAGTAAGAAAGCAAAGATTGAAGTGAAATGGGGAAGTGAAAAGGGGAATGAAAATGGCGTATGAAAACAAATTGATGAAGGTAGTCGACAGCAAGTAGTTAAAAAGAGAACACAAAGACAATGAAAATGCAGGCAAAGAAGAAAAATTGTCTTTTTATATGAACCGCGAATGACGACAAAAAATAAACAGCAACTCCACACTTAACACGAGCGTTATGATAACTTTTATGAGCTTTCCTGGAGTGACGAGTAAGCATTCAAGGCTAATGCCATCTAATGAGGTCTCTTTCATTTTAAAAAATTGGATTTTCCCCAGACTACCAGTAAAACACGCCTTAACGAATTTTGTTTTTTAAAGAGTTCGCTAATCCGGTAAAATTCGTGGAAAGAGTAGTGCTCGTAAAACGATAAAACAAGACTGGTAAAAACAAGACGGTACGAAGTACAAATTTATTCGTAAATTAAATTATTGATCATAAAAGAAAAGTCATGATACGTAACATTACAATATATATATATATATATATATATATATATATATATATATATATATATATATATATATATATATATCACTAAAGTACTAGATACATCTGTAAACAATTTACCTCGAATTTGGGTTTGGTAAAAGCCTTAAAATAGTTTGAGGTGTTGTAAAATTTTAAGAAAAAAAACACATTAGAATGAAAACTTTCTAGAATTTAATTTTATATCACAATGATATAACATTGTCGTGAACCTGTCCATCTTCACTCAATGACTGTCAACCGCAAAATAAATTGTGAATATCTGTTTCGTAGAAAAATAATGATTAGCTTTCGCTTTTCACTGACCAATCATGAGAGTAGTTACACCACGTGCACACAACTAATTTAATGGAACGCTGTTCCACAAATTATCAGAACTTTAAACGAACGTATTAAACAGACTGTGAGCTGTTAAAGAGATTTTAGCGTAACAACTATGTAATTAACAACGTTTGTGAACAGAACGACAGTCAATAACGTCAGAGTAATTATTAGTTATTTACAGTGAAACGGCAACAAAACATTCAATACATCAAAGATAACTGATCAATTATTAAAATAGCTACCTAAAAAGCTGGGAACTTTTGGGCACTTACCCAGAACTCTCCAAGAACCATTTTATTACATTTATATTACGAAAACGTTGTTTTCTCAACTATGCTGTTTTGAATTTTCGACCGTGTTTAAATTTCTTTTGAGATTTGACTTCGCACACACATCAAGATTAAGGTATTTTAGTGCTGATTCAAAGTTGAAAAAGATCGGTCTAGGTGGCGAGATTATTCACGTAGTGCTATAATCCCACGACCAACACGAAAGATAGTGTTTTCTGATGTAAGAATCTATGGAAGTAAGAGTTTATCAGAAGCTCCCTCATATTAGAAGCTTTTGAGTTCAAATTTGGAAATAACGCCAGGAGTAAGATCTAGTTGAGTGTTTCGGGCGTAATTAAGAGATTTTATTTTTGTAGGAAATGTTACAAGAAGTCTCAATGAGTTCCAAAAATTAAAAAGTTTCGTTTTAATTTTTCTAAAAAACAGTAGGAATTTTTCTCTAAATTTTGCTCGAATAGAGGAAAGGGCATATACTGTACAAATATGATACACTTTCGATTGTGATTAAAAATTCTAAAATTAAAAAAAATTGCAACAGTTCAAACAGGTTTCAAATCTATTCTACACATCCAAACTTAAAGGCAGAGATTTCTTACTCAATACAATTTATCGGCAATTTTAGATAATGAAATTATGACATTATTAGAATTGTTTAAAAATGAGTAATTATTGAGTAATTTTGACGGAAATCTTGATATTTTTCTAAAAAAAGTATACAGTTATTTTAGTGAGTAGGAATCACTATCAGTTCACGCGGGAGAACACGAGAAGGCAATATATTTAAGATACTTTCCTATAGAGTGAAGAGTTCATGTATCAGGCTGTTGAGAATTCATTACAATATTAGAATTATGCATTTTATAACACTAAAGGGGGAAAAGTTACTTTATGGAGAGTATTCACATTACTTTACATTTGTGAACACCAAATTCACAATACTCGTAATGCAATATTAAGGACCATGAAAAATATCAGCATTCGGTTTTGTAAGAAATGTTAAATGAAATTAATTATTGCTCATGCTCTGTAACAAAAGATATCAAATTAGTATGTAAAAAGTATGTATGTATCAAAAAAGTATGTAAACTAAATACTTTTAGAGCAGTGAGCTTTTATGTTTCTAAAAGGAATGATGATCTTGTTATTCTCTTTAAGTTTGCGAACATTAGTCCAATGGCGGCAACACCGCTCAGATTTTCTTACTAGCGTGCGAAATATTATGCATGCAATACCTCTGAGACTTTAGCAGAACGCAGAACTGAGCGGTAGATGGGAAGCAAAAGTTGGAGAATCTTCTGGCTCGGTAGGCAAAGGGCCTAAATTTGAATTAATCTGTTCTTCGCAACTACGCTGCTTCGTACATAACGGGACTTTCCCAGAAGACCACACAACATCGTTTCGGAAAGAAAATTATTGCTTTTGGGGAAACGTTCCTGGTCGCAGTCTAATTATCCTGAAATACCATCAGCAAGAACATTCACTGTTTAAGAACAAGTATTAATTCATGAACTGATAAAATTAACAAACAAGAATTCCTTAACGTATTCTCAGATTTCATGAAAAAAAAGACAGATCGTAGACGGGATTGACCTGCATTTTTGGTCCCCTTAACCTCCGAAATGTCATAATGATGAACATGATGTAAGTGGATATGTCTAGAAATTCAGGGGGAAACTATCTGTGGGAGAGAATGTTTTCAAATTTCATGTTACATGTCCCTCTTTCTCATTAAAACACGACAACAATGTAAACACTGCTCGAAAATATATTCCACTGACACGACCAGAAAACATTAGATAAATATCTTTCCTTCGAAATGCAAGCATACGTGTAATTTTCCCATATTAAATAAACGGCTGAACTTCAAAGACTCAGGGGAAGATGATAACACATGTTTCATATGATTTGAAAATATACTAGACAGTTAAGTGTTGTCATCTCTCATTATTTCTGGATTGTGACCCTTTAAAACCATATGTTTTGTGTATGACTATCAAGTTTCAACAGAGACGATGTTCTCTCATAGATAATTCTCATTGACAAACATGGAAAATTAAAAAAAAAACCTACTGAAAGATGTAAATAATGTTTGAACCTTCACTATTTTTCAAGTACCCTATCAAGGGAAGCGCTTAAAACCTGATATGCTTAAAGATGCATTTTATCACAACGAATACGATTAATGAGCCAAGTTTTTTCAGACTTGGAAAATTCCAGCTCCATAAAATTACTTGACAAACAATTTATGAAATAGTCTAATAATATCATGCAAAAAATTTAAAATATTTTGAATTTATGATTCCAATTTTTTTAAATGTCTCTTCAATTTATATTATTTCAATTAAAATATACTAAGTTTAAAAATCGTTTGTTTACGTTTGGGTGTATGTGTCTAATCAAAATCATCTACAAATTAAAATTCTAAAAACACAGATTTAACTCTTATAATAAAATGAATATCAATAATAGTTCCTAAATTTGGTGGTATTTTGTTTTGCTGATACTCAGATATATTTTCGAATTTTTGATGCGGCAATCATCCATAGAGATAAATTATTCTGAATGTATTAGTGGTACGTCGTATCTCTAAGAACCGTATTCGGCTGGCTTCCACCGTCCTCATACACCACCAAAATGTACACTTCCACAGAAAGATGAGGGAGAGCGTCTGTCGCATTGGATCATAATGAAAAAAAATATTTTTTACAACTTAACTTATGATAATAATTTAACGTATATAATTTGACTTCAATGAATTTTTTAAAATTTTGACTCATCAATTCATCATATTTGAAATATTTTACTTTATGATATTAGAACAATTAATAAATAAATGTTTGCATCAATTATAAATAGATTCTAAAATTCTCGTATGTCCAAAAATTACTCATTACTAGAAGTATTAAAAATTCAAATAATCACCTAAAATTGACTAAAAATACTTTCCTCATACAAACGTTGCCAAAAATTAACGTTTACCCAAATAACCAGGTGTGTTCATTATAAAACTTAACACACACACCTGTCTAACACGTCTTTTTCGATTTACGCAACAATTCTAGTTATCCACTTCCTCTTTCGACAAATCGCACACGATTGGCTCGCCTCTCCCCACGTGGGAGCGTCTCCTCCTTTCGGGCGTTCGCCTACCTCGTTAGTACCGCGCGCGACGCAGCTCTCTTCTGGACACGGTCCGGGCGGGCCCAGAGCGGCTGAACCTCGCCCCGCGTCACAATGAAGAGGGAGCATTAGTATGTACATAACAAATCCCTTGTAGGTGTCAAACACGGCTTTAGATAGAACGCCTCACCGGAGTCGACGCTTTGACGGAGACAGGCGTCGTCCGCCGCCTCCGGGAGGCTTCACCGTCCCTCCCTGCCTTCTCTATGCGAGGCATACTCAAAGGCTTTTGCCGTTCCCGGGGTACCCTTGCAGAATACAGAGTGTCCGGAACTATCGGCAAACAAATGGTATTACAACCATCTGATGACCACACAGAAAATGTAAAATATTTGTGCAAAAGAGTGGTGGATCCGGAGGGGGGCCATGGTGGGGCCATGACCCCCTCCAAAATGCTTAGGGTTTTCGTTTACCTTCGTTTTTTGGCAAAATTGATTTAAATATTTATATATGTTAGAATTGTGTAATTATTGCAAAATATTGTATAGTATATACACACTACAAAAATAATAAACAATATAAAAACAAATGTTTATTATTTAACAAAAATCTATGATGACTCCCTCCAAAATGATGGACTGGATCCGCCACTGGCGCAAAAGTCTAATCATCTCCCAGAAAACACTGTTTTATTCCAAGAAAGTTTGTTCACATTCTTTACCCAACACTGCATCGTTTACGGGCGCAACTAGAAACTATTTAATTGGGGGGGGGGTATTAATTAATTCATTGCTGCGCGATATGCCTTGCCGGTTTCGCGGCCTCCTCTCCCATTGCTGAGGTTACCGATAACTTTTCGGCGGTTCCCCTGGTCCAAAGTCGCAGCCAACTTTTCGAGAGTATTTTCTGTTCTCGAAACGTTAGCTGTAACACATAATTGTAGCAACAAACGGGTAATATCATCGGATCACGGAGTGGATTCATATCAATGAACCTTATAAATGAAGCGACTGTCAATAACAACTCACGCATTACCCCTCCCCCCAAGTTAAACAAAAATGAGTCTGTCCAGGAAATCAACATTTGTCCATATTTTCTTGGCTGCCCGGGTGGCGCCGCCTCCATGGCGAAGGTGCCATTCTGCCACCTTCCTCAGGGCGTAATGCTTCCTCAGGGCATTACGCCCTGAGGAAGGTCGCAGAATGGCGACCGAAACGTCTGCACCATCGCCATGAACGTGGCGTCACCCGGACAGCCAAGTAAATACTCCAGCCGCGGAAGCCACCGCTCTAACATTTGTCCATGTTTTCCAGAATAGAAAGCGACCACCCCGGAGTACAGAGCGTGTGCAAGTACGAGTTTGTGAGTACGCGTGTGCGAGTAGCGAGCGTAGGTGCGAATGCTAAAAGGAGCCGGGAGGTGAGTGCGCGTGGGAAAGCAAGGCTGCGGGTGCAGTGGGAGGGAAGTCGGCCAGGAGGGGGTCTCGTCTGCAGGAGCGGCCGGCGACCGGCGCGGCGGACGCCGCCTCCGCAAATATTTAGACGCGCGCGCCCGCGACGGCGTCCCCTCCGCCCCTCCCCGCCCCCGCCACCGCCCCTCGCCGATCCCGCGTAGCTGTTTCGCAAACGCACCGCTCCTCTTTCCTTCCGGCTTCCAAAAATCACTACCTCCTTGAGCTTAGAGGCAATTATATGACTGATAGAATATACATGAAATCACTTCAATAAAATTATTATTATTATTATTATTATTATTATTAATGATATTATATTATTAGTGAATACATTTACAACAGACATTTCTGAGAATCTTCTTCAACAAACAAATGTGTGCTGATTACATCAAGTATCGTTTGAATGATGTACATCCTGCATTAAGGGTCTTCAACTCAATCATGGGTTAGTGGTAAACAAAACTTATCTGTCGACAAATTAATATAAAATGTACATGCATATATCATTGAAGAAGACGAGCTTTCTCTCGCCTAAATATTCTCTCTTATAACATCATGTATTAGCATGGGAGCTTCGCGCCTCTTTACTCGCTGTGATGAATGAGCGCTAGTCGGTAAATGTCAACATTCAACCATCACTGGCACACATTTCACATCTACGTCTGATATTTCCTTCACTCTCCGATACACGTAACATCAATTCATATAATTCCATTTTCCAAGACAGGTTTCGTCCGCTGTTAGTATGTAGCAAGGCAAGCGACGTGAATACAGAAAAGGAACCGCTTCTGAGCAATTCATTCTCAGAAGTGGAATAAAAGGGTTAACTGAATACTTAACACTACTTACTGATATAAATACAGACATTTTAGTGACGACAAAGAAAACGCGAAACCCTCCACTATTCATCACATGACGTATGCACAGGGAGTAACTGAAAAAGGAAAAACCTTGCAAAACACATGCCTCAATAGAAATGATTCTTCTAGCAAAATGTGTAGCTGGGGCTGTCGTAACTTCCCACTTCCAACACCTGTGCAAACTTTTGCAATATGTTGCAAGATTCAGTCGTCGAAGAAGCGTCTCAAATAGAAGCGAGTGCATCATAAACGAGGTACAATTGAAACGAGAACAAATTGTTACACTGTGTGTTTCTAAAGGTAACACATACAAAGTGAATGATGCTTCACTAGAGCTCTGTACAAGTATATAAAGAACATTATTAAATTTCCAGGATGCCTGGAAAAAATTAATCAGTATACACCAGTGGCGAAAGAGTGTGTAAGATGTGTAAGATAGATTTCCTTTGGGTGTGATGTGGGCAAAAGATTACACTTCAATTCAAAATAGGTCTGTTAAACAGAATGTCGCGCTCACAAACCCAGTGAGCACCTTAGCAACAAAGAGAGCTCCGTAAAAAGGATATTTCTGAGCGAGCTATAATATTCCTAACCCACTAATCATAAGGGTGTCTCCATCAGTGTCTTCACAACCCCTGGACTCAGTACATTCCGCAGAAACTTGGATTGTTCGGAGAGTCGTAAAAACTGTACATTCTGCAACTCCCCGACCAGCACCACATTAAAACTAATTATTTGATTGTCTGCAAAAACACGTCCCAAATCTGGCGGCCCGTAAACCGCGAACACAACTAACAAGAGAAGGGTGGATGGGGGAGCTGTTGGATGGGCGAGCGGGGCGGATGGGTGAGCGGGCGATGGGCGAGCGGGCGATGGGCGAACGGGCGGATGGGCGAGCGGGCGGATGGGCGAGCGGGCGATGGGCGAGCGGGCGATGGGCGAGCGGGCGATGGGCGAACGGGCGGATGGGCGAGCGGGCGGATGGGCGAGCGGGCGGATGGGCGAGCGGGCGGATGGGCGAGCGGGCGGATGGGCGAGCGGGAGGATGGGTGAACGGGCGTTTGTGTGAGTGAACGGGCAGGCAGGCGGGCGAGCGGACAGAAGTTAGGTTATTGGGTAGTTAGCAGGGTGGGTGGGTGGGTGGGAGGTTGGGAGGGTGAGTGGATGGGGAAGTGACCGGACGGACCGGCGGGCGGGCGAGTGGTGTGAAGGTGGGAGGGCGTCGGATAGTCACAGTTATGACGATGTAATCACTTGCGCAAACAGCGCGGGCGGGCGGACGGGGGCAGAGCGCGGGAGCGGCCGGGAAATGAAGCGAGCGCTGCCTGGGGTATTTGCACAGCCCGGCAGAGCCAACTCGTCGCGACGGCGCGGCTGCCAGCTGCGTGGCCCCCGCCGCCTCCCCCAGCTACGGGATATTTGCGCCGCCCACCCCACCCCACCCCACCCCCGGCGGGGCGACAGCGCGCGAATAGACGTGAAAATATGCATCGCACATTCACGGATCTGTATTGTGAATGCGGTAAAACCCCTTCTGAGATCTAGATAACGGCCTGGATAACGTTTGGTTAGATCAAGATGACGTTTCACTTCTGAAAATTCGCTATCAGAATCAGTGATATGGTGAAAATATATTTTTCTTTAATTCAATATATAGTAATTTTTTTGTGGAATCAGATGATATGAAATGTAACATACCTCACACCGGACATTCTGACGAGTAATTGATAAAAAAAACTGCTGCGAAATTCATGGCAACCGGGCCATGGAGTTTTGCTGTACAAATCATGCAATTGCCAGCTCTGCTTATCTTGGGGTACGAGGGAAAACCGCCTCAATTTAAAATTATGTACCACACACTATTTGACGATAATTCACTTTCAATGTAATCAGTGTGAACTAATATTTAACGCAGAAAGAAAGAAAAGTACGGGCGCCGAAGTCAACCTAATCCATAGTACGTATAGCTAACTTACGAAAACAAAGAAAAGCATGCGAAAGTCTAAATTTAATAGAAAACATTATTTTTCTAGAGCAACTATTCAATAGTACTCTTTTAACTCTTTACAAATAATTATTTAAATGCTCCATTTACGCTTACAAACAGCTATTGTTAATCTATATATGTAATAAATGGTGTTTGACTAGTGACTGGGTCGAACCATCTTAAAATCAGTCTCCTGAGTCACCGACGGTTCCAGCATCTTTGCATCCCTCTCCAGAACCCGTGAGTACTTACTTCCACGAAGTGTGGATCTTACAATCATGCGTCAGCAGACGAGTGAAATATTTCACGCTTACTCAATGGATATCATAGCAACGCACCGGGCCGGCAGGCTAGGGAGATACACATCGGCCCATCGCTATTTGCGCTACATAATCAGGACGTGGGTCGTAAAGACAGGCAATAAATTCAAATGGTTGTTGACAACGTCAATCATAAAAATACGGTGGTGTTAATATCAATCATTTCCTTCAAGGAATTGGTGAGAACTGCAAACAATTGAGACGACTCAAAATTTTCGGAAACACTACGTGAAAAACTCAAAACATTTTACATTGCCTGAGTAAGGATTCCATTCATCTACGACTATTTACTTGCTTTATGGCTAACCAGATTTCTAAGTAAAAAATGTATTCGTTTCTTTTGGTTGTAACAATTCAACAAGGCTCTTTCCTTATTTTGAAAAATAAAAGACAGTTCACAAAACCACAAATAGTACTTTCATTGTCCCATTCAGGCTTAAGAAATGCAGAATGAAAAGGAACGACGACAAACTGACCCTTTACCAGCAGACCTCATACATTTTCCTTTTTAGTAAACAGCAACATCGGAAAGGTTTCAGGTCCTTTTTACCAATTTCAATGAAGATTGGTTTGTTCAGATTAACTGAAAATTGTGCGCAACATGGTAAGGTAGGTGCATAATTAAAATGTTCATAATTTTATGAAAACAAATGTCAGTTTAAAGAGAAACAAAAGAAGTAGGCAACCACGCACGTGACGAGCAAAACTGATAACAAATGCAAGAGCGCATTTAAGTAAAATACGGACACAGGAATGAGCTCAAAAATAAAGACTCAACACCGTAAAGACTTTGCAAAGACAAAGAAAGTGAGGAAACGCACACACAGAGTCATTTCCACTCAAATCTCATTTCCTAAATTACGAAGCGGCAGGCGGACTTCATCGCAGGGACTTTCAGGCGCGGCCCGGGGGTGGGAATACGGCGGAATGGACCCGCGTAATGAAAGAACCGCGCCACCGCCGCCACCACAGACACCGCCCTACTTTTACCACCTCCACCACAACCAATGCCGACATCAACACTCACTCAAGAGCACTACATTCACTGCCATTCACTGTTAACCATCAATGATGGTGAGAGAGGTGGAAGTAGAAGACGATTGAGGTAAGAGAAAAGGTGGTAGAAGTGGTGTGGGGGTTGGTCTTAGTCAGGAGCTGATGAAATGATGCTGATGGTGGTGATAATAGTAGTGGTTGGTGATAGTGGTCACATTGTTATGGAGATGAGAGAGTTGTTGTGGTAGTGGTAGTAATGGCAGTTGTAGTGGTATTGGTAGTGCTCTAATGCTGCTCGTAGAAGCAATGGTGGCGATTGTTGAATGTGAGGCGTGATGAGGCAAGGCGTTCAGCAACAAGGAAGTAGATAAGCGACAAGGAAAGTAGAAGCGGCGCAGATGCACAAGAGATGAAGGCTGGATACCCAACGGATAAAGCAACTTTTGGGGGTAACATGAATAATAACTAAAGACGTTATCGCGGGGGAGGAGGGCGACATGTGTAGCGCTGAAAACCGTCCACGACACAAACGCGAGCGGTAGACGTGGTAGGGGAGGTTACAAGCGACACAACAGAGACACTGCAGGGCCTGTGAATGCAACATGAGATGCAGGCACAGACGCACAAGTTGATTACAGAGGCCTAGTTGGCGTCGGCAGCAACGGCGCGACGGGCGCGGGGCACGACCGCAGCAACACCGTCACAGCTGCAAAGGCAGGCGAGACGGCTGTGGAGCCAGAGGCGAGCTGTGAGCGCGGCGTTGGCGGTGGAACAGAACGTGGCGGCGACGGGGTGGCAAGAGACACGGCCGAGTGCGCGGAATTGGCGAGGTACGCGGCGGAAGCTGTCTATTCCGCCTACGCCACCTCTGTGGCGGTATTGGTGATTTTTGTGCTTCGATGCGACAAGTGGTAGTCATGGTTGTGATGGAATAATGATGGCGATGTAGTGGAGTAATGCCATAACCACAGGCGTGCAAGCGCTGCCAACTCTAATCACAAATATATGCATTGCTCATTACATTTACGTACTCATTACAAATGTGTCGACATGTTTGCCTATTATTCTGATGAAAAAGAATGCTAATAAAAATTTATTTAAAAAATCTAACGACCACCAAAATCACTACCAACTATCTCTACTATTTCTATTATCACCACTACAATACAACCATACTACCGCCAGCACCGCCAAACTGCACTAACCCTCACTACGGAGGTGGCAGTCGCAGAAGAGTTGTGGCAGTGGCGGGAGGGCGGAGTTGCGGGTTCCACTGGGCGTGAGGAGGAGGGCGGAGGAGCCACCGGGGGACGGCGCCGGCAGCAGGGCTTTGTGCGAGTTAATTGCGGCCAACGCCTCCCCGGGGACGGCGTCCGCGCCAGCCAGCGACAAGTTGCGGCTGCGGAGACCGCGAGGGCGGGCGACGGACGGCGCGGCGGCGCTCGCGATGGACGGCGCGGCGCCGGATTGGGGGGAGTGGGGAGTGATAGAAGAGGCGGTGGTGGGGGATGAGTAGACGCCAAACAAGGGAGAACGCGGTGTACCACTCGTCTTCCACCGCTGGGTTCGGGGTTCAAATCCGGGACGATATATGTGGAATTCGGGATGGAAACAGAAAGTCCGCGGCACGTTTTCTCAAGTTTTTTCTCTCTCCCAATTTTGCTGATCTTTCCACAACTATTATTTCATCACTGCTACAACGTCAATCCATCAAAACATCCATACATTTCAGCTATATACGTAATATTTGGCACCGATACCACAAAAGAAATGAAAGAAGATGTCGGGTAAAGAAAGGGAAAACGCATGTTAACAAGAGGTTAGATATGGACACGAGACCACAGAAAGAGAATAACGTACGTAGCAATTGTGAAGAATACTCGCCAGGGCAACCAGTTTACGGGACACTACTAAAACTTTAGACGTCGAGATAATAGAAGAAGAAGAAGAAGAAGAAGAAGAAGAAGAAGAAGGAGAAGAAGAAGGAGAAGAAGGAGAAGAAGAAGAAGAAGAAGAAGAAGGAGGAGGAGAAGAAGAAGAAGGAGAAGAAGGAGAAGAAGAAGGAGGAGAAGAAGAAGAAGGAGGAGAAGAAGAAGAGGGTGACACACGAACCCACTCAACATGCTCGTTAGAAAATACATAGTCTTGATACGGCAATATTTGTGTCTTTATAACCAGTTAGAAATTACCTTGGCATGGCTTAAATATGAGGGAATACAAAAGTGAAAATATTAGAGCAATGATAATTCGATTACAATATATAATACGCCCAGTAACAACTCATCTTGACTCATTCCTGGGGCTGGCTTTGAATTTTCCCTCAAAATCAGTGGGAGAGAGCTCGGAGTTCACGCGCTGCAGAGTGGCGGCGCGAGGCGAGGGCGTGATCGAAGTGAAGCTGAGAGGGTGCGGGTTAGGGGAGGGGCTGTGAAGAGACTGCCGAGAAGTCGCATCACACAGATGGCAGCGGCGGAGGCGGCGGCTGAGGAGGGGGCCTGGGCGGAGGCGGAGATGACGGGCGCAATGGTCGACGTCAAGTGGCGTTGAGGACGATGGAGGTGACAATAAAGAACGGGGAAGCGTATGGTCGAAAAGTGAATGAAAAGGTCCCAACACAGGGTTTATAATTGGTTATACAAAACAATAGAGGGATATTTTATCTATGAGAGGAAGGAATTGCCTCACAAGGACGATAGAAGCGACTGGCGTATCTTTTTCAAGTAGATTAGAAGGCCTTAATCGTCGTATGTTAAATTTTATTTCATTTTATTCCAACTTTCAGTAAAATATAAAATAAAAAAGTTTGCTGCGCCACCGCCAGGAGCGTGTGCAACACTACCCGCAACGCCCAGGAGAGTAGAAGTACTCCGATTAAAATATATTGATGTTTGATCAGCTCTGTCGCGATTATTTAATTGGGAGTTTCATTAAAAAAGAAAAAGGAAGTAACGGAGCTCCCGATTGGAAAGCCGCGTCCCAGCTGATCAAAAGTCAATCATACTTATTTAAATTGGAAAATTAAAAAAATTACCTGTAGAGATTAAAGATGTGATGTAGCAGCATATCATTGGCCATTAAGAAGTGTCTTAAGTGTGTGTAATGAATAAAATAAATTTTTGCAGAATGGAATATGAATGCTAATTTAATTAGCTGGTTAATGTTAATATTATCTAAAATAAGTAAAATATGAACATCTTCGAAGCATATAACGGACTTAAGCCGGAATAATTTGTCATTAGTCATCATGAAATGCCTGGGTTAGATGAAATACATTACGGTGAAGGGTGGTGTTGGAATGTTTATAACGTTGGTGTAAGACAAAGTTGCAGTTTCGAGTTCCAATACGTGAATGGTACATTTCTTTTTACACGACAACACCAACACTAGACTTACTACATTTCAGTTGACGCTTCGCTACACATTTTTGAGTCGGTGAAAAGGCGTCCTTCCTTCAGACTTTAACAGCCTCCATTCAGAATAAAATAGTCCTGAGTGTGTTCAACGTATACTTTACATAATTTATAATGCATTTGAATGCGAAAACACTTCGTGCGAACTCATAAAACGCCTCGAACTCGCACAAATTCCGTACTTTATCCAGCATCCTGTCGATAATTCCAACGTTATCCGCATGAAGTCCAACATTCTTTGTCATTCAAACAGATTCATCCACACTGCCAGACAAACATGCTATTTATTGCCACACTGCTCAGATTAGTCGCATTTTGTTCTTTACCTGTGACGTGTACGCAGATGACAAGCTCCAGGGCACGTGGAATGGCAAGAGGCGCGTCACCGAAAGGCGAGCCCTGGCGAAGCGATGGAGAGGTACCAGACGAGCGAGCGGTGCTCAGCCGGGAAGACAGAAGACAGACAGAGAGAGAGACGGAGAGAGAGAGAGAGAGAGAGAGAAAGAGAGACAGAGAGAGAGTCAGAATGAGAGGCAGAGAGCTGCTGGATGGCGGTTGGAGCCGTGAAAAGGCCGCCGAGGGGAGCGAGGGGCGGTGAGTGCGGGGGCGGAGTCGAGAGGCGAGCAATTGCAGGCGCCGCAGGGCTCCGTGACGAGCAATTAGCAACGCTCCGCCCCCACCCCCGCGCCCGCCCACGCTGTACAGCACGCTGGCCGAACGCGCTACTCTCCGAGGGCAGTGCGTTGGGGAGCTACGATCGCATATACGTGAAACATGAATTCGAGACGCAAAGGAAGGGAGAACGAAGTGGTAACACACATATGCACTCGCACCCTACAACAACAGGGGGAGGGCAGAACCATATTTCTGCCCCCCCCCCCCTCTCCTTTTGCACTATATTACTGCCTACCCGTCATATTTCTGTGATAGCTGAAGACCTCAGCAATAAATAAACGTACGTGGATCAATGAAACTCACCCGATTTCTATTTTCATATCATTTTTTAGTCGTATCAGTCTATATATAGGCGTCAGTTTCATCAGACTTCCATGTGTACTGTCAGTAGTATAATCTTCGCGAGAATTTTCCAAAGATCCTGTTTTGTCCGTTGAGAATGATATTACACTATCCGACATTTACAACCACCTTCCGTCATTTTTACAAGACCGAGTCATAACATAAACTCTCTTTCATTCTGCCACTGAGAGTGCGGAAATGTTTTCCCTGGTCGCACCTAATTGTACCAACGTTTTAAGCGAAAGTGTTTTAGCGAATAGCTCGATATATTTCCCAAGTGAATAACTCGCATGGAGTTCAATAACACACTTTACTGCAACAACTGCACTTTATCAATAAGTTCCTTCTGTCTCCATGGATTCCTCATTCCTTTCGAGAATGAGAATGCAAAGGAAATACAGTTCTTTGCAGAGCCAATGGAGTTCCCTGGTTCCGAAACTTCTCTTCCCTCATAATTCTTCGCGAATTCTTCAGAGTTTGTTGTTCCTGGGCCAAGACATTTTGGCGCAATACTTTGTGTTACACACCTTAATTTGTAAATCTTTTTGGTGGCGAAATGATAAAACCTGAATATAACAGTATGAATTCTTATATTTCAAACGACACATTGATCATTCAAATCCTTCCAGCGGTTACATCCAGATCTCAGATGTGCACTGAATCGAATTTTTTTGTATCGTTATTTTAGGATCGAATAAATCGTACTTTTGCCTGCTAGCGGTGTCCCAGGTCTGGTCCCTGTTTTTATTTATTATCTACGTCTGGAGGTAATGGAGGCATGTGGCAAGCATGACGTATTCCCTTCACCTCATCTAGCACATTTGGCCTTCCTGAACTTTTCTTTCGTCACACTGCTACAGAAACGAGTCGGTTGTATTAAAAAGCTAGAGCTCTACTTTTGCTCCGACCGGGAATCGAACCCGAGACTGCACCACGGAAGTGCACTCCCCTGTCCTACGAGGGGCATTTATTACAACTTAAGTGATATCCTCGACGTATCTGTCTTACAGTTGAGGCGTTCAGAATAATAACATCCCAACCCAGGTTCGTTTTGAGAAAAACGATTTACTATTTTCGTTCACGTTCATTTTTCACTCTGGACAATTTTTTGAAGGTGGAATTTGAGAGTTTTGCCATATACTAATTAATTTAATATTTCAGCATATAATATGAACACGGCAGGAGTTCACCGTCATAATTCTAACTCAAAATGCGAGTTCGGTTGGGATCCGCCGTATTATCCTCAATTATGTTCGTACAGAGTGGCGATTTGAGACACTGTGCCGCCAGGGGAAGGGGAAGGACTTCCCTCCCAGAAGCCAAGAGTTAGGGGGCGTCGTTCCCGCCTCGCCAGCGGGTCCTGGCCCTCTGCAGCGGGACGTCCGCGCAAACCGCACGGCCCCCGGGCGGCGGGCAGCGTGCGAATCGCAGTCAATCTGCGGGATTGGCGACCGAACTTGGCCGCATCCGATTAGGGAAACCGAACACGCTGACGCGCGCCCCAACCGGCCACTCCGGGAACTTCTAATGGCAGTTTTTGGTCAGCTAATGCGAATCCATATAATGGACGTAATTATGATTCCGGTTCGACCACTTTATATGTGTTTAGGTTGGAGTAATGACGAAGTTAGCTGATGTTTCGCGGAAGCATGATTGTAATGATGCCTCGACTTGGGCAAATGATATAAAACCCAAACCTTGAGATAACGAAAAAAGTGTAGAACACAATACACCTTATTTCGCCATATAACATTAAAATGTTAAATTCAATACAAAAGTTTAACTTCCAAGAAACATTTTTCATTGCTATTTTTATAAAAATGTAAAGTAACATGATATTTATTTAAAAATAAAAACGACGCTATGGTAAATGTTTACAGCGTTAATAAAAAATAAAGAATAATGTCTGTAATAAATGAATAATTCTTAAGCATTTTAACTTCCATTTCCATCGTTTTTATTACTCTATTTTTCATTGATTCATTTCGTACTGAAATCCACTTCATACATTTGGGTACAAAGTGTCCCTTTTTTACATTCCTCCCATCACACAGTATTAACTATTTTTGGGTATAAATAAATAAATAAACTTTTAAATTAAATATCCAGTTGTGTCTTTGACATTTTTCATTCAAAATTTAATTATACTCCACTTTCTATGTAGATTTCAGCGCATTCGGTATAAAATTTCGTCTCTCCTTTCTTTGTTCTCAGAACTGTTTAATCATTTTGGGAACCTGTTTTTGCTTTCAAGAACTCATATTGCGAACATCACCCTCCATCCACTTTATATCAATTTCCAAGAATTTCGTTTTAATGAATGTAATTCAATCAACGTCGTGTTACAGATACTCCGAACTGAGGAAACCGTAATTGTATGTTGCTCTTATGCTTCTCACGAACTCTCAATTTTACATTGAATAGATTTTACTCAACATATAACCTTTATCAAATTGTCTTGAATGTCAATGCAAAATATTAACCTGCTGTAACAAATACATAAGAACAGATATAAGAAACAGAACAGAAACAGGAGTGTTTGTGATTTAAAAAACTGCCTTGTAATATCGTACGTTTATGTAGATGATACAAAATCTAACACCATTAGTTTTACAACACTTTCACTTCTGTTTGACGTACCTAATCTTTGGTCTAGCTATAGCGAAATCGATGGGGGTTTTCTCGGAAAGGTAAAGAATTTTGTCCGACAAAAATTCAGCTACATTTTTTCTAATTATTGTTTTCTATTACATAAAGACATTTGTTGTGTTTGACCTTTTACACAAATATTTTCCAATCTCAATGAAATTAAGAACGCATCCTCTAAGACAGAATGAGTTTTCGAAAATACTGGCGCCATCTCCCTATCTCATCCCTTAAACAAAAATATAACTCCTTGTTTTTCGCGAATTGCTTGAAAATAGTAAGGAAATTAACTAAAGCGAATCAATCAGTTCCTGAGGGCTTATACAAAATACAATATGTGCATAAATGGATGTAAGATCGGGCGGGACGGGGAATTGTTGGAGAAGGGACGGGTTAGGGAAGGTCAGGATGGGACATTATAAGCCAGGGCGGGGCAGGTCGGGAAGGGTAGGAAAGTATATAATTGTAGAATATCATTGATTTTACTATTGAATTCACTCCTTTTCTGGAAAGAAAAGATGACAATGATTAATAATATATCCGGGTAACGCTGAATAAAAGTTACGATTGAAAATACAAGAACACGTTTAAACGCGACAGGTTTGCTTCAGACACGTAGTGCTTTCTCCTCTGTGAATGGTTTGAACACACACCAGCAAACCAGAGGTCTATGCACTAGTATACAGAACGCCACTGGACTTAACATTCCATATCCTTACTCGGAATCTGGTCTTGGACTAAAGAACCCATTACAAGACTTGTCGCTTAAAGGTACTACATTTATTTCAGGTTGAAGAAAAGCGTTACATTATCATCTCTTTAATTACACATGTAATATAATTCTTTGAAAAGAACATATGGGTTACATCTTGCCAAAGATTCATTACATTTTAACTTCATGTCAATTATACCAGCGAGAAAAAATTAAACATAGAATGCCACCCATTTACTGGACAATTTATAGAACAGACAATATATATTCATTTAATTGAACCACTATCTTTTATCTGTCCTTAATTTTTCCTTTCCAAGTATTCAAGTTTCGCGTAACGTATACTTACCACTGCAAATGCTTTTTAAATCGCCTGGAAAGGAGGTTATTAACAGACTTAAAAAGGATTCGCCACGTATATTTGTTTCCACAGCCATAACTAACGTAAATGTAACACGATTCAAATTATTCTGCCGTTACCTCAATGTACATACATAGTATAATCTATAAAATGAATTAATCTTATAGCACAAATTAGATTATAAATTAGTCTTAAAGCATTCTAATTCATAATGCAATAACCCTTAGCACATTAAATGATTTCATGAAATTTTCAAAATATTCTCTTTCGCGTAATTTTCAATCAAATCCTGCCAATTTTTCAAAATTTCGAAAACAAAATTTTATCGGAAACGAATCCACATTTATTTTTGTAAGAATGTAGAACGATGGGACGAATCACATGACATACATGCGACATTCAACAAAAACGTGTCTTTTCAATATTACACAGAACTCTAAATGACATTTCTTTTCGAGGGGACAGCAGAGACGTTGCAAGAAGGCAGCAATATATTTATTTTCCCAGTAAAGCCACAGAAATGTTTGAATTGAACAAATTCCTTTAGAAACTGTAATTCCCACTTCGAAATATAAAAACGCAGTTGAAGTTGCAAAATAAATTCGAACACGACTAGAGTTTCTAGTTTGCAATGCGTATATTTAACAAATAAATAATAAAGAAATACACGTTAAGTCATAGCCAACTTTCATGACTAAATGTATCTTCAAAAGGTTTTTCTGCGCTTTTTTATTTCCAAGTCGATTTTACATTAAAAATATTTTATTTGGAAATAATATGGCCAAATACCAGCACCGCGTCACATTCATCAAAGGGCAAACAGGGTGTGCCCAATACCACTTGCCTCCTTGTTGCAGAACTGAGTAGAGATAAATGGGGAAACGGTTTCACAGGAGAAGTAATTACGTTCCAGAGGAGGAAAACGTGCCACAGGTATGCACAGAGAAGAATTCCTCAACAATTTTTTTTAAGAAAGAAAGAAAGTTAAAATACGGGCTGTAAACCAGCCGTCTAACCCTTTTCTTTGTATACTCGTATGTTGTGTGGGTCGGAACAAAAGCCTACAAAACAATGAGGGGGTGAGCTCCACAATCAGAAATGTTAATTTTAAGGTGACTGAAAATATTTCGCAACTCTACATAATTTTTGGAAATTTCAATTTATGAAACTAAATAAATATAACGAGTTGCCTGCAAAAGCAAAAATTATGATGAACAAAACTACACAAAATAGATTTACAAAACGTACTTTTCATACTTCTCACGAACGACAAATAAAATATTCATATTCAGCTGCTATACATTAAATATTTTAACAAGTCATCACGAATACCGCAAGGTGAATTGTTGTAAGATGTTCCAAGTGTTAACAAGAAAAGTAGCATACACTTTTCAAACACCTATCACGAAGGCAAAGCATTCCTTGTATGAAGTTACTGCCATTGTGTAACTGCAGTTAACTGAATTTTATGCAATTTTTACAATTGGTAGTAGTATAGACCAAATTGGTAGGCTTCGTTGGTTTATCAAGGATTATTATGGTAAACATCACCAGAACAACCGCGTGAACGTCAAGAATTGACTTAAAAATCAAAGCAACGTGGAAGTAAAAATTCTACTACTTGTAGAATCCACATGGGAATGATTCTATTAACAGAGGAATCAACCAATGCCTTAATGAAGACATAGGTTTCTCATCTTCAAAGTTTACCCCGAGGATACCTCGAACCGCATGAATCTACAAAAAGGGTTTTCTTAAGTTTTCAAGATCGTAATAAAAACCGCTTCCCCTCAGATCCCCTCCGCCAGTTTTGAAAATAGCCAGTATTCCAAAATACGAGGTGTGGTTCTCCTCTGCGAAACTGGCATTTCACATGGCCCGCTCAGCTACCGCAGGTTGGTGGCCCCCAAATGCTGCCAGCGGTCCGTGTGCGGCTTTTCAGCGCGTGATTAGAGCCGTCTGACCGGTGCAGGGCGTCAGGCAGAAAGAAGGCTTCGGGCGAGGGCGAGGGTTCGCAACGCCACGGCGACGTCTGTGGAATGGGTAGACACACACGTGCGCAGAACAGTTGGAGGTTAATGGAGTGGAAACTCCATTGGAGATGGCGCACCTGTTGATAATGGCGGTGAGATTGGCAGTTGAAATGCTTACGTTCAGTAGGCCCCCGACGTACGAGAGGACCAGAGTCGATCACGGCGCGGATCAATTCGATAAAAAAAATAAGTCGACGATATATTTGACAAAGCTGCGGAAGTTGTTCCAGAAAAGAGGGAACCCACATCACCCACAACGAAAGGAGTCGATTCATCTTACTCCACTTCCAGCAATGAGGGTGAAAGAAAAAGAGGAAATTCTTCATCTCTCACTATCATCCAGTGGAGTAAACATTCGCCCCTTGGTATCCAAAAAAGTACTACAAACCATTGATGCATTACGGTTTGTATAAAGTGTTATTACAAAGTACTATGCAGTATTGCACACAATAGAAATTAAATATAATCTTCCTTCTTTTTATTTATTTATTTGTACAGTATAGAAATTGATTGCAAAAAATCTTACTTCCAACACCTCTAATTCTGCTCAGCGAACGCATCATGGAGTAGCTATTCATCGTGACTCACCAGAATTTGACTTAAGAGTGGATTTGATAATTCCTATCTAACAAGTAAATGGGAATAAACATTTACTCTGCTTTGTTCGGAAGTTAGTCACGAAGGGAATAATGAAAGGTCATTGCTGTATAATATTAACTCAATGGTGGCCTGTATCAATTTATGAAAATGCTGAAGATGGTGGAAGACACGACAGGAAATGAAATAAATGTACACGTGCCGTCTTAGAAGACTCGTAAAGTAGTACTTGGCAACGATTAGAGATGATTATGATGATATGGGAGAAGGAGCTGTTAAGTGATCATATCGGTGGTACAATACAGACGTTGAAAGAAATGATGAAAGCATTAATTTTGAAAAAAAAAGTGTTCGTCTCATTCACATTTCAGCATTATTTATTTTGTTGTACGAAGTCCGATGTTGCTTTTACTAACTATACGAATTTTTTTCAATGCAAGAAAGTTAACGGTTAGGTACAAAACAGGAAATCACAGGGCAAGGTGGCTTACAGGATTACTGCGCACAGTGAATGAGGCGTAAGAAGAGATTGCTAATAATGATAAGATAGATGAATGTATAATGTACATCCACTAGCACCTGACACACTACGGGGTGATTGGCCACCAGCGCCAACGGGCAAAAGCAGCTATTTTATATTCTACTCTGCAAAGAGGTAGCCGGGGCGTCTTGATCCTTCCAACCTGTAAAAACTTGTACGTACAACATTTCTTCATTTTTTAATCCACTTATTAAACGAATCGATTGCTGTAATCGAGACTAATTTTCTACGCTTCAAAGGGAAAGACTACTGGAACCACATCCTTTAAAGTGTGGCAAGAAATTACCATCAAAAAATAGGAAGAATAAAGCTCACCAGTACCATGTTAAGTTACGTTTTACCGCACGGAAAGTCATAGCAGTGTTTCAGATGTTACTCATGTGTAATATCGAATTCGTAATATATTCGATATTCGTAATTCGTAACATCGTAATATCGAAAAAATATTCAACTTACTTGTGCACTGCGAGACTCGGCGATATAAATAAAGACGTCTTTTCATTTCCACTCACCTGAAATAAGAGACAGAAATTATGAGATGTTCGGTACCAAAATATTCCAAACACGTTTAAAAACGGTAATGGTTTCAAAAAATGTAGAAATATAAGTCCCAGACGAGTTCTACTTGTCCTTACATTGGAAAATATAATGGTATTATTTTCAAAAATAAAAAAACAACAAACAAGGATAGGGTTGACCAACTGTACGAATGAAATTAAACCTGTTAAAAAATTGCGACGTTAAAGAGCGAGAGGCTTTCAGGGCAAAATGAACTTCAAAGTAATTCGTACATCTTAGCTCGATCGAATTCAACCAGTTTGGAGGAGAATTCTGGCCACGGGTTGTTCTTATCTATTGTTTTCCGAGTTTTCTTCTTCTCAGAATCATGGTAGTGCCGGACAAGTACGCTAACAAACAGGGACACTGATCGCGTGAAATCATTCCTTCCTCGTCTTGTCTCCCATCTTACACACACACACACACACACACACACACACTTATACTATCATAGTTCACATCTCGGAAAAACATTCGGGTGCTTAAATCTTACACCGACTGAGGAGGTCCCCAGAAGGAGGAAGTATTTAGAAAGGGAAAAGCCAGGATGCCGACGTGCAGGTTGGCGTCGGATCTCACCTTCCAGCAAGGTCGAGAGAGACACCGCCATCTCCAAGAAAATAGCATGCACTTTCTTTACCAATAACCAGAATAGTTGAGACCCCAGAAACCAATCACTTCATTCACAACCCTTTCCCAAAATTCACCGCCTCCTCTTCCTCCTCCTCTACACCTCATTTCGTCACTTACTCTGCCTCACACACACGTACGTCTGCAGACCGAATCGTGCCATGCGAGTTTTGACAGATGTTTTGTTGCTTTCTCGCCACAATATAATCTTAACAGTATTATGTGAAGACAATCTTCAATAAAGTACAAATACATTATATCTTTATGTTTACGCAAATATATTCTACAAACATAGCGCTCAGGCATAATTTTAACCTTCATAATTGTCGTTTTATGATACAATTGTTGGCTCATGCCACATGTTGTCAATTCAGTGTGATTCTCAAACAGTACCGTTTGTGGCTCAGAGTTCGCACCCGGTTCTTATCCCCCATACGTAACCCTTTCAAATCTCTTAAATGAAAATGTTCACATATTTATAAATCAAAAAATGCTTCCATTTGTCTTCTTATATTTTATAACCCAGATCGTTTAAATAACACCGAGATTTACAAATATTGCTCTTAAAAAAACAGTTCCTACTAACAGTTCAATATTGCATCCTATGCAATTCCTTTTGTGTGTCGGCAGTCCTTTTTTTTTGAGCTCCCCCTCCCCCGTGTGTCCGGAGGCGCTTCTCGTCTGTCCGCTGGGCGGGGCCGGCGCGGCGCGACGCCTCCGGGCATCGAACCCGGCGCGTTAGCAGGAAGCGGCCGTGACCGCAGCCAAGGCGGCCGGCTTTGCTCAAAGAAGGCAACTCGTTGCGAGCGGATCGCCGCGCCGCCACTCTCGCCACCGCCGCTCAAGTGCCCTCCTTTCTTCCCCCTGCACCTTCTTACTCTTGATCTCCCGCTGCTGCTGCTGCTTCTCTTCCTTGTCTTCATCATTCTGTTCGACATTTTAAGCTTATTTTCCTCTCCTCCACTTTGTTGCGGCTCCTTCCTCCATCTCCTTCTCCTCGTTGTTCTCCACCTCATTTTTCTTTCTCCTTCTTTTTGTCCTCTGTTCTTCCTCTACCGACATTAGCTTCTGCTTCTTCTCTTCCTTGTTTCCATCCTTCTGTTCGGCATTTTTCAGCTCATTTTCCTCTCCTCCACTTTGTTGCGGCTCCTTCCTGCATCTCCTCCTCCTTGTTCTACACCTCCTTTTTCTTTCTCCGTCTTCTTGTCCTGTGTTCTTCCTCTACCGACACTAGATTCTGCTTCTTCTCTTCCTTGTTTCTAACCTTCTAACCTTTTGTTAATCCTCTTTCAACTCTTTTTCCTCTCCTCCACTTTCGTCCGTTCCTTCTCTTCCTCCATCTCCTCCTCCATGTTCTCCACCTAATTTTTGTTCTTTTTCCTTCTTCTTGTCCTCTTTTCTTCTTCTATCGACACTACCGCCTTCGTTACAATCTCCCCTTCCTTTCTTCCCGCTCCTCCGCTGCCGCCCATGGAACTCAATCCGTCCCACCACCCCCACCCTTCTCCGCTTTTTGCGTGCGACGCGCCCAAGCCGTGCTCGCTTGGGCTTGGTCACGTCCCACATCCAGCGGCGATTTCAGCGCACAAGACCGAGCGAAGAGGTGACGAAATTTTTATTAAACTAATATTTTACACGGGGTGATGGCGAATAAAATCTACAGAACAAATTATATGCTTAAAGTAGTACACCTTCTTACTCTTGATCTCCTACTGCTGCTTCTTCTCCTCCTTGTTTCTATACTTTTGTTAATCCTCATAATAATAAATAAACTGTGTACGTAGCGCTTGATTTGTTCACAAGATGGTTATTGAATATAAGAATATTCATAAATGTAGATCAGAGAAGTATGGAAATACATTTGTGTCGATATTTAAAAAACGATGAGATCTTTAATTGAATGACTTGAGTCAGTAACAATATAAGCCACAGCAGCCACAGGAAGTCACCCGCTATTTGTAAATGTCCATATCTTGATTTTAGTGAAAGTGTGGTTTATATTGTTCTTTTGGCTTGTATTGTTCATATTTATTAAGGACATGGAACAGTAATGTGATAAGACACAGATCGTCCGAAATCGAAATTTTAACATTTACGAATAGCGGGTTCATGTGGCTGATGTGGTTTATCTTTTTACTGCGACAAGCTCTTCAATTATATTCAGAACGCATACTTATTTTCTACCCTTTTACACCCATATACTATTCCATTTCTTTGGAGACGAGGTAGAGAAATTAAAAAAAAATCGATAGAGTTGTGCTGGCCTCGTGTTACGATGCATTTAATTGTAACGTTTAAGACGATTCAACATTCGGTGAACAATGAATGCAATTTGAGTGATACGAGAAAATGCACTGTAAAAGTACCTGCTTCCACGGACGCCGCAGGTGGGAGAGGGGGACACCCCACCTATTTTCAAGTATATCCATCCAGCAGTTGAATCCTATTTTTGTTACTGCAGTGAGTCAGTATAACAATATTACGAATATAATTATTCGTACAGTGTACACAAACGTTTTTGTCGTCCTACATTAGTCAACCATACATGGGAAAGGAATATTATGAAGTTGCTGGTGAGTGCAATGGGAATTCCCCTCTAACTTGCACGTTCATGTCTAACAAAGGCGACATGTCTAACAAGGCTTGCTTCCACCACAGCCCTAATTGACATCGTCGCCTTCGTCTCCGCCATCTTTTCTAAGTTAATTGTCAAAGTATATTGTTGAATTCAAGAAAAACTGACACATAACTTGACATTTTTAATCTGCCGTGTGCCCCCATGCGTTGAACTTCAATAAATGAATAAAAATAATAGCGTAGCTATAACTGAAATTACACTCCCTTCATAACTTGTAATTTTTATCTGTGAACATTCTGGCACTCATATGATTCTAGTACGGAAAAAGAAAGGGAATTTATTTCTGAAAAAACTGCGGTAGAGAGACTTCAAATATCTTCACAGTCATAAACAACCAAAAATAAAATATGTGTATCAATATCACCACACCGCACAAAACGGCATATAGCACAAGCAAAGAAAAATTTAACTTTTTTTCTCCTTCACCTTCCATAAAATAAAATACATCGATAGAACGGACAACAAATAATGGTATCGAATTTCCCAACTTGTGTCGATACTCGTTCGGGTTCACGAAACGAAGCGGACGGGAACAAGAGGTGCGGACGGGGGTGAGCGGTGGGGGGTGAGCGGTGAAGTTGCAGAAAAAATAAAAAAAGGCGGCGAAGGCTGGGGCGTCGAGAAACGCGAAAGGGCTGCTGTGTGTTCGAGAAAGGGTGAAGTTAGGTGCTGGAAAAGAGAAGCTATGGAGGTAATGGCTTGGTAGCACGCGAGGGAACATTGTAGATCCTTACTGTCAGGAGTTCAGGATCCGTACTGTCAGGATCCTCAGGAACTTTAATTATTACATTTTTTAATTTCCAAGAAATGCTACAAAGATAGTTTCTGTGGTGGGATAAATATTTTTCTTCGCCAAAACGTTAACCATCTTCAAAGTTTCCGCTTTTAAAATACTTATTTCATCACTTTCCAATCAATTGACAGAGATGTAGACAATTTGATTATGATCCTTTCTCGACAGCAATCAAGTGAAAGAAAGTTTGGGACAAGATCATGTTGACTGTCAACTTGAAGAGCTGGATGGAGGGCAAAAACTGACCATGGATGGAGATAGGGATACAAAAGGGAATAAGACCCAGATATCGCCGAGATTCACAGAAGATGTGAAGGAAATGATCAGCAAAGAGGCTCTCGGAGTAAAAACAAAGGTGTATAATGCTACAATGGTCAAGCGGTATTATGAGCTCAGGTTTGGAATGACAAAGGAAAAGAAATAACCGACAAAGTGAGAACCAAAGGGACAGAGAGAAAGGCGAGAACGATTGCGGCAGATTGACATATTTGAGTTAGAGGATAAGGCAAGGGGGCGAACATTGCGAAAAGGTTCGGAAGGGGTGGAGAGAAAAGAATGAGAGTGAAACAACGAGTTGAAGTGGACAGTAGTACCTGGACTCTGGAAATGAAGAGGGAAGAAACGAGATGAGACAGGAAACAGTGAAGGGACAAACGGGAGGGGACGACTGGATCTCGGTATAAGCGCTGCGGATGGCAACGCAGGGGGCGGGGCCCGGGGTCGAAGGCCACGACGATGGAGCAGGGCAGGGCAGGGCAGGGCAGGAGGACAGAGGGGAGGAGGAGGAGGAGGAGAAGGGCCACGAAAGCAAGGCGCGCGCTCCCACGCGGATCCGATTCCCCGCTGAATTGATCGGGCGGGTGGCGTGGCGCAGTGGGGGTGGGGGTGGGGTGGAACGCCGTGTTCGGGGTTTGTTCCACGTCGACGCCCGCTGTGGGCCACACGACCTGCCTCAGCTAGCGAGGGGAGTGGGCGATCAAAGGAACGCACGCTGAGACACGGAACAGGTCTTATTTTGATCGTCGAAGAACGTCTTTGGAAAAGGTGTCGGCACAAACACATCCGGAGAAGTAGTCATTAAATAGAAAATATATTGATGTAGAGGTAAGAAGAGAAGAGCGGAAATGGGAATGAATAACAAGAATCATTAAGAACTAGAAAAATATACTAAATTGGAGAGGAAAACAAATGAAAAAAAAACATGGGAGGGGGCAAATGCAACCTCATAAATAATGTGAGAAAACTTCAAGATAAAAGAAAAAATAAAATCATTGGTATCAATGCAACAATAAATCTATAAACACGTAGAAAAAAAATTAAAAGAGAACAAAAAGAGAAGAGAAAGGAAAGGGGTAAAACAGGAGGAGAAAATTTGGAGAGGCTGAAGCAATTGTAGGATCAGTTAGATGCCCAGAAGTGGCAAAAGAAACCAAGAGGAAGCTGAATGACTAGGCGGAAACGCGGAAAACCATCACATGTGTCTACTGAGGATTAGTACCGACAATGGAGCTGCTATGGGGCGACGAAATGCGAGAACAAGGGGAAGACGAGCAGCAAGGCCCAACCGAGGAGGAGGCGCACACCGCATCGCGCGTGTCAGCCAACAAAACACTGCGGGGAGGAGACGAGCAGCGCGTAGGCGGCGCCGAAGGCGTTGGCGGCGATGGAAGGGGCGGCGCCGGGGCGTTGCTGGAGGCGGGGCAGGGAGCGGGCTTGGGGGCGGAGCATGCACAGTACACTCGCAGGAGTCGTAGCTTTGAAGACCCATGCACACGTATTTTTCATGCCAGCCAGATACTAATGAGTTCAAGTCCTGCATGACAACATAGACATGAAAAATGAAACGTGAAAAAACAAGGTGCGCAGGGAAAGAAATAAGATGGATGTGAATAATATACCAGGAAAATGTAAGATACTATTAAATTGAATTACAGAAATGAAACCAATTACAATAAAGGAATTGATACTACAAATCATAAAAACAGAATATTATCACGGATCCGATAAGAAAACACACCACATTAAGCAAACAAGTGTAAAAATAAATTCAATATATAATTGAAGATGAAGAATCGAAAAGAATGAATAGCAAAAATTACAGCGTGTCAACTTCTGTTGGGAAGCAACTTGCATTCGCACTGCACAGGTCAATCCCCTTCGAAGACGGCTAAGACAGGGGGGCGGGGGCAGGACACGTTAGGCAGACAGTGTTGCTCCTATAAAAACAGTTGATCTCGGTATTTTCATTGGCACCACTTTCTCCCATGTAAGCGAGATGCCAAAGATGAACGGTATTTACTACTGACCTAAGAGATGAGAGAAGGACAAGAAATATTAACAAAAATTATAATTTTAGAATAATAATAGCAATAAGAAGAAAATATATTCAGGCTTGTATGATCAGGAAAAGGTAGGGAAAAGGCCTAAGACAATCAAAGCGGCAAAGCAATATATACCGGAATACTCTCAGAGTGCGTATTAAGCGAGTTTATTACCAGAATAACAGGTTACTACAATGAAAGGAAAGATGACACTAAAAAGTAGAATGAAGAAAGCGTCAATTAAATCAAAAACATACTCGTATATAAAGAAAGAAAAATAAAAGGACAATAGAATAAAACAAAGAAGAAAAAATTGAAATGGATCCGCAGAAGTCGTGTCAGCAACTCATTTGAGAGAGGGTAAATTCCGAGAACAATATCACCACAGGCAGATGGAGCGGACACGGTCCTGGAGAGACGGTGGAGAGGGGGGCGTCGGTGAAGAGGTTGGCGAGAGCAGACGTGGGAACGAAAGAGAACCTGGAGTGGGGAAAGCGGAGTCAAAGAGATGAGAGAGGGTAGGGAGAAGGCCGAGGGCAGTAATGGGGTCAGAAGTTCAGGAGGAAACGGAAACAGAGCTTGGGCGTTTCAATACAGTTAGGAGGCACCACAAATGGGAAATCAGGAAACCTTGAATTAAAGCGACAAAAGAAAAATAAAATGTTAAGGAAAAGACAAGTAAAAGGCAAAGAATATGGCTCTGCGCTAGGTATGTTAGCTGCTCTTCAGCAAAGAGACGTATGTGAAGGTGGCCCCAAAGGTAATGGTGACAATGTCTCGGGGGGCCGAGGGGGAGGCTGAAGGAATAGCGACCTGGGGCATGGGACATGAGGTTCGGAAGGGGATGAGGCAAGAGTGGGAACAAGGACGAAAAGGGACACAGGCCCGGGAGAGGAGGTGGCGGCAACGGAGGCGAGTTGGGAGGCTAGGACAAGTACAAAGTCATTGACGGGAAGACTATAGAGGCTCGGGCGAGAGCGGGGCAGATGGTGGCGGGGGAAGATGGTAGGTGCAGAGGGAAGGGGTAGGGGGAGAGGTCCGGCGACTGGGGCAGTGGTAAGGGGACATGACAGGGGAAAGAGGGTAGAGACACGAGCGAGAGGGAAGGGGCAGGGAAGGCGGCGACGATGGGCATGACGAAATGGGTGGGGCACGGGCAGGGGGGCGGAGGAAGGGGGACGGGGTCAGGAGGACTGGGGGAAGAGGGTAAGGACACGAGCGAAGGGGGAGAGACAGGAAGGCGGGCAGGGTAGACGGAGGCGGTAACGATGGCCAGGGCGGAACGGTGAGGGTGACAGGGGGCCGGGTAGTGGGAACGGGCCGGGAGACAGGGCTGGGGGAAGAGGGCAGGGGCCGAAGGAAGAGGGCAGAGGTACGGGGCAGGCGGACGGGATAGAGAAGCAGCGCTAGGGACGGTGAACGAAGCGACGTGTGGGCGTGGGCGAGGGGGTAGAGGGTATGGGACGGTTGCGGGAGCGAGTGCGCGTGGTGTCGGCGACGGGGCGCGTGCCCTCACGCACGCGGGCCCGGTCGCGTGTGAACAGACGCGGCTCGCCGGTTCGGGGCCCCGTGAACACGGACGCCGGCGCAGCCATCGCCATGTAGTACATAAACATTCCCTGGGAGCACGCACCAGAAGCATGGAGCGCCGGGCCATCGCTTCTTCGGCAACGCGACGCGCAATCTTTTACAAGAAGCCTTTCAGAGCCTTCTATAAAATACGGCAGTTATAACGGGGTAAAGAATTTTCCCCTCGCCTTTCACTTTCGCATATGTTTCGCCAAAAAGAGATAAATTGGCTGGATGACTCCCAAATTGTATAGCACGAAATGAAGCAGAATACGATCTAAGAGCAGAAATATATTAAAAAGTTTCAAAGGAGACTGGAATACATTTGTATACAATGACATACAGGAAGGCGTTCTTGCAATAACTTAAATATATATTACAATAAAAAAAGTATTTACAATGGGAAATATTGTAATATATCCTTCCTGCGAGAAGGTGAGAAAAGTTAAATAGAATATTCTTACGTATTAACTTCTCAGACACGCAGAAGGGGTATACTCTCATTTGATTGCATCTCTTACGTTTTAAGATCCCTACTACTAAAACGCTGAAACAACTCTTTCCTCTTGTTTAAGATGTTAGAGGTTTTCAGGTTTTGACATTCTGTAGTATTTAATTTAACTGCGAGTTATAGTTTGGGGTGAGGGCGGAAAAGGATGTGAACATCACTTCATAGTTTAAGCAAGACAAAGAAAATATTTTGTAGTTCTTCTGCAAATAGGATTACGTGTCATTCCATGTTTATGAGAAAAATATCAGCAACATTATTATCTCATCTACTAGAGTCAACATCAAACAACATAAGTGATTGATTCTTTCAAGTAAATTTCAGTTTTAATAAATACGTGATGTTTGGAATTTTACTGTACTGCAACCGTAACTGTGATATTCTTACGATATTCCTATATGTTGGCTTTGAGGAGTTAATTGACAACAGTTAATGGCGGATACTGATTTTTCGTAGGTTACAATACAATTCAAAATAACACCATTTTTTTTCTCTAAAACCATGAGTAGCACTTTCTGAGTCATCTGTCGGGATTTTACAACTTGATGTAGTCTTTCTATACGATAAATGTAAGCTTAGAATTGGAAGAATATAACAATTGTATTTAATATATGCAATAAAGGAGTTTGGTATTAAAACCAGCCCGTTTCGTTATTTATTAAAAGTCACCTTTTAGCTAAGTTAAATGAGTCCTTTACAAGTTAGAATAAATTAGCGATTTACTTTTTTGATAATTATCCCATACAGCTTTTTGAATGGTCACCTTCATCCTCATAAACTACGCATTCCACACACATTCCACACTTACTCTAGACGTTGGTCAAAATATTCTCCTGCCAGGCGGGGAGAGCCCTTGCTGGGAAATGCATTTACCGCAATGAGGCAAGGGCTTGAGGGCTCATGCGTTTACCGTTCTGCGCCCTGTGGCTCTGTACGGGCATCGCGAGGAGACATGAGACGGTGAGGGGCGAGGCGTGGCCGGGCAGGCATCGCGGGTCAGGATGGAGCGAAATAGAGAGGAGCGGGGAAGAGTGGCTGGGAGAGGGGGTCGGGTTGGGCGGCGGGGAGCGGGTGGGATGGTGCGGACGAGGACGGAGCGGGGTAGAGCGAGCTCCGGCGGAGCGGGCCGAGGCAGGGTGGATCGGGGTGGGTGGTTTTATGCGGGGAGGGGTGGAACGGGAAGGGGCGGTGCGGGCCGAGGGTGGGGTGGAGCAGGACGAAGTGGAGCACGGCGTGATGGAGCCGGGCGGGGTGGCGCAGGATGGGGTGGAGAAGGACGAGATGGAGCGGAGCGGGGCGGGGCGGGGTGGGGCGAGGCGGAGGTGGAACAGGGCGGGTTGGATCGTGGTTGGGCGGGGGGCTTACCGGGGCGCGGCCAAGGAGAGGTTCGAGGCGGAGAGGGGCGTGGCTGAGAGAGGGTCGTGCTCGGAAATGCATGCGTTGCGCTTGCAGAGGGCTTTGGCGGCACCTGACCGCATCGCAACGGGCGCCGCTAGGCCCAGCTAATCCGACGCAGGCGAACGACGTGCGTGCGAGCGTATGTATGTGTGAGCGCCCCGCGAGGCGACGCCGCCTCCAATTAGGCGAGTGCGCGCATGAGGGTCGCCAACGCCCTCGCCAGGGTTGAAGTGTGAGGGATGGTAGTGTTCAAGGGAACAGCGGAGAAAATCAAACGAAGAGACGGGAAGTGTTGCAGAATTGTGTGGTCATAAAAAAATATCTCCTTAGAAATGAACGGTGCTGAAGAGATACTATATTCAAATCCGATAAAAATTAGGATTTTTGTAAAATGAGCAGAGAAACCTACGGATTTTATGAACTTTGTACAAACAACTTGAAGATACACATTTTATGAAAACAGAATAACTACAGGAATAAAAAATAGGACCGGGTAAATAGAAAAAAATACACAAAAAGATTTGAAAACGATTATACTGATAGGATTACAAGTCGAAGCTTGCTAGACGAGCTGAACCGACTACACTAGATAGAGGAATTCGCGGAATAATAAATGTGTGAGTGTGTGTTTGTGAAAGGGGGAGAGAGAGACAGAGATAAAGATCAAGAGAGGGCGAGAGAGAGAGAGAGAGAGAGAGAGAGAGAGAGAGAGAGTAGGCGCACGTGCGCGCTCAGAGGTCGCAGTCTCTAATTAGGCGAATACGTGTCTGGGGGTTGCCAACCGCACTGAAAGAATGTATAGTTATTATACGTGAACTTTACTAAAAAGGCAGCATACGCCAATAGACATTTGTTTAATTATAATTAAAATTCTGACAGAAGAGAATAAAGATAGCTCGAAAGTACGAATTCGATGTTCCTACAAGAAATCTAGAAATAATAACTAGAGCGGAAAACGGAATGATCAAAGGACATAGGATGATTAACAGATCATTCTTTGTCCTCTCCAAGACAGTCGAATTTTTCAAAGGCGAATTTAAGTAGTTCCTTCTTCGTGTTCTACCAAAGCGAAATGTAACCGTCTGTGCCATTCGCTGGATAAAAACCTTTTAAGAGCATGGTGAGCGCGTTCGCCCACAACCTACTCCCAGGCTGTGTTGCAAGTGGAGACGTCCTCCCTGGCACGCAGCAATGGAGTGGGTAGACAGCACGGTGCGGCGACACGGCTTCCAATTAGGCGAGTGCGCACGTGGGGGTCACAACCGCCTGGGGAGGCGCGATGGAGGGGTATGGTGGAAGGAATGGTTATGGCGCGCGTGAAAGAGATAGAGATAGAGAGAGAGAGAGAGAGAGAGAGAGAGAGAGAGAGAGAGAGAGAGAGAATAGTAGAGGAGTGGAAGTGACAAAGTGGGGCGATGATGAGAAAATTGAGAGAAGGGGGAAGAATGTGAGGCGGCGAAGTTTGTGTTACAGCGGTGTGAAGTGAGGTGAGGTGGAGTGAAATGAGATGAAGTGACATGAGGCGACATGAGGTAAGGTGATGTGACGTAGATTATTTGTGAGCAGGTGGGAGGAAGGTGAAGTGATTGCTCGGATGAAATATGGTGACATAAGTCGAGGTAGGCGGGTGAATTGATGTAATGTGGGGTGAGGTCAGATCGGGCGACATGAGGCGGAATGTAGGGAGGTCGGAAGATACGAGATGAGGTGAAAAGGTACGGTAACGGGACATGTCGCGTGTTGAGGTAACACGGTGCAGAGATAAGGCGACGAGAGACAGTGCGCGGTGAGTTGGGGAAGACAGATCATATGAGATGAGGTGAAGAGGTGAGCTGACGGGTCATGAGTAGTGATGAAACACAGAAGACGGAGAAGAGATAAGGTGAGGAGAGACGGAGTGAGGTGAGATGGGTAGGTCGGACGATACGGGATAAGGTGAAGAGGTGAGCTGAGCCCATGACGAGTAATGATGTAACACAGTGAAGAGGTGAGGTGAAGAAAGGTGAAATGGGAGGATCCGGTGGCCTTGAGAAAGCTGGCAGCGGTGGCCACACACCTGACGCCCGGCTGCTCGTGGGAATGCCCGGGAGAGGTCCACGCCGCTTGACCGGTGAAAGGGCAGCTTCCACTAAACGTTAGAGGTGGCCATTACGTTAGATAACTTACTCTCACAACGCCTCGACAAGTCGTTGGAATACTCTGGCTGAAAGTGCGTTTCAAAGGTCAAAAGCACTGGCATTGCAGGTCTCATGTCAGCACGTAAAAGATGCATGGCATACTCGTACAAAATTAATTCCATCCACACATTAACGCACTCCTCTATTTTCAGCTTTAACGAACCCTGGAACGTCACGTAGTCCGATTCTGGCTTCTAAAAAACTCACATATTTCTTTACAATGTAAGAAAGTACACAAAGTAGAATAGATCTAATAGGTGAAAGAAATTTGTGGTCTCATTAGTTATCAGGTCAGCGTCTAGAGAGAAAATGAAAGGTCGGATACGTTACTATAATTCAATCGTTTTTATTCTTCAGAAACCGCCATGTACACTTTTTCAAACTTGTGTAAAATGAAGAAAAGCTTTCTACTTTTAATATATCTTCAGATTTTTGCCTAGAAAAAATTTATAGCATTTCTCAACATCTCCTATACACAAATAATGCTTGCATTTAATTTTTAAAATTATACTCTACTCATAAAAAAAATATTAAAACTTTTGTATTTGAAAATATGTATTGGCTTTCTGTAATAATTTTTTTTTCTATAAAAATACTTTTTTTGGGTAAAATTATGACTTTTCAAACAACAGTGAGATGTTAACTCTTTAACTGCTACGGACCGGCCGACTGTCAGTCATGCGTCTTGCGTCACGCTTCTCGCTGCGAGCCCCGTTGTGAGTTGAGCTCGCTCGCACACACATATCGCGCGATACATCTTAGTTATCCGAAAGTCCTCGCGATAGCCGAAAGAGCGTCTGCACCAATGGCTCTCGGGCATCGTGGCTGCGTGTACGGTCTCATTCAGATGATCCCAGTGACAGCCTGACTGAGCGTAATAACTCATTCAGAGCCTACCACGCACAGAAATATATTGCGTATCAACTCGTCTAGAGCAGTGAAAGGGTTCAATAGGAACACATTATAATTTATACCAAAATTTATTAAATATCAAAGAAAAATAAAGAGAGAAGAAAAACCAAAGAGAGAATCAAAATGTTTATGCTTAAATTGTATTCTATTAATATAAAATCACTATCAACAGCAGAGCATCAACAATTACTTGCTATTTATAACTAAAAACAAAGAACACAACAACATAGGCGTACTTATTTGTGTGTTCAATAATTAATCATCCTCATACACCCTCTCTATATTGTATCTTGTGTTGTAGGCCTGTGGTAGATGTCATTGCACAAATCTTCCTACGCTGTACTGTACTTGGCCAATTTTTTCAGATCATTCATTTCATTGATATTGATGGGAAACGCTTCACATGGGCATGCCAGAACTGTAGGAAGTTCCGGAACAATACTATATTTTTTCAGTGTGAACCTTGAGAAGGTTAAACATTCGATAAAGTGCTTAGCAACCATTATTCCTAGGTCAGCTTTCTTGTCATAAAATTGTTTACATGATATTTTTAAAGGAATCTGGTCTTCTTTTAGAATGCCCCATCAAGAATGCCGGTGTCGAATATTGGACTAGAAGCTGGGTCGGATGACATCACTGCGCCTGACTGCTCTAGTGGGTCTGACGCAGCCAGGTGCTTTGGGTTGTTTCCTTGGTTTTCTACGGTCAATTCTATGCGAATGAAGGAGCAGTACCTACGTCAACAGGCCACGGACGATACGGCCTTGCCCCGCCCTGACTTTTCCATCCCAACTTCCGAACCTTTAAGTCCCGGGGGATACGAACCCTTCATCTCAATTATGTAGCAAGACGAAATAATTTCATGTCCGCAGATGACAGATCAAGGACCGAATTGAGCTACAGCGCCATTGGAAGAAGAATGACTCAGAGTCTAGGCTTCCGCGACCATAGAAATACGGTGCTGGGTGATTTGGCTGATAGACTAAAAACAGTCACAGTGGACGGCCAAATCTCGTCTGACCCTGGACATACTCGCTTCCAACACACACACACACACACACACACACACACACACACACACACACACACATATCCATAGAAGACATACGCCGCGGAAACCTTCGCTTCCAAGCAAGCAGCGGCATCAAAGAGCTCCCCGTCACAGCCCGTCCCGAACGCGAGCCTTGTGGCACGCCAGGGCGAGGCGGGCCCACCCCATGCGCGCGTCGGCTCCCTTTTCATCAGCGGAGAATTGAGATTAATTCTGTCGCGGCCGCCGCGCCGCCCGAGGCGATCGCCCTCGCCCTCTTCACCCCCCTCCCACCGCCCTCGGCCCGGAGCCGCTCGCGTGACCACCCTCGTGCGCCCTCACGCACGCACGCAGACGCGCCCTAGGCTGGCCAACTTTCTCCGGACACAGTTCGGAATGCGTAAGCAAAACACGCTTTGCTTAACATTTGCAGGATTGTTTTCCCCCTTTGGCTGACATTGCTCGTTAACGAGAAGCAAACAGGTCGAAAAATGTACATAGGAATGCAGTGGAATGTTAAAGTCGCGAAGACAAATTTCCTTTTTGTGATTATTTTCCCAGTTTTTTCTCTGAACGTCACTCTGAAAGTCAAAATGAAATAGAATTTCTGATCAGTAACCGCAATATTGTGCTCATTGCCACGAATTTTGTAACTAGCTCCACAGATTTTAAGTTTTTAGATCGTAACAACGTTGATGCTATTCACATAATTTAATGTATTATTTTGACACTGACCTAATATCAGTAACACGACTATAGCCTAGACAAACCGGCTTACCCAGAATAGGCACTAAAAACGGTGTTCCTTGACATATATTAATATATTCCTCACAAACATTTCAAGTGTTGGCGCGATTGCACCCGAATTTTGTTTGTATCTTGCCAGAAATAGTATGCTCAGATTGCACATATCCTACATTTTTATTACACACATTTTTACACATACATTACACACATTTTTATTGTTTAGTGAAATAAAAACAATTCTGACCGGACGAAAAAAACTAGGATGAGATGATATTCATTAAGTTATCCCCAAATGTGGGTTTTTAAAAAGTTTGTTTTAAAGCACCCCGCAATGCATCTGAGCAACAATGTTGACTGTCGTGGGACCGTTGAGGCAGGGTAGAACGTGCGGGGATGTTCAATAGCCGACAGCGATTCTGATAAGTACCCGGGTGACGCAGGATTTCTTCAGCTTCTTTCTTGCAATAAAACACACAACTACATTAAATAGAATAATAAATTATTAATGAACATTAAATGATTTAATAGAAGGATAAATAACGAATGCTGATATTTGCATGATACTAAACACACTTGTTTTGCTCGGCAGAAAACAAGTAAACGAAAAATATGTCATCCTCCATAATAGTTGTTTCGGTGTGAAAAACATAAAAATACGAAACTCGGAAGGAGGGTTTCTCATTTCCATTCAGTATTTCGTATTTTCACGGCCGAAGAGTCAGACTGGCGAAAATGCAGAATGAAGCGCGACGCGGGATGGGGCGAAAGCAGTTGGCAGGCCTCGCTGCCCCGCGTGACGCACGGCGGCTGTCGGAAGGACGAGAGAAGGGACTGAGGGCGCCACGAGGGAGAGTTTGCCCGCTGGGCCGAAAAGCTCTACTTGTGCTCATTGAAAGTTAAGACGAAAGAGAGGAGGCGATAAAGAGGAGAAAGAAGAGAGAAGATGGAAGAAAAACGCTGAGAAAGAATAAAAAGTCAAAACAAAGGGGAAGAGGAAAGAGGAGAAGGAGAAGAAGAAGAAGATGAAGATGATGAGAAGGAGGAGAAGGAGAGACAAGAAAAATGTCAGCAGTGTCTCTCATTCGGAAGTTGACTTGTTGGGGTGATCAAAGCCAAATGGCATCTTAGATCCCCAAAACAAGATTACCCCCATGTTCAAGATTAGTTATTTGTAATCATGTCAGACAAGAATAAATTAAATGAAAACCCATTTTATCTCATGCCTATTTTGTTCGGAAGTGTACAATAAGAAAGTAAACAGAAAGCAGTCTTCCTAACTTCTAAAGTACAATCAGGATATTTCGAATCATCACGTAAAGTAAATGGTGAAAATAGATATATTCCATACCTTGATGAAAATATACCTATTCACACAATGGATAGTAAAACGTAGTGAGATGTAAATCATTCTACGTCGTTTTTTATACATACTGCCGCACGTTTCACGTTAAAAAAATATTTAATACTTGTTTCAAAACTGCAGTCAAAATAATTTTTCTGTTTTGCGTGTTTTTGCTGTCCGTTCATATCATGTGTCTTGACGTTGACGACGTTGACGACGGTGACAACTTGGGTGGCGGCGGTCAGGAGAGCCTCTCAAACGCGGCAGAGGGCTAAGTCAACTACTTGGAGGATCAAGGGGGGCGGGCATGAGTAATACGAAAGGGCAAGAGGGAAAGGGCAGGGGAGCCGGGAAACCCTATTGCAGTAAAGGCTGTGATAAAAGGCTACCTAAGCTAGGGGTCTAATTGGGGGGAACTGTGCCGACGCAACAGGTAGTATTAATTGAGGTTGGGACGAAAATATGAGCACAAACTGATACTGAAAGAGAGGTGTTCGAAAGAACGTTAGACACAATTATTTAATGTTGATAGGAAAGGAAGACAGTGCAGCAATGAAGTAACGATGTACACCGGGAACCTTTTAATCGTTTATTAAGGATGAAAGCTGAGAATTTGCCCAGAGACCCGCTTGAAAGACTTGCGCATCATTCCAGAGATTCCACGACGCCAAGTCCGGAACGCCTCGACTTCTGAAAACAATATTTAAATTTAAAAAATGTCAGATGCAGCACAAATAACGTGATTTCGTGGGAGAATATTGCTACCATAATGTCTATATGATCAGGTTAAATGGTCAGGCGGAAGAGCAGACTAAATGGCCTGAGCCTCACCTTCAATAAAGACATTTATTTTATTCATTTAGTTATATGCAGTTTGGTTGTTGGATCACTAACATTCGTTGATGTTTTCACAAGTAATACGGCTCACAAAGTTCACAATAGAACTGACAACCATTCTTCCCTTTGCGCAGTAGAATAATGAAGCACAAACTAACGTGAGTACCAGTAGCGTAACGGCATGAGTGCGGGCCCGCCCGCAAAACGTTTGCCCAGCCCCCTTTATAAACGTGTAGAGCAAACACAAGTAGTGATAGTACCTTAAAAATATCCTCTAAAAATAGGCTTTCTTTAACCCGGCCCCGCCCACACTGCGGGCTTTGCAGGTCCGAAATTTACGCCACTAGTGAGTACCTAGACAAGAAGTGCCCACTACAAAGAGAGGAAAGAGTGCAAGCGGACACGGCCAGTAGTGGTCAGAGAAGAGGATGACAACCAGGGGCCGAGCTGTAAGTCGGATAGCAAACAGGCGGAACCAGCCAAGTGACAGGGGAAGGGCAGCGGCGGAGGGAGGGTCTCCTCGCCGGGAATCGGCGGAGGGCGAGGGCGACGCAGGTCTGTTCGGTTCCGCTGCCGATAGCGAGACAAGCAAACGCATCAATAGCGGCTCCGGGAGGGCGGAGCGACGCCAACACAGTGCGCCGAAAATCATACTCTTTCATTTGTTGGAGATAACAAAAAGTATACATTTTTTATTGATTTGAATTCAACCCTGGACCTGCATAGGCAAATTCGTTACTTTCCTTTTGTAAAGTATCACTGCTACTTCTTAAATAGAGTCCAGGATGGTTATCGACAATTGTTTTTAAATATCGCGGTCTTCTGATAATAATAATAATAATAATAATAATAATAATAATAATAATAATAATAATAATAATAATAATAACTATTATTATTATAAATAGTGTACATTAAAGCAATTTAATTGCTCCAAATAGCTCAAAACTGCGTCAGCACGTCGTCTACCGCGCCCCACTTAGTCAAACGATAAGTTTTTATGTAAAGAATGAACTACATACGGACTTAACACTATCGTATATTCACAACACGTACTGCTTTTCCTCAACTCGAAAATGTCAGGAACACGACCGTGTTGCTTACATTTTCAACACAAAGGATGCGTTGTAAGACGACGTGTCAAAGATAGCTTTGTACGAACTAACTGTATCATAAGTCATCTTACTACAATTCCAGATTGGAGAATGATAAAAAAATGAGGCCGTTAGATCGTTTGGTTTGGCCGTCAGGGACGTTTCTGTTAGCTTATATTTGATTGTTCATCACGTGAAAGGTGACAGTGTTGATAGCAGTTAACAGGACGACATGGATTATTAGAACACTTGTGTGATCTAATTGAGCACGTCATAGATCAATTAGAACACTTTTTGAAAATTCTGTTACGTTTGCAACTTTCTCAACCCATTCGTACAGACCTGGAATGAGAAGTAATCCTCCATTAAGCTAATCAGTGATCATCAAAAGTAGTGGGACATTGGCTTTTATTCCTTTGGCCAGGGGTTCGGCGCAGCTAGATCCCCGGTGTTCAAAGACGGTCACCCATCCAGGAATCTGCGGTCTCTAGAGTTGGTTAACCTCCTTGGCTTCACTGGAGGAGCTGCTTAAGCAATTCGGTACCGACTTATGATCTAGTAACTTTTATTACGAAACTGACTTTTAGTACCAAACAGTTTCGTAAAATTTGACTTCATCTAAAGTCAATAATATATATTTTCTTTTACTTTCTCGCTTTACGAATTCGTCTTAAGAAGCGAAAGTTATGTAATCGTGCGCTTGAAAAGGCCTAAATTTCGTCAAAAAAAACTTATTAATATTGGTATTTTTGTTTCGTGTCCACCTCCCAGGTCGTTTCGGCCCAGTGCGCGGAGCGGCGCGGCGCGGCAGCGGCGGCAAAGACCATCCAGCGAGGGCGGCCGCGACGCACAATAGCGGCCGTCAGGGCGGCGCCGCGCCGGCGTCTTGGAAGGCGCCGACAACGGCGGGGGTGGGCGGGGCGATGATGAGCGACGGCGATGAGGGCGGGGGCGGGGGCGAGGCGCTGAGCGACGCACCCCGAGGGGAGGCGGCGGCGACGGCGGCGGTGGCTGAGGCGGAGGCGGAGGCGGCGAGGACGAGAGGGGCTGGCAGGCGCAGGGAATTCCTCAGATCGCCACCACGATTAAGGTCACGAGCTGACGCGCACCAACGCTCGCGCAAGGGGATGGAACGAAAAGGATGCGCTTCTGGGGCGCCCGCAAGCGGCGTGCGGATGCCCGGGAGAGGGGGAATAATTCATTTCACCTCCACAAACACACTCCACTTTCTCGGGCCTCATTTTATTGATTTCCCTGAATACGCTAATAAATCCGCAAAACAAAATTTTACAGGTCAGAAACACTGTATATTTCCATCTGGTATTTCAATGTTTCGACTTAGGTGATTACACATAAAACTCCACTTATTTGTTGATATTTGATGTTAATCAATGATATCTGATCATTATCACACTGTGAATAACATGACGACATCACGACTTCTCTTCCTAGGAGTTATTATTTTTTAAGAGTTACGATATGTTTGTAATTATGCCCAACACTCAACACCCAGGAGAAATTAAACTAACCCGATTATTTTTTAAAATGTATAATAATTACGAAAAATTTAGTAGCAAAGTTCTCTAATTTTTGGGTAGAAGTTGACGTATCTTCTTATTCGACGGGGTCAAATATTTATTATTTTGTTTGGTGCTCAATCCGGCGTACTAAATTAGCGTGATTTTGACTTTAGGTATCCAGCATCGTAGGCTTTCACGGCCGGACACAATAGAAGATAAATTTTCCGGGCTGGTAGGCCGTGGTCCAGTTGGCATTGAAGGGCCAAAATTTGCCAATTGGACCACGGCCTACCAGCCCGGAAAATTTATCTTCTATTAAGGTATCCGGTTCTCGAATCTACATATGGATCTCCAAAATAATATTGAACAAGAAATAAATAAATATGCAATCGTGTCAATTATGAGCCATTTCATCTATCTTATATCTTAAAAAGTAGATTTTGATATTGTAAACAAATATTCGTCAAATTCTCAAAGAATGAATCAAGTCTCACGAGATTCAACACTGTGTCCTTCTCAGCATCAGCCTGTTTATTGATTTTGGTATTCCGGGCGCAACAACTGCTGTGTTTATTATTCCCGTAAGAGTATTGCAAGCATGTCCCGATAGATGGCAGCGCCAGATGGCAGCGAGATCCGGCGCCGACCTACATGTCAGCTAGCAGGGGGTTCCACATCAAGTATCTCCGCAAGCGGAGCCGGAACAAGCTCTAATCTCCCCACTAAACTCCCAGTGTGCGATAGTGTAGAGCGTGAAGTAGAAGTAGGAGTTTATGCAGAGAAGGGAACAAGGATGAGGGAGGACGGGCAACTATCAGGATCATTAGTCCCGTAAATGTAATACGCGATTTATGCTCGGGAGGTGGCGGTGATCTTTCTCCGGCAGCATGGCTAGATCCAGCGGCGACCTACCGTCGGCTAGCAGGGTTTTTCCCCAACCAGGTATCTCCCACCCGCGGGGCACCGCCCCAGATGAGACAAGCTCTTCGGCATTTGTGGTAGAGTAATGCGTGTTAGTGTAAGCCTGTGTGTAAGGGGTGAGGATAGGATAAAAAAGAGGAAGGAAACATCGCGCGCGGTCTGCGGCCCGCTTGTTAGAGTACTTCTCCGGTATTCGCCTGGTGTTGATCGGAGAAAACCCGGAAAACTACCGATCAGAGCAGCTGGCCGCTAGAATTCTCCTTCACACAGCGACTGAATTCGACCTAGCTAACAGGCTACGGTCGAAAATCCTGCCACCGTCGGATCTCGAACCTAGGACCTCCTGGTCAGAGGGGACTGCAGTGAAATCAGTTGATGCTCTGGGTCATCTCTCCCGGTGGAATCGATCGGAGAAACCAGGTAAAACTAGAAATGAGGGTAGCGGGCCGATAGAATTCTCCTCCAGACAGCAGCTGAAATCGACCTAACTCCCTAACTAGCGTCGAATATGCGCCCCTGTCGGGGCTCCCATCGGGACAACCTCCCGATCAAAAGCACTGCACCTGCAACAACTGATGCTCCGAGCCATCTCAGGCGGTATCAGCCACTTGACAAAACGGCAGCAGACGAGAAACAGACAAAGCCGGCGCGGCGTCACAACGTCTCCCGCCTTCTCCACCACGTGCGCCCAACAAGAACAAAATCTGAAGCCGCAGCAAGTGGACGAACGACGCGAGCGACAGCTGCGCTTCGAAACGGCCGTGGAAGGAATCCGCTTATCACGGGCGGACATCACGCAACGCCGCGCCGCGCCGCGCCGCGCCACGCACCATGCGGCAGATGGCTTCGCGACGCGACGCCACGCGGCAATCGGGCGACGTGGCTTCACACACAGCCGCCGCAGACAGGAGTCACAAGAGCATCACGATAGCGCGCCACGCGACCGAGACACCCAGCCGCGCCGGCTCTTGTCCGGGGGCTTCGGGAGACACGCGGCGCGACTAACACTGTGATCAAACGGGCAAAGGAGACGGATATAAAGTGTTTTAAATGTACCAGCATTAGCTAGGGCAACAATACGAGTAGTAGTGTATTTACAGCTTATCTTGAGCCATTGTATTGATAGATTGGTGATTTCGGGCGCGTCAACTGGAATTGTTATTAGTCCCGTAAGGGTAGTGCATATGTTTTCGGAGGAAGAGGAGGAGGAGGCGGTGATATTTCCTAGCTGGATGTCGAGATCCGGCGCCGACCTACAGTCAACTAGAGGGGTTTTCCCCAATTAGATATGTCCCAACAGTTCAGGCAGGCAGTTTGCTAGTTTCGGTATAGGAAATACGTCATGTTCGCCATATTTCTCTCTTACCCTCCACCATGGGAATTACACTAGGCTCAGACAGGGGGGCACCGTTAGCTAGCCTGCCAAGTCGGACAATCTACCCACAAGGCCTCATACATACATATATTCTGTTTTTAATTTAGAACTTTAGCATTATAATAATCTTTAACTAATAAGGTAAGCTGTAGCTTCTATTTCGTGGTTATATACGTAATTAGACATGCATTTTTCTATTCATACTAAGCAAAATTTGTAGTTCGTAAAACTCGATAAAGAATCAAGCAAACCACACAATAAAAACACTTTCGTCCATTCGATCATTTCGGACCACTGTGCAAGGCGGCGCGATGCGATGGGCGTGCAAGCTCTAATTGCAGAAGCGCAAGCCTTCTTGGCTTTAACACTCGCGTGAGTCACAGTCAGCGGTGCCACATGCCGTGTACAAGCACAAAGAGGCCATTTAGACAGATTCCAAAACACTTGTAGTCTGCCTAAATACCCACTTCGTGAGTAGCTTTTGTCGCCTGAAGATTTTAACTGGACGGACAAGTGTCAAAAAGAGTGGAGTTACTCAGAATTGTTTTGTTTTGAAAATATCGATTTTATTCCCAACTGTTAATTTAATGTTTAAATTAATATATAAAATACCAAAACCAGCCATGCAGAAGTAATTTGAGGAATTTATTTACCATCCAATGAACATAACGCAATAAAGTAATATTAATTATTAATGTCTAAATATAATTTAAAAAATTAAGAAATTGTAATTCATAATTAGAACGAATTCTTTTCATGGATTAACAACTTTGACTGCATTTCAAAGTAACAAATACAAAGAAATATATGTAGTTCGAAAGTGTGAAAAATTTCAAGTATTGTAGAACGTATTTGACTATGACTCAGCCAACGGAACGGAAGTTTACTCCCCGGGCAGATACACAAACAAATGTTTTAGCCAAGTTACGAAGAAACTCGATGAAACTCAATCCAAAAGGAACAATTATTAACATTACATGGAATAACTTACAAAATTCACAATCAAAATTATTTTCTTAATGTACAATGTTCATCTACTACAGCTTTTTATAAGTGAATGTTAGGCGCACTGTAAAGCTTAAAAAACTTATGAAACATTAAAGGGAATCTTTTTTAGAGTAATATTTCAGTAATTACGTAAAACCTAAAGGAATTTTGAGACCATCCTCCGGGATATTGTGCGTCAGAAGTTCTCAGCATATGCAAATTTCGGAGTAAATTAAATTAAACATTCCTGTTCTCTGGGCATTTACATAAAATTAGCACTCGCGAATCTACACTCTTTTTGCTCTGCAAGTTTTTGTCACGAGAGATTTAAGTGGATATATCACTCCAAACTTTCGAATTGCGAACAAAGCTGCTCTAGAAAAAGAGAACTTCATGTAAGTGAGGTTAACTGAGCGAACATGCATTATTCCACAAAATTGTGACTGTGTACTGCGTCCGAGAAGTAGAAGAAGCTTTACACACAATACAGTACATTCTAGCGCAGAAAAGTTGTGTATAGAACAATTACTACCATTGAAATACTGCTGAATATACTTTCCACACTTTACGTTTAACTTTTTTAACGTCATGTACATCGGTATCTATTCTTATACTTAAACAGTAAAAGTAAATAGAACAATTTGATAACAGTAAGATACGAAAGAGAAATTTACAGTTAGGCACATGAGGCAGGCACTTGAGTAAGACAAATGAGAAATAAGAGTAATAAAAACAAAAACGTGAGACACAAGTACAAAAAAGTTATTACATAATACCTGGTACAAAAAACCAGAATAGCTCAATCTTCACAGTAAAAGTATTAAAAAGTTCTCAAGTGTACATGTATTAGCCATTTGAGTTTACACTATAGAATTTGGATTCGAATGTTGAGAGTGGGACGCCAATATAATCTATTTTCATTCCAAATTGATTTGAACTCCCACAAGCCTGTGCCATGTATCGTTGTTACTAAAGGATGTTTTCAAAATGTTCCGGTGAAAAATTTTAGATCATCGCAAGGGTGGAGAAGGAATACTGAAAGTAGTTTAGTTCATTAGATTACGCTCATCAATACTATTGATAATTTTAAAAAGAAATATCAAATCAGTAATTGTCCTTCCAGAGAAATTTTCCATTTATTCTGAAACATGCCTGAAGACAAGGTTACGTTGAAAAGAAGATTGAGCGGGACAGATAAACTAAGCGGCAGTTACGAAGGAAGTAATTATCTACACCATCAAGCCCTGAGCCAGCATTCAAATTTAATTTTTCAATTGCATGAAAGGTATCTGAAAGATCAATAATGTATTGATATCACACAGGATCAACAGAATCAAGACACAGTTTGGGTAGTAAATACAGGCATCAATTCATTTTTATTTTCATTTGGCCTTACAGTTGAATTGCAGCGAGAGAACATTCAATTTGGGTAGGAAATGTATTTGTTGAAAGTATTTTGCAGCTACTTTGTACGGTAGAACAAATTTATTACAAAATTTCCAGGGATTTTGAATTCCAACATAGGCTTGGAACAGTACATACCGCAATATTATTTCAATGAGACATACACAAAATATACGTAGTATTTTATTTGCTTACTGTAGAGCTCTACTAGAGCACCGAAGTCACACATTACAACTAACACAAATGTTACAGCAATCAAAAATGAAGAAAAAAGTAAAACACGACCTGAATATTGTTCAACAAAGAAATATGCGTATACGTAATTCCAAGCACGTGAAGAACGTACTGTATGAATTGCTCAAATAAAATTTAGAATTGTCTTCGCTGCGGAAGTTTGATTGTTGCAATCATACGCGACTTTTATTGCGAGAATTCTCGACATCCTTATTTCGTTGTGTTTGTATTCCACAACGTCATGATAATAAAACGTACAACTTGACGGCATACGCATTGCATTCAGAAAGCTCATCTGAAAGAGAATCTGTTTTACGCGGAGCGATGGATACGTCGTCATGCCACAGTTATCTAACAAGTATCAATAACATGTCATGCATCTCGAAATCCAGTTGTATTTTCAATATGAAAACATCTGACATACCCCTAGGCGATACAAATTGTAACACGTGCTCCACATAAACACATGTTTTTTGCCAGGAATGTGCAGAGGAATAACATTTTTTTACCATTCTCCTGCAGAAATACACTTCTGTTCTTTGTAAAATACGGGTGTTATCGTTTTCTTTATAATTATCACTAGGAGATTTTTTTTAAATTGAACGACTTTCCAACGCTTTGAGATTGAAAACCTTTTTATCAACCCCCTAGAAAATAATGTGGGACAAATACAATTTAAAAAATTAGCTCGAGAACTTTTAACTTCAACCTACAACTTTCTTAACCGTCAAATGGTAAAGGCAGAAAATAACAGGTGGCATAATTCAGAAGCATATCTCTGTACGGTATGTCCAGAGAAGCACAATACAGAATGAGGAAGACATTAAGGCTGGTTTTCCGAACAGCTGATTAGCGAGCTGATTCTGCACAAAACGTGAAATGTCAGTTACATTCAACACTCAGAGCTCAGATGCACACTGAGCATTTCGTGCAGACTCGTTCAGCAAAATCGATGACGCTGGGAACTAATCGCCATCCACTTGGCACTTGATGGTGACAAGTCTTTCGGAAACCGCTGGAGATAATCGATTTGGGACGACTTTACGGATAGTGAAACTAAAAATACACAGGTGTAACTGAATTATGTAAACAAAATAATGTCTGAAAAAGGTTTAGCAATGCTCGTTTACGGCAAACTTTTAATTACTCCTCATGAGTGTATTAACAAAAATTGGCTTTTTATATTGCAGGCCAATATTTCGCAACTCAGGAAGTCGGGTGTTCTCCATGACTAATCTCTACACGGGCACTGTTTCCAAATGTGAATTTGAACTTTGTATCTCCAATTGCATTTGAAATCTTAAACGAGGAAATTCTGTTGTCATCAGACACTTCTGACAACTGCGCAATTTGCAAGTTGGAAACAAGGAAACGCTGCTTCGTTACACTCGTATAACATGAAGTGTGTGTGTGTGTGTATGTGTTTCTCTCTCTCTCTCTCTCTCTCTCTCTCTCTCTCTCTCTCTCTCTCTCTCTCTCTCACACACACACACACACACACACACACACAAGACGACACTTTTTTCCTTAAACGTTTCATGACTAGGCTCGGAGGTTTATGGTTCAACAAATATATTATTATTAAATGTTTGAGTATTTTATCATAACTGCTTGATCACATCACACTTTTGTTTTTTCCTTTCGCGTTCTTCCTTTTAACGATCCATAAATAAGGGAGAGAGAAGTTACAGTTTTCGATATCAAAATTCGCTCTGCCTTTTCAATTGAGAGTAGATGATTCACCTTTAAGTTAAGTCTCCAAGAGCCCTCCCTCTGCAAACTAGTACGTGCTAACGACTTTTGTCTACTGAAAAACAGGAATGTCATATGAAAAACTCGCATTTGTAATTCTCACATTTGTTAGTGAAAGTTTTGAAGAGCATGTTATTTATTTGAAACAATTGGAAAACACATAGTTTGAAATTGAAATAGAAATCTAACTTAAATTTTACCTAAATATGTCAAAATGGAAGTAAGATGACAAAACACCGAAATACAGTTTTAAAGGTCCACGAAACGTTAAGTTTTGAATCATAATAGAGTAAAATATGCAAGATTCAGGTTTGTTGTACAAATAAGCAAAAGCGAAATGAATGACAAGATATACTAAAATCTGGGAACTAGTCATGACAATTCTTGTTCAAGGCTCCTAAAAGGAACTAATCTTTCGACAAGTTATTCAAGGACAAATAATATAGTAATTCTTTACGATATAATAAGCGCTGTAAAACATTTCATTATCAGAGAAGAAAATTATCAAACAAGGAAGTTCGGCCATTTGTGACAACCTATTCATCCTGAGAAATATGAAAGTTGGTAGTACGTAGTAGTTAAATGTATTTTGCATAATATATTTACAATAGTTTGCCTCTGTTCTATCTTAAAATCTAGTGTTTCCTAAACCTAAGCTACCTAATATTATTGATATTATTTCTATATTTGTATTCACTACCCATTACAACTTCTACTTGTACTTGCACTTTTTCATTATCATATTCACAACAACGTGACCATAGGCGTCACAATCGGTCTCTCTGTTAACTGTCACGATTCTTCAATCGCGATAAAGGATTGAAATTATCCTGTTTAGAAATTAATTTAAATGAGGTTCAAATTCAAAGAATTGACATTTGCAAGCAATTGCCACATTGTAACATCATTTTCTCAAGTTGACAGAAATATCGTGATTGTTTACTTACAGTAACTAAGACACCATACATTTTACTAGTAACAAACGTGCTAATTGATATGACCACAGCTGTGTTTCTGCCAGACACTACTTAATTTCTCGAACATCTAACCATCTCAACCTAGCTCAAGAGCGCTTAATTTAAACGATTTGCAACCCAGACGATGAACAGGCACAGTCCGAGGAGGTAGTACTTTCCGGCTGGAATAATTCAGTCCTCTCCGACCTTCCCCCGCTGAACCTGCTACCTGCCAGATACTTTGCATGCGTAACCTCCAGGAGAGGATAGCAAAGCAAGAACTTCGGACGATGGAGTGGCGATGGCGGAGATTGTGGTGATAGATGTGATGGTGGTGGTGGTGGTGATGATGGAGAGTGTAGTGAAGGTGTTGGTGATTGTGATGGTGAACGGTGATTGCGGAAGTGGTGGTGATGGTAGTAGTAGCGATTATGTTGGAGGTGGTGGAGGAAGATGTGGTGGTGGTGGGGGTAGAGGTGTTGGTAGTAATGGTTCCGGTGAAGCAGGCGATAGTGGATGTGGTAGTAGTGAAGGTGAAAGTGATGGTGACGGTGACAGGAGGAAGAGGAACAGATGGCGATGGCAATGGAGGTGACGGCGGAGGTAACATTGACGGTCGTAGTGGCGATGGCAGCCGTGGCAGGCGGCAATGTCAGCGACTACGCAGATGAAAATTGCTGCGTGAGCCCACCCAAGTCGCTGCGCGCGCCTTGTGCAACAGGGGCGCGCGGCGCAGACTCAAATAAATGCGTGCTTGCCGGGCGTAGGGTACAAGACACGTGCGTTGGTAAATGGAAACGTGGTCGTATGGTTCGCTTTCGTTTGCACACAGTGACTAAACCGTCAATAAATGCGCATAGTACCAAGAGTTTCACACGCTGGGTTAAAATAGCTTGAGTTAATCACAAGAGTATGTTTCTGAATAAACAGCCACATGAATGAAGGTGTATTAAAAGAGTACATGAATATCAAGAGATAACGAAGAGGTGACGAACTTCCTACCATATAAACTAAATATTACTACTACTGGTTTCTAAATGTATTTCTGTTTCTTCTCGTAAATACATTACTCATTGATACTTCCAGCACTTTTCTTAAAATTACTACAATTTTGGAAGGGTAACGGTGATTCTAGACATATTTTCCAATAAGATATGTAAATGCTTTGGCTCGATTGTCCACTTTGAGATATTTGCCCCTTGTTCCATTTATTTCAATTCTTCATATCAACTGAAGAATATTCGGTGGATCCCCCAAAAATGTATCGTATTGTAAGATATATGCCATTTTTTTAATTTTCGGGTTCTTGGTAGGTTCTAGCCCCTTTAACAATTAGTTATTTATTTTGAAAATTAAATACAGAAGAATGAAGAATATTAGTTTAGCAATATTAAGTCAACGTTTACAATTTTAACCCTTACTTTATACCTACCCAACTTTACACGTATATACTCTTTCTCTTATTCAGTAGGTAGGAAAAAAAGAAGAGCGATTATGTTTGACGATACGAACGCGGAGAAGACGAGATAAAAATTGATACAGAACATGAATAAAAGTACTCAAAGATTACATAGTGATAAATATGTTGCAATTAGGATGAAGATTTAAAACTTATTGAAATTCAACGCTTCCAAAACGTATGGAAGCAATGTACAATAACAGTTGTGAAACAATGCAATATAGTTGACTAGAGAAAAAACAAGACTGTAGATACAAATGCTTACGTAATAAATGAGACGATGTAATAAGCAGAGAGAGAGAGAGAGAGAGAGAGAGAGAGAGAGAGAGAGAGAGAGAGAGAGAGAGAGATACAGAAGGGGAGAAAAGAGGAGAAGAAGAGTTGTAGAATGAGACTGAGAGGAAGAGAGTGAAGAGGAGCGGGATGCGGTTGACAATAAGAGAGGAGACAGGGAAAAGAGGCAGGGATGAGAAAAACGACGTTCAGTATATTAGCACAGATGAATACAAGACATAATAAGATATGTTGCAATGTCAAGTCATAAAGCATTGGCGATGCGCCTGCCTGCGGCGCCCGGAGGACCCCTCGTGTGAGCCGCCTGGGGCATTCCATCGCGCACCGAGCAACCGCCCCTCCCCCTCTCCCACGCGTGGACGCGTGCACGCACGCACTCCAGACGCACAAAGGAACAATGGACATTCACGCGGCGCCCAAAGGCCTGGTAAGCAGCCCACGCGCCTCGCCCGCTTCGCCCTCTCCGCCCCGCCCCGCCCCGCCGAAATGCCGAATCGCCCGCTCGCCCGCCCACTCACTCGCACACCCTCTCCCTCGCCCGCCCGCCCGCCTCCACTAGCTCTCTCGCCTCTTGCCAACCGACAGCTTGCTCGTTCGGAACTCGTCCGTTCGCCCGTCTGCTCGCGTGCTGGCTCGCTCGCTCCCTCCCTCTCTCACTCGCTCGCTCACACTCATTCACTCTCACGCACTCACTGGCGCGTTAACACTCGCTCACTCGTGCGCGCGCGCTCACGGTAACTCGCTCACATGCACTCACTCGGGCGCGCGTGCGCTCTCACTCATTCGCTCCTGCGCTCACAACTCACTCGCTGGCGAGATCACAACTCACTCGCTCGAGTGCTCACAACTCACTCGCTCGGGCGCTCACAACTCACTCACGCGCTCACAACACACTCGTTCGCTTACTCGCTTCCTTGTTCATTCAGTCGCCCGCTAGCTTGCTTGCTCACTCAGTTCCCACTTCTCCCACGTCCTCTCCCATTTACGTCGCCGGCTTGCCGGCTCACACAGACATGTACCCGCCTGCTCTTCTGAACTCCCATTAATTTACCCGCTGTGTTACCGTTTACAATCTCGTAGGTGCGCTTACTTGTTCCCTATCCCGCTGCTTATTCCACTCGCTTTTATCAGCCCTCTTATTACCCAGCATACCACCACCCTATACGGTCTATGTATGTTGTCCACTAACCCCTCAGACTACCTAGTCTCGCCCGTTCACTTTGAGTCTACCCTCAGACAACTCGCCCTTTTCCCCTCCCTATCTGCCCACCCAGGGTGCTGCCTCCCACTCCTCTGTTCAACCCCTCCCCTCGTCTCTCATCACAAGTCGGGCCTGTCACCCCACGAAAACACGAGTACGAAACTTGACTCCTGATTTTGCCGAGTCCCGTTCCTCACTAGACGGCAATAGGCTCAGGAAGAGACAACACAAAGTTGTCGTACATTTTCTGTGTGCCAAAAAACAGGCACTCAAGACGAAAAACCCTATTGCAAAGTATCGCAATTGTTTATAAACATGCAAAAACTAGCAAACACATTACACTAGTTAAAAAATACTACCCTCTCGCATAAACAACATGCTGTTAAAACAATTGCTTTCGGTTTTGAATATATCAGATTTATTTAATGGTATGAATTACTAGTTTTTTTACCAAAATATATGTAGTACATGCCAAACAAATACATTATAAATAAAATACACAATTTTTATAATAAAAAATATACTTACAATTACCTTTTTATTTTATCATCCAATAGCACTTTATTAAAAAAAAAGGAAGAAAATAAACCTCAAAATATCAATTGATTTAAAGCTCTTAAAAAATAATTTTCTTACGACACACTTCTATTGGCAGTTTTCGAAAAACAAAAATTCAGTTGATACGTCTCTCTACTACTTATTTCCTTTGATATTTTTCATAAAGTGTTAAAATATTCTTGCGAAATTCACTCTCTGCATTGTCCCTGCAGTCAGCATTCGAATGGGGAGATAAACTAACGTTCACAGTCCCCGTTTCGTGCAAATAAATACGCGAAAGGTAAATTAGTAGAGTTGTAATAAACTAAACGTTTCAAAGCCCAAGCAAAGTCAGAATAAATATACAAATGAAAAGTGAAGAAGCTTTCTTATGCCGTCGAACTGTAACACACTTGTGCGGACCAATGTCCGGCAATCATGAGCCAAGCAGTTGGACGAAAACTCTGCAAACAAATAAGATGAACTCAAAGTTACTCCCCAATTTCATAAGTAGACCTCTTCTCATCTAACACGAAAAGGTCTCGCGGGAGAAACGAATCGAGTATAAATGAATCAATGTTACATGTATATTTTTGGATGAAAAGATGTCAAGGCGAACTAAGATACACATATTTTAAGTGCCTGGCAAAGAATACTGCCATTCACAAAATCATCCCGGAGAAGCTATAAACGTACAAAACAAACGATAGTTTGTGTTATTGCGAAATCCTTTTAAGCAAACTGAACATACTGCTACAAGAGATCACCCATACTTCAGTTAGGTTTAACGAGTACTCGAGGAAAAAGTTGATTTTACCCATATACCAAATAAAAATTCAGATGATTCAGTTACTTCAAATGTCTATGAAATAATTGCGTATTTTCAGTGAGAGAATATTTAACTGTAAGCAATGTTACAAATGGGAACATAATAGGTTGTCCAATATTGTTCAATGATTACACTGTAATTAGCACGACAAACGCACTGATTTCACCACTGATGATTAAGAATTGTAATTTTTTTGGAAGGTCTTTTGGAGAAATGCCACTTATCTTGTGCGTAATCTTATGGGTTATGTTTCACAACATGATTACATATCACAAATAACCACTGATACTGATAAACGATAATATTATTTTTTCTCCATTCAAATCACAATATCCTATTGAATTACCGCTCGTTAAATTTTAAATAGTCGTGTGAATCACCACGATATGCTTGAAGGAAATAGTGTTTCTATCCATTAAAATTATGTGCAATGAGGTAATGGGCAACACAATCACGGTTGAAAAAAGTCAAGAAAATATTCAGATACAACTAGATGTGCAAACTAATCGTTATTCCTGGTGTTATCACAGATTAGCACTGTTTTCGTATTATCAGACCAGGGTCAATAGAACTAACAGTATTCTAAGAAAATGAATACTAGATGTAAATGGGCTTGATGCTACACTCTGACCCCTACAAAGAAGTAATACACTTTTTGTATTATAGAAGGTATTCGAACACAGATTCCAACTTAGTAGAGCCTCCAAAGTACTCCACGAAAGTCTTTTAACGAATCAATTCCTTCAACGTACTGACATTTAATTCACACGATGGTTATTGCTGTAAGAATAGTTCAACATCGTAATTATCGGACTAACAATTCTGCAAAAATATTCTGACCAGATTCCGTCTATCGTTCCCATTGCCTACAAGCAATTCGCTAGCAAAATCTTAGATCAGAGCGAGTCTGAAAGACAAAAGTGATTGAAAAGTACGAAATCGACCTAATTTGTTAATCATGTGGCTGTTTTCAGTACAAACCAATTCTTTTAATATTCTATATAAATAAATTGAGAAAATCCGTCTGTGAATTCAAAATAACTTCATTTTTATAATCTCATATCGTCGGATAAGACACAACATCGCATATGTCCCAAACGACTTCGAATACGCGTCGAGACCCTACTTTTTCAATCCTGACACAGCAGGTACCGTTTGATGGCGTGGGAAATGTGTAACTTTTTTTTTGTTAAATTACATTTCCCACGCTATCAAAATGGTAGTTACTGTGTCAGTGTTGCAAAAAATTAGGGATATACGCTCCACGCTTGTCTAAAGTCAGTAACGCGGTATTGTTCCTTCATCGACAAGCCTATTTATATTAAAAACAAATAATTTCTTTTAACGACGTTTGTCTGTGTTTGTCCGTTTATCCACAGAAATCTCTAGTACGGCAGAACTGGCATCCATGCTGTTTTCACTGAAATATGGTGTGTTTAGCCGAGCATAAGTTGGCTTCTTTTTTTGAAATTATTTTTTTTCTCTCCTGAAAAGATTTCTTTATTTTTTCATATAAATCTACAATTTTATGACAAACTTAACAAATATTGTACACGTAACCTTCAAAACAAAAGTAAAGTTGTCTGCTTGAGATTTCGTAAAAATTACTACCCTTTCCTCTTAATCACCCTTTCCTTTCTCTTAGAGCAATATATAAAAAGTGCACTCTTCCCGTCTTTTGCAAATATCTCGAAAACAATGACTAATTCACCAAAGTAAATCAAAGGAATCTGAAAGCCCATTACATTTACTATTAAGTGCATTTTGATTCATCTCAAATTCCCAATTAGGTTTTAGAGTAATTGAATGTCGAAATTCATACTGGAAGTTGACTCTTTTCAAACCATGACTTACAAAATTAAGAATGTTCACACGGTATTAAAATATACACTATTCGCTGACACTCTCTTCAAATATATTATTTCATCAAATCAACATTTCCATGAGAAAAAGGAAGGGAGATTCTTTAGGAATTCGGCGAGAAATCTTCCGTCTACTGAACCATTTACAATCCACGAAGAGCTGATTTTCGCTCGGAGAGACGCACAAAGAAGCGTAAAGGTCACGAAAGCGAGAACACCGACAAACGCGAAGAAAAGAAGTGTACACAGTTGGCAACGGTCGCTGCCCAGAGGGAAGCAAGTGGACAGAGGCCTGTTGACCACCTGCGCTCCACAAAGGTAGGGCCGCCGCGAAGACGCCCACGAACGGGCCCGATAAAGCGTGCGAAACTCTTTGTGGAATCAGCACCGGGCGACCCGCAATTCAAACGCTTTGCACGCAACTGACAATTCGAGCAACGAGTGCGTCTACTAGTTTGCGAAACCCGCTCTTGTCCACACCACACTTGTTGGGAACTTAGAACGTGTTTCGACTGTGGCGGTACCACTCTGGTGGGAGATACCTGGTTGGGAAAAACCTCGCAAGCCGATGTACTACGTTGGCACCGGATTTGACCTTCCCGCGGGAGAAGGCCGCCACCACCACCTCTCGCTAAAAAAACATGCACCACACTTACGAGACTAATGTCCTACGCAGCTGACGCCCCAGGAATTACTAATCAATCAATCAATCGTAGAACCATGGGAACAAAAAGGAAGAACTGTAAGTAACCGAAAAGTACTACATTGCACCAAACGGAAAATCCAAAACCCTGAAAATACAAGTCGATCTTGCATTCCAAAGCTAATGACATAGGAGAGGTTTACTAATTCTGGAACTACACAATCATCATTCTTTGTGAAGTTAGCGTTTAACAGGTTTCTTTTCGTAAATCTGTACATGGTTGTTGTAGAGGACTTATGTAGGGTATTCCGCAATCTACCTTAACTTAAAAACCTAATGCCTCAGTTATATTTATAATCACTGAAGAGCTTTTGCGAAGGGATACATGTGTCAGACAATTGGAGTGGATGGTCAATACGGTTGTATTGTATTGTAATTGTATTTTAGATGTTTTTGAAAATGAATATTTAATGTCGGTAGATAAGCGTTAATTGTATTAGTTTTAATATATTACTAAAATTTCGTTTTTAAGCCATTAAACATGAAAAATATGTCATCAATTACATTTTAAGGTTACGTTTTTGTATGAAATCAGAACATTTTATAATCACTCCTAGTCAGATTCACACACCGTATACTTGGATACAAATTGAAGATGAATGAGGAAGCCATATAGAATTAATGACTTCATCAAGTAAAATTTACATTTTTTTAGAAACGAAACATATCTTTAGATTTACATAAAACTTGCTTTGGAAACCAAATATAACAACGAAAAGAGGGATCATTGTGGTCGCTTCAATAAAGATGTATCTTGGTAATTCGAAATTCTCAACACTTGTGACACAAACAATTCTACTCTCCAACGATTATTCAATAATTGTAAATCAGAGCCGTATCACAGTAAGTCCATTCCAAACGAACAATAACAAAACGAAACATTGGTATTAATGCAACATTCTTTCGAACACTCGTCCGACTTGTACTTAAAATGAAGGCAGGACGGAGAAATCTCTATTCTAACTACAGGCTTTATGTTATGAAAAGGATGATCACCTGAACCGTTAGGTGCGACATAATACGACTTTTGATTTCCTAAGAAAAGTAAACTCTCTGCTTAGACAGTCTTTTGAATAAAGCGTACAATGCTTGTTTTATGTAGACTCCGTGACAGCGTAACAACCGGCATCTCAACACGTAAGTGTAAAACCTCCTTTCACAGAAAAAAACATAACACGGAAATTACAGCCCAACAAATCCCGGTTGAGTGGTTTGAAAACCGGCGCGGCGCGGCGGGGCAGATACTAGTGTGTCATTGGTGGCCACCCTGTGCCCCCGACGCCAAGCGGGTGCCAGCGACAGACTGCACACAGGGCGCGGGGCACAAAGAGCCCCTTCAGGTACCCGGTCACCCCGCAGCGTCAGGAGCAGCCTACAAAGCTACAACCCCCCCCCCCCCTCCGCCCTGGAACGGGGGCTGATCGCACACGCCCCCGCTAACATCGGACCGCTACGCTCAATCGAGCAATAGTTGCACCTGACCCGTCGATGGAAGCAACGACCGCGATTTGGCAGAGAACACAAACGAAATTAAGGAGGATTCAACCCCAAGATAGAGATTTGTTTCATGGATTTTATTTCCGCGAAGACGTATTCTACTTCATTCTTTCTCCCTCTGAATTTTCTAAAACGAACTCAAGACATTTGAAACATTTACATTACATACGAAACAACAAAATACCCAACGATAACGACCCAGTCTCGATTATCGATCCATGTCCTTGATCCGTAGCGCTTCTAAGATGGTCTCGCACACTGTCAATAAATGTTATATATTACGCATATGTTAAATGCATTATTTAATGTGTATCACGCATAGCTGCCCGAAACATTTGAGATTAAGAGACTGGCGTGGCTGTCAAGAAGTTCTAGTTCCTGTATCATAGTCTAAATATGTTAGTTCGCTCTGATTTTTTTCCCTTCATTTTCACTTAATACATACTGCAAAACCATGCTGTTAACTCATGATCTTAAACCCATGTCGATTAAACAAAGGAACATCAAATTGGTTCCACCCCCTATGTCGCATTTATTTAATATATTTTTGCAAATATCTAACCACCAATCAGGGAACTTTTGCAGGTTTCCTCTCCAGTGCATCGTATTAGCTGAACGGACACTACAGAGCCATGCAGATGCTATACTGGTGGCTCTGACGCTATTTCACGTCCCCTTGCATCGCGTACCACCAATCGGGAGTGCGTCCGCTGTGAAATGTCAAATGCACTCGATCAGTATTCACCCAAACCGCGTGACAGAACACAAGGTGTGGAGATGGTCTCGACTAACGCGCTGAATCACAATCCAATCTGAATATGAAGTTCCACGTTTCGCGGTTCTAGTAAGTTTCTTCTTTCTCAACATCTTGTCATTTTCGTCCCTTTGCATTTTTTTAATCGCATAATATCTCTCAAGTACTTCTTACTTTCAAATGTATGAACATTTTGAGATGTCAATTTTAGATGCAATGAGAGGATTTTACTACTGATTCTATTATGGCGAGGATTGATTCGTACACTACTAAATCGTATTTGCGACCAACATTTCACATTGCTTTTACAATATCTGGAACAGTTGCTTCACCTTGCTCCACATTGACAACTACTTCACTACATTTGTTTTTATGATTTACTTTTTGATGAATTTTTGTCCCTTGAGTCTGAGTAGTGTTATCTTTCATAGGCGACATTCAAGCATCATTCTCATAATTACCATTGAAGAACAAATATCCATAAACAAACTCCCACAATGCATTCTACGGATAAAAACCCTTAGTTCCTTCATCGAAAAACCGAAATAAAATTCGTACTAACTGGACGGCAAATTTTACCAGGAAAATAATGCAACTACAAAATGAGCTTCAGAATGGTTCGAGTAATCTTTACATTTCGAGAACAGGATCAAGTCCCGACGTTGGCGGAGTCTCGACATTAGCTAGATAGGTTGAATAGGCTGACTAGGTTCAATTCAGTCGCTGACTAGGTTCAATTTAGTCGCTGATTAACGAATTCTAGGGGGCGGCTGCTCTAATTGGTAGTGGTTTCTCGATCAAAACCAGGCAAATGTCAGAGTAGATTTAGATGTATTAAAAAAAAAAACAGAAAAAACTGTATGTGACGTAGGGGGGAAAAGATTATCTGTGCAGGTTTCTTTGAGTTCCAGAATCCCTTCCCGTCATTTTAACTATAAATGGTTGAAAGATGAGTAAAATTTTAACATAAATAAATTAAAATAAATTTTAAAAATCGCAAGATTAGCAATATTTGAAAAATAGTCATTTTCGTTTCTGAGTTATTTGCATCGGTACACGAATTGCAAGTATGATTTTTCTGCATTGCTAACAAAATAGTAACTCGCCCTCTTACCATTACAGGCAAAAGAAGAGTTCAACAAACGTGCAATACCCTAATAAATGGGCTACGAACAGCACGCGATCTTTTCTTGCTCTTCTTCCCTCCTGACAAGTCATATCCGCTCCCCTCTCACACACATTTACATGCACTACTTTCGAAGAGATTCCTGGAGGCCAGAGCTTAGGCCATCGGCTAGTGCGATGCCCCGCTGTGGGAGATATCAGGAGGAATAATCTCAGTAAGCCGGCATTTAGGTCGGCATCGAATCTCACATTCCAGCGAGGGTGGAACTACGTAAACTTCCGGGATACTACGTTCACTACACTATTGACTGAAATACATGCACTACACTAATGACTAAAATACGTGCACTACACTAATGACTAAAGTACATTCACTACACTAATGAATAGGAGCGGATTTTAAATAAATATTATTTTCTTTCTTTTCACTTTAGAACAATGCCGTTTAGAATAGACATTAATATAATATTATGACAAAAGGAAATTACCCATTTTTATATGGCACTTTAGCATTTTTCTTCGATTTAGACTAATATGTACTTTTTTACCTTTTTCCGTTATTTCAAGGCATGTTTTCGCCGATTTAATCGATTTTATTATCATTTCAATGGTACTTCCTTCGTATAATATTTATGAGATGCAACACAGAAATGTTCTCAACAGAATTCATGAGCAGCCTATTCGGTTTTTTCTCAGCCGTTATGAAAGTTCCTAACGCCTAAAAATATACCATTGTCGGCTCGGCCGATTTCGCGATAACTAAAGACAGATTTCTTGGTATAGAACAGTCCAAACCAAACGTTTGCAAGCGGAATTCACTTGAACGAAACGAAGAAGTCTTGATTACATCAGTAACATATCCAACAGCTTAAGTTGTTCAACTGACCTGGTTTTGATCAAATTTTTTAACGTCATTTTTCTTTGCTTTTAGGGCATTTTAAAAACATTTTAAGATCATTATATTGATCATTTTTGATGATGTTAGGTCATCAAAATCCGCCCCCTTCTAATGACCACTGCAGGTGACGTGCCCAGAAATCAATAAATCAATGTAATACAGAAAGATATAAGTAGAGAAGTGACACAGCAACTATTTTCCCCCGATAAGTTTGCCTCTACTTTGCCTCCCCAATAGCTGGTTCAGACAGACATACAAGCAGCGATACTATGAACAGCGAGCCCGTGTTTCCTTACGCTCCACTTCGCGCAGCAAGCGATACCCAAACTCAGCGGCCCCGGGGCTATCAAACGCACACCCTTCCGCACTTGAACTACAAAGCACTCGCACTGCAACACTACGCACCGTCGAACAGCAGTTCCACCCGACGTCCGATTCAGCAGGTAACATACGTCCCAATAGTCTCTCTGCAATTGTCTCCCCGCGTATCATTGATCGTATCCCAGTACTAGATTCTGACAAAACTTAAAAAAAGCATAAACTCTTTATCTTAAACACTGAAAAAATAATTGATTTCTTTCTAAATAAGGATTTTATTATCGATCATTTAATTTCAATGGATTTACTCAGAAACATTGGAAGACTGACTTGACTGGCGCTGAAGAAGATACTATTTGCCCTAAATTCGAAAATATTTTTGTCAATAGTTTCAAAGATTTAATGATCGACGAGCGCAAAATCCTAAATTTATGAGCACATTAACACTTCCTGTTTATAGACGAATACATTTTTATCGTTACTGGAATTGACAAACCTGAAGAAGGTACTCGTAACTCGAGTTCACTTGACGTCGTCCATCTCAATCCGCGTTTAACTAGTGAATCGCACCATTCAAAAAAAATCACATTAAAACTACAGCTTCAAATCATTCAGAACAATCGTGAATTGGACTTTCATGAAGAGCATACCCCATTGCTTAAGACTGTTGCTTTGTTTTCTCTGTGCACCTTTTCCCCGCCCTCCCACTTCGGCGTCTCCCTATCATGTTCGACTGATGACGTCAACGCGGCGACAGGCAGAGGGGCAGTGCGTTGCCAGCCGTGGTTGAGTTGAGCCTTTTGTTGTTGTTGTTGGACTGATGTGGCAGGTCCGCCCCTCCGTTTACTGGGATTTTAAGTACATTGGCGAGCACTAGGCGAGCCGTTCGTTCAGTGTTTTGCGTCTAGCTCGACTGTACTACAGTGTTTTGAAGGCGAATATATGCGCATATTTAAACACAATTGGTGTGACTGTGTCTTTTTTTAACTACATTTAAAACTGCCTTTACTATGTGGGCGGGGTGCGTTATTTCGCGCGTGAATCAGTGTAGTAATGTTCACAATACGTTTGGTGTAGAGAAGCCGCACTCACTTGAATTGTGAACACCCATCACAAATTTAAAGTGAGCACACAATTGCAACTGCAAAAATTCTTGAAAATTTGAAACGCGTACTTCGGGCAACTTCTCATTGGGCTGTACTCCCATCTCTACGAACGTTTCCCACACTCAAATTCCTTCCCGAGTGCCTCCCAGGTTTGCATCTTTCAACGCCGCGCTCCATGCCTTCCCCCACCCCCTCTGCCCCAGCGGCGCAGCACAGAAGAGGCCTTGTCGACTCGCGCCCGCCCTCCACACAGCCTCTTCCCCAGCCGTCGCCGGGTCGTAAGCCGATACGTCTTCGGCCTAACGATCATTACGGCATTGTATATAAACAGTGCCGTAGCCACGGCGCGGGCATTCACATTCAAATCGGGGGAGGCGGCCCCGCCCTCCCAAACACAGCTCCGAGAGCGCGACGACCTCCGATGCTCTTTTGGGCCTTTAATAGGGAGGGTAGGAGGTGCGCTCTTTCTGCTGTGGTCTAGTACCTGCCTGCGCACGAGTCATGGGGCGGAATAGGGAGGTGGTGCCGTGGAGGCGCAGGCGGAGGCCGGGGCACAGGCGCGGGTGCGAACGAGGGCACGGACTCCCAGTACGGACGCGGGCGGGGGCGCGGGCACAGGCGGAGGCGTGGCATGGTCGGGGACGGGGACACGAACGCCCGCCACAGTCGCGGGCGGGGGCGCGGGCGGGGGAGCGAGCGCTGGCGCGGGCGTGAGCGCGGGCGAGACCACGGGCGGGGGCGCGGGCGAGGGCGCGGGCGGGGGCGCGGGCGAGGGCGCGGGCGGGGGCGCGGGCGGGGCGCGGGCGGGGGCGCGGGCGGGGCGCGGGCGGGGGCGCGGGCTGGGGCGCGGGCGGGGGCGCGGGCAGGGGCGTTGGCGGGGCGCGGGAGTGTGCGCGGGCGGGGGCGCGGGAGCGGGAGCGGGCGTGAGCACAGGTACGAACGCTGGCGGGCATGGGACGCGGGCATGGTCATGGACGCGTTGGGGGCGGGGCATGGAATTGTCATGGGCGTGCTGGGAGTGGGCGGTTGTGGGCGTGAGCGTGGACGAAGACGCAGTGGAAGCAGAGGCGAAGACCGGGTCGCAGTCTCAGACGCGAACGGAAGCAGGGTTAGGGGTACAGGTGGTGGTGGGAGCTGGTATGCAGGCGGAAATAAAAAAAAAAAAGATATATGCTGGGAATAGATATAAATGGGATAAAAGTCTGGACGCAAGCGGAGACGTAGTGTGCAGTGGGGGATCAAAGTGGGAGGGCAAGCCCACCCAACCAATTTCTTTGTTGTACTCAAGATATTTAATTTAATTACCATATGTTGATCCTATCATATGAAAAACAGTGTTCCCATTTGAATTCATTCGTAAAATCGTTTATTTCAAGTTAAACAATTAAAATAAAATATTTCAAAATTCTTAGAGGAGCTCTGAACAGTAATCCTCCTGTAAAACTTTGTGGATCCCCCCGTGGGGAGATGGGAGTGAGAACGAGGTGGGAAACCTGTGCGGGCGAGGGAAGGAAAAGGAGGAAGAACTAGCTTAGAAACGTTGAAGCTCGAATGACATCGAGCTTAGGCTGGGGAAGTGGTTTAAACATGATAGCATATGGATCCGCAGGTCATTAAGAGAGCAGTAGAGATGGACAAACCCGCGCATTTGAGAAAATTTCGATTTTTTTTAGGCTTCTTGTAAAGTACCCTTAAAAAGCAAATTATCTGTTCGAAACTCCCAAAGCCTTGAGATTATTCAGATCGAGTGGGGGATTATCAATTTTGAAACAAATCGGCCGAACGGTTTAGGCATTGACCACAGACAGTCAAAAGTATTTCCGTCAATCGATTTTTCGACATCAAGGACCAATAGAAATGGATTCTAGCAGCACCACGTTTTGAGGAATTTTTTTCCTACATTTAGTAACAGGAGTTATCCACTTTCCCAGTACCAGGGCTCGGCAATAAGAGTTTTTTTGCTGAAAATTGGCTGTTTTCTGGCGCACGACAATCTAACCTTCTCTTCTTACGGAGCAACTTCGTAAGGGCGAGAAAGTAAAAATAGATTCGTTATAATAAGAATAGAAAGGTTTTAATACGAATAGAGTGGTTATAATTAATAAGTGAAAGAGTAGCGCGAGGCGGGAGTCGTGGATAATCTTCATTAATCAACCGCCGTACGAGCAACGCAAGCGAAAGCCTGACAGAACGATCCCTCGGGGGGAGAAGACTCAGCAAGATGTCGAGGCGACCTGAGCTTTTTGCTGCAAGGGGCCCGCTACGTAATCCCCACTGCGTGCTCCAGGCAATAAAAGGAAGGACGTGGGGGCTCGGGGGCACACACAGGCTGGGACCCCCGCAACGCACAGAAAATGTGTATGCACGGTGCTCAGACAGCCGCATTCGACGATTATACGATTATCAAAACCATTTCATTGCTTCATGATCGATGTTCTGGGTAGACGATAGATGAAACATTTGATGTCGAATATTTTATAGGTTACTATCCTAAGAGCACGAAAAAGGAAATTAATTAACCAAATATATATGCTAAATCTGAGACGAGCACACGTCTGTAAGACGTAATTACCCCAATCTCTGGGGCACGGTACCTCCAATTGCATTTAAAATAAACCTTTTTGACACGTTTGTATTTCATAAGTAAATATTGCTCCAAAAAGGAATATAATTTTGTATTATACAAACTTTTGCACGTGCCTATCAAATCTGGGCAATATTTGTTGGCAATATTTAATTATCGATGACCCTATCGCTTAAATTACATCTAGTGCCGTAAATCAGCTGTTACGATGTCACCCAATCGGGAGCTTGGAAGACATCTACAGTAGTGACGTGTAAGTTCCCGATTGGATGATACAGTAGCAGCTGATCAAACGTCAACGGACAGTGTGAATAAATGAAAGTATAGCGCTTATCTGCTTGTGGCTTCTTAGTTCAGTGTGCTCGCTTTCCACTACGTGGCCCTGGGTTCCATTCCCAGTCGAGACAAGGCTATAGTGTGCGTTTTCCTTAAAATGTCCCAGTATATGTTGCTGTGTGGCGATGAGAAAATCCATTTCTCAGGTTGAGAAGACCGGAATACGGCGTGGGGATGTCTACGTGCTAACCACACGTACCCACTTAACCCATGGCCGCGAGGCAGGGACGTCGCCGGCAGGCTTGATCCCGTTCACGGGCTGACGCGCCAAGTACATACATCGCTTATCTGCGGGCAAGCACGGTGGACCGTTGTTTGAAGAGTCGGTCCAAGAGCAGCGGAGAACGAGGATGGAGGTTCTGACTGCATTGCTGAAGGAAGGGAAAGTAGGAGTCCAATTTAGTGGAAAGGAAGTAACAACGTGAGCCACTGCGGAGGGCGCCGCAGTGGGGGGAATGTTGGCCGAAAATCTTACATTTTAGCAGTCCCGAGTCAGACTGTCTAACTCATAGATACGCGAAATTTATAAATCGGTAAATAATGATAAAGGTAATCTAGAAGTTGAATTCAATAACTTACTGTAAACGGGAGAGGTCTGAGTCGAGTCCGTGTGTATACTACAAAGGCTAATAAGTGTTTTCGGTTGTTGTTTTTTACTTCAATTTAAGGTTTAATCAACATCTAGGCCATTAGCGATCACTATTGGATTTAACGTTACGGTAACTAAGAAGATGACATGATATGGTGATGGGTGAAAGGACGAACACAAATTTAACCATGCCCGAGGCGGGTCTCGAACTCGCGCTCCGAAACTTGAACCTGCGATCCTTCAGTCCGAGATCACTACGACAGAACTGCCTAAACGATCTTGACCATCCAGACAGCTCGGTAACTTTGTGATTGTAATTATATTGTGGGTATTTCAATAGCTTCGACATTTTATTGTTTTTCCTCTACAACGCAAGTAAGCTACAATAATTTTAATTGTGAATTAGAGAAAACGTGGCTCCCCGGAGACTGGGCAAGCTATTTTGCTAATAGGCGATAGATAATATTTGAAAAAATTTGTTAGCAAAACATTAGTCGATCAGACAGACACTTTTCATTTTGTTATTCTATTTCAGTTTGAATTATCGCATACTAATTCTACTATTAATGTTCAACTTGTCGTGTCATTTGTCATGTAAGTAGCATAGAGTTAAAACGTATAAATGAGCCAAATGTGTAAGTGTGTAAATTGTGTGAAACATGCAAAATGTTGCAAATACCAACATTAATATTTTCATAAGTGGTTAATGTTGGTGTTCTGATCATATTGCGAACAACTGCCTTTTATTGTGAGAAATAGTCTAAATGTTGATAAAGAAGGCTTTTAATAGAATTAAAGGAAGGAATCTCAAAGGAAAGCCGTCAGTCGCTTCATTCACAGGAGAAGGAAACATAATCTTCCTGCAAACAACTCACGTCATTAACCTATGTAGTGTGGATCTTATATTACAGTGCAAAGGAGGTGCACTGTAAACCTTGACGTCTAAATGATTTACACACACAAACAGACGTCCTCCATGCGCAGTTAAATGGAATGCATGAACATGTGTACACTTCTATTTTGATGATTATTTTTTCTCATTTTCACGTCACGTTAATTTTTAATCAACTAGTTAACGGGATACACCAGTCGTATGAATGCAAAGAAAATTATTTGTTTTAATACAGAGGAAAAAGAAAGAAATGAAACGGTTTTCTCACTCACCATCGTACGGGTCATGATGTAAAAACGGATTCCCACCCTCACAAATAAGACTCACCTGAAACAAAAGAATGTCATTTGAAATGTTAGTCAACTATCTTCAGTGATTTTAGCAGCGGAACTCTTTCAGAACGGTGGAGCAATTGAATAAGTCAGCTCCAAATTCTGGTGCGATACGATATTTTATAAGAAAATGTGTAAGACACATTCAACTACCCCAAATAAACAAAACAAAGTAAGAAACACGTTCTGAAGTGCAAATACAATTATCCAACAGAAATATTCTTTTTTGTGTACTAAATACTAAGACAGAACAGTAACTAGTTTGCCACATGGTGTATAAATGTCGGGATATTGTATATTCGAAAATACACCATAGTGTTCTTTAGACTCTAATGAAAGATTCCAGACATTTCATTTCATTAACATTTACAAGCTCTCCGCAGACACCATTCTAAACACTTCCAAGAAATTTTATGAACTTTTTAATAACAAACTCGACTATTACGTATTTTGAATATTACAATCTCCTCGTTCCTTTCCATTACACACTGTTTACAATTTAGGTAATGCTAGGAGAAGATTCCGACATCCATCACGGCCACTTGTTTCTTTTACGATCCAACAGCACTACCTGCACGAGAGGCTCAACTTGAGACTGCTTGTTTAACGACGACTTGCAGAGTTATTCCGTCCACCTCCGGACTACGAAGAGTAATATCCTTCGACGAGGCGGTTTATAACCATCGTTTACCGGAGTAAAACCTTGAAAAAAAGGAACAAGGAAAGAAGAATATGAGTCATTCGCTTCCATCTGAAAAACAGAGGAGTACCGATAATTAATTTTACAAGGGCGCGACCCGAATAATAAAACGAAAGTACTAACTAAAAACAACGTGAATAATTGGTAGAACACGCAGTCGGCACGTCTTTCCATTGAGACCGCAGAATCAACAAAGAAATGCTTGGTCTGACAAATTTCAACTTCGTGTTCAACATCCAAACACGATGTACGTAACATCGTTCAATTCTGAAAAGAGAACAAATTCTTATGTACGAACTCCTATCCATGCTTCTGAGTCTAACTTTATTGACGGAAACAGGCATTATTATTCCACACAAAAAACAACAACAAAATGCTAGCACAATCCACGAAATTGTGTACAAGAGCGATAAAATTGACAAGAGTTATTTACAAATTGACAGTACTGACTGATTGGGAAATCTAACAGACCAGTCAGGTACATGGGCACATGGAACCTGTGATTTTACCAATTATTTTTGTTTTATTACGTATTTTTGTTATTTACTTCAATATTTAACGTATATCAAAAACTTACACTCACAGGACTGACTGACAGGCCAACTCGACATACTGGTATGCCATAAAACGTTAACATAATATATTCAAACTTTAACACCCACTTGTACTTTGGCAAATCGACATTAAAGGATCCGTTTTCCCCCTGTCCTCCTCCCTTGGGTAAAACCAAGTAAAACAAATAGAGCGGCCCAACTAGGAAGTCCCTGCGGTCCCTAGCAAGGCGTTCTCGACCGCAGCGGTCGGTCGCGGGGAGTTTGTGTGACCGCAGAGCCCGCCGCCACCCGCCCGCCACCGTCTCCCAGGCGACAACGCCACCACCGCCGCCGCCGCCGCCGCCGTCGCCTCCACCGTTACCGTCTCCTCATCCACTACCAACAAGATCACCACATCCCTCGTCACCGTCTCCACCTCCTCCTCCGCTGTCGCCGCCACCAACGCCTTCGCCCCCACCTTCTTCGTCGACGCCGAAAAGGATCTGCGAAACGCAGCGGGGTGAGGCGGGTGGCGACGGTGGAGGCAGTAGACAGCGGAAGATGGAAGGAGGGAGACGGGAAGTGGGCGGTGTGTGGCGGGCGTCGTTGAGTGTTGGGCGGTGGCTGCATGGCGGAGAGAGGCGGGCGGCGGGCGGGCGGAGGACGGTGTGCGGCGGACGGCGGGCGGCGGGCGGGCGGGCGGAGGACTGTGAGGTGGACGGTGGACGGCGGGCGGCGGGTGGGCGGAGGACAGTGAGGGCGGGTGGGCGGAGAACGGCATATGGCGAGCGGCGGGCGGGCGGGCGGGCGGAGGACGGTGTGCGGCGGGCGGCTGCCACTTCGGCCCAGCGCGACGCCAAGGCCCGCAGGGGCCAGCGGCCGCCGACTCACAAAAAACGACAGAGGCCGCCGCGCCGCCTTCCACCGGCACAGTGGCCCACAAAACATCAACTCGATCGGCAGCATCCTCTCCACCCTGCCATCCTTGAGAGGTAAATGCGTCTAACGGAATCTGCAAACAGTCACTCAAAGATAGTACCTGAATCTCTTAACAATATTTTATTTCTGTTATGATATTATGATCCGGAAAGTAATTCATTTATTCGTCTCGCATAAGAAACATTGTTTACCATTTCATTAATAAATTTTGTTCATAATATTCATTTTTACCTATCAATTACATCAGTGTGGATGGGTTGCTTGCCATTTGGAGTGCGACGATTTTCGGGCTCGTCCTACCCACCGCTTGTCAGTCTTTTAGACACTTCAAAGGAAACTAACATTCGCCGAGCCTCTCAGCTACTCGGGATTGTACGAGCGGTAGCTAACTGCTTAGCGAATGCCGAATTAAAAAAATATCCTCTCTGGCCATCGCGCCTCCGACACGGTATCGCGGCGCGCCCACTTGGATTTCGCCCTCGTCACCGCTGCCCCCGCCGCCACCTCCACCCCATCACCACCGCCCCCGTTCACTCACCGGCGGGCGACCCCGCTAATGAGCTTATCGGGACGAGCCGTCGGCGGGCGGGGGCGGGGGCGAGAGCGAGGGCCTCTCCCAAGGGTCCCTGCCAGCCAAGCGTTTTATTTACCGCTGTCCCCAGAGCGACCGCTGCGTGGCCGCCAGGGCCGCCGGCGATTGGGGACTGGGCGGTCCCCGTGTCCGTGCGTGCTCCGGGTGGCGAGGACGGAAGTAAGGAGGTTAAGGTGCGCCGCCGGAAACCCGCCCTGCGGGGATCTCGTGAGAAAGGTCGGCGACAGCTCGAACTGCCCGGTCGGTTATGCGCCGAATTGAAATCGGGAGCCAAGATGGCTCTTCGGGAACATTTTCAGTGCAGCGCGTAGAGTTTTACGACAGTATCTTGCTGGTTATGTATGCATTTCTCGACTAGGGCAACAGGAGGTAGCACGCTCATACAACGTGGCAAAATATTTAATACTGTTTCTCCCAGACGAAAACTTTGTATTTGTAGGTTTAATCTGGTAAAGCAAATATCAAAAAAATTGAAATGAATATGTATCTCCATGTCAGAATGTCAGAAAAAACTAACAATTGAGTATGAATTTTTATGTTATGTTTCGTTTCTTAGCATTTTAATGCTGCCTTTTCATTTACTGTTAAATTAAGGTGATTAATTTTGATAGGTTTTTTAATAACAAAGCGAAAATCCACTAACACTTCTACGGATTCGGCATATTATCTATATCTTTAGAACAGTATTCCTCGTATAAAAAATCTCACGGGAAATTATTAGAAATCGCGTGAAAGGCAATCACGGGAAACAAAGAAAGGAGTCCGAAGAAACAAATTACTAGTTTTCACAATGCATTCTGTTGAAACTCCTACAAGAATATCTGGTTTTCTTTTTACATGCATCACAAGTAAACGTTTCTTCTCCAAAATGTCAAAGGTAGCTTCCATGTTTTGCCTACACTTAATAAATCCTTATAACTACATCCACATAACCAGGCAAACATCACTTCGATAACACGTTATGCAAATTGATTCTTAGAAAATACGAGCTAAATATCTTCTTTCCTACGCATGTTTAAAACTGCTTTCTTAGAAAGCTTCATTATCAGGTCAGGAGATGAGAATGATACTAGACGATCTCTTTAAAACTTTCCCCAAAATGCTAATAAAATGTTCTGACTGCAAATAAGCAAGATCTTTATAATTTTGAGAAAATTAAGATTTAAAACTCACCTTAAACATAGCATAATAAAGGTAGTTTGAGAGATACTTAATAGTGTAATTAACTGGCGAATCGTAGTCCAAAATGTAGCAATCGTAAAGACCCAATAGAAAGCACGAATCAGAACTTACGATGAAAAACAACTAGTGCACTAAAATTTATTTTATTTTTTCGGAAGTATCAAATGAAGCAAAAAATACATGAGTAATAAAACTAACACCTTCTCCCTTTTTCAATCCAAAACCTTTTTTATGTACACCCTAAAATTACATGCGCGATAAAAAGAAAATTGTTCTTAAAGCTAAAACGGCAGAAATAAAAGACAAAGAGAAAACTTTGAAACGTAATTCCGTTAATCGTTACCGACCGTTTCCGTTAATCGTTACTTATATCCAAAGCAAACACAGTTAACAGTAGCATATAGTTTCCTACAAGTAGGTGACCATCCGTAACCAGCCGCGAGGGTCGAGACAACCGCTCTTTTTTCACCCCGAAGACACACGACGAGGGCTCGAGGAGATAGGGAGGAAACAGCTGCAGGTAAGAAGAGAAGCTACGGTGCGCCGGCGCCCGTGTTTTATGGCGACCTTTCCTTAAGAGGCCTCCGGGGCCGACAAATGCTGCTGTAAAGAGGCAAAGGAGGTGCCGGCCGCTCCGAGGCGGCGGCACATGCTAGGGAGGTAGGCGCGAGCGACACCGGGCAGGAGAGAGGGAAATGTGGATGAAGGGCTGCGGCTAGAGTGGGAGGAGCCAAAGGCGGCTCCACACATTCGGCATTCGCCGAGCAGAGTGCTACTGCTCGCACAATTTCGAACAGCTGATGTGTTCGGTGAATGTTCGCTCCGTTTGATGTGTCATAAAGACCGTCACGCGTTGGGTAGGGCGAAACGCGAGCAACCCGTCCACACTACTCGGGATTCGGAGAGCAGTTGCTCGGGATTCGCCGAATGGCGCACGTGTGAAGCCGCCTTAAGGCGAATGCCGAATGTTTGGCGCTCGGCGAATGGGAAGAAACCCATCCACACTACTCGGGGTTCGGCGAGCGGTTGCTCGGGATTCGCGGATGCCGCATGTGTGGAGCCGCTTTCGGTGAAGGTGTTGGCGCTGGAGGAGACGGATAGAGGCGTAGTCACAGAAGCGCAGGCAGACCCTAGGCGGACATAGAGATGATGTGGGTGGCAGAGGACGTTGACGGAGGCAGTAAAGAAGGGATGGCCAAGGTGGAAGAAGAGATGGAGGTTCTGGAGAAGTGAATGGGATGACGGGGCGGATTCGGTGAAAATAATGTGATACTGGAGGTAGTTGAAGTTGAATGAGGAAGCAACGTCGAAGGGGGAGATAGAGGTGTCGCCTAAGAGGAGCGCCATACATCTTCTTGACCACCACAGACATGGACCACCTTGGAACGGTTCGTGGGGCCACTTTGGCATCGTGTGTGGAGTGATATACGGAGAATATGTGCTCCTAGAGTGACAAAATAAAGCTCTCATGGGCGCCAGACTACTTCCCAAGTCAGTCAATTTATAAGTTATTACTACAGTGCATTTACAATTGTTAGGTTTTCATATCCATAGAGGAAGTAATGTTTTTTTTTTCTCTTTGGCCCCTCCACAGTAACCCTGTGGTGAAGGGGAATTTATTTACTTGAAATTTTTACATTAACCTGCTGCCTTGCGGCTTAAGCAGGTAGAGGAGGAGCTTTTTCTTACAGCTACGTTTTACATACTAGTCCTTAAGTTAACTTACATGCACTTTGGCATTACTAACTTATACTAAGATCGGTTTTGTCAATACTATAATACTACAGAGCTTGTTATTTTACGGACGAGATATTTTTCTTCTTTTTCTCTACATTCACACATCATTCATACGTGTTTCAATATATACATAACCATTCATCCTTCCCATTCATTCGCACTTCACTACACTACGCACTGCACTACGCACTGTTCGCCACGGCACTGACTTGGCTCAAAGTGTCCGTGGCGCTCGGGCCCATTGGGAGGCGTGGCAGGTGGGACGCGGCGTCGCGTTCCCCGCGCGCCCCTCGGCCGATGGCAAGTCCTCCCCCTCACGCTCGGCTGCCTCCGCTCGCTCGCACAAGGCAGCAAGCGTGTCGTGGGGCAGCGCGCGGAAGGAGAAGGCGACGCGCTTCGGACCTTTCCGGAGGTGGGACCGATGCGCGTCACTGTTCGCCTCACGGCCGGTGTCGCGCAGGATGCGCGGCGCCTTCGGACCCAGAGCCCTTTTAAGCGCCGTCACTGACTGCCTTTGGAGCTCCGGCAAGAATTGGTTTTTTATACCCAGAACTCCGAACACGTCGGTGTTTCTAGGGTATCTATTGGGAATGGGAGGAGGGAGGTGGGGGTACGCCGCGAGACGCGCAGCGCGGTTCTCCGCCGTGCGAATCGGGCGGAGGGTGGAGGGAGGTGCCGCCGCGAATACCTCGCAGGCATACGTCCAAATGGACAGCACGCAGGCGGTGAATAGGCGGCGTTTGAGGGCAGGATGAAGTTCGGGGGCTCGGAGAAGTGGGCGTAGGAGGGTGGTTCGGGCAGTTATTTTTTGGCTAACGTACTTGGCGTGGGCGTGCCAGCGGAGGCCGCTGTCAAGCTTCACACCAAGATACTTCGCCGTCTTTTGCCACGGTAGATGCGTGCCTAACAAGCTCACGACTTCATCGGGGTCGGCCCTCTGTCGAGTGAAGTTGACGGCTACGCACTTGTCAGGGTTGAGGGCAAGCTTTTTATGGCTTAGCCATTTGGGAAGCTCGGCGAGACAATCATTCAGATATCTCACCGATTTCCTTTTGTCCGCCGATTTCGCATAGTAAGCGAAATCATCCGCGAACATTAGGAGCCCGCAATGTTGAATGCCTGTATTTTTTTCAACCGGAAGCGGCGCGTCGTTGACGTACAGGCCGAATAGTGTCGGTGAGAGCACACTTCCCTGAGGCACGCCGGCTGCGGCTCGCCTTGGGGACGAATGTACGCCATTGACGCGAACCTTGAATCGTCTATCTGTCAAGAAGCTGGCGATTAGTCTGACGTAGCAGTCGCTGATTCCAATGTCCGCAAGACACGCGAGAGCCCCCTCGTGCCGTAATGTTTATATATACAATGACCCAATCTGTACTGCTGTGCCAGGAAAGTTGTGTAACAGACCAGACTTTGTGATATGTGGGCAAAATACCAACGTTTGTATGCCAGAGAAAGTGAGTTGTAATCGAAATGCGACGGTTTGGAATCTTGATGTGTCAATCGTTACTCAGCGTTCCTCGTTGCTGTCTGTGACGACTGTTCTCATTTCTGCCATTACCTCCAGCACCGTCAGCATTGTCGTCTCTTTCTACTCTACTTCTCCTTTCTCTACCTCAGTATGTGCTGGCCCCTGCCGCTTCCACCATTTCACCTATTGCGCCGCTGTTGCTGATGGAGTTCAACCGACCGCGTCCATTGCTCGTAGTTTTCTTCTCAAAATCGCTCCCTCCCGCATTTTATCGCCACCTCCACCGTAGCTACGTGTGCAGTTTCCTGCAGTGCTGCCGCTTGTGTTGACGCTTTCTGCGCCGGCGCTGACATCTTTGCCCTCACCGGCCTTGTCACCGATGTCTTTGTTGCTGTTTCCGTCGACGCCTGTGCTATATTTTCGTCTCCGGGATCATTTTCTCTTTACTGCCTTCTGCCTCGCCACCGCCCTCTTCTATACTTCCGCCTCTGCCTTCGACTCCGTTTCCACAATACAACTTCCGCCGTTATTTCCGATGTCATCCGTTTTGTCGGCGGCGATGGTGTAACGGTTACCGTATAAGACTGTTATACCCAAGTATCGCCTCGATCGAAGTCGTGGATTCATAGATTGAAGCTGTTCATACGCCTTCCTTCGGAGGGGAAGTAAAGCCGGCTGTGTAAAGCATCCTATGTTAGTAGATTTATTGTATGTAAAAGATCCTCAAGACTAGATGATGCCTCTGAGCTAAATTCAAATCGTCTGTTTCGTCTCCCGATGCGATACCTCCTTTCTCCGCTAGTTGGTGAAAGGAGCCTAACGAAATTTGCGTGGTCAGACGGAAGAGCAGGCCTCATGGCCAGAGTATCGCCATGTAAAAATAAGGCAACAATTCAATTCAATTCAATTTATTTCCAACTGTTCCTACCTTTACCTCCGCTCCTAATCCCCGCCGAGCTATATTTTGTAGTAGGCCTTTGGTACCACCTCGTTATTTTCTCCCAATTGCATGGAAGCCAAATCTTTTATTTCGCGTTGTTGTAGCCCATAAGCTCATAACTGGTCTTTTACTCCAGAAGATGATATAATGGGAATGGATGTGCAAAAGGGCTTGTTAGTAGAGCATTACCATACCAGAACAAGCGCAAATACCCATGTCTATGGCAATACTTGAACCCAACACCCTTCATGCCGAAGATGTCCCGAAACTCCTGTATGAACGATCTCCGCTACTTGGGACCGAAAAGTACATAACTTTACTTAACTTACGAGTGTATCACTTTCTTTTAAAAACCGTTCGTTTGTTCCTTCGATCATCGAAATTAAAGGGGAAGTACAATCCAAATTCACAATGAAGAACATACCCCTCCTTGCATTGGGACCTCGAGTAAAAAAAACAAGCAACAAATAAGTAGCTAATATCCAAGTTTGACTATTTTAAATCTGTATATTCCGGCAACAGGAAGACGCTGGAAGCAGCAGGGAGTTCCCGAGGATGTGCCGTGTCGCAGCGGCGGAAGATGCCCGCGGCGTGGATGCGACGACGCAGCACGCGAGGGGGGAGGGACGCGGAGATGGAGAGTGAAATGGAGATGAGCTTCCGGCGCGGACACTGAGTCACAGGCGCCGGGGACAGCACGCGCAAGAGCCTCCGCTTTGCATACACTCGCCATTCACGCGACGAAATGACGTTCAAGTGGATATTCAGCGGCATTAAACGCAAGTAGTAAGTCTCGGCGGGTTTCGTCTCAACTGGGGGTGGCGGTTTATTGAAGATGATTAATACCACGATGATTATGTTGCAGATTTCTCCGTCTTCTTCTTCTTCTTCTTCTTCTTCTGATGCTGTTACTATTTCTTAATAATTCATACATTGAATTCTTTTAAACCCATAAACATTGACAACCACATGAAGAACTTTCTCTATTTTTTTATCAACTGCACATTCATATCTCTTTTTCTGTATTATATTTTGATAATGTCACATCTTGAACACCTCTGAAAATTCCTTGAAAATTTCCTTTCCGTCCTTGCTCTTTTGTATTCTGTACTCATGTATTTTGAGTAAGTACTTAGCACTGGCTCATTACTCATAATGTAACGCAAGGAATGTTACAGCGTAAAAAAATTAATTTTAGTCAAGCGAAACAGCTTTTCTGCAGTTTCTTATTGGATTACCTCAGAATGCTGGGTTCCACTTTTGGAAGACAGCATAAGAAATTTAAGATGAACGTTATATGAAATGGTTATCATCGCATTACTTTTCCTGAGAAATGATCTGAATTGTCCACTTTATTCGAAGAATTCGGTTGTAATTTTATGTCCTTACTATCCAATAGTTGAAAATTTTACTCTGAAATTTTCTTTGTCATGATAGTCAAAAAACGTGATTAACATGAATTCATGTAGTATATCTGAACCAGAGAGAGAGAAGAGAGAGGAGAGAGAGGAAAGAGAAGATAGGAGAGAGAGGAGAGAAGAGAGAGAGAGAGAGAGAGAGAGAGAGAGAGAGAGAGAGAGAGAGAGAGAGAGAGAGAGAGAGAGAGAGAGAGAGAGAGAGAGAGAGATTTTCTCATCATAAATTCATAGCTCCTGTTTAATCATCTCCACGTTCATGATGTCATTTAAGACTTTTTCACATTACGACTCAGTCGATGTTGCACTTTAGGGATGTAATGCAAGTAACAAGTATATAAAGAATAGGATCAAGAGAATTGTTGTGCATGGTCTTTAGACAGTCTACGTGGATCCTGGTGGCAACATCGCTGATTCTCCATAAAAACATCATAATTTCACAAAGTGAAAATCGGCAAGCTACACTTAAGGTCTACCTTAAGAGTTTGTCTAGAATTAAAAATTATATTCCAGTTTATTTATTTATTTACTTATTTAAGAAAGAAACATCTGACAAGTCCTAATTTCACAATTATAGTTAAATAAACAACTTAGAATGTATCACATTGTAACATTTATTTTGTTTTCATAAACATTGATTTTTACTATGATGCCAAGTGTTTCGTGTGCGCTCCCTAAAAGGAAAATTCTTGTACGGTCAAAACATTTCGGGAAACACTGATCGAACGACTATGAAAACTAGACGCCACGCGCTAATGAACACAACCAGGGGTTGCGCCAACCGGTGCAGGAAACTGCGTTACCGGCGGACAGACCTCCGGATGCACTGGATGAATGTTCCATAATAATCAATGCAATGGATGCCCAAATTCTGGACGACCCTTTCCCTGCTTTCCAGAAAAGCAACGCTACAAATCATATATATTATTGGCCGTCAACATCACTTCTTCTCGAAGTATACGAAGTCTACAGTGATAAATAATGTATCAGTGGATAGAATTTTTTTCTATCTGCAATAATTACATACAAAATTTACCTAAAAACAACCTTGTTCTATTGAATATTTAAGTTAAACAAAAAACAATGAAAAATACGCGGACTCAAGTTCTCACGGGTGCTAAATGAGCGCGCCAGCCTCTCATTAATGCCAGCGCTGCAATACAGAATGTCAGGCAATTCCAAATTAGCTGTATAGAATACGGCCCGAGAGCTTGAATTTCATCATGAGAGACACAGTGAAGACGCCCTCAGTGTCCCTTATACCCGTGGTGGGTCGTATTATTATAGGTGTTTTGAAACACGCACAACGTTCACCATGTAAGTTGATAAGGTAGCATTAGGGTCAACTATGTAAAGACAAGACATTTTTCCCACTAGGTTCTTTCTTTTTCGAATGCTTAGTACAGTTTTACTAATTGCAGATTAATGCCGGTCGTGACATTGTCGAGAAACGAACTGAACCACATTGGTGCTAAAAACACTTGCGAAAGCAGGCTACGAAATATGGAACAACGGATTAATCTATTCAGATTCTTGCGCCTGGAGGCTCCACTAGATATATAATTTAGAATGTAGATGCAAAAAGCAAGTTATAATGCCTACAAAGACATACCGAAAGAATTACCTAAATAAAAATGATCAGCGGGAACACGCTTGGCATCCTGCGTCAAGTTAACAATTTAATTCTGACGCCCCATGTTCAATGCAAACGAACATGCGCATCCTGACCAACGCGGAGGCCTCCTCCCCGAGCAAGCCTCCGCAAACCGATACGGGATACTGCGCTGCCTCCGGATAGCAGCGCCGGATCCGCAGGATGGATGCTCCATAACCAATGCGATGGATGCCGCCTAAACGCGCCGGGACCCGGATGTGAGGCCCCGCTGACGCAATATCCTTTCCCCGCCCCCTCTCCTCCTCCTCTCTGCCCTTCCTCCCAGCGGCGCCCGTCCCCGTGCACGCGCACGCCCGCCTCTTTGCGACCTACCCGTTTCGCTCAGGTCCCAATTGTTCCCGCCAGCCACGCCCCGTTTCGTCCCGCCCTCTCCTCCTCTCTGCCCTTCCTCCCTGCGACGCCCGCCCCCGTACGAACCCCCCCGCCCGCGCACGCCCGCCTCATTGCGACCTACCCGCTTCGCTCAGTACCCAATTGTACCCGCCAGCCACGCCCCGTTTCGTCCCGCCCCTCCCCGCCACCGCTCTAATTCGTACTGGTCTGCCCCGCCTCTCTCTCTCTCTCTCTCATGCAGCCAACCCCGCCTGCCCATACATTCTTCTCTGACCACTCCTTCCCGCCTGGTCTGCTTCACATACGAGTACTCCCCTGTCCCAACATATCCTCTCACCCTTGCCAGTCCCGTCAGCCCTGTTTACTCATTCCCGACTCACCCTTCTACCCCACCGAGTTCTCTCAAACCTATATGCTTTGCTTACTGCTTCCCGACCCATTTGCCTTACCCATTCCTCCTGCTTCCGTCTGCTTTGCTTACTCCTTCCCGACTAATCTGCCCCACCCACTGCTCCTAGTCCACTCTGATTTGCTTACTCCTTCCGGATCAAAACTACCCACTCCCTCTTCCCAGTTCCCCATGACCCCGTAACTCCTCCCCGTCTCATCTGCCCCATCCACTCCTCCCAATCGCGTATGCCCTGCCACGCCCCTCCCTTCTGCCCTGATCCTCTCCTCCCCACGTTAGCAGCCCCCACCCCGCCCCGCCCAGCTCCGGGCGCGAGCAGCGACGGCGTCGGCCGCGTGATGGACGGCTGCTGCGTGCTGAATAAATAGCGCGCCCGTTTTTGTGAGGGGAGGTGCCCCGGGGTGTCGCCCGACATACGGACAGACGCCGCGGACGCAGAAGGGAACAAGGCGTCCGGGAAATAAGGAGGAGAAAGGGCTCGGAGGAGGCGGACGAAGATGTGGCGTCTCTGACGTTTTCGTTTACTAGAGACGTTTTGAGAAAATGGAAGAGTCGACTTTCAAAAAGTTCCCGCTTATGTTGTTATTATATTCAACATCTTATACACATTCTCAAACGTGCATGACACGAGGCATCTGCCGTAATGGAAGCTATTAATTAAACAGGTCATATCTTATGACTTCCAAAACATTACTATTTACATATGTGACAGAATCGTACTGACATAAATGGGAATTGGTAGTCTTAAATTTATGTACTGATTACGCGATATATTTTGTTGATAAATTAAAAGATAAAGTGTTCGCGCTCCATCCCACATGCAGACGATGAAAATGTCAACACTCAATGAATACTGATTTCTAAAACATGTTGGCTAAAGGAGAAGTCGGGTAGTATGTGAAAGATTTACTTCACGTACTAAATCTTAGCGGCCATTTACAGAGCAGATCTCAAGAAAAAATTGATGAGACAAGAAAAAAATAAATCTTACAATTAACTTAATTACAAAATAATTAAGCTAAGTTGTATTACGATGAGGAGATAAATAAATTTATGAAACTAAGAGAAGTACGAGTGTATCAAACATGTTGAATGACCAAGGAAGTAAACAGAACCTCTGAAGCTGTTCTATCTGATCGCGCAAGTTACCCACCTGACCTACAAATGTCTCCCAGATAATTTATTATCCTTGCAATTACGACAACGCGCGAAACGCACTGGTCGCCCATTAATAGGTTCACTGAGTCTTTATGAAGTAACTTGAGCCTCCAAAACAAAAGGCGTTCCACGCGCGAGCGTTGCCAAAGATAAAAGCTCCGCTTTAGCCCCACGTCCGCCCTGCTCTGCCAAGAAACGCATGTGCACTGCTTGGAGAATCTGGCACAGTCGGTGAGTACTCCTTGCATGTTACGTACTTCAAGGTCACCACACAGTATTAATATATTTGCATTTCCTAGATACAATGTAGTGCTCTTTGTGGTTAAATTTAGTGCTCTTTCGAGCAAATCGTCGAAATGTTTACTACAAAGTGGTCTTGGAATGCCGATAAACATTCCTGTTATTATATAAATTGAATAAAGAGAAAAGAAAATTTTGTCTTCAAAGAATATGCACACAGTTTCTATAACGACATTTTAAAATAAATCATGATACTAAAACACAATCAAATAAGTCATGATTGGAGACCATTTTTAATTTACAAGAGACTTTTATAAAATAAATATGAACAAGATTGAATAGAAATCAGAATTACACACTACTTGGTACTTTATATACAACAGTACTCACAAATACAGGGCAGTCAAAAGAAATTCCGTCATAACCACTTGATTCCATTGCAACATTTTCTTACAATTTCTGGTTCATCACATTTATTTCGCTATACTAACAATTGCCTGTCGGACAAAAATGAAAAACGAAATGAATAGCAAATTGGAAAATAATTTTATATCGAGATATTAAAAAATAAAAAAAAATAACACGAAATGATCACCTACTACCTATTCATTGCGAACCTACACACCTATTCATTGCGAAAAAAAGAATGTAATGTTTTCTTTTCGGAGATCATGCAACTTTCAATCCACTTACACAAAAGTGTACTCGGAAGAACGAACATGGAAGGGTGTTTGCACAAAATTCAAGACAATTTTCTAAATCCCAACCCGGCCCGCGGCCCTTCCTGGAGAGGAAAGACACTGCACCACAGCGAAATCCTCACCACGGACAACACTCGCTCCACTCCACCCTTGCAGCCCTGCTAGCCACAACACCCGGAGTTTGCGTTCGCAATGCCAAAGTGTGGCAACACCCTAATCCCCAAACGCTAAAGCAACACACGCCGGCGAAGCCGCGGAGAGCTTTTTCGGGTCCACTGTGCGAAAAGCCGTCGCCGGCCTCATGGCCAAGAGGGCGGGAACAGGGGGCGGGTCCACCATCCCCCCACCCCACCCCTCCCCCTGACCCTCCCGCCCTGCGAGGTTGGATTCCCTGCCAAGCGCGCTGCTCGTCCCCAACTATTTCGAGTTGTTTTCAAGTGCGACCTCCGCGCGGTCCGCGGTGCGCCGCGCCGGCGCGCGCCAAACCCCGGGGCCCGCGAGGCAGAAGCGCAGTCGGATTTCTCAATAGGAGGCCTCGGCGTTAATGAGACCGGGGTTGTTTCAAGCGACATGCATCATTGCAGCAGCAGTAAACAACATCCCATCGGCAATAATGTCCACAGTCCAAATTATAAATTTGCAGGAAGAAAAAATGTACACGAAAACTATTGCTATATTTATTATTAAAACTATTGCTAATATATTTAAGATGTTTTGTGCATAAACACTTCCATTATAGAAAAAAAAGTGTTATTGATTATGCCATTTACTTATAAACGAGAATCACAAATTCAAAGGCCAAGAGCAATATCTGAAAAATGAATGACGTGATTTATTTTATATTTCCTTGGTACAGCGCATGACAAATGTGAACATAGACGAAAGGAAGACCTATGGCACCGCAATACAAAATAGTCTATTCTTTCTAGCAAAATTTTACTATCATGCAAGTTTCAAGAGCTCCTCAAGTTTTATAAATAGCAAATCCAAAGAAAACTATTTCCTGATTTTTTTTAAAAAAAATACATACTTTAAATTAATCATATTTAGTGAAAGCAAGAAATTAATCCACAATTTATTTTCATAAACTATTTTCTTTTGCAAATTATTAATAATCTAGGTCATGCGAGTACAAGAGAATCAAAAGAGAGTATTTTCTTTATTAAAAATATATTCTTGATTATCAGTAAATCATGTACATTACATTCAATGTAATAATGCAAATTCATTGGTGTATTTTAATAAGAATCACGATAGCTCAATAGAAGAAAAACAGCAATTTTATTAGAACAATTTTTTACCAAACTTATTCGAATGCTGCGGGTCGAATTCTTTACACAAATACAGCTAGTAATTTTTTTAGGCTTTCAGATGACATTCTTTATGGCTTTCGTTGTGTATTCGTATTTCGTTGTATACAACAGAATCAAAAGAAAGTATTTTCTTTGTTAAAAACATATTCTTGATTACCTCAATAAATCATGTACATTACATTCAATGTAATAATGCAAATTCATTGGTGTACTTTAATTGTAATCACGATAGCTCAGTAGAAAAAAACAGCAATTTTATTAGCACCATTTTTAACAAACTTATTCGAATGTTGCGGCTCTTATTCTTTACAAAAATACAGCTAGCAATTTTTTTAGGCTTTCAGATGACATTCTTTATGGCTTTCGTTGTGTATTCGCTACCCGCCCTTCCCCACAACCTAACTCTAATGGAAAGATATATCGACAGAAAGTGACTGCTACGAACTACCCTCCAAGGAAAGGGGAGATACACAGAATTTTACGTAAAGGGATCTCTTCTCTCCGTTTCTGCTTTTATCAGCTTCTTCTCGCTCCGAGTTCTAGCGCTTCAACCACTCGAATGATGTGGAAAAGATTTTTCCCTTTCACGAGATGCATTCCCTTTTAGGTAAATGTTAAAACTTTTAGATGAATCTCGAGCACTTCACATATTTCTTTCCTGACTTGTTTCCTTTTTCATAAATGATAAACGCACAAGCTACATCTGCATTTAATAAGCTGTTGCTCGGAGAGTAAGGCGTGCAAGTTGTATGTTTCGGAATAAAATTGCATTCACAACGCTGCCGAATTTTCTAGAACTCACTTTGTGTGTCCCTTGAAATGGAATTGAATAAATATGTTTGCATTCGTGCACATCTAACGAAAATGAAACTCTCTTGTGTTGCCGCTCACAGTACAGCTTGCCATAATTGCTTGAACGCTTAAGATGCAGAGAGAATCCAGTATCAATCACAATGCCGTCATACGCAATAATTTCGTCTTTATTTTTCTTCATTGCGTTATCCACGTGCACGTCTGCCGAAAAAGGTAATCAATAACTTTAAGTACAACCAGAAGTTTTATTCTAATTTAATTTCTAGTAATAAAAAACGATGCGGCGTGTTATTTAAAACTAAATCTACCAATCAAAATGCTTCATAGCAGTTGTATGATGGCACTAACAATACAAATGAAACTTTCTCTCTCTTCGAAGACTGATAAAGTATGTTCTTAAGAAACATCATGATGCAGAAACAATTTAATAAAGTTACCATCTGCAGTAAACATTTGTTACGCTTTCTCATCTTAGACGGGGTAGCATACAGATTCATTGCAGCTAGTGATCGTTGCAGAACCATCTTAAATCCAGTCAGCATTTCAAAATTGGTGGAATGTAAATTCAACTAAGATAATTCAGTATGGTTTATTTGTAATGATACTCTTATTTTTTGGTTTTGAATAGTTGTTTAACTTTATTTTCATAGCACATCGATGATTTCATGAATAGCTGCGAAGTAAGTTGACATTTTTTAATCAAACGTTGACACCATTTTAACTTCAATAAGTCAGTTAAAATTGTGGTTTAAACTAAAATTCTGCAGTCCTTGTAGCATTTAAATCCCATTATTTGATACTCCTCCCTTCAAAAAATAGCCAGCGATGACCATGACGTCAGGAGACGTCGCTAATATGGTGGCTTGCAACTTTTTTAAATAACTGACTAAACCAGGCTACTTCTAAATCTCTTTAATCAATGTGCCTTGGGACTTAACACACGTGTGGATTCCTCCGCAGTGGGATCAGCACAACGTGAAGCCCTCCGTCACCCAACATACGTAAGACCAGTCTCGAACTTGTGACTCTTCGAACAGAGATCGGCATCACACTCTCTAAGTAAACTAACTCGATTATGCGGACTGGAAGCTCAGAATCCTACTGAATATCATGGGCTGCAGTTAGGGCTGCCATTTTTTTTTTTACTCTCGGTTCCGGACTATCTCCAAGATCAGGACTAATACTAAAAACTCTCGAAAAACTAAAATGAATTACACGATTAACTAGGTATTGCGTTTATAGTAATTTATTACACAGGACGATATAGATATACTTTACGAGAGGAAGGAGTCGATAAAGAAATATTTTATGATTGGCTATAGAAGCGACGGATTATCTTTCTCGAGTAAATTAAGTTTCTGTAATCTCGTGTGTAATATTCTATTTCAATTTTCAGTAAAATAAAAAAAAATAAAAAAAATCTATGAATAATGTCTAAACAGCGACTTATGTTTGATCAGACATTACATTGTTTCAAATCTACAATTACTTTTAGTGTACGAGTGAAAATGAATTCGCTTTCTCTTTTTATTTGAATTATTGAAAATTCTGATTTTACCAGTATTTTAATATCTGACATTCCCCGATTTTCCTGGTCGACAATCTCCGGATAGCGGACTTTCAAAACGTGGCAGTGGAGGTAATGTACACTTTCGGCGATCCACTCAACCATCTGACGACTCCTGAGATATATTAGCGTCCGTAAAACTCCGGATGCGCGCAAATTAATTTCATCGTCCTCCCTCCGTACGGAGAAGTGAAGTCAGCAGGCAGGCCACTTTTACTCCGTCCGAATTACGATCACCGGCTGCTTCTGAAGCACCGGAAATCCCCTTCAGTTTTTTAAAATTTATTTTTAATTTTTTCGACGGCGCTTAGTAGAAAACGCGTGCCGCAGTGGTAGAATTCCTGGCGAGGCGTTCATAACTTTGACCTTGTGGCTCCGAGGCAATGACGTAACACACTCCCACACATCAACTGCAAAGTCCCGTTCAAAATAATGTACGTTCTTCAACGTTCACACTTTTTGCCTGGCGTATCTCAACTCTTATCTATGGCACCCTTTTTCCCGGCGCCAGCTAATTGAGATCAGTGTTTTGACGCATCCACTATTCGTCTCCAGGAAGTATTTTGTCGTATTTCAAAAGGAATGTACTAAGAAACAACCAGATGAATTTATTACTCTTATTTAATTATTTTAAAAATATGTATTTACCGCGAGTTCAACTTGTTGACATGGGTATGCTTCCGAGTCTACGCATAAAATATATATATATATATATATATATATATATATATATATATATATATATATATATATATTGGATTACATATATTTCATCTGTTTTCTTTTTGAAATATTATGAATATTATAGTTTGAATACGTCGTTCTTGAGCTTCTAATCAAATGTGAAAAGGAATAAAACTTTGCGTTGCAAAGATAATTGTATGTTTCAATATAAACTAAGGGTATCTGCCATACTTTATTTTATTCCATATAAAACAATCACCGATTCTTTCTATTTCGTCTGTTGCTTTCTTTAGATACATTATGTCATAACAAACAATGAAAATCACCAATACGTGGCTATCGAGTCTATCCGCCTCTTTCAAGTTCTTATCACATCCCTTTGAACTCCAGATCTTTCGTTACAAGTTTTGTGTGTGTGTGTGTGGGGGGGATACTTCATTAATAAATATAAAACATTAAATTACGAACAAGAGATAAATAAAAATGATTCAATGCAAGATTCAACAAGATAAATTAGTGGATCTACAACAACACATTCTTTTTTGCATTATTTCTTGCACCGCTACATTATAAACTACGGAAAGGTTTGCAACCAGCGAACATTTTTTGCGCTCCGACACTCGAACTCAGATCTTCAGAGTTAAATTGCCGCTACTCATACCACCACGCCACAGAAGTGCCGAACTCGGGCGGACGCATTAAAACTTAAATGCTCGCTTCATGTAAAAACCCCTTAAAACTCAAAATATCCGTTCTTAACTCCCCAAGTCTGGAGTTCATTCAGACAGATCGGGGAATATCAGTTTTGGAGAAAATCGGCTGAACGGTTTAGACGCTAGCGTTGACCAAAGACGGACAGACAGACGTTTTGCCGTCAATCGATTTTTGGTATCATGGACCCTCAAAACATACATTAAGGCTAAACCACGTGTTAGAAGATTTTCTTTCTATATTCAGCAACTGGATTTATCCATTTTTTTCGTTACCAGGCCCCGGTAATTAAGAGTTTTTCAGCCGAAAATTCGCCGTTTTCCAGCGGACGATTACATAACTTTCTTTTCTTACGAAGTACTTTTGTAAGGGCGGGAAAGTAAAGCTTGGATCAAAAGTGTACAATACATTCCTACATATACAGTACATCTAAACGCCCCGTTGTACAGGTACTTGCGATCACCGTTCTTCCAGGCTGTGCCTGCGGCGGCGGTGACATCCCAGTTGGCAGACATGGCGTCAACCACGTGGTTCTGCAAAAGGCCTCCCGCGCGGCGGTGCGGTGGGTCGCTGGCAGATAGCACACGGCCTTCTGCGTCACGCCATACGGCGCGCGCACGCAACGGTGCGAGACGCACGTGACGCAAGCGGCGAGGGCCGGCGAGGGGGCGGGGCGAGGAGGAAACGCCCACCCCACACCTCCACTCACCGCCCTCATTAACCAACGAACGGACGGGTGGTCTACGCGGAGGACAATATGCCATCTTCACTCAGTTCGGCGAAACAGTCTTCGATGTAACCCTCTGGCTGACCTGCCTGGCAGACAGACAGAATCTGTTGTTATCACTGAGAGCGCTGTAAGTATACGAAGTGTCTTCACCCTCCTCAAGTGCTACAGTAGTCTTGTTACCTTCAAGTAGAGACGGTCATCACAGCTGTGTGATGATGTGCTTCACGTGTAATGTTCCTCTATATGCATGATTTTGAAATCAGTTTCTCACGCAGATTTCTTTTATTAAATTGCTTTGGACAACCTACCGAAATAATTTTCTGCCGAGAGTTTTTTGGATTTTCATGTTAATTATTGAAAAGATGTTCACTTGGTTCTATAGATATGTCAATGATTATGCCAAAATATTACAAAAATTCATTGTAGTACTTTCCATTGTTTTGTCAAGTTAGTAAAATGTACAATATGTTTTAATGAAGTCTTTTTTAATTTAAAATATGTAGGAAAAGACAATAAATCTTCAGAATTGCACGACAAGGAGTCACTGATGCTTTTAGTAATGCCTGCCTCTGAGGTATATACTTCCACTGAACGGGGAAAAAGCATGTTCCCACCATTTTGAAATTCCCACCATTTTGGAGTTCAGCTTAATTACTGTAAAATTCTTCCAAGCCCTTTACATTGGATACGCGTACTACGCTTAGAGGATCGCACGAGGAATCAATAAGTCGTGGAAATGATACCTGAAATCTACATGAGACCATCTACACTTTCTCATTTTAAACATACAATATGGAATCATTATTTAATCTTCACTCTAGAAGATCCGGAAATTGTACCGGTGGAATGAGAAAATGTGTATACAATATTTTGTAAATCGAGTAAGTTTTTCCCCTCTCTTTTTTGTTTTGCATGTTGTATCATGAAACAAACTCACAACGGAAAAATGACATAACGAAAAATTGCACATTCGAAGAAAATTTATTCTTAAATTTCAGAGATGATATCACGTGGTATTGCGACATGTCTATTTTCGAGAGTTTATTTTTATATCAAAACATAAATTCAAATGTCCACATAATATCAGGAGAAATGAAGAGTGTGGATTCAGTTATATTCTCAAGTTGTATCGCATGACAAATGAGGACCCCTCTTACGAGAGAAGAGAGTCTTGTATCGAACATAAAATTTTCCTTCTCTTTCTAGCAGTATTTTACTGCCCGGCAACCTTTTTACGAGAATACCCCGGTGGTGCCAGCAAACTTCACCTCCAGCATATTGAAACCGACAAGATGGCTTCGTAATAAATTTTATCCTTTACTTCTACCTTATGATCTCACTTTAGAAGGAAAGTGTAGAGCAGAATTATTGCAAAATATATTGTGAAACCTTTATGAGAAGTTCTATAATTGCCCTAGTTCATGTCTACGAAATTCTTAAAACTTTAACTCAATACGAATCTATACTACTAATTTCTAATGCGCGCAAAAATTGAAAGGAAACTATGTAGCCCCCAACCTTGTAAGAGTTGTCAATGGTTTTCCTAGATATCCATAAACTCGAAAAAAAAAAATACAATGAAAGTTTTGAGTTTGATTAAAAATCGCAAATATTTTAAAATGCAAACATTTGAGTTACTCCACCTATATTCATTCTGCATGTACCGACTGAAATCCGATATACAATTTGTCACTGCTCACGGCACAGTTGATGTCATGCGAAATGAAGGCTCCAGGGAAGAAGACGCCCGCCGGTAAATATTTTTCCGGCATTCACGAGTTGCATATGGAACACGCACTTTTTCTCTATTATTGGTATGTAAATAATTGTTATCATGTGTATTCATATGTACTATAGTACGTATGTTATTGCATTACTCGTGGCGACAGATTTTGTTAAAATATTTCTTTTATTGTAGTTGCACTGGAGTATTTTTTCATCTTGAGCAGTGGGCGTACCACTTTTTAGAAATGCATTTTGTGTGGTATTGTTCAGCAGCATTTATCCTGCTGCAGGTCAGTGTTTATTACTCTCTTCGCCATACGCTGAGATAGATTTGGAAATATTCATCTCATAACCTCTCTAACAATAGGACATTCTGAGTTCTGAAGAAAGTACATGATCAGGTAATATGATTGGATGTTCCGTAACATCACACACTAGAGAAAGTGGGATATGGCGTATGCTGGGACTAACATGCTAACTACTATTCTTCGTCACTTAGTGACACACGAATGCATACAGGAAGGCACTCTGTCTCGACAAAAGAAACTACTTCATAAAAATTGTTTCATAGATCTCATTGTTTCTCTCCTTAACTTACTTTTTTTAAACATACGTGATCATATGTCTCGGAAAAAAAGTGTAATGTATACTGTTCTACAAAAATACGCAGAGTGAAAATGAGAGATGTTTAAGATCATCTAAGAGATTTTACAAAGAGAAGAAATATTTATCTACGAGAAAAACCCGTTAATATCACAGAAATCAATGCTAATAATAAACAAAAACATTGCTTCTGAAATGCTGTCAAAACGTAACTAATATCAATATTATACATTAACAGAAATACGCTTTCTTCGGATCCGACAAAAAAAACCTCATTAAGTAAAAGTCTCTTATTTCATAGGTGAAGATGTGGTAATAAAACGGGTAGTAAGCACCAATAAAAGTAAAACGTCCGTAATAGCATTTTTCCGGTATGAGGCAACGCGCGACAATTAAAAGCTCAGTGGGTGACTACCCCACAGCGAAACGGATGGCGGTGGACGGCATTTGAGGTTCATTGATGCGGCAGTAAAACTCTTCTGTAAAAAATGAAGCCATTTCCGCTCTGCCAACAGTGTGCGTCCAGGGCTGTTGGCGGCGGTCGGGAAAAACAGTAGAGGAATTGGAAGAAAGGTGCATGAATATTATACGCGTAGGAGGGAGCGATGGAGGTTGCAGAGGTGGACGTGATGGCAGCTCGGAGGAGAAACAAGAAAACACCGAAAAGGTAACTACATACGTCACATGAAAAAAAAAAAAAAAAAAAAATCAGAAGAATTTCATTCTGAAAAAATGCTCCATTTAACTATTAAATACCAATTTCAATATTACGCACTGTTCAAAATTAATATCACTTGTTTTCTTAGGATCATCACTACTTACCCAATCGCCAAAAATGTGTTGGAAATGCTTAAAATCTAAGATAAATTATTTTATTTTTTTTTATAAAGAAATGAACACTTTCTCGTTGAAAATAGTTTTATAATTCCATCAAGTATGAATTCAATTCAATATATCCAGAAATCATGCATCATTGCATACAAAATAAATGCACGATTGCAATCAAGTATTGTTGTGGGAAGAAAGGGTATGAAGCAATGGGTTGGGTACAACGCAGAAAAAGGAAGTCAAAGCTTCCTAAAGGCACCCAATACGTGAGATGAAAATAATATTAATATGAATTAAAATGTGCCAGTATTTTCGAAAGCAATAACTGCTTATTTCGAATTACTTTCCAAGATTCTTCCACAAACATGTGCTAATGCAATATGCACCTCAAACCATCACCTTATGCAGATGGACGGGCGGGCGGGCGGGCGGTCTTCGGGCGAAGGAGAGCGAGGAAGGGTGCGGGTTAGCACGGGTGGGCGCGGGCAGGCGCGGGTGGGCGAAGGTAGGCGAGTGTGGACGAGGGGGGGGCGATGGCGGGTGATGACGGGCGATGATGGGCGATGGAGAACGGGCGGGGGAGGCGTGCGAGGGCGGGCGGGTGCTCAGGTTGGCGGGCGGTATGTGCCCGTGCCAAAAAGTGTCATTAGTGCGCCGGGCGCGCACCGGTTCTAGGGTCCGCGGAGCGTCACGCCACGCGGGCGCGGACCACCGGTCCCCTGTTACCCCCCACCCAGTCACCCACTCCCCCACTCGCCCGCCGCAGAGCTGCGCCCAGCCGACTGCCCGAGGGGCCCCGTCTGCCCGAGTTGGCGAGCGTGCATTGCCCAGACATCTGAAGTAGGGATGCGACATCGATATCAAAACATTGATGTTAGCAAACATCGATGTTAATAATACATAAACTAAAAAACATCCACGTTTTCAAGAGGAGAAGGGCAGACCGCTCGCAGTGCATTTGTTGACTACTCAATGTGCGAAATAAATATGAAGAAGAGGAAATACAAGGGAATAAAGGTCATCTGAGCCAGAGTGATTGGTTGATGAAAGTAGTACAAACAGCGTTCCTTTAGTTCCAACACATGAACTAACAGTGTTGCCAACAGTTATATTTCATATTCCCAATTTTACAGTATTGTGATCAAACATCGGCATCGATGTTGCATCCCTAATCTGAAGCAGGCTTGTCGCGCCCTCTGCTTCGTAACCTAACGTAATGCTCCGGAAGTCGTTTGTCTCTCAATTCCTGACGATTTCGGGAAATAATTTTCGTTCCGTTAATTACCTTACGTAAATGTTGAAGTACTGTTGACTTTGTACGTCTTGTCATTTCTCTTATTAATATTAATCTGGTTGAAATTTATATTAAAATCGAAAATATTTATTCTTTGTATTTGAAAAAATTCTTTCTTCAAAAGTATTTTTTCTTTGTACTTACAATTATCTGTTTGTGTATGTATCCATGTAATTATGTTACTACGTCACTTAGTTTACTACGTCACTGTAATTTGTTTTCATAGCAAATTTTTGTTATTTATTTTTTCCATTACTGATAGTATCATTGTTTTTCTACTTAATGTATTTAGATTTTCTGTTTATTCAGTGTCCTCGGTCTTCAGCGGCCATCTTGATTGAAGTTTCCTGGGATATTTGAATCATTTATGGCGTGTGTCCCGATGATACTCTGTTTCCTTGCCCAGCAGTTCCTTCCCCCCTCAATCTTTGATACAGAAGGTAATGAAAATAGGGTAAATATTATACGTGATTAGGAGGAAGAGCAAATCTAATGCCCTCATCATTGACATTAATAAAGAAAATGTATTATTATTATTAATATTATTATTATTATTACAATAGGCGTGAATCCAAATTTTAAATTCAGATACTAGCTGTCACAATTCTGCATATAGGAAAATAACGGTTAAAAATCGAAAGGTATTCAACATAGCAAGGATGTCCGTAAACTAACTTCGGTATAGTTAGACACATTAGTTAGTTTACTGCTGTTTTAGATAAACATTTTTCTCAAAACGTTCACTGAATATTACCTTACTTTAATGTCTGCATACTCGTATGTAACAAATTTGAAGTTCATATTGATTAATCAAGAAACATTATAATATTAAGGATTATTAAGGATAACCAATTAAGGATCATTAATGGAATAATCTATATCAGCTATCTTCTATCTCTAATAATAAAAGAGAAAACTACCAAACAAAAGCTCCATCAGCAGACAAAATATACAATTTATACATCAGTTTACTAATATTTAAAAAAATCAAGTTTGTTGATGAATTTAAAAGCAGTTTTTTAAGGAATAACTTGAAAAAAGTTATGAAAGTCATTAAACATTTTTGCAGTATTTCAATATTTCTTACTTAAATACAAATGAATTCAATCACGGCCTACGTAACGATAACCTCAAACCATAATATTAATTTTTAAGCCCGTCTGTCATATGCCTCCGGAAACAAATGACTACGAGCCCAGTGGGTGAATTGCAGGGCGGGGGAGGGGTATGGCGTGATAAAGCGAAGCCACGAATCACCACCACGTCCCGGGCCCTCATCCCATTTCATTACTCCGCGGCCACTGCCAAGCTACACACTGGGCCCAGACAGGACAAGATAAAGGCGGAATAGTGGTCGAAAACCTGTTACAAATGTAAGCTTGTGGAAAGTAAAGAGGAGGAATATTGAACGCTTTGCGATGTGCATTGTACCTCAAAAAATAATAATGAAATATACATTTAATTCAATGAGCACGACGAAACGTAAAGTCTAAATTCCACCATTTTTCAAGCCTTATAAGTGGCGTAACGTTTGGGCCTGCAAGGCCCGCAATCCGGGTGGCCCCAGGTATAGGATGGACCCATTTTTTTGTGGGGGGGGGGATATTTTTATTATTTAAGATACTAACACTACTTGTGTTTGCTATACACGTTTATAAAGGGGGCCCGGATAAAAGTTTGGCGGGCGGGCCCGCACTTATTTCTTTATGCTACAGTATTATACTCTTATACACATCCATCTAAGCAATGAGTTTGACATTAATTTAAACATTCATTTCAAATATGTTTTAGGTTTAAATGAGTAGAACAAACAGTTCCACTGCAACGTAAAAAAATATTTTCTTCGAACTAATACTTTCGGATCAGTACTCAAAGATTGATTCAATCTCGGATTATATGCACATCACCCACAGTGAAGATGGCATTTCATCAAGAAACTATATTCAGAAAGCAAAGAATAATAGAACAAAAATCTTTTAAGATGCACATGATTCTGTGCGACAAAGATGAACATCACTACAAGAATCGCTATCCTGTAAAACATAATATTGCGAACAATATACATACATAAGTACGCACGTACACTACTCACGTATCCAGAGTAGATGAAGCGAAAAAATGAACTACTGGATATATTTATTTACGTAAATTTGTATTCTTTCTAAACGTTAAAAAATTGTTGGAGTTGTCAGTTGGAGTGCATTATCTGAAATCGCAGATGTGTGTGCTGGGCGCATTTTTCTGGCTCCTGCTATAATGAACCACTGTGTCGTCCCTACCCTCGCCTGCGACCCCACCACGCACCGCCCGTTGCTCCGGACGGAACACCGTCGCATTTTGCGTCATCGCGATCCAATTAAATCGCTTCAATTATTTTCGCACACAGCACTGACGATTAATTATTAATTATTGTGATGAAGCCGAACGGTGCTGTATGGCCAACTGGCGTAGCCGTGGCTACACGCGATGCGTGTGCTACATTGAGGGGGACAAATCAGGCGATTTTTGTTCACCGTGCTGATTTCACACAACCACGAGAAGTCAGTGCGAAAGTATTGTAAAATATTTTAAGAGGACAGGTGAGTAAAATAATGTTTATCACAACGCAAATTTGGTTCGTGACATGTCGTGGTAATTCTTTAGTCAATATCACGAAATGTGTGCCGTTTTGAGGGAAGATAACATCTCGAATATTTCGTCTGGGACGATTGCAAATGCAGGTGATTTCTACTCACCACACATATTTTGTGCAGCAACAGACGGACGGAAGTATTTCAAATCATCACATGAGGAAAAAAAGATGACATGATACTGACCATTGCAGTGTCGAACGTGTTATTCGTGGTAACCATTCGCTCAATATGTTGACGACTCAACAGCCGAAGACCTTGTGTGTCGAATAACTCGTAAGTGGTAGAATGGGTTTGTTTGTCGACCAGATCAACATCGCCAGCCAAGAGGAAAACTCTCGCAAGCAACAGTTTATTGTGTGCGAAACGTGACGCACACGACCCAGCACCTATTCGCAACAGGTGTAAAAATGCAAAAGAAAATATGGTTTAGAATCAATATGGCAAAAGACCTTGGAAAGATCGACAAACATTTTCTCTGTTGCTATTACGTAGTTTACGCCACCTTTCTATTTCCATTACGGTGGGATTCAATGCTGCTTTTCAGGATAGAGTGTTTACGTCACAGTTAAATATTTATATTATCAGTGGAAAATTCCCGCACTTTGGACAGAAGAGCAAAATAATTAATCTCCGATATTATAAGAGGGAAAATGAATATTTATGTTTATCTAGTCATTACTAGTTATTCGATTACAAAACTCTGCAACTTCCATATAAAATTTCAAAACCTACGTGTATATACAAATCAACGCATTTGATAGTGACAGTAAATTACAAAATTGTGGGCCCGGCCGTAACCGACGCAATTAAGTGTATCTCCCCGCACCGACGCATAACTCGTCCAGTTCCAAAGGTTGCCTACTGTGGTTCAGCTACAATCCATTTCCCTGGCTGCCCAGCGCTCGGCGCAAACAGCACCACTACGCAGACGCGTTCCTGCGCTGCGTGTAGGGTTGTGATTACCGCCGCACCCGGCGCACCCACTTCCCTGCTGCATTCATCTCGCAATCACGGGTAATGGACGAGTTAATTGTTTGCTCCCACCAATCTTCATCTGGCGACCTCCAGTTCGGGCGAATTAACCATCTGTTAAAGCCAACGCATTACTATAAAATGACGATAACAGGGTGCCAAAGTAATGAACAGCCCGTAACGAGACCGAATGAATGTTTTGAAGCGCTGTCAAATTAGTAATGCGCTATTCTCGAGCCCGCTATGTTGTAAACGTTTTACCAGACTGCATGAAGAAAGGATGGTGACTTTTTCACAGTGAACCTTGTTCCCAATTGAATTTTTAAACCTATCAACCGATGACCGAAGAAACTAATGATATATTTTCGGCGTGGGAGTAACAAAGACTGTACAGGCGGACACTAAATGCACAGTGTTCCAAGGCCCAACTCTAATGATTATATCAACACGATCTTTCAAAGAATCAATGAATTACCTACACATTGATCGAATCACATTCCAAAGGAGTGTGTCTGTTTTCATTTAACCCGAGTGGCCAGCACATGAAGAAGAAATTCTTTTTCTAAAAAGTGCTATATTTTTTGTATTATGTAAAAAATTCAGAGGGAGGATTCGAAAAGAATTCCCCTCCCCCCGCACTTCTAATCCGAAATATTTTCTGAATTCCTCCTGCAGTGCATTGGTGAGAATTCACGAAAGGTCCTTTATTCCAACGTGGCTAAATTATTTCAACAGCTCATAGATTTAGAAATGCAGTTCGACATTTTGTTACTGAATAGAATTAATCCGTAAATCGTTCGAAGTGAAAACTCAGAAACAGAGTATGTTTTCACAGAGATACAATTTTCTATTCATGTTTTGTTAAACGATCAAATTTTAAAGCACAATTACTAAAACAAAAACACATTCCGCGCATCTCCACGAATTCGCATGTTACTTTTACTCATAGGATAAAAAATGTAAAAGATACAGACACTTGTACGAATATCACTAAAATAATATTGTTTAATGCGGTTGTTATTTCCTTAGGTACCATTAATCCTAAATGCTGGCACATGGTCTTCATTAAAACAACCAACTCGACCCACATTTACCGTTACATTCATCTTGATAAGGCACGAACACATTTTCTTCGCGATTAATTAGCTTCTGGCTAATAACGAACAGACGTGGTAACAACCCAAGTGAAAATTCAAAGCACAACGTACGAGGATATTCCACGTTGTACTTCATCCTGGTCGTCCCTTATTTTCAATGTTTCTCACAAAAATAATCACAAATTCACTTATCATGAGACTCATGGTATGACAAAGATTCTAATGAGGCATTACCTAATTTTTAGCCTTGAAACATCAGATAATTTAAAACAAAGCCCGTACATCAAGACTGAGAGACATGTTAACTCTGAAGCGAATACCAACAACGCAAGAAAATCGAGATGGAATCTCGTGCGTCGATCACGAATGGCAGCAGCGCAGGCAGCTCACAGCATCTACATACGTCTATAAAGTATATAGACACAATCACATTTTGCCCAAGCGCCAAGATTTACTTTTATTTAAACATTCATTTGAGAGTTGAGTCCTTTATCTTTTTCTCTGCAATCCACAGACAGAATCACAAAAGAACTAAAACAATGAAGAATTTACCTGCACAACTCCTTGAAATAAAGATGCTAGCAGACAGCAAAAAATAATAACAGGATAGGAAGTCAAAGTATATCATCAGAACAAACCGAGTAATATGTTCGTTCAAATACATACTCATGCATCAAATTACATTCTTGTATGGAAATATGTACTAAAGCATTGTTTTCAACTAAAACCTTTTGTTGGCAGCGAAACTTGTCTTTAATGTACGCTTCGTGAAGCACAAAAGTGAGAGTAAACGCTAGCGTATTCAAGTCGAAGTACATGTACACGAGTCGTAATTTCGTAACCGGTCATGTAATTTAGACAGATGTGTTATATTGGCAACTGGAAGAATCCTCGAAAATTAAACGGACATAACACACGTTCAAATATAATTTCCTCGCAATTCCCTCGTTTTTGGAGGCATCAGATAACGAGGAGCAGCAAGCCAGAGGGAGAGAGGCAGATGAACTCCGCGGCGAATAACGAGGCGGGCGTGCGAGCGGGCGGAACGGTGGCGGGCGAGGGGGTAGAGGGGAGCGGGGACGGGCGAAGCCGCAGGGCTGGGTGGAGCGGGGAAGAGCGGGCCAGAGACAAGCGGGCCTCTGGGGGGGGGGGGAGTGGATGGAACAGTGTCGTTGGAAGGGGGAGGCCGGGGCAGAGGAAGGGCAACCTGGGGTGGCTGAACCTTGTAGTAATGATACTTCCTTAGCCTATGGCTGGAGACGGGGCCGGGAGACGGGGCCGGGAGACGGGGCCGGGAGACGGGGCCGGGAGACGGGGCCGGGAGACAGGGCCGGGAGACGGGGCCGGAGGACGGGGCCGGGAGACGGGGCCGGGAGGGCGGGGTGTCGGCTAGGCGGTTGCCGGATCGAAATGAGGGCTGGAGGGGGTGGGGCCGGGGGACTGCGGAGCGGGTCGCGTGAGGGGGGGGGGGTGTTCCTTGACGGACAGCCGGGCGAAGCCGTGCGGAAGACCAGCAGCAGAGGAAGAGGAACGAGTTGGACAAGTCTGAAAGCGCCTCCGACGCGGCTCGTGTCTTATCGCATCGCATCCGAAGCGAGCGCTCATCGCCGAGGCTGCGCGGGCGTTCGGAAAGCGACGACGCTCTTCGTGTTGGGCAACTTCTGAGGCGTTTGGGCTCTTCACGCCTTGCTTCGTGCTCTTGTTCAATTTTAATTGCCATTGAGCTCGAAACTTACTGAGAAAGATTTTAATATAAAACGTAATAGTATTGTTTCATTAGCAAGACTTTCTCCTAGAACCATTTGTGGTTGTTGGGATACATCCGCAAGCTTTCTAAATCTTACGTTTTGGAGTAAATGTCCCTATAGAAGTGTTTAAATGCAAATATCAATATTGAAGAAGAAAAAGAAAAAGAAGAAGAACAAGAACAATAACAACAACTTCTTCGTACGACAAACGGTAAAAGTGAAGATTAAGGTGGGAATATAACAAGAAGATATTTGCACTACAATCGGAAAAATTTTAAGGTAAATGCTGAGATAATAAAGCTCAAAGAATAGCGTTCATAATAACACACATTTTCATTTCATACATTCAACATTAAGTGAATAACTATAGATATGTACACTTAAATACATCTATAACAAACCAAAACAGATTTTTTTTCTAAGTACAGATGTCGTTTTGACTTATTCCCGATTAAATGGTATACTCAAGATATAACAAAACGGAGAGCCATTTATGGAACTACTATGACTATTGGTAACACAATAATAAACATGTTACCTTTTAAGTAAATCTGAGGGGAAGAAATTAGATAGGTTTTAGCGTTAAACTAGATGAGTGAAATACGAACATGGATCATTTTACAACATATTTAATTCGATTATTTTTAAAATTTTAAAACAATTATTTTTGACAACGGGAATTCACATTCGGGTACGAAAGCCGATTCCCTACAAGGACACGTACTTTTCTGTACAGCAAGAAACCATTCACACCGGAATGTTTTGTAGGGTCAGAGAGGTCAAGACGTGATTACAGGAGTCTCAGATCACTTCAGTACTCCTACAAGTACTCTTGGCACCTCATAATGGCTTCGTCTGGGCTAATTCAGATCCGTTCTGAGATAAGCTCTCTGATCTTCGGCCGCTGTGGGAATACTGCAGCGTGTCCACTAAAGAGGAGGGTTAAAGGTCAACAGTGAGCGGAGTGTTGTGTAGCAGTAAACGAAGGAAACTCTTCAACAAAACTCTGTTGAAGGAGATGATCCTATGAATGACAACATTGAAGACAAAACGCAGTACGTACAGATTAATTTACGAGGCAAAACATAATATTCATTACACTCATTAGTCAGGAGTCCTCTGTTCCTTCAATCTCCGAACAACTTTCATCGAAATCAGAAACGATGAGAAGAAAAAAGACGTTATAGATAAAGACATAAATGCGAACGAAAGCTGTACATATCCGTGGTCCTACATATTAAACCATTTATAAACTGAGTAAAATTATCATCCTCCTCTCCATGAATAATTTCCCAGTATCAAAGCCAGTCGTCGATAATATGGTAATTTCATTAACGAGCATTAAAATATTTACATAGTCAAACGTATCTAATCTATTATTTAAAAGGACTCGTTTAATTGCATTACAGTATACCGCAGGGGCGAGCTTGGAAAATCGATTCTCATTCCACGATGGAAATTATCTGTTTTTTTATATGCATACGGATACATAAAAATATCCGAGAAATAGTACTAAATACTAACTGTACTGGCGAGTGAAATGTCGAGAACGAGAGCAAATAGTCAAAAGCAGACTACACACTAGTTAAAACGGATGTGAAATAATACAAATCCTCCCGCACATGGGAAGGTGCAGACAATTCACAAAGCATTGAGAGATTTCAAAAGCATATTTTCATTATAATCAAACCACAGTTTGAGAGTCCTTCAAATCAGCTGAAACGCTTCAGTTACATTATAAGTGGCATAGCACAGCAAAGCAGAGAGGTACAAAGCGTAGCCCTTAAGTGTTTTTTTTTATTTTAAGAATTGATCCAAAATAATAACGATTAGAATACTCCTTTCAATCTCACATTATTCCGATATTACATTTCAGAGATTAAGAACAGTTAAAACATTTAATTTATTTCAGTATTATGCACGAGTAAAATATTTGTTGTTCTTGAGCAGTGTGCTGCTTTTTGTAAATCCATTTTGTGCGGTGTTGCTTAGCAGCATATTTGCAGTTACTAATTGCATTCAAAACGGGTCATATTTCATTCGTAGGAAGTACATCGGAGACCTGTAATCGAGAACGACAGATGTATATGGTTTAAATTCGCATGATATGAAAAAGAGCGTGATGCAGCATGCTTAAAGGCATTTTGGAACCTTGTATTAAACATTGGCTGCATACCAATTCATTTTTCATATACGTGCTATAATGATACACCGTTAAACTGGCCAATCATCATAACTGATATTCAGCGTATCTACTGCATGAGCATCAAACCTTCAGCCAGAACAGTCAACTGATGATACACGTGGTTCCACGCCAACCCGAAAATTCGCACGGCATATCCGAATACCTCCTAATCTTCACATCGTGAAGAACAGCGTCCGCATGCGCAAAACCAACGAAGCCAGGTAGACGTGCCCGGGGGGAACGTGACAGGCAAACAAGCGACGTGGCCCGTAAGTCGGCGGGGGCGAGGGTAAGGGCCGGTGTTTGAGCACAAGTGCACATGCGCCATCACGAGCGTGTATGTACACGCACCTTGAAGCGAGTGCACACGAGGCCCGTGTTTGAATCACGCACCCAAGCGACGGCGCGCCGGGGGAGGAGCCGGCGCCCGCGCTCCCGCATCCGCGTCCATGTTTACCCGCCCGAGAGCCGGGGCGCGCGCATCCAGTGTCTGTGGGCGGGAAGGGGGCCAAGGCGAAGCGTGCAGGAGGGGTGAGAGGAAATGGGATGAGATTTGGAGAAAAAGAGATGCACGGGAAGTGTACGAATCTAGAGGAAAAGATTCAAAAAAAGAGGATGAGGTGTAGAGGACGAGATATGTTAGGATAGGGAAGAGGTGTGGAAGAAGCAATCCGAAGAAAGGGGAAGAGATGGAGAAAAAGAAATACAAGGAAAGTTGAAAGTATGGCGAAAGATGAGAGAAAAAAGGTGAGATATGGAAGAAGAGATGCCAGGAAAGGGGAAGAGATATGAAAGAAGGAATTCAAGGAAATTGAGAAAGATGTGGAAGTAGACATTCGGGAAAAGAATAGATGTGGCGAAAGAAATGTAGAAAGGAGAAGAGATGTGGTGGGGGATACGAAATCATGAAAGGGGACGACCGGTGGAGAAGTGATTTAAGGAAAGGAGAAGCACGGTGTTATTATGGTGATGAAGAAATTTACAGAAACATACGAGGATAAATGAAGAAGTGTGGACAAATATTCAAAGAAAGGGGGAGAGCTGTGGAAGACAGATTCGAGGAAAGTAGAAAGTGCACGGACAACAGTATACGAGGGAAGGGGTAAACGGTTCAGGGCAAAAGATACGAGGAGAGGGCGAGGTGATGCAGAAGATATGACAGGGAAGGATAAGAAAGAGACGAGGAAGAAATACGAACACAAGCGTAAGATAAAGTGTTTTTCTATGAGCAAATGAATGGAGAAGATGAGAGAGCATATGAGATTCATGGAAGTGATAAATAAGTGGAATCGGATAATATTTCTTTAGTGTGATATACAGGTAATGTTGATTTGCATAAGACATGAACTCACGAATACATTTCAGAGCGAGGAAGTCAATATCCGCTTATAAACGTTAAAAGAGTACTGTCTCCAAGTCTGCGTTTAAGCTTCATGAATGTGAAACTAGGCGGTATGGAATGATAGTATTAAAGAGGACATCGGGATAGGTGAATACACTAAAGCACAGAGTTTTGTTCTTGGAAATGCGTCACTTCGAGCTGAAACCAATGGTATGTACATGTCAATCTTAGAGCAGCCAGATGAGACAGGCTTTGCAAAATTGTGGCACGGTGCAACGTTACAGCCCGCTGCACGGACTTGACAGCGGGAATGAAGAGATAGTAACGGGACACATACACTGCGATAAGACATCACCTGACCTAGCGCAATGACCTCACCAAGGAAAGGAACGTTGCAAAGGATCATATTGTGATCCTTGTGAAGCACCACTGCAAGATGCACCAAACCGAACAAGAATGTAAAACTCACATCTAACCTAGGGAGATGGAGTTGGAGGAGGAGGTACCGGAGGCAGGAAGGTAAGAGACACAATCGAAGAGGAATCACAATGGTGGAGTGTATTAGGGGAGGGAGCGGGAAAATCGAAATGATACACGCGTGAACAAATATGAAGGAATTGATGTCAGCAGATTGACGCGGAAATGGAAGGGACGGTAAGAAATGGATCGGGGAAGAGCGGATCGTGATGGGACAGGAACGGAAGAAGTATAACGGGGAAGTGCGGGCGGGACGGGAATTGCACGAAAAAGTGGATTGCAGAAGATCGGGTTCGGACGAGACAAAATGGGAAGAAGTGGATTGGGGAAGAACAGAACTGGGCAAGTAGATACCATAGATATCAGACGGGAAGGCGTTGGGTAGGCAGTGACGGGACTAAGCGGAGTGAGGAGGTGGGATGGGGGAGCACGTAGGGACGTGGTGAGATGAGGTGAGCTGCGACTAGGAGAGGCGGAATAGGGGGATGCGGCGTTGTGGGATGGGGCGAGGAGGGTGAGAAGGGACGAGGCGGAATGGGGCGAGCTGGGAGAGATGGGGCGTGGCGGGAAGGAGGGGCTAGTTGGGAAGGAAGGGGCGAGGCGGGAAGGGGCGATGCGGAATGGAGCGAGGAGGGATAAGACGACATGGGATGATGTGAATGAATGAATGAATCAATGCCTCATTTTACGTGGCGAGACTCAGGCCAAGAGGCCTGCTCTTCCATCTTTCCACGCAAATTTCGCTACTCTCCTTTCACCAACTAGCAGAGAAAGGAGGTATTTCTTGGGCGAGAAACAGGCGGTTTTGAATTTAGCTCAGAGGCGTCATTTTGGGTCGAGGATCTTTTACATGCAAGTAAATCTACTAACATGGGACAGCCGGCTCTACTTCCCCTACGAAGGAAGGAGTACGAAGGATTTTTTCGCCCTTAAGAATCCACGATGCTTCGATCGGTTTTGAACCCGCCAACTTGTACAACAGTCCGATACGCCAACCGTTACACCATCGCCGCGCGCCAACGCCGCGCCGCGCCGGTGACGGGATGGCGAGAGCCAGGAAACGGAGAGGCGGTACGAAGCACGGCGAGATGGGACGAAGGGGGTTAAGACAACACGGGATGCGGTGACGGTGAGGCGTGAGCCAGAACAGGAGGAGGCGGCAGTTTGGGAATGAGGCGAAACGAGCCAGTCGGCAAGAGCAGGTGGGGGCGTGGCGGGGCCGTACACGGAGCGCGTTGCGCCTCGCGATGCGGCGGCGGGGGCCGCGGCCGGAAGCGGCGTCTGCCGCCGGCGCCGCCAGACAGCGCAATTACGCGGCCGCCGCCCTAATGGCGCTAAACGAGCGGCGCGGCGCGGGGCGGCGCGGGGCGGGGCGGTGCGGGGCGGCGCGGGGCGGGGCAGGGCGGGGCGGGGAGGGGCAGGCGAAACACCTGTCTGCCTCGCGGCCCGGCCGAGGAGACGGGCGTGGGCGGGCCCCGCGGCGGCGGAACGCAGACGCAGGCGGGCGCAGTTTGTTTGGTGCAGTAACTAGGAAGCGCACCGGAAACCCGCCGCAGGGGACCTGTTCTTTCGGGGAGACGTAAGCAGCAATGTTTACGCCTCGACCGCAGGATGGACTTGTAATTACCAACACCCAAACGTTGTTTCAAACGTGGAAGGCTTGTTTCAAACATAGTGGCTCGTTGGGAGTGTACAAATTAACTCCGCGCGGTTTAATTTAGACTGTTAAGTGCAAACAATCTAATGCACAAAGTATGTTCATTTCTGCAGAGTTTTGATTCATCATTCCATTTGTAATTGTGTAATAAAAGTGATATTGTAGTATCGCACACAACGATTAAGTTGAAAGTCACCACTTACTTTCATTGCATTAACATAAATATTTCCACGACTGCAGTCTAAATTTTCGGACTTGCTCATACGCATTTTGCGACAAACCTACGAGATACAAAGGTAGTTTCTCTAGTAGGTAATAAGTTCCACTACTAGTTTTCACAACTTCCATGAGCAGTGCCCCACCCTCCTCAGTAGTCACCACTGTTCAAGACAGACTACAGAAGTTGTGTAGCAATAGCAAAACTGTATGTCCAGTCACAAAATAAGCATTTTCGTTAATAGACTAATTCAAGAGTTTAAATAAGAGTTTTCTTCGTTCCTCTCATAATACTTTTAAAGATGACGGCACTATTTAAAATACTGTTAGCATGTAAATTATTACTGTAAAAATATTACAATATAAATAGTTATATTCTATACACATATTGATCGTACTTTATACAACACTTCAACGTTTATCAGAATTTATGCACGTCTCCAAATAAAAAGTTCACTAAGTTACAAAACATACTGGAATTGGCTCAATTCTTTCACATAATTTATAATTCTTTGGAAAGATTTCATATAAGAAAGAAAATACACGCCACATAACACCTAGTATGTTTATCTGACCTATGGAAGAACGCTGCTGACGGACACTACCTCCATTCTGTTCATGGTTAGTGACGCCCCTCGTGCGTTAAAATCAGCCAATCCAATCTCCTTTGAGCTTCAAAGCAGCTTAACTGGAGAAAAGCTTCCTAAATTTTGCGTCGCAACCGCACTTGTATCGCGTAATGGAATACAGGAGTCGCGAATATTCAGGGAGCAATATTAAAATGCCACAGAATCCGTGACACCTGATAATTAATTCAACACGGAACGAAGTCTAACCTGTTTCCTGTATAATATCGCCCATGTTGCATTGATTACTTGAACGTGATTTTCAATTTAATATGCGAACATAGCTTTCATGACACGAACTAATTAAGTATTAACATCCAAAAACTATAAATTTTAGGTTTTTAATAGCAATGTGTATTCGTGTTGTTCTACACGTACCGGACATTTTCCTGGCAGGAAAATGAGGAGTTAACATAATTATTATCATGAAAACAATTATACATAAGTTGAAGTCACGTTTAAAACGGTATAAGAACCGTCAAGTGCTCGGATTTTCATTTGATTAACACTTTTGGCATAAACCAATTTCCAATGGAAACTTAGAAAAGTGTTAAGGTTATGCGCGAAAATTTCCCAATCTACCTCTGAACATCATCTCTTTGATAGAGTACTGTGATGAACATCAGTTTAATAGAATCACAGCTGAGAGATGGTACACCTGAGTTGAGATGTTCCGAAGGCACGTTGGTTGCATTCGTTTTCTTTTCGGAAGGTTGCCAACGTTTCAGCAACCTTTTTCGAAGCTAAAAGGTCTCCTACTCCTACACACTTCGACATGAGTGGTTCCATCAAACCAGATCGCATTTGTCCAGCACCCGAAGGAAGTCTGGCAATTAGTACTGAAGAGTGTCCCAGCAAGACAAACCCAAACATGGAGGATACCTGAGAGACAGCCAAGATACCACGGACTTCGCACGCGGAAGCATTCGGACGAGCGTGGGCAGTTTTCATCAGCACTTGGCCTCCCTCCTCCAGAAGGCCCTTAATAAACTCTTTTGACTCTATTTCATCTCTCACCACACAAGCTTTCACTAATTTGATTGTACATAAATTAACGTTTAATTGTTTCTATTATAGGCCATCTCACCTCTGCCATTACCCTCCATAACAGTTTTTGTCGAATCACGCCTGGCCACATCTTAGATCAATATTTTCGAGATAAGAGTTAGCAGACAGAATTAATATAAAACAAGAAATCACATGTTCAATGAATTTACGTTTCATTCTTGGAAACTTGCATTTCAATTTCAACGATCTTCATTGTTTACCCAAACCTAAAAGGTAATATGTTGATTTATTCAGAACTAGCGGACTCGACAATGCTTCGCGATTGCAGTGCATTATATAAATACAATTTAAATTCAACATCAATTTATTCAATGAAGATTAACTACATGTTAACTATCTTTTACTCTATTATTCTATTTTTTCTAGGATTTTTTCCAGCCGACAGACGGTTACCCCGTAGTCCCGATGGAACGCATATTCAGCCATACGTTAGACACCAACACACTTGCGGGCTTTTCTGATTTGGAATCAGCAGAGCGCGAGGCCCTCCGCGACATTACATACGTGAGAAACAAGGGACAAACATCCGTGCCCAATGCGAGACTCGAACCCGCGACCCTTCGGACCAAAGTGCTTAGTCGGTACACGCTCATAGTCACTTCAGTCATCTAGGTCGGCACACCATACGTTAAAAATCAAACATACGAATAATGTTCACCAACAGCGTTTGGTTAAGACCTCCCTGGTTTTTAGATTGCAATATCGATGATATTCTATGTTCTGAGTCAAAGCGAGGCGTGTAGTTCAAAAAGATATCCATAGATTGCACTTCAAGTAAGGTCCTCTGGGAACGGCGTAAAGCGCACCTCATCGATTAACTTGGCAAAAAGAACGCCCCCATGTCTGATTTCATTCAAACAACTATTTATATACTCCCTATATTAAAAATAAATTTCGCGAAAATTGAAGTGAAATCGGACGAGTAGTTTTTGGGTCTACGTGCTGCAGACATACGCGCATTAATTTTCATTTATTTATAGATATCAGACACTTTGCAACGCGCCTTCGCAGCGGCGGCTGAATCTCTTGGGCTCCGTGCAGGTGTCGCCCCTTGCACGTTCCCTGTTCCACGAGGCTTTGATGAAAGAAGTTCTCAGCCGCATCCGAATCGCCACAAGTGGAATTTCGTGTATGCTCACTGCGGCTTTCGTTAATTATCTTGTCGCAGACTGTTATATGTATAGGCAAACACTGCAACACAGTAATGCTTTCAATACCGCACTACAAGAAGATCCACAGACGTAACCTCTACATCTACAATATAAAATTCAATGCACGCTTTATGAAGTAACACAGTACATGAAGTTACTTACCACAAAATATTTGTCATATGACTATGGCTGTCTTGTTTCTTAACATCTACTTTCTTGACTTAACTTCAATACTGAAGTGCATGTCCTAAAATTATCAATTACAATTCGACCAAAATTTGCGAAGAAACATTTACTGACGCATTTCATTTTTATTTTATTTTTATTCCGATCATTTCTTCCAAAAATTACTTTTCATTGTAAGAAACTAATATCTGATAAAACACTGATGTAATATATTATATCATTTCATACAGAATGATGTAGTATCTTTTCCCCAACTTAACATGCTTTCAAAACGTAATACAAAATATTTACAATTATAAACTTATATTTTCTGCTTTAAAATATGCATGGTAATAAGGAATATACAACCAGTCATCTTTCGGTAAAGGAAAACACTTTTCAAAAATCAGCAACTAACATTGAGAATTCAGAGAGTAGTCTGTTACCCTACGCCTACAGCCAGCGCTTCGAATGGCAGATGTGTGACTGTTATTCAGACTAACGTACGTTCAATTAAGAAGATATTTCAGCACCTGAACGTTTGGCCGTTCGTCACCTCGACGAAAGATTACTCCTCCGCCAAATCTCTACGCGTTTCACCATACACATAGTACGTCTGCTACTTTTTTTCCAGTCATTAAAAATATCCCTCTCGTTCTGCAAGTGCATATTGCGTTCAGCAGCGTACAGTTAAATCTACCGATTTAACGAATATTATGACAGCTGCTCCGAATGAGGACTAATATCGACATTCCCATGTCGTATATTTCTGGCTAGATATCGCAAAAACCGCAACAAGGGAATTTTAAATCGAGCTGTCAGTCGTAAAATGGGTCGATCACTATAAAGATAAAATCACATCAAACGTGGAACATTTGTGCAAACACGGTCAGAGTGTCTTTCAATGCCAGCACTTTTTAATGCAGAAAACACAGATGACGTAGTCTACCTCACTTTTCACGGGTTTGTTGGCGGCTTCTGGAATATTTTTTTATCTGACGTTCAAAGTATAATGAAACGACGCTGGACCACGGAGAAACGAATATACGCCGTGTCGAGTCGTCAGGGAAATTAGAGGATTCATTAGACGGCCGAAAAAACTAGCCATTAAAGCTTGGAAATGGATTCCGAGAAGATTGGATTGAATTGAAGATCAATTTTACGTGGAGACACACAGGCCATGAGGCCTGCTCTTCCATGTGACCACGCTTCACTACGCTCTTTTCACCAACTAGCCGAGAAAGGAGATATTTCTTGGGGGACGAAACAGGCGACTTGAATTTAGCTCAGAGGCGTCATTTAGGCTTGAGCAACTTTTACATGTAAGTAAATCTACTAACATGGGACAGCCGGCTTGACTTCTTCTCCAAAGGAAGACGTACCAAGGATTTTTTCGCCCTAAAAATCCGCGGCTTTGATTGGGATTGAACCCGCGAACTTAGTTATATCAGTCCGATACGCGAAGATAGAGCCATCTATAGGAATAAGAGAGGTTTAATTTCTGACTATTCGTCAAATGCAATCGATCTTGAGAGGTACAAGGGCCTAGTAACCAGCCATTGGAAGGTCAAAATAGAATATTGCGTAAATCGAGTGGCGTTAGAAGCCGCGTGATAATGAAGAAAGCTAGATGAGAAACGAATACGATATGAAAGGATGTATGCAAAGAATTCGTCACATGCAGTTTTTACTGTTCTTTGACTAAATAAATAAAACAATTAAAACTTTATTACTATACAAATAACTACAAACATGCACTACAACGCTCATTATAAGTTCAATAGTACATATGTTTTTAGCATCACTTTTGAATCTTATCCATATTGGACACCTCATCTTTGTAAAATCATAAGAAATGTTTATCAAATATGTTGCTAATATGACGCATTATAAAATTTTACCTACTTCAGTCTGAGAGATGGTTAGAATGAAACTAAGATGATAATAAAAATTATTAAAAGATGTGTTAGATATAAACAACAAGACATATGACTAAGCAAAATGGCACAGAAAGACAAATAGAACAATGTAACTGTAGGAAACTCACCAACAGTCAAACCATTCCAGAGTCCAACGTTCAGATAACAGTTACTCACCTGAAACAAAAAAAATAAAACTCAAAGAAAGGAGAAAAATATATATGATGTAATAAAGTATTTCATTAATATTTTCGCTTTTAACCAATTACAGAAACAACTCAAAATAAATAGCCGGCAGCAACTTTACCCGTCAAGACCATATACTTTTCAGAGATTGAAGAAAATGTACTTCGTATATGTGAAATTCCACTACATTTCTTACCATTTTCAAATACAAATGCAAATTGCATCACAGTGCAATATATTATGTCGGGCACTTTATATTATTATTTAATAAATTCAATTTTCCGTTCATTCTCAATGTCATTAAACACACGAAAAAACTATAATAAACCACAATACATATACTCAATATCATATTTCTTTTTAAATACATTCTCTCGATGATCAAACTCTTTTTCTTTATTTTTACTTTTTTAATTTGAGCTCGTTTCGTCAATAGAAACTCGGGACGTTAAACAGGATGTTAGTTTTCGTATGCCAATTAATATTCGGGCAACGCAACAGGAGGAACGAATTAACATTTTATCTTCAAAATTAATGGTTACCAATATAAATTTAATCTGATTTAATTAATTAAAATCATACACTTTCACGTTCCAATCTTGAAGTTCATTACTAGTAAAGCCATGGAGATAAATGATGAGAGTAATAATCTGTGAATTAACACATTTTTCTCAGCACGCAAGCGTATTATTCAAATATTGTAATAAAGAATTAAAAATGTAGGCCTAACACAGTTAAGGCGTCGTGGCTAGCAATCTGGGCTTCAATCCGTGTCAAATAACGTCCACCCTCAGTTAATGAAGTATGTTCGTTTGTGATTCTCTACATCAAAAAGTTTATGCTACTTCAATTTTGAAGAAGTTCCAAAACGAGATTTATATAAAAATATAAATTCTGAGAGAAAACAATAGTGAGCACACAGTCCTTTCTACACTACTTTCCTAAAATCTGACTTCCAGTGTCTAATCCAGGTTACGTTTATCGAATTACTGTCAGTCATTAACTGATAAGTGACATTCGTGTTATTTCACCAACTTCTTAATTTTTACCGATCACGACACGAGGCCCCAAAAATCCTGGCTTTCGTAGAATTTCGTGCAAGGCAGCTTCACGTTCAGCAGACTCCATTGGCGACCGCCCAGATCGACTGACGATAGGGCGTCTAATGAAGTACGCATTATACTTGATAGAGAAGGGCCCTCGCCCTTCACAAGGGGAAACTGCGGTTACAGGTCGCCGCAAGGAGCGGTGCGCCAGAGGCGGACAGCGGAGGGAAAGGGTCGAAGGAGAGGAGAGAGCGTGACAACCGCGAAACGGCGGTGAGGAGCAGGGGGCGAGCAGGGGGAGGGCTTTGTAGGATTGGGAGGCGCGGGAGTTTGGAGGTGGAAGGAGTTTGTCGGCGGGAGAGTTTGAGAATGGACGTAGAGGGCGGTGGAGGAGGCCGAGAAGGTGACGGCAGCGGTGTCCGTGGAGGTGCCGGCGCGGGAAGGCGATGAAGCTGGAAGCGGAGATGACGGCGAATGTAGCGGAAAAGGTGTCGGCGAAATGACGAATGTGGCCGCGGAGCTGTTGGCGATAGTCTGTGTTGGCGGGAGGGGTTGTGGCGAGCGAATCCAGCACGAGCAGCGGCGAGGGGTAGGCGGGGAACGGGGCGGCGGGGAAGACGGCACTGGAGAGGATGCGGGGAGCGAGATGGGGTGGGGCGTGGTGGGTAGGCCGTAACATGGCGGAATGAGGTGTCGAGGTGAAAGGGGGTGGGAACGGCCAGGGCGGGGCGGCGAAGTGGAGGCAGGAAACGAGGAAAGAGTGATGGTGGACAATGAGAGAGCAGCCGGTGAGTCGGGGGGTGGGGGCGGGGATGGCGAAGCGGGGCTGAGGCCGCGGAGGCGGCAGCGGGGGAGGGAGGCGGGCGCGCGGGGCCAATTACTGGCCCTAATGCGCCCTAAGAGGATCAGCGCCGCCGCCGCCGCCGCCCCCGCGTGGCCGCGACACCTGTCGCCTGCGGTCGCCCTCTGCCTTCGCCGCGTGCGTCGCGTCACCGCAGCCGCCCCACCTGGCCCGGCCCCGGCCAGCGCCCCCGCAGCGCGGCGCTGCTCGCCCCGCCAGCACCACGCACGCCTCGATGCCGGCCCCTCTGTCACTCTTCGGACCTACTACTTCTTTTCGCGCTTCACAGTGGTTTTTGATAGGGCAACTCATATGGGGCCGTTTATAAGTTACACGCTAAAGAGGGGAGGAGCGGGGTTTGAGGCAGCGCGTTACGCTGCGTTACATAGGGGTAGGGAGAATTCCATTAGTGTTATTGAACATTGATTTTTTTTTTACATTTTTAACATTTGTTTAAAATTTCCTTTTTTGTACACTAAGCTGTATAGTGCTAAGTGTGTTACTAAGTATAAAGTTTGTCACTAGTTTGAGAAAAAAATTCTCAACGGTGATTTCTCAAAAAAATATTGTAGAATATGAAACAAAAACATATGAAAAGTACGAAAAAGCAAAATAGAAACTAAAAGGCTCTTTACGCTTGAATAGGCAATTATATCTAACACAGGCATTTATAGGCATTATAAAAACCTACCAAAAGCAATTTCTTAGGTGAACCTGGATAATGGAGTAAATTGCCTTAAAATACATTCAAACCACTTCAAATGAACAACTCAAGCTGTTGTATATGTTACTAACGTAATCGAGGCTTCTTCCTGCCTTTCAAGTGAACTCGGCTTGCAGATGTTTGGTTTGGTTTGTCTTTAGTTATAGTGAAATTGGCCGAACCGATAATGGTGCTGACGGCACCACAGGAATCTTATATTACATACCACTGTTGACATTACCATTTCTGAGCGAAGAAATGTATTAGACTACTCAGCAATTTTATGAAGAACCTTTGTTGCATCTCGTAAATATTATTTGAAGCAAGTACCATTAAAATATATTCAAATCCATGAAATCCGCAAAATAATGCTTTAAAACTGACGAAAAAGGTAAAAATGACTTATTAGTCGAAATCGAAGAAAATGCAAAAACATGTCATATAAAAATGATTTTGTCATAAAATAAAATGAATTTTTATACTATAAGGCATCGTTCTAAAGTGAAAAGAAAAAATGGTATTTCTTTAAACTCCGCCCCTACAATAAAAATCTACGTCTACTTCAATCACATGACAAAATAAATACAAAAAATTCTTATTGTTCCATGTATTTTTGACACAAGGACACAAATGTGGTCAAAACAATAAAGCACACAAAAGTAGAAAAAAATACAAAGGACACCTGATTGTGTATAAGCTACACCAATAATTAAAAATCGATTAAAATACATGCACAATAATTGTTTCCTGGAACCACTCCATCAGTTAAGGTTACACTATTAGACAACGAGGACATATTGTTATCCCCATGTTATCGAAACGTTATCGATGTTTATTTTGTAGTCGATGGGTTTTTGTTGTTACGGGCCTGCATTAAATGCTCATCCCGGTGTGGGTGCGTGGGCGGCGTCGGCGTGGGCAGCAAACGGAAAAGGGGTGGGGTGTGTGGGAAGGAGCCTCTCGCTACCCCAGACTAGCTGTTGTTTGGAGAGGAAGGATGGGGAAGGGTGGGCGAGAAGAGAGGGAAGTAAAGTTGAATGAATGAGTGAGTGTTTAGATTGGTGGTGAAATTTGTTGGGTTGACGGAGAAGTTGTTATGCCTGTTTTGGCGGGGGAGTGGGTGCTTACAATCAGGGCGGTGAGTTCTGTAGGATGTCGAGAGGGTGGGGGAAGTATTTTATGTGTTTGGGGGGGTTGGACAAAATTTTCTGGTGAGTGGACAGGAATGGGGTGAAGCTTGGGTTTTGTATGGCTTTTTCGATGTTGCGTCTGGCTGTGTCGAAGATGTCTTTTCGGATTGGGGTAATATTCAGCGTTTGTCTTAGTCTGTGTAGGTTAGTCATTGGGGGAGGTCTAAATGCTGTCCGAAGAAATCTGTTTTCGAGTTTGTGAAGTTTGTCGTAGTTGTAGTTACAGGTTGCGGCCCAGGTCTCACAGTTGTATTTGAGTATGGGTTTGATGTAAGTCTCGTAGATGTAAAGTTTCGTCTTTGTCGTTGTGTGGGGGTGGGTGATGATTGGGGAGAGGGCGTTGAGTTGTCTGTGGGCTTTTTGAGTTATTTTGTCAATGTGTTTTGTCCAGAGGAGTTTTCGGTCCAGTGTGATACCCAGGTATGTCGTGCTTTCCGTCCAGTTGATGGGGGTGTTGTCGATAGTGAGTGGGGGAGGGTTCGGGGCGTTGTGGTTTCGGTTAAAGAGTATTGCAGAGCATTTTCGGGGGTTCAGTTTTAAGTCATTTTCTTTCGTCCAGTGAGTAATTTGGTTAAGTGTCTCTTGAAGTGTCAAAATTGAGTTAGGTAGTCGTTGTTTGGTCACTGTTAAGGCGGTGTCGTCTGCGTAGATGTAGTCGTTCGTTTTTGTAGCAGTTGGTAGGTCGTTAATGTATAGAGAGAAAAGTGTCGGTGAGAGGACTGCCCCTTGGGGGACGCCGGCGGAGATTGGTCGGGTGGAGGAGGTGGTGTTGAGGTAGTTAATGTGAAAAGTTCTATTGGAGAGATAGTTTTTAAGAAGAGGAAGTAGAAATTTCGGGATGTGGGGAGTGATTTTATAGATGAGGGTGTTGTGATTGATAGAATCGAAAGCGTGAGAGAAGTCGAGAAAGATAGATGGGACTGGTGGAATGGGTTTTTTGGTGCGTTGTAGGCCGGTTGCTATGTCACATGAGATGCGTAAAGTCTGTAGTGCTGTTGATCTGTCTGCCCGGAAGCCGAATTGTGTCGGTCGTAGTCGTTTGTCGATAAGTGGTGTCAGTCTTTTTAGTATAATTCTCTCGAAAATTTTTCCTAGGATAGGTAGTGTTTATTTAAGAGATAAGAGAGCAATATGCTAGAGGGTTACGTCCTGCTTCTCAGATATATCAGAGAGTAATATTATTCATCACCCGGTTCGAGATTAAGGGAGGTTATGGAGGAAGATGACGTATCGATTGAAGCACAGTGGGGTATTCAGAATGTTTGTAACATAAGGAGTCAATAATTCTCCACCTCCGACCTGTGCCTTGAATATTCTCAGAAGTATCACGATTTATTCAAATAGAAAGTTTTCCGTTTCCATATATATTTTCTTGATCGTATTAACGATTACTTTCGTTTATTGAAGTCTTTATATTCAACGACAAAATACATTTCAATACACATTGCAGACCTCTTAAAGATATACCTCTCTCAAAAGAGTCTCTCTTATAAGGCCAACCTCACTGTTCGATAGCTTTCCAATAAATTCATATTTCTTAAAATGCTACAGTACTATAAACGTTTTACCTATTTGACAAAAAATAAGAAAGCCAGAGTCAAATTCTCAACACAGATACAATCTACGTTGATATCGAACCCCAATCGTCATTTTCAGCATTTGAGGCAAGTTTTATGATCAATTTGCGAACTACTGATGAAAAGTTATACTATTCTCACATGGGCGAACGTCTGCGTTTACATGCAATGACCATAATTCTTTCCCATTAAATTTTACCTCTATCACACAGTTAAGTTTGAAGAACTTATTTACTGTGTCTTACTTCACAAAACAGTAACTTAAGCAAGTTGATTTATGCCTCCACAAACAATCCCCGCCACTTTATGAATTGTTGATCCACAAAAACCCCTTACCACGATAACCTTAGTCCTTGCCTCTTTTAAGCGAACTCGAAACATGTCGTCTACGGACAACAAGTCTTCATTACAACGTTCAAATTCCTCCTCACCCAATTTCGAGAGCATTTTCCCCACATCTCCACCACCCTCTCGTCTCCTTCGCAGCCCGCGCACAATCGGGCCGCGTCGTCACCTGGGTAGGGAGATCCCAACGATACCATCACCCGGGCTAAATCATCGTGAGGCTCCCTAATGCCAGTTATTCCGCGGCAATAAAGGCAGGCACGCCACTCCGACGCCCGCGCCGGCGACGGCGAAGCTCCAATCCCGACCGAGCGTCGTCGCTGCGTCGCCCGGCGCGCGTCCTTTGTTTATCCGAACAATCCCCCTCGGGCGGCGCGACCCGCGAGAACAAAGGGCGAACGCCGCCGCCGCCGTCCCGACGAAGACGCCGTCGCCGTCGCTTTGCCGCCTTGGCCGACGCCTCGTTCGCCTTCCTCTACCCTCCACGCCCTTCCAGCCTCCGCCCACGCCTCGGCGCCCCACCGCCTCCATTTGATTTCGCGCAGTCGTTCCCTTTGTGTCGTTGGTTTCTTTCGCACGCCCACCGAGGCAGCTCCAGACAACGACTGTTGCCATAGCAGCGAGTTTGACGGGGAGGTGCGAGGGTTCGAGTGCTGACGATGGTGGACTTTTCGACAGGGTTAAATGGCTCGGTCGAATTCAGCCGCTGTCTTGGGGACAGTTTTAGCGGGTTCTGTTCGGTAGTTTTCCGTGGTTTCTTCAATTAAAGACAGGCGAGTGCCGGAGCAGCAGCTTAACAAACGTACCAAGAACCTTGCGCGATTTCTTTAGGGTATGTAGCTGGTAGGATCAATTAATATAGAATACATTCTTGTTTGCTTTTGCTTTCCAAAGCACACAGCACAAATCCGAAATCAGCAAGACAAATTGTAACTGAAGAAAGAAACTCCATCTTCGATGTAAGTGACTTTGCGAATTCTGTAGAAACAGAAGTTAACAACTTTTTCCGACACTTATATGTTTTCGATAAGTTGTTCAATATGACAGAGGTATCATCGAACCATCGCACGGAAATCAGAAATTCCACTGTCCTTCATCATTTGCTTGTGTAGCCATTACATGCGAACGATAAAAACCACACACATTCAATATGCAATGCGCCTTTTCCCCATAACAAACGCCTTCATTTATGAAGACACTACGCCGTCTTTCTTCCAAAAAATCATTTGACATTGCCTTTTATTACATCGAATGCATCGACAGAATCCCCATTCGCATAGTGCAGCTTTGCAAGAGCGTGGAAGAGGGAGGATGAAGAGGGCGTTGGCGGGGGCGGAGTGAGGGGGTTGGCGAAGGGCGGCACCGGAAGGGCGTCGAGGGCGTCGGCTCTCGCGTCAAAGCGCCAAAGGGCTCGAGGATCAAAGGGGGAAGGCGCGCGCCAACCGCCGACGGTGGAGGCCGCGGACGAAATCTCGCGGTCTGAGACGGGGCATCAACGGCGGCGGCGGCGGCGAAATCGACGTCGACAGCGCAGCGGCCGCGGCAGGCGGTTTCACTTCGTAGCCCCCCCCCGCCACGGACGACGTCGCCATTGCCATCACCATCGACCACGCCGTTGGCTTTAATTGATTGATTGGTTGATTGACTATATTATGGGTCAATTACTTCAGGTGTCCGTCAACTGCTATAGGTACTGCTATTGCGTCAACTGCTATTGGTACTGTAAATAAGTGCCGTAAGTGAAGATACATACCGGTTGGTGATTCTGATGGTGGTGCTCCTAAAAACAGAAATCATTCTATCCAGCCGTTACTTCCAGCAGGCGTTACTACAAACAAGCGTTACGACAGAGGCATTTTACCATACTGGTATTGCTCTAAACAAGGCATTATCTAATTAAGTTTTACCCCATCAAATGTTACCCGAACAAGTGATACCCCCAGCAAGAATTACTCCCAGCAAGCGTTACTCCCAGCAAGCGTTACTCCCAGCAAGCGTTTCTCCCAGCAAGCGTTACTCCCAGCAAGCGCTACTCCCAGCAAGCGTTACTCCAAATAAGCATTACTCCAAATAAGCGTTACTCCAATTAAGGGTTACTTCAATTAAGCGTTACTCTAATTAAGCGTTACTCCAATTAAGCGTTACTCCAATTAAGCGTTACTCCAAATAAGCGGTACTCCAAATAAGCGGTACTCCAAATAAGCGGTACTCCAAATAAGCGGTACTCCAAATAAGCGGTACTCCAAATAAGCGGTACTCCAACAGGCGTTACTTTAAGAGGCATTACACCAAACATGCGTTACTCCACAACGTCCACACCATCTCCGCAGACATTGCCAGCCGTCACTAACAACACCAGTGCCGTTTTGGCCTCCGGAGCGGGAGGGAAGCGCGAGGCGAGAGGGCCGTCTCTCCCAGGCCGAGATGCGCGCGAGGGCGCCACGTAATGCTCCAGAGAGACGGACAAATTTCCATTGCATTTCCATACAAACTACCCCTGTCTACGACTGCCGTCGTCGCTCAACAAATGCACGGCAACACTGCCTGGCATTTGATGGAAGGAACACTGGGAATCTTTCTTTTTTTTATTAGATTATCTTTAAATGGTCTGACGCAACTACCATTTTCGTATTCGCCTTTAAAGGGGACCAACGAACCCAAAGGGAACCAAACCGGAATGCGCTTTTCGTTTTATTTCGAAGTACGTCATCGGAAGATAATATCCTATCATTTTTGTGTGTGAGAACATTTGCTTCGTTCCAGCAACTCTGTAAACATGTTTTATAGGTCAATTGTATTAGTAACGATTTTATTTTGTTTTCTGGATCCAATTGCTTGTTCAGATGTGGCTGAAATATCAATATCCAACTACGGTTTTACAAAACATAAAAATATGTATAAAAAGAACTACAATAATTCATTATCACAAAAATTAAGTGTGCAAAGCAACGAGAATGTAGCAATAATACGACAAATATGAAGAGAAAGAACAACAAGAAGAAAGAAAAAAATGAAAAAGTCAAAATTTTAGAACAAAATAAAAGACAAAATTTTAAACTTGATGTAGCAGATTCATTGCAACGAATGTAATTAACAGAATCATAAAAGTGCGCAAAGCAATTCGTTGAGAAGAATAGAAAAAAAGTCCCATGATGTAAGGATGTGGATGTCGAGAATATTGCAATAAGTTGCGGAAAGATGAACAAGAAGAAAGTCAAAAATGACCAGGAGAAGAAAATATGATTTATTTTACATCTTATGATAGAGTAGTATTTACAATTTCGCCAATGCGCACTTGAAGGCCCTTGCATTGAGAGTCGATCGCAAAGCCGGTTTCATTCGCCGACCCGTGACCTACCAAGACAAAGAACACGCCCCCGTGCTGCCCTGCCCGCCCCGCACGCCTCGCCCCATCCCGCTCCGCACAATAGGCGACGCCGGCGCCACGGCGCCGTACACGCCTTGCGTCTTTCCGCCCCGCCCACTCCGCTCACCAAGCCATTCCTTTCCACGCATCCCGCCCCGCCTCCATACTAGTGATGTGGCATCGATAACAAAATATCGATGTCAGCAAACATCGATTTTCAAAATTAAAACATCGATGTTAAAAATACATCGACTAAAAACCATCGATGTTTTCCAACATTTTGACAGCGTTCGTGTATATCCATTCGCCGAAGACGGGTACGAGAAGGGGCACCCTACGTCCACAGAGTATTTGTTGACCATAACTCAATGAGCGAAATGAACATGAAGAAAGGGGGAATACAAGGGCATGAATGTCAACTCGGGGAAGAGAATTTGGTCGATGAAGGCAATTTCATGGAAATGAAATCATCATGGAAAGTTTTCATTCATAAGCAAAACATCGGGAAAGAAAAAACATCAATCAAGAAACATCGATGTTAAATAAATGTTTAAAACATCGGTGTTAATAAACCGATGTTTAAAACATCGATGTTAATAAATCAATATCGACTAATAAATGTTAATAAATCGATTAAATCTATATCGACGTCGCCTCCCTACTTCATACCCGTCTCTGCCTCTCCCTTGCGCCTCCCCGCAAGGTCTTTCTCCCTTTGTTCTCTCCATTCTTTCTTGGCCCCAAGACTCGTTTATTCGTTGACCCCCCCCCCCACTCTTCCCTGCTTCTTAGTCACATCGTCCCCACCTACACGTCACCCCTCGCTGCACATACCTCTTCCCGTCCCGTCTCATTCATGTCTTCCCTTTGCACTCATCCCTCCTCGCCCTGCCGTCCTTCTGCTTCTCCCTCACACTCACCTACATCATTCCCCGCTTTACCCTCCACTCCACTCTGCACATCGCTCTTCATAAGTGACGTCCGTAACTCATCACTCGTCTCGCTCTCTCTTTCCAGTGACCACTGAACTACCTCTTCTCCCCAACATGCAAGTCAGCGTCTGATTTTTGTACTACTTGCATTGAAAGGCGGAAGAATGAGCCTGCTGAATACGAAAAGAGTTTCTCTCGCACCACTGAATATCGGGTTTTAATTTTTGAAGTAATCGAGAAAAAATAGTCTTTGCACACTTCTATGTTGATATTTCGGAGGGTTTACTGAGTGATGCTCACCGATAAAGACGTTAAAAAAATTAACTCAAAAATTATTCATGGATTCGTATTTTTAAATGATTTGGGGAACAATATTATATTTTTTAAGCTGAGCACAAAATGTACAACCTATATTATCAGGAGTATGGTCCAGGATTTATTTATAGACTGTTCTGTTTAGGATAACATTAAATGTACAACCTCTCACATATATATGTGGCATATTTTCCGATGCAATATTTAATGAAACAATGTACAAATAATGCAAAAAGCTACCAATAAAATATTATCACATACTCGTACGGTTTTCATGACGAAGAAGAATAAGTAGAAGCAAATAAGTACATTCAAATACCTCACGTGCATTTGCATGTATGTGAAAAAGGCACGCAATGTACGTTTCAGTGTAATTTTCATTTTATGCCAGTTTTTTTTTTCTTTCAGAATGCGATTACTTTAATTCCAAGAAATGTTACTTTCAATCGCAAAACAGATTAGTAAAGTTTGCATGAAAGTCAAGAGCGCATGTGTATTGCCAACAATTCTTCCTAGTACACAAGACATTCGACATATACTTATTATTATTATTATTATTATTATTATTATTATTATTATTAGCGTATTTTCCCAATAATGGAAAACGTTAAGCAAAAATTGACTCGTTTCGTGGAGTTCTAATTAGTTTTTGTTGAGTTCTTCTTAATTTTCCAATATTCTTTCATTCTGTTGGAGAATGCCAGTTTTCTTTCTTCAGACCATTTCGGTCTGTAGGGTTTTGATTTTGGTTGTTCTGCTTTGACTTCCCATTTGTTCACTTTGTTGCGGAAGGTGTTTTTGTCTGAGGTGTCAGTTATGTCGGCGTGTCGCATGTCTTTTTTTGTTTCTTTCATCCATGGTGTTGTACTTTTAAGTGAGGATATATAGTTTAGCATTCTTTTAGTTAGTCGAGTATTTGGTAGCCTGTCTATGTGTCCGAAGAATTTCAGTCGTCTTTTCCTGATGTCGACTTCTATGTTCGAGTACTTTTCAGTTGTCTCAATAGATTGTAATCTGTATCCATCGGGAGTGAGTCTCGCACCGAGTATTTTTCTAATGATTTTTCTTTCTTCTTTTTTGATTTCTTCCAGTTCATATTTCTTGCTGAGCGTGAGTGTTTCGCTAGCGTAAAGAGCTGCCGGTTTGATGACAGTATTATAATGTCGAATTTTGGTTTTCTTAGACATGCATTTTTTGTTGTACAGGTTTTGGATTAGTCCGAATGCTTTCTTGATTTTCTGGAGGCGGGTTTGTTGTGAAATTCTTTCGGATCCGGTTGGTTCGATGAACTCACCCAGGTATTTGAAATGTGGTGCCCTTTTGACCGTTCCATACCTTGTGTGCATGTTGTCACCTTTGTGGGATAGGACTTGAGTTTTCTCGAAAGAGATCTGTAATCCTACCCTTTCTGCACATTCTTTGAGTGTTTCTAATTGTTTGATAGCGGTCTCTTGGTTTTCAGACAGTATTGCTATATCGTCGGCAAATGCAAGGTATGGTATGCAGAGGTTATTTTTGGGTATGCCGAGAGTGATAGGTTTCCAAGCATCTTGTCTTTGAAGTTCTTTTTCCCATTCTTCCATTACTTTGTCCAAGACTAGGTTGAACAGGAGAGGAGAGAGGCCATCTCCTTGTCTCACGCCTGTCCGAATTTCGAAAGGTTCTGAGATTTCTCCCATGAATTTCACTTTAGAATTTGTTTTTGTAAGTGTTTGCTCGATAAGTTTCCGTGTTTTGTGGTCTAGTCCTCTTTCTTCTAGGATCTGGAATAGTGATGGTCGATCGATAGAGTCGTAGGCCTTTTTGAAGTCGACAAATGTACATGTTACTGGTTTGTTTCGAATTGCTCGCATTTTGATTAATGTTTTTAGGTTGAAGATTTGTTCGGGACAGGATCGGTTTGGTCTGAATCCTGCTTGAAAATCTGATAATTTTGGTTCGAGTTGTTTTTGTGTTCGTTTCAGAAGACAGGCCGAGAGAATTTTGTAAATAACTGGAAGGAGGGAAATTCCTCTGTAATTGTTTACATCTGACTTTTCTCCCTTTTTATGTAGTGGGTGAATGAGTGCGGTTTTCCAATCGTCCGGGATTTGTTCTGTTTGCCAAATTTCTTGGACGATCTGTGTGATTTCTTTGAGTGAGTTGGGTCCAAGGTTTTTGAGCAATTCTGCTGTAATTCCATCTTCACCTGATGCCTTGTTGTTTTTGAGTCTTTTGATGTGGGAGTGGATTTCGTCTTGACTTGGTGGTGACGAGTCTTCATTTGTGTGGTCAGGTTGTTTCTTTGGGAATCTCCTTGTAGGTTCCGGACAATTCAAAAGTTGTGAGAAGTATTTAGCCAACTCTTGGCAATTTTCCTTGTTCGTTAATGCCAATTTTCCATCTTGCTTTCTGAAACATACGTTGTGTGGTGTGTATCCCTTCATTTGGTTGGCGAATACCTTGTAGAAGTCGTGCGTGTTATTGTTTCGAAAGTTATCTTCGATCGACGTCAGTTGGTCATTGATGTATATCCGTTTGATTTGTCTTAAAGTTTTGGATGTCTCTTTTCGTACTTCGAGGAAGATCTTGTGGGTTTTTTCAGATTTGTTACTGTTGTAATTTTGGAAAGCGTTTTTTCTGTTACTGAGGGCAACTTCGCATTCTTTATTCCACCAGGGATGTTTCGGTCTTTTGGTGAGGGGAATCAAGGATTTGGCAGTCTCCATGATTTTGTCCTTGAAATTTACCCAGTTTTTTGCGGGTTGTTCTTCGGGATTATTATTATTATTATTATTATTATTATTATTATTATTATTATTATTTGCAGTCATGCGTATTCGCGATAGTTTTATATTTGGTGAAGTCCAACAATTTGATCTATTTTTTCGACCAGCATATACAAAACTCTCATGTAGATATCGAGTAGACCCAGGCTTATCATTACTATCAACATTTCTATCACATACACTAAGTACAAATCAGACGCAATTAAAAATGTGTGTTTTGCTTACAAATATTTAAAAAATAGAAAAAATACTTTAGTTTTAAATACAGTGGCAAGAAATACAATGGATTCGTCGTACCAGATAACCTCACAGAGACGGATACGTATACTCAAAATGTAAAAGTCAGTCTTCAGTCTTTCTAGAGAAAAATTGAGTCCTGAAGATTCATTTTCAAAAATAACATATTATCAGCACGAATATAAAGTGACAAGGAGGTACATAAGAAAGAAACGTCCACCTAACAGGTAAAGCACACGACATGCATTATGTAAACGAAATATGTAAACGAGGAAATTAAACACGCACGTGCAGAATGACTCATTATCCGGAGCACAGGAGCTGAAAAGCCACTTCGCGTGCCAAAACCTCACAGCGCTCGCCCGGGTGACGTGACATCCTCCGGTTGCTTCCTCTGGTCACAGACCTGCCATTGCCCTTGAGTGGAACGTCCCAAGAATGAAACCTAAAGAGAAACGAACAATGTTCCACGCGAGAAAAGGTGTAACACGGACGTCACCGTCGGTTCAGTGGTTGAAAATTGATTCTGTGCCTGTCGACTTCATAGGTATAAGACCCGTAAGTACGGTGCACCTCATATGTCGATAGGGGATGGTGTTTCTTCCCCTCCCCCTAACGAAACGCGAGACCTACGAGCCGGCTTTGCAGGGTTGTCGCCTCCTCACGCATCTCAACTAGCGGGACACCACCCCAGCACAGCCGGTATAAGCTCTTAGCTCTCGAGGTGTAATAATGTACTAGATGTAAGGAAGTGTCCGTGTTTGTGTGTATGCGTGTGTAAGGGGAGACGAGGAGAGGAAGCAAAGGAAGGAAAGATCGCACGAACTACTTGTTTGATAGGGTTCTGATCTAGCATTTGCCAGATCATAGAAACCATCAGAAAACCATAGACATCGGAAAAACCACAGAAAACTATCGATGAGGTCGGGCCTCTAGAATTCTCTTCCAGACAGTGTGAATCCGACCAAGCTACAAATCCACCACAGGAACTCGAACCTTAAAACTCCGAGTCAACGATGTCATAAAAGCAACTTTTGTCGTCGAGTTATCGCAGCAGATAAAACGATCAAAATATAGAAGTCTGACAAAACATACACTTCGTAGTACTTATGTATTTGTTAAAGTGCCCAAGGTGTCTCTCGTTTCGATGGGTGAGATAAAGTCAACCAACTACGTTTTCCATACACATTTTTTATCATTACTTGCCTTCTAAATTATTTCATCGCATTATATTGTTTAGGATTTACTTTGTTTTTGTAGGTATCGTTTTTGTATATCACTCAAAAATCAGATTCCCAATTAAGTAATTTTGACTCACAATTAATTTTTCAAATGATTTTCAAGTTACCGTTTTCAAATTTTCCCTTATGAACGACACCTTTAACGTGCAGGACAACTTCCCTATTTAACGTGCATGACAAACATTATAAACCATTAGATATGGCACGCAAAGTACGCGACAAAGTCACGCAGATGAGACTATTTTCAAACCACACGACGCAGATTCGCTCGTACAGGTCAAGTGGAATGTCTTCCAAGATGACAGGTGTTGAAAAGACGCTCCAATAAAAACATAAGACTATGTCCTAAACAATTCTACAATTAACGTAATAATATCCTTGGGATAGTGGTCAATACAACAATTTAAGCATCTTTCAGATTAGAAGTTTTTAAGACTAGTAACTGATTATATCTACCAAGGCTAGAGGTCTATAATTAATTTCTGACACCAAGTCAATTGAATTTCACAATACCATTTTCGAATTGATTTATGTTTTGAATTTACGCAATTCGGAAGTGATCTAATAAGAAACAATGATACAGACCGAGTGGAGCGTTTTCTTGAAATACAGCTGGTGTTTTGAAAGCTGCGCCAAAGATAAAGCAAGGTTTTGCCCTAAATTATTATAGCATTAAAAGTAATAAACGTAAGATAAACGTAAATTTCTAAATTTGGCTCCTCACTCATCAGAAATGTTCAGTCCCCACGTATTCTTAATCAGTACCAATTCTGATATAAACATCTCCTACACGCGTTGGTCAGCATCCTGTCGAGAACTTAAATACTTAATAAATGAAGTATACTTTAGATAAATCAGAATTTCTAATTTTTGTGTGTGTGTGTGTGTCTGTGTGTGTATGTGTGTTATTTGCCATCAGTAACGTTTAGTTTCCACGAACCATGCACCTGTACGACTTCGGACGCAAGGCTTCTCCATCTCCACCCCGCGATACGATCACCCGGCGTCAAACGAAACTACGCTTATAAACCAGACGGCGCAGAAGCTATGGTACAGGCCGAGAGGAGCGCTCGCTCGAAACACGGCTGGCGTCTGGAAGGAAGCGGCGAGGAGAAGGCGAGGCGTTGTACTCCTCAGCGGGGAGCCGCGGCGCTGCGCGGCGCGGCGCGGCGCGGCAGTCGCTTGTTTACGAGAACGAGACGCGTCGCTTTTTTGTGGCTCCCCCTTCCCCCTCCTGTTCGCCTTCGTTCACTTGAAGTGGCAGAGCGCGTGGGGACCTCTCGTGCTCGTTGAACGAGGGGTTACGCTCCCCCCTTGCTCCTGGATGGTACGTGTTGATACTAAATGAAGAAACTAAGCAAAAAAAAAAAAAAAAAGAATGGTTATAACGAGATGTCGTTAACGTCTGTAGCTCCTCGCTAAGATTTTGTAAGCTTTTATAGAATTTTCTGCGTTAAATAAGATAATCTCTTCGTGAGAATACGATGTTCAATTGAATTCTGATTGAATTGAATGATGCAATACTCTTAACATATATGAGTCATCAGATTTCTCTAAAATATCAATGTTGTGTCAATGCTTTCTTAAATTTATTGACATATTTCTAATGCAAAACCTCTTTCTTAAGAAATTATTTTAAGTTTACACTACGTTATTCAATATAAAGAGAATCTTCTGTCGTAAAGAGCGATAATCTCGTTTCAAATATATTTTGTAAAAAGCAAATCCGTAACGTTTTTGAACATGTCAGCAATTGTTTCATTTTCACTCCGTAAGTCTTCCACTGGTAATGGAAGTATTTTATTCTCAAACATATGGTTTCAAATATATTATTTCATGTTAAATTCATGAATACATTCTCTAAAATCAAGATAGAAAAAATAGGTAAAATAACAGGACGTTCACAAATCACTCCAATAACGAAATCCGATCAATCAATTGAAGAGAAATGCCAAACTACCTAATAGATATCGTTTGAAAAATAATATTTTTAGATGTTATTAACAAAATATGAATGCGATATGCATTGATGAAAATATGTAATATCCCCAAAATATTCTCAAACACTTTAATCAAATAAAAATCCTGAAAATATCATTAACTCATATATTTTCCTATTAAATATTGTTATTTCTATATTTAATCCTTAAGAGCAAATCATCTACCAGTGTGTGCATTAGTAAATTTTGATTTTCCTTTTCTAAGGTTACAACCACGTATCTGGTCACCAAAATACCCGTAATCATGAAGAAAAGTGGTAATCACACCGATTTATTAGCATCACTTCTCAAAACCGAGCTGTTTACCGACCTCCGAGATCAAAACCTGGTGGCCACACCATCTTTATCAAACTTGGATACCGTTTTCCGTTTCTGAAATTCCCCCTCTCGCGCATGACATATCCGTCCCTCTGCCTCCGACGAGAGCAAACACCGCAGGCGCCGCCGTGTCGCTCCTTGAATCTGCAGCGCCTGGGCACATATGGGGGAGGGCAGCGCCGCAGTGGGTCCGAATGACACCAAACGAAGGCCTTGGCACATTCTTCGCCAGTTTCGCACCTATACGCACGCGCGCGCACACACAAGTCACACACACACACGCGCACATGTACAAATATATGCAATCGTCGAACGGAATTTTGCTCTCATACATTTTAATCCGTGGATATTTTTACACTCATGAACGTAATAGTTCGAAGTACAAGGAAATCTCGACAAATTATAATTTATACTCAATTCGAACTAACCAACGAATGTAATTTTAATTCATGTTTCCACTTCCCGGAAAAAAAACTTCCTTCCTATATGTTACGCCAAGCAGATCGAGGAGACATTTGAATTTTCATCCTATTATTATTATTATTATTATTATTATTATTATTATTATTATTACACTGTGTTGTTAGCTCCGTACGTTCCGCCCCCCCCCATCTCCCTACCCCCCGCCCGCACGAAGTCAGTTTATGGCGACAGCCGGAATCGAATTCCTAGATCGATTGTTCTAATGATTCCATTGTCACTTTCAGATGACTGCCAAAGCATCACCCTAGAATAACCTAGATCAACCTAGAATAACCTAGATCATTCTAGAATAACCTAGATCAACCTTGAATGAGGGCCTCTGGCCCGCGCACTTCTTCCTTCCTCATTCCGTTGTCATTCCCATCTTTAGAGCCGAGCAATGGCCCTTACCCGTACTGCCCAGGTCTTTGATTCTGAAAATCCGAGATCCGCAACGCAGTGGCAATCTGCGAGTTATTAAATATCTTTCGTGTTGACAGACAATTTTAATAAGAATAAGAATATTAATTATTATTATTATTATTATTTGATATATTTCGTTAAAAAGCAATAAAAAGAATACGTAAAAAGGAGTAAAAAGCGAAAGAAACAAAGAAAAAGGATTAAACGAACAGCACAGAAGAAATTATGAAGAAACGTCAAGCCTTCATGTCTTTACTAAGAAATGCCCACTTTTTGGTGACTTTCTTACCACCAATATTATTATCGTCTTTCGACACCCGGCACGTCGTGCACCCGGGAAGGCAGGGGAACGGTGCCCGGGAATGCGAGCGCCGAACGGTCCGTCGCTCGAAGACTCGCGAGGCTCACACGCCCCGTCACGCTCGCCCCCCCCCCCCCCTCCCCCGCTTCGCGCGTGCCTCGGGAGAGGGCGTCAAGGAGCGCCAAGCAAGCGCTCAGCACCTGATGCTTGCTGCGGGACGATAACACAGCGCAGAGTGAAGGGCATTGAGGCCATTTTTCCTCAGCCCGGTAAAGGGAAAAAGGAAAAAAAAAGTTGAAAAAAGCTTCAAAAAACTACGACAAAAATAATTTAAACAAATATTTCAAACAAAATAAAACTTATAATTTTATAGATTGAAATTTTAATTAAACTTGTTTGTATGGATCTATAGGGAGCTCATAGATAGATCCATACAAACAAGTACGAAAAACACCACAAGTAAAAAAAATCAAGTAAACTAACAATAAAATTCGAACCTCATTTGCTAGGATTGTTAACTTTACCACAACAAAGAAGTAAAATGTAAACTTTGCTTCACGTTGCATACGCGGTACTTTATTACCTATAATGTACCTACGTGTTACTTATAATTATATTCCAAAAAAATGTTATCAATAATGATTACATGGGTTTAAAATCTTAAAAGTGGGAGAGTTGGGTGTGGATCATTTTATGCATCATATAAGAGATTTGGAAATGCTGAATTGTTAGAATACTGATTGTTAGAATGATGAAAATCAATATTTTATGTGAACTTAAAAAAAAATCCCAATAAAGTAAAAAAAAAAAACAACTACACAAAATTAAACGCAAAAATTCCCTCTGAAAAATCAAGAAGTTTTTCAACCCTGGCTGAAGCCGAAATTCCATTTTCGAATGACAATGAACGTCACGAGAAATGTTATTTAATTATCTCAACAAAACGTTAAATCGAAATAGGTGTATCATACCAGATATAATTCACGCGAATGAACTGAAATAGTGAACGTGATCACAATGCAAACCGAAAATAATAAATTCATCTTCAATTGAAGGACAGACTCAATAAACGTTTTATCAACCTCAGTTAAAATTAATTTTATCTGTAGAAGGTGAACTCATCGTTGTAGCATGTTCAAAGAATATAATAGCAACCTCCCAATAATTGATCGCCTTCACTACCGTGGCATCAACGTGGAAAATGTTAATAAAGTATAATAAGGTGGTTTATGGTATTTGTCGGGTCATAGAATGTTCAAATAATTACAGCGTAGTAAGTGGATATGGAATTAACGTTGCAGTGTATTTTATCCAATGCCCTAGAACTTCATATATTCTCCCTACCCCAAGTTAAAAGCAGCAAACCGCAGAGGAAAATTAGTTCAGGGACAATAAAAATTAATGAAATGGAACACAAACATAATTATATAAATATATAATTAAGCACAAAATTCAATCGTACCACCATCGAATAAAATTGATGATGCAGTGCACTCAGTTATGTAGCAGATTTATCTGGTCCTTTCGACTTGACAGTGAATGGAACAAAAATTGCAAAACATTTTCCTTTAGCAGAAATAACAACGGTTAATGCGTGAATTAAAATCATAAACTTAAGATTTTCTACAAAGATTCTCTCCCGATTCATTCACGAAACTTTTTATAGCCATCCACCACTGCGACCCGTAAACTCATCATGCTGGATGCGAGATCGTGTTGATAGTCCTCGGTGAGTGAAACGTCACAAGGATTACTGACACTTGTTATGCCACTGTCACTCATACCGTCAATTATGCAGTTGGAATGAGTCAGTGTTTGCAAGTGAGAGAGAAGATTCTCTCGTGTAACCAGAAACGAAAACGAACGTAAAAGCCTTACAACATGGGATCCATGACGAACGCGATGGTACAGTCATGTCATAATAAAATTATAATTATTTATGACCATTCTTATTCAAGCTTGTATTACAAAGCACATCCAATCGTCTTCAAGACTAAATACAGATTATTGGTAATCGGAGTCCCGTTTAAACAGGAATGAGATTGACACAAGAACCTATAACAGATGCATTTCAATGGAAATCACCTCTCTCTGGGCACATTTGCAATTTTCATTCATTGAATAATCAACCTCGACCTTAGTTTTATTTAAACTGGAAAATAATATGCTCCGTTTTCTAGTAGTTCATTCACAAACGGTGCTCCAGGAAAGTATAGCAGGAGGAAAACTCCAAAGAAGCCTATCACGCATTCACCCCATTCGAAATACCCCCTCCCCACAACCACCACGAATCTCTCTCCCATCCGAGAGTCCAGATTTCTGTCGATAGGCACGTCGTTACTGCTAAGGTGAGATCAGAAAGGAAACGCCTATTTCTCGCACCCAATAGCCCCAGTTGGAACTGGGTTCTTTGTGTCAAGCTCCCCCGCCCCCTACACACACTCACTCGCGGCACATTGAGTAGAACTTGGTCACGGGGCATTGTTAGTGTTGGTTAATTGCACTCCAGTACCTACTCGGAAATTTGTTAGCTCTGAACTGGCAGGGCGGTCCCAGTCAGGACCAATTGGTTAGCGGTGTCGGAAGAAAGTTGCTTTCCGGAGTGTGACGGTGCGATTGTGCAATTAAACGGACGTGAGGATAGGCCTCAACAACAGGAGTCGTCGTGGTGAGAGTTAAATCCTCTCCGGTATGTAAAACACAGTATATTCGGGATTGCCCTTGAGCACAATATTCAACTCAATTGCGTGCCAGGTCCTTGATTGGTTTATTGAGGTCTCCGGGCACGTCCACTTCTATGGTCATAAGTCCGGTTAGAGTATTGCTTTCTTTCTCGGAGGAGGCAGTGTTCCTCACCCTCTGAATAGTGAAATCCGACGCCCACTTCTACGTCGATTTGGGGGGGGGATTTCCCCTCCACGTACCTCCCTCAGCGGGGCAGCGCCCCAGCCGGGACAAGCTCTAAGAATCCCGACTAGTCTTTCGAAATATGTGGTAGCATGTGTGTGAATGTAAGTATATAGCGGTGCATGTGTGTGAGTGTAATGGGACAGGGGGCAAGGAAGAGGTAGGAAAGATCGCGCGCGGTCCGTGTTCCGTTTGTAACAGTACTGCTCCGACATTCGCCTTATGTTGATCGGAGAAACCGCGGAGAACTACCCACCGGAGCAACCGACCGCTGGAATCCTCCTGCAACTGAATTCGACCTAGCTATGTAACTAGTATCGAAAATCCGTCACCGTCGGGACTCGGATCCTAGGGCCTCCCGGTCGCAGTCGCTGCAGAGAGCTGGCTGTGAGCTGAACTCAGGTGCCAGGACCTCCTCCCCAGGGACCTCCCCCAGCGCCGCCGCTGGCAGCGGCCGCGCGCCGTGTCAACACGCGCGTGGGTCCGCGGACGCGGCGTGCCGATGGCGGTCGTGACGCGCGGGCGGGAGGGGCGGGCGGGAGTGCGGGTGAAGGACCGCGGCAGCCCGCCCATGTGCTCTCGGCGAGTCGCGCCCCGCGTCTGCCAACGGCGCCGTCGCGATACGAACGGCGCGGCGCATTCTAATGGCGCGGGCGAATTTGCGCCAGCTACGCGCACAACCGGTGAAGCATTGCGAGGTAGATAATGCCAGCAGAGATTTCACGTTTAGTAGCAATGCAATGAGAAATCGTAGTTTTAAACGTGACGAAAGGCACAGGCCAAAACGAACGGGTACGTTATCATTGCTATTCGGTGTCCTTTGCCTGAAATCACTTGCAATTGAGAGAGAAGAGGTGTGTGTGTGTGTGTGTGTGTGTGTGTGTGTGTGTGTTGGGTGTGGGTGGGTGGGTGTGGGTGTGTCAGAGAGAGAGAGAGAGAGAGAGAGAGAGAGAGAGAGGAAATAGACGACGAAGAGATGAGAGAGAAGGGAGAGATTGCGAAACAGATACAGAGAGATAGAGGGACAGAGAGCGAGGGAGTGAGCGACTGAGAGAGAGGGAGAGAGAGGGAGGAAATATGTGAGGGAGAGAGGAGAGGAGAGCTACTTGGTTTCCTTCATAAACACCAATAATCTCCAACTCCAAACGCCTTAACAGGGCTAAGATGTCAACGAAGCGAAGCGAAAGCTTCCAGTGGTCTTGCCACCGATATTCCAGTCCTCCACTTTGCGTGACTGATTGTAGAAACTGATATAAGAGTAACTGTTGTTACGAAAAACTACTTAATTGTGCAATAAAAATTATAAAGTAAAATAAATCTAAATATATAATTTAAAATTAATAAATACTACCTTTTCTCGTACGATTTCGGAAATTGTTTGCCGTCTGGCTATGTAACAAATGCTTCACTAAACCGTTACGCCTGCTCATATCGCACAACTTTAATCAAGGATTTTTTAAAGATCATTTCTCAAACATGTTTCTTTCTATTTAATGTAATTCATTATGTTGAAATAAATGTAGTAATGAAAATGACGAATTTTCTTGTAAAACTATCCCAACTATTCTGATGGTGTTTAGAATCAACACCTCCCAGAATAAGGAAGTAACAACGTACCTAATCACAAGTTTAATATGAATCACTAAAAAGTTAAACAATTATTCATCTTTGACCAAATGTTTAATGTCTGTCTAATGACGAATAATGTGGACGTGCAATAGGAATTCAAAACATTGAAGTAAGCGATTGCAGGTCATCGACGTCATAAACATTGATTGCATCTAATCAACGAATGTAATAAGGCAAAGAATGAAAACAATAAGTTTCTTTAATGGGATATAAAAGAAGAATTCGTAATAAGATTCCTTCGAAAGACTCGATAACCTATCGGAGACAATAAAGACATTTAATGGCAGGTAGTTCTCGAGGAACATAGACCAATAAACAATCCTTGGTGACACGATGTATGAAACTAAGTTTATTATTACCATTTTCGCCATTTTTACCTGTCTCGAAAATGCATTTCATCGCCAAGAACACAAAACCTAAACGCTATTTTTCCCTGACAGCATCCAAACGTTCCAGTCACACATCTATTGAGCCTACCAAGATTTATACAAATGTTTCCCCGAATTATAATTCGATAATTTTGTGGAGAGATTTAAGGTCCGAGGTAGGTCATTCTTCATCTGTGACTATTAAAATCATAGTTCTTTTATTATATGCTTCCGTGCCACACTAGTGTATTAGTGACTGATGTGAACAAATAATTACATGAAGTGTATGGTAGTAATAAATGCAAAAAACAATTGTTCTTTGAGAATGATTTACCGTATTATTTAACCACGTGTATTTAAAGGACATGAATTTACATATCGAATTCATGATTAGTTTACGTGATGCGAAGAGATATTTCAATATTTGAAAATACGAACAGAAAAGAAAGGGGGGTAAACTGTGTGCGTGCGTGTGGGGCAGAGAAAGGGGGTGAGAAGGGAGAGAGACGGCGGTGAGGGAGAAGAGAGAGAGAAACAGATATGAAGGATCAATTGGTGAGAAAAGTCGAGGCATAGACTAAGGAGGTTCATTACTCTTAGTCTATGCCTAGAAGCAAAGGGACAAAAATACATGAAGCGGAAGAGTGGTTCTTCACAGCTCCAAAACAAAACTCATTCAGCGAACGCGCTTTCCGCGCTGATTGGGGACACCCCGCTCCTGACCTCGTGGGATTCCAGCGGCCGCGTGCACTCGCCTGGAGAGCTGGTACGGCGGGGGCGGGACGGCCGAGGTATGGCGGGGCAGGGGCGTAGTAGGGGTGCGGCGGGGAGGGGGCTTTTGGGGCGGGGCGGGGACGGCCAAGGCGGGAGCGCAGCGGGGGCAGGGCGTGGGCGGGGCGGGGACGGGGCGGGGGTGCAGCAGCGGCAGGGCGGGGGCGGGGCTGGAGTGGGGCGCGGGCGCGACGGAGGTGGGGCAGGGGCGCGGCGGAGAGGGCGGGGGAGGGGGAGGCGCGCGCTCTACCTTGACCTCACGAGAGGCGTCGGCCGCTCGCGCCGCGACGACAGGGACGGCGGTTCAAGCGGCACGCGACGGCCGCAGCGCGGTCAGCGACGGTCAGGGAAGCGAGGGACCGTGAAATCCGGCGAGGACAAGAAAATGGGCTACGTCGCTGGCACGGATGTTGCCACGACACGATACCGGCAAACAATAATATTTTCTCAAAAAATACACAATTCACTACGTACTAGGGATAAACAATTTTTTAGTTATTGTTAACAGGAACATCAGAAAAACCTCATTACAATTTAAACATTCATGAACCCCACGGTTAAGCGTATGGTTTCTACGAGTATTTCACTATATTGAAATCAAATCGAGGAGAGACGAGATCGCAGATGGGGTCTAAATGGACGAGACGAGACGGACTGAGGCAAGCCAAGGGCGGGGGATAGGGTGGCGATGAGGGCGGAGACGGGAGCGCTGACGGTAGCGGAGATTGGGATGGAGGCGCGGCGCAAACGGGGGCTGAGGCGAAAAGAGGTGGGGAAGAGACGGGGGTGGAGGCAGGGACGCACACAGGGGAGGAGGCGGGGCGGGCCGGAGTGGAGAAAGGACCGAAGGTGGGGACGGGCGACTCGTGACGCGGGTCGGAGTGAGCGGCGCTGGCAGGACGCCCGCCCTTCGGCCGCGCGGGGACCAAGGCCAGGGGGGCGCCGCGCTGACCCGCGCTTATCACCCCTCCCCTCCCCTCCTCGCCCGCCCCCGCGCTTGCGCACTCGCCAGCGACGCCCACGCCGCTGCGTCCTCAACGCTTCCGTAGAAATGGACGAGCGCTGATAGCCTGGCACCGTTGCGGCGCAGCGCGGCGCGGCGCGGCGCGGCGCGACGAGGCGAGGCGCCACCGCTGGTAAATTGTCGGGGCAGCCGCCACTCCAACGCGCTCAAACGTTATGATACGTACCTTTTTTAGTGCACGATCTGTAAAACCTGGGTCGTTTCATACGTTTTGGTACGTTTCTACGTTGAATAATGCGAGAGCTCGTATCTGTTGTTGCATTTGGCAAACGTTTCCCTACATTCGTGGCTGTTGAATCACTGGAAAGTGGGAAATACGAGTATACTAGCTGTCATAGGTGAATGGAAAAATCTGTGAGTACTGGAAAGCTGATTGCTCCTCCTAGAGTGTGAATATTACTTGTCCTCGGAGTTATAAGAGTACGACGAAGGAAATAGTTTTCAGTATTTAAAATTTGTTTCAGTAGATGCCACTATTCCAGTTGAAAATATTTACTCATCGAATTGCCAAGGAAGATGCCAGGGATTTAATAGTAGAACATTATTTTTGAGAGACATTATATATCTTTACCATGAATTTGCTTCCTTAATGTCAAGGCATTAACAGCTTTCGTAATATTATATTACTGCCGGCAAACGTCTTGGGCTTGAGCACACCAAGTATTCCGTAATAACAACTATATCGTATTATTTCCTTAGCAACGTAGGACTTCTGGGAAGACTAAAAAACTACAACCGTACGATGTTTTACGACTACACATGTTTATGTATTCTAGATACAAAAATCATACGAATTTGCGATTTAATGACGATTATTGAAAATAACAAAATAAATTTATATTACTCCTCTTCAACATCTGGGTATTTTTAGGCAATAAATCAAGAAACAGAAACTCACAGTTTCTCTTTGCTCCAGCAAGCGTGCGAGAGGGCTGTCTGGAAATTGTCACAAGAGATATATTACACTTCCGAGGGTGCTAGAACTGAGGAGTATTTATTTTCACGACCGTCGAGAAAGAAGGAATGTACAGAACCGCGGTGACATCACTGGAATGTGTGCCTCCAGTTTCCCATCAATATATCAAAAGATAAGAAAATATGGGAAACTTGTTTCAGTCACCTGCAAAAATACTACGTAGCGAGCTCTCAAAATAATATAAATCAAACTAGTCACAATTTGACGTCTACCTTTCCATGCTGAAGACTCCTGATATGTAACACGAAGAAGAGACACGTGTGCGAGAGATAAATTGTAACGTAACTGTTCCGTAACTTACGCACTTTAAGTACCAACTTTAACACAACATTATAGTACTTCCAGCAATGATAGTGTATTGTAATTCAGATGTTCCACAAAACATACGTAAATATATTATTGCAAAGTACAGAGATAAGATAAAGTAAAGATAGCACCGTCGGAGTAAGATTTTTCTTTAAAACGTCCATTGCGTACGATGTATATTATTTTCACGTTTCGGTGAGAAAGGAGCAAAGAATTTCCATATGCTAATACATGTCTACATCATTTTCTAGAATCCCCTGTTACAACTTTCTTGTTAGTACCAAACCGAATCTCCGTTCCCCCTTGGAGAGCACTAATTTACCTTATAGCCCCGACACCAGGTCGCGCAAACTCCGACAAAAGGATCAAAATCTGGGAAAAACTTGAAGACGCCCATAGTCGTTACGCGTGGAGTTGTTCCACGACACAAACGACTTTTCTTCGGCCTGTTGACTCCCTCGCAGAACATAGAGGAACTTGTTAACGAGCGGCGACATCCTGCTGCTACAGGCGCCGAACTCTCTCGCCCGGGCTCGCTGCTCCGCGGCGGCCGATGGGAGCGACGAAAACGGCTGCCAACACCGTTCGTCACCCTCGCCCTCGCCCCCCACTCACGGCCTCCACGTCCGACGACCTCGCGCCGCCCCCACTCAAGCCTTCCCCCCTCCACGCTCGCCCCCGCTCCGAATCATGCCTTTCACCCCCTTCACCCTGGCCCTCGCCCCCGCCCCCCACTCGCCCTACGCCCATGCCCCCACTCCCTCTACCCCTTATGCCCCTCGCCTCCGCCCCCACTCACGCCCTTCGCCACCACAGCTCACGTTCTCCGTCCCACTTTTACACTACCTTCGCCCTCGCCCCCAATCACGCCCTTCACCATCTACGCCCATGTATACGCCCCCGCCCCCTGCCCCCTCACGCCCTCCACCCTCTACGCCCAGGCCCGCGTCGAGGCCCTCGCCTGCAGAGAAGAGAAGTCCCGTGGATCTGAGGAACGACTCCCTCGGGGAGGGAGAATGAGGACGACGTTGGCGAAGGTGTGAGTGGATCGACAGAGGTGAGGCGGAAGACGAGATCAGCAGACGAGCGATGAGGAGTCGTGGCGACGTTGGAAAGATGGCAGAGATAAAAAAAATCATAACCAACATTATTTAGTAATTACCTATTGCACATCCCTTCGAAGATAATCCCTGAAAGTGTTTGTTTCATGTCTCAAGAGAGTAATGCAGGGCAGTTACAAAACTGGAATATTGGTATTGTATGAGGAAGGAAAGATCGCGCGCGATCGTGACCCCCATTGGTTCGAGTATTGTTGCGGGATCCGCCTGGTATCGATCAGAGAAATCAGGGAAAATTGCCAGTAAGTCGTTAAAGTTCTCCTTCAGACAGTGGTTGAATTCGACTCACCTAGTGTAGAAAATATGCAACCGTCGGCACTCGAATTCTAGGACCTCGTGGACAACGATGTTGCAGAGTTCACAGTACAGCCACTGACACGTCGGAGCAGGTAACTAAAGACACGCGCGCCCAGGACGCGCCAAGGTAGAGAAAAACGTCGTAAGCGGTTGGAGTTTTCAGCGTGAGGGCCCGGACGAGGAAAGCTGAGCTTCGGCGTGGGTCTTCAAAACGATTGGATCGGCAGTGTTGGAGAGGAAGGAGTCATATGGTCCATTCAGACCAGTTGACGATTTTTTTTGGCAGCTTCTAATACAGATGGACGTCGCTAAAAACCGCATATATAGTTTTCATGCATATATCACGCGAAATATAGTTTTCCGACAACCAGATGCTATCGGATGTTAATGCCTCAAACAGTGCGTTCAGTTACGAGGGGAATAGTTTCCAGTAGTGATTTACATTTTTCCGATATTTTCGCAAAGTAACATTGTAAGAAAATTATGTCGAAAATGAGACAAAAATAAGTTGGCGTGCGAATGAAATCATTGTTTGGTGGAGGACAGGAATACTGAATTTCAAGAAGTCCACGCTGATTATTTCCACCACAGAATCATGTTCGATGTTATATTTCTTAAAAAAGAACTTTTATGTTCACTGTTCTTGCATTCTAGCTATTGTACATTGATTTCATGTGAACACTCTTCAGTTGGCGGAATGATAAAATTAATAGGGAGTAAAACGGCTCCAGCACAAGTTACCCAACGTTTGTGAAATGAATGTCAGTCATTTCTCCCGTGTTGCCTACAGACCTTGCCCCCTCCTACTTTGGTTTGCCGTAAATGATAGTCAAAAAATCGCTCACATGACGGAAGAGACAACTGAAATGTCAATAGTGCCTAGAACGACGAGAGCTAGAGGATTGGCTACAATATAAAACATCACTAGCCACAATGGATTCGGAAACAATAAGGTGATTATATAGAGACGGGATAGAAGAAAAAGAGAGGACTCCGATAATGAATGAAAGAACGAAGTAAATACCGAATTTCATAATCAAGAAAGGAAACATCAGTCAATCGAGATATTTTCAGTTTTCATACATTGATAAATAAATAAATATATAAATACGCGAATAAATAAAGAAAATATTGAATTTAAATATTCATTGGCAAAAACATCAAAATCCCAAATAACTCACCAATTTCCTCGTTAAATACCATCGTGTATTTTCCTATTCATAAAGAGCACTTTAATTACACGCTTCTATATATAAAGTTAATCACCCTTAACTAGCTGGTTGTATTTCTTTCCTTCCTCCCGAAAAAAAGTGAAGGCGGTGAGGGGAAGCAGAGAGGCGCATCTCGGGGGCTCGGCGAGCGGGCTGTGGCGCACCTCGGGACGGGCCTGTCGACGTCGTTCATCACCCGCCGCAGCTTCCGCCCCCCCCTCCCACCCCCCACCCCACGACCCTCGCCACCGCCCCCGCCGCCAGCGAAAGGAAAACTCCCGCCGGCCCGTCACACACTGCGCCCGCGCCCGTCGCACAGTGGCTCAACACACACGCACTAGTGGTGCTACAACAGCACGTACTTTCTCGCGATATTGTTAATGGTACGAAACGATATCTGTCTTACAGTTTAACAATCATTAAAAAAAATTCTTAAACAAACAAAGTGTGAAAAATACACATACACACAAACACACACACACACACACACACACACACACACACACACACACACACACACATATATATATATATATATATATATATATATATATATATATATATATATATATATATATATATATATATTGAAACACATTGTGTTTCCTTATACTAATTAGAACATTAGCATAAGTAATTAGAATCTATTTTGGACTGCGCGGTACGCACGACCAGCGCGACGGACAGCGGTGAGGAGGGCCAGCCGCCGCCGCCGCCACCGTTGCCGCTGCGAGGCGTCCGTGGGAACGTAATCGACGGTTGAGAACCGAGCACGGAGCGACAGGGAGTTTTGGCCGTTACGAGTCAGTTGGGTCGTGTCGGCCGTCGCCGAAGGACGTGGCCGGCGTGCTGCCGGCCGGCGAAAGTCGCGGAGAAGTGGCCGGTAGATACGGACGTGTGGTGAGGAGCTCGCCGCTTTTGCATGGACAAAGGGAGCATGCGGTGTGTATTATAGAATAGTAGCCAATGCAAAACAATAGACACGTGAGGTTGGGATCGGGAATGTTATTAGGATGAGAGATCCGCGCCAAGAGAACAATCAATCGCGCTTGTATTAGTTGTCGTGGTATGAACAATACCGGAACTGTGTGGTGTGAAACTGAGGCCAGCACGTGCAGTGGCCGCGTGTTAAGAAACTAAATCAAGCGACGGAAGATAATTAGAGAGAGGTGCGACACCGAGGTACCAGGGGCTGAATCAGGGAAGAATTCAAGAAACCACCAGCCGAGGCGACCGCCACACCATCAGCCGCCGACTACGCCCAGCTGCTGCGAAGGTCGGCGACCCCTATCGACGCGAACCGTGATCCAAGCATCGAAGGTATTGGTTGGGGCCCCAAAGGTATGATAAAACTTGTATTACACCTGATCTTGGTACCAAGGCAAAGTGTATAATTGTTGTTAAATCATGTAATTAACAAATTTGGGTTTGTGAATAAATACTGTTCATGATTGTACTTCATTTACCAATTAAATTTCCTAATGTTTATACCGACTTCTCGTAGGGACCCTTTCACGAAAAAGATACCCTCCTTTAGTAATTTCTTGCAGTGAAAGTACCGGCATCACCAGGTACGTCACAATATATATATATATATATATATATATATATATATAATATATATATATATTTAAATACTTAAACGAATACAGCTTTCTGCAATTTGAATGCAGTGTAAAAATAAAAGTTGAATAAAAATGTGTCATGTTATTTTAAAACCTAATTAAAATGGAGAAATAAAATAGCCTATTATATCACTTAGTCATTTGTGTTGAACCTTTAGTAGGCATATGTTAACCCTTACACAACGTATTGTTATCAGGGGAGCCGCGGGAAGTTTCGTACAGGTGAAGGAGGAAAAAAGTTTGACAACCCTGAACTAGAACATCTCCAACAAGTGTTGAAGATACTGAATGAAGCAATAAACTGCAAAACCCTCGTGATAGGGAGGGGGGAGATCATGGGTGGATTAAAGTAATATGCGTCTCCAAGCACAAAATCGTGTTGCCTCCCTCTCCGGAAAAAATACAGTTTTTCTAAATTGATTTAAAAAATCAAAATATTAAAGCAATTTTAAATTTTTAAACAGAGACCTTAACAATTATCGAACAGATATAAAGATACTTTATTACCTTTTTTATGGGCGACGGGTCCACCAAGAATGGAGGCCCCTAACTTGTTTAGGCCCCTAGTTATTTTAGTTGTAGGTAAATCCAGTCGAGAGGAAAATCGACAAGCGTAGCAAGGTTGTAAACCCAGTCTTGGACTCGTAATTTAGAATTTTCAAATTTGACATTAAATTTGAAGTCAAGTGAATTCAAAACGTATGAACGTGTCATAAAAAACATATTTATACAGCACTAGAATATCTTGAATTTTCGCTGCATTTTCAAAATCTCTAACCACTGTGTTCTGCAGCGGCATGGGGGTAGAGAACGCCCTGCTGTCAACGCGAGCGCGTCGTCAGCTTCGGCAGCCGGGGTGGAACAAGGAAGCAGAGAGGGGTCGCAAGCGAGAGCACCCGAGGCGATTGAGAAGATGTTGGACGAGAGATGTTGCGGTGAACAGTGGAAATAATATTTAAGTCCAGGCGAAACGCGCTGACAACTGAAAGAGTGAAGAACACAAACACGAAACAAGAATAATAAAACGCAAAGACAGTTCTGTGAAAAAAATTAAACCATGGCGCTTGCAGCGTGAAAACACGGTAGGAGATCACCGACTTCGAGAGACAAGTTCCAAGATTACGATGGGTAACTTCTGGAACGGTCACTAAAAAATGGTGAAGTACGGGCGAGATCGAGAGAGAAACTCATAATATATGAAAGTATAAACTTCAAGATGTAGTAAAGAATAGGAGAAGAAAATCATGTTGCATCTGATCGAACTCGGAGCCTGCTAAAAGCAGTTGACAAAAAAGCGCGGCTGAGCGTGACGGTTTTGGAGCAGGTGACATGTGACAAATCTGACGGAGCTTCAAGTTACAGTAATTGTGACTTCGAGAATCCTCATCATCTGTGTGACTGGACTAGACTAGAGTAGGGTAGACGACAGCACAAAAAATACAGCAAAAAGATCAGAGTAACTGAACATAAAAAGCATGTATCTCTGACATCTGTGTCCAAATTAGCAGATAATTTAATACAAATAATTAGCAAGCACAAGAAAACCAATCAAAAATACATATTCCTTCAAATATAGACTAATAAAGCCAACGTTTATTAGGCGATATTTATATCTGAATAACTTTCGCGCAAGATGTACTAACAAAAAATTCATCGGAATGGTTCGTTTTATTACCATGATATGAAATTAACAAAACTTAGACAAAATTAAAAGCTCATCATCTACTCAGCTACATTAAAAAAATTATAATAAGACAACCATAGTCAAACAATATAAAACTTGTATAAAATAGTTTTCTGTGGACGTTACAGCGATTAAAGTCGGTACAGTGTTTTGCACTTTTGATGGGAGTGACACCTCGCAGCTTTGTAGGTGCAATTGCCGTCTTCAATTTCATACAATCACTGGATTTATTTGTATATATGTCTTCAAAGATATATTCAAAAGTCAAAATAAAAGATTCTATCAATTGGGTTGAGTGTTGTACGTAAGAGCTTCTGTAACTAATGTTGTTCATAGAAGAAATTTACTACCACATGTATATGATGAGTAATTTCAGATGGAAAATGTCACCACCGTCTTCTTCTCAATTAGAACAAATTGATCTTTCATTTTGTTGAGAAATATCAACTTGTCAACAGATGTAATTGGGTAACGTATTACGACGTAGGTACCCGATTTTAGGCAATCAGAATGCAGCCGGCTGCTGAATTCCAGTTAACTGGCTGTTCACTAATGGTGCAAATGACCTACCAAGTGAACAACAACGCTTTGAGTCAAGGAAACGCGCAGCAAATTATAGTAGTGATAAGGCTACGACGAAACAGAAACTAGTGGTGCTCAAACAGCACTTACTTTCTCGCATGTACTTTCACGCAAAATTACGCGAAAAGTACTCAAATTTTCGAAAAATTGTACACGACCTTATTTCAAAATGATAATTAAGGAACAGATTTCTTTAAGGTAAAAAATATCTATCTTTAATATTTTAGATGTATAAAGACCTGAGAAAATATTTTGAACATTTGCAATTATCGAAATAACAGGGTTTTCAATGAACATGAAATTTTCATAAACACCATTTTTCTGAAATGTCCTTTACACTATCTAACAAAATTTAATCACAAAAAATGGAGCTATTTTTGTTGTTGAAAATTTGGAAAATATCTAAGGAATTTCATGTAAAGTACCCCCCCCCCCCCCAATAAAAATATCGGTTGCAAATTCAAGGGGCCGTGTCATCAGCCAAATCCATTGGTGAATATCAATTTTGGAGAAAATGGGCTGAACGGTTTAGTCGCTAGCGTTGTTCACAGACGGACAGACAGACAGAACGACAGACAGACAGACAGACAGGCAGTCAGGCAGAAGGACAGACAGACAGGACAGATAGGTAGAAGGACAGACAGATGGACGGACGGACAGACAGGCAGAACAGATGGACGGACAGACAGACGTTTTGTTTGCGGTCATTTGAGTTTTCGGTATCAAGTACCCACAAAACATGGATTCCGGCAACACCACGTGTTGGAGGATATGTTTTCGCTAAATTTAGCAACTGGATTATCCACTTATTCGTAACCAGGGCCTTGTAATAAGAGTTATATGTCGAAAATTCGTTTTCCCGCAAAACATTACATTACTTTATCTGTACTCCGTCGTAAAGTAAAAATACAAAAATTACACTTTCTACGGGAAGTGATTTTTCTCAGGTCAAAACGGTAAAGGAATTATTTATTGTTCATACTACCAGGAACACGCTGGTGTTGCTTTGTTGTTGCTTTTTTTTGTACCTAAAATGACTCACTCTGTATAAGCTTGGCTTCGGGTGTGAGACAATGCTGGTGGCAGTTGTAAGAGTAGCCGGTGGAGGCGGCACGGACGCGGGGCGGGACAGCTGGGCGACAGCGGCCCCCGCGGGGCGACACCGCCGCGCCGCTCGCGTCGCCCACGGCACCCGGGGACCTCCGGGGGAGCGGGGGCGGGGGAAGGGCGGTCGAAGCTGCCTCCGGGCCGATGCCCGCACCGCACGGCGGCGTCGGGTCGCTCAGCCCCTCCGCTCCCGTGGAAGGGCGCGTCATGGTTTTTGCCCCCGCATTCCACGCGTCGCCGTCGCCGCCCCCGCCCCCGCCCCAGGCGCAGCCGCCACCCTTCCACGCCCCCGCTGCTTCCCCGCCCAACGGGAGGAAGTCCTATACTTGGAAACTGCTCAAATGTAGCTTTTTATTTTCCGACGATTTGAGAAATGCTGAAACGGTCCCGTGAAACTGGACCATTTCATTCCAGCGGTTCGGATTGGATAATGCCAAAAAACAGGTTAAATACATCGTAATTTCTAATCTAAATAAGACTCGATCACTCTCCCATATTTAGTTACAATGCTGATCTGTTCATAAAGTCAATCTGATAAACATTTTCTGAATGTTTTAAAATTTCAGTCACTTTTGAGATGTGGCTTTATTATGTTACCAGTTCCAAGCCTCGTAGCCAAACTGGGACAGTCCGCATTATTGTGATGGACTGGTCATAATATTATATGATACTCGAGCAATGGTGCAATGTGAGGTATGGGAAACTGGAAGATCTCGAGAAAAACTACCGGTAACTCCCGCTGTCACATCATGTTCACAAGAGGTGGAAGTCGAACAATCTGACCACAACACCGCGGGTGGCCCTTTAAAAACGTGACTATCATTCCCTTCAAGGGCGACAAACTGTAAGAAATTGGTGCAATCAGGCGTGCGTTGGATTTTACCCCAACCACCACCGACCCGTCCAGCGACTCCATCTCCAACACAGCCTCAGCTGCCATCCCTAAACGATCCTTTGTTTGCCCATTGGAAGGTCATATACGCGGGCAGCTCAAATCAAAGCACAAATGATACATTTTTTAGAAACAGAAATATTTCAGCACAGCTGCTCGTTGAATGAGGAGCGAATTGAGGAAAAATTAAATAAGTTGACAAGTCCAACAAAACATTATCAATGATTTGAGAAATAAATGAAAATACTTAAAATGTTTATACAATAAAATATATCTCTCTCGAGTTTCTGAAGAATTTGGTCAATTTTCCGGGGGTCTAAATCACATCTTTTGGAACGATACCCCCCCCAAAAAACAACTTAGTTACAGCCGCCCCACTTACACATAAATCCCACTTAACAGATATCCCTTTTCCTTCAAGGAAGTCAAAAGGAGTGTCTCAGGATTCTCACTATAGCTTGTTTCCAATATACTCACAAGTCCCTTGCCCTCATTGATCGTAAAAAGTCATTTTGTATATTGTTTCATGATGGTTGTCACTTATTACGGAATATGGCAAATATAAATTTGATGTTGTACTAACGTTATGGACGTCGTTACATTAGCAGATTTAGAGTCAACACAGCACTTATTATTAATATTACCATTACTAAGTCTATTTCTGTAGCTATAAATTATCTTCACAACTATTGTCACCAGCACTACGAGAACTATCATAATCACCATACCAACAACTAAAACCCACCACAAAAACCACTACTACAACCATTGTCACCAACACAACGAGAAAGATCATAATGACCACCCCAACCCCAATAAATAGATCCCATTAACATCTACCAACAACACTCTTCCTCAACGACACCAGTAAAACAACCTCGCTCCCGGCACCTCCGCTACGCCACACCCCCATCCACGGCCTCGCCGAGCGGTCGCCGCCCTCTTCCCGCTGCCCCCGGGGAGGGCGCGGGCCAACGCACCCCGACACCGCACCCCTCGTAGACGGCGCGGCGGGTGGGCGGGCGAACGCGGGCGCGCGACAGTTGGGGCCCGGGCGAGGGCGAGGGCGAGGACACGCCGCACCCGCATCCCCAGCGAGTGGCGCCGACGGGAGGGGAATTGTAGCGGCTGGCTACTCTGAACGGTGGATTTCCGCGTTGGTACGTTCTTGGCTACCCGCGATGAGCCGCGTTAGTTGTGGTCAGTTGTGCTGACGTTTCTTGGCTATCCGGGATGAGCCGCGTCTCGGTCAGTTGTGCTGACGTTTCGGTCATCTTGCTGTGGCCTTTTTTACAGCTATAAATTACTAAGGGATCACTTACCTCGTTTCACGACCCATACTATTCAATTGTCTGGTCTTCTTCACAAATTTTCTGTTATTGAAAGTATGTAGTCTCAGTGTTCTGATAGATTATATCCCGAGGGTGTAGGATTGAAAACGAATGATCAATTACTTTAAATAACTAAGAAATAAATAAAAAATATTCAATAAACTTCAATTGCAAGAAGGAAGATCGTAGCAAGACAACACTCCGCTGTATTTACGTGTAACAACACAAATTTTGAAGTAACTGCCCACCCGTCTTAATATATTTTTAAAGCCAGTACGTCAATGCTTTTATAACAATTGCTAGAAAACGCAGGTGCAATGTTTACGAATAAGGACGAATCGGCTTGCTAGAAGTCCACTAAAATTATTTTGTTTATTGGTCAACAAACAAGTCAACAAAAATTATATTAACAATATTTTTTCCCAGAAACAAATAGTACATCATTCATGTAACGTTTCTATAAAAATTATTTTCAAAGAAAACTAATAAAATGTGATCGTTTCTGAATTCATGTTAAGGCATATTAAACATTTTCCGTCAGTTTTAGATTCGAGCGAGCTGTCATATTCGGGAGATAATGATTACAAAAACCCGATTAAACTTCTGTCGAGATCTTCAAGATTAACGAAGAAAAAATGGGGTCTCCAAACTAGTTAAATTCTCCGGGCAAGAAAACACAATCTCTCGCACTTCCCCGAGGAAAAACCTTGCGAGAATACGATATTTCTATCTTGCCACGTTCCACTCCACACGCCCGCGTTTTCTGAGACAGAAAAAGAAGAAAAAGCGGAGCGAAGACAGCTCCCGGGTGACGGCGAACTACGTAGATCCGAAAGAGCGAAACAGAAACTTGGCAACTCGCTGACGAATCAAATATTCCCCAAAACAATCCACTTCCTTCTAGAGAGCGAACGTCTGCGTAATCTTCGCAACAGCCGCCTCTTTCGTTGCTCTCTCGCTGAGGCGCTGGCTTGGGGAGGGAGGCGGCCGGTGGCGAAGGCAAAGGCGGGCTAGCAGCGCGCGCTAAAAATACGTGGGAGGCGGGATGAAGGCAGTAAAGGTGACGGAAAAGGGGGTGGTGGCGATGGGTGTATGAAGCGGTGGAGCTAGGTGGGGTGGGATCGGGTGGGGAGGGGAAGGGTGGGGTGTAGTGGAACTGGGAGTGGCGATGAGAGTGTCGGTAGCAGTGGGCGTGACGGAAGGTATGGCGTGAGGTGACGTAGGGGTAGCAGTAGGGATGGCGGTGGTGGTGGGATTGGCGGTGGCAGTGTCTAGCAGTAGGAGTGGGAATTGCGGATGGTCGCGAGGGAGTGGTGGCGCGGATGGTGGCGGGGGTGGCGGAGACGGGTGGCGGTGGTAGTGACTCTTGCTGGTGTCGGTGAAAGTTTCGATGATGCAAGGGCGTGCTGAGTGTTTTGGGCGGGAGTGGCGGTGGGTGCGGGGGTGAGGGTGGCGGTGTTTGTGGCGGTGTGTGTGGCGGTGTGTGTGTGTGTGTGTGTGGGTGTGGCGGTGGTCTTGAAATCGATGACGATGCAAGAAGTTCCTGAGTGTTGTGGTGGTGAGGCGATAGGATTGAAGGTGGCGGTAGAGATGGCGGTAGGATGGCGTTGGGGGAGGCAGTAGAGATGTCGATGGCGCTGGCGTTGGAAGCATCAATGTTGCAAGTAGCAGCTGCGTTTTGTGAGGGGGGAGGGGCGGTGGGTATAATTGTGACTGGTACAAGTGTTGCCGAAAACCAAGATAGGGAGAAGGAAGAGAAGATCGATATAGAAGCAAAACATGCGGAGGTGGCGGAGGCTGAGGAAAGCGTGAAAACGGATGCAGAGGTATGATAATGGTAGAAAATGACGGAAAATGGAGGGAGAGATGTAGTTGCAGATAGAAGCAGAGATGAGAGCGGAGACGGGGGCGAAAATGCAGATTGAATGGAGGTAAAATGACGGTGATGTAGGAGAAAGGGAAGTCCTAAACTGATGGAGGCGAAGAGGGAGGAGGCGAAATTGGGATTGGGCACCACAGCTTAAGCGGTGCCTTCTCAAACTCACGGGCTCAGAGGATAGACATGAACAGAAGATATAAAAATATGTGTAGACTAATAAATTCAAATATTGAAGTTCCTCAAGATCGCTTTCAATTTTCCGTGTCATTCCAAGATGGTCTCCAGCTATAACTATAAATTGACGTTATAAGTGTATCATTCTTCACAATTGTATGGTAAGTATAAAATTTTAATAATTGATTTACCAAAAAACAAAAAATTAGAAAGGAATTAGCAGTATATATTGAGCTGATTGGCAAGTAAGTCTCCAATACTTTAACTTCATTCATCACATACACACAACATGAGGCTTTTTGGTTGCAAGAGATAATGTACTATATTTAAAAATTCATCGTGTTACCCGCATCATTTAATTGCATTAAGCGCAGGGCTATTGATGGGGCAATCTCGTTTGTTGGGACGAGCAGGGTTTCCTTGTTACAAGAGAATATTCATATCTGCGTCATAATATATTAGAGTAAAATAAGGACCTATAATAATTAACAAACACAATTAAATTACAAAATGTTAACTAATTTAGTTCACGTAATGCAATAATTAACCAAATTAAATCTAGTAAAGCTCTTCCAATATCCAGATTCCTAGCAAACAATTCAAATTCACAGTCAGCCACCAAGTGACCTATGCAGCTTCTCCATTGTTGCCAGTAATGAAACGAACAATATAGAGGCTTTCACAGAGAATTTGGTTTCTCAAATGTTATTCATTTAAAGTAAAATAGTGCGTTTTCTCATAAAATAAAGATACGACAAAAGACACCTCGAAAAAACACAACTTACGCAAAATAAGACAAAGATGATCAAATAAACTCAAGAGTTACAACAACAAATAACAGGATGTGACAGACACCGTGACAGGGCGATGTGAAGAGGCAGGGAGCGGGGCAGGGAGCGGGGCAGGGAGCGGGGCAGGGAGCGGGGCAGGGAGCGGGGCAGGGAGCGGGGCTGGGAGCGGGGCTGGGAGCGGGGCTGGGAGCGGGGCTGGGAGCGAGGCTGGGAGCGGGGCTGGGAGCGTGGCTGGGAGCGGGGCTGGGAGCGGGGCTGGGAGCGGGGCTGGGAGCGGGGCTGAGAACGGGGCTGGGAGCGGGGCTGGGAGCGGGGCTGGGAGCGAGGCTGGGAGCGGGGCTGTGAGCGGGGCTAGGAGCGGGACGGGGAGCGGGGCTGGGAGCGGGACGGGGAAGGGTGGGTGGGTCGGGCGGGTAGTGCAGGGTGGAGCGGGGCGAGCGGAGCTGGGCGGGTAGAGGCGGGTAGGGGCAGGGAAGAGTAGGGCAGGGCAGAGGAGGTTAGAGCAAACTAGAGCAGGGTAGAGAATGGCAGGGCAGGATAGAACGCGGAGGTCAGATTAGGGCGAGGAAGGGGGTAGGACTTTTGTGTGACTTGGGAGACTGCGTCGTTGGCTGAGAGGCCGACGTTTCGTCGGTCATGTCGCAGGCTTCCTCAGGGTAGTGAGCGAGTTAGGGGATAGGGCGGGATGGAACGTGGCAAGGCGGGGTAGGGTGGCGAAAAGTGGTGGGATGTAGGGCGAGACGAAACGTGAAGAAGAGACGAAGCAAGTTGATCGAAGAGAATATGGGTTGAGACAGGATAGGGAACGGGATGAGACGGGGCGGACCGTGGCTTGGCTGAAAGCGGGGTTACGGGAAGAAGATAAGAAGAGGGAAGTGAGGCAAAGGTGGGCGTATCGACCGAATCTACGATATAGGGGGCGGTTGGTCTAGTTGGATGGGGCGGGGACCGCCGAAACCAAAGTTCAACGGTGGAGTGGCGGGTGATCGCATGCTGGAAGCGTGGCAATGGCGGTGCAAGTGGCAGTAGTGGAGGAAGATGGTGGCGCGGCGGCGATGGGGGCTGGGGCGCTGGCTGTGGCGCTGGCGGCAGTAGTGAGGGAGACGGTGGCCGGTGGGGCGCTGGCGGCGGTGGCGGCGGCGGTGGCGTCGGCGGTGGCGGCGGTGGCGGCGGTGGCGGCGGCGGCGTTGGCGGCGGCGGCGGCGGTGGCGGTGGCGGTAGTGGCGGCGGCGTCTCCGGGCACGTGGCCAAGAGACGAGCCCACATCGCCGCCGCCGCTGCCGTGCGGTGAGACAGAGGCGCAGAGCCGCTCGGCCGCGATGCCGCGCGCCCAGAGGCATAGCGGGGTCTGAATGGCCCGCCAGAGTTACGTGGAACTCGGCGCGGCGCTGCGAACGACCCGGTCGAGGCAACGGCCCCACCATTTACAGGCGCCTACGCCTGCATGGGCGAGCCTCACCACACAAAGCAGGGAACGAGAAATATTCTCCAGAACTTACGGGGTAGCTGCGGACCTAATGAGAGGCGAGTATATTTAATTGTGTTGTCTAATAATTATTATTGTTGACATGGTGCAGTAATTTTCATTTCCCTCACCGTGAACGAGAAAATGATATCTCATTTTATGTACTAGAAATCGCAATTTTATTAAATTATTAAAGAGTTCGGATGTAAACCCTGGTAAACTACGTGAAAACGTTTGTGAGATGTAAGCACCGGGCATTTTTGCTGGAAAGGAATTAAATGGGATACATAAAGATGACAACAGACAGGGAACAACTATGCACCATATTTTTTACTATTTAAGAATCACAGCGCATGGTCAGCAGATGGAAGCGTACGAAAATTTTAATAACACAGGAGCTATAAGTTTGAGTGTTACGATATTTCACTCCCAATCCCTTCAATTAGTTCAGCAAGGCAATTCAATAGCAAGTCAATAATATGAATGGTATTGTCCCTTTGGGTTACAGGACACTACAAGTTAGAACATTTCTAGAGGAACAATACATAAAAGTATAGCTTGCCTACGAAAGAACGCTGAATATTTTTGTAACATACTATCATATTATATAGATAATAATTAAATGTAGCATTGATTAATTTAGCAAGAATTAAATCACAAAGCTCACTTTCATCTGGAATCGGTTGACCAAGTTCTCCAATGGCTTAGTGAAGGCATGCATTGTCTACTAATGCACCATGTGCTTCCAATGATTTTATATTCGTTTTGGCAAGGCTCAGTTCTCGTAACCAAGGAGTTCGGTCGTAATTTCACTGTTCTTTTATAATATGAAAAGCCTCTTCCTATGGGGTGCATGTAAACCGTAATCAATACGCCAAAAAAAAACTCGGAGAATGCATTCATATTGAATGAACGCGCAGCACGCTTTGCAATTCAAAGCTGAAATGAATATGTAACTTCAATACTTACTAAAGGACAGATATGTCCCGTCACTGCAATTGGATCGCCATTAGTAGGCTGTATATCGACACTTACAAACAAAACAACTGCGGCGAAGATACATTGAAAATTCGTTCGATAAGCCAACAATAAATACTCTATACAGGGCAAAGATAAAGAAAAAAGTGTCATAACAAGAATTTGAGACCCACCACACACTCGTTTTTTGTCCGTTTTTCAGCTGTTCTAAAATGCCAAGTATAGAGATTATTTATTGCTAGTATACTGATTAAAGAAGAGTGATATCAGAGCAAATTTTGTTTTGAAAAGCGTATTCCATCCAATTGGAACGTTTTGAATACTTCATTAAAATTATCACAAAATCACTCCAAAATAAAGTAAAAGAGGTACACAGCGAAATTGACTAATGTAATTTTCTTTCTTTCCTAAATTATATCAGAATTATTTTAATCATCAAATTCGTCATAATTGATATTGTTATGGCATTAACGATGATTGATCCTTCCTTAATCTTTCGCATTATTACTGCACAAAGATGAAAAAATAAACACCATATTCATAAAGCGCGAACACGTTATCACAGAAAACTGCAAGAAATTGTACGAGAAAAAGAATCGAATCAAACAGTAAAGCATGCGAACGCACATCGGCGAGATCACTTAAATTCCACCACGAGCCCTCAAACGTCCAAAAAATCCACTTAATTAGGACCACTTAAAAACAATTCCGACGCACTCGAAAGAGACGTAAGTGGTGGCGAAACACAAGGGAGGGTAAAAAATGAATTCTTGTCCATGAAAACCCGCTGGATGCTTTACAGCCGGCGAAAGAGGGTTACGGTGGAGGACGGTGGGCGGAGGGCGGAGGGAAGAGAGAGGAGGGCGCCGCAGCTCACACGCCGTCGCAAGAAAGAGCAGCCAACGAAAACAGGAAATACGGACGGTGGAGATACAAACAGAAGCCCACAGGCAGAGTCCAACCATCAACGTGGCTAGATCCCTCCTTTGCGCTCATTTGGAAAAACTGGTGTACACACGCGATTTCAAAACTTAAATCCTGGTTTGGTAATGCATGGAGGATTTATATGATTCGGATTTAGGACGTACTGAATCATTTGTGACCAATAAATTCGTGAAGAAATAACTGATTAAACAGAAAATACGAATTACTGATTGCTAGACTTTCATTAGAACAGATATCGACTTTGAGAAGATCTTTCGTTAAATAGCAGGACAGATCTCGACTTCGACTTGAGAAAGATTGTGTCGGAGATACAATTTTTAGGCGCAATGTGAATTCCGATGCAATGCGAATTCCGACCCAATTTCTGTATTCAAATTTCTTTTCAGATTAGTAAATTAATCATTTTAACAGCCAAGGTTATGTTTTATTTAATACCTCGTAAATCCAATTCCAGTTCTCAATCATCTAATTGTGTAGTGAGTGTGTGTGAGCATGCATGATAAATACACAAAATCCTCAATAGAATTCTCACATAAAATGGTTACGAATTCAAAACAACGTACAAAATGGAAAATTGTTTGTTGAATAAGTTACCTTTTGAAGAAATGTTTCAAAACAATCATTTTAATTACGAGAAATTTCGGGAAAAATAACAACACAAAAGCTAATTTTAAAAAGCATTTTTCGTGTATTTTATTATTAAATTGCATTCATATACTTTTTCGGCCTAAATGTAAAAAGAGACTAAACATGCGAGTGAAATTTCATTCAACCGCATACCATGTACATTCTGTGTTTGTTTCACTGCAGTGTACTAATGTAATCGGAATAAAATGTAACGGTGTAAGGCCTACGTAACATGAATTTCATATACAGCAGAACTGTCCTATCTCGAAGGATAAAAGAAAGAGTTTGAGTAATCTAGGATTTCGACTGATCAAAGTTTATGTTTCAGGTCACGTGAACGCAACAGGAAAGTAAAACATTAATTGGGAAATATTAGTCACAGTTAATTTTCATTGGGTGTGTCAGAATTATGAAAATATTCTGCTATTCCATACGAAAATTCTTATTAACTCTTCTACGTGAAGAATATTCCTTAACGCACTGACTTTATTTAAAATAAAACGATATGAAAAAAATGACGTCTACATGAGTTCAGTTTTCATTGACTTTTCTGAATGAATCAGACAAAACAAACACACGTGGATTCCACAGGCGAAAGCAAAACTCACACCTCGCGTGTCCAACCCATTCCATCCCAGCGTGTCCCACTTCTCGTCGCGGTCACCCAAAGAAGGCAGAGTCTTCGTGGGCCGCTGTTGCCCCGGCGGCGGCGGCGGCGGAGGCGGCGGCGGCGGTGGCGGCGGCGGCGGCGGCGGCGGCGGCGGCGGCGGCGGCGGGCCGTTGCGTCACGCATTGAGAAACGGCTGCCCCCACCCCACCCCTCCGCGGCCGCACGCTGCTCGGCCGGTGCCCCGGCGCCCGCAGCGATAAGCCGGCCGCGACGCCCCGACGACGCCCGGGCGAGCGTTCAAGTGGGCGGTGTGGAGGGAAGTGTGGCACTAGTGCAGCGGGTTCTGCGGCAGGTAAAGTGGCGGGTTGAGTGACACGAGGTACGGCGGGAAGGGTAGCATGGAGGATCGTAAGTAAGTCATGTGGTAGGTATACGAAGGGTCGAAGTGGTGCGCTGCTGAGGGCGTCGTCCGGAGAGGGTAAGTAGGATGATGTTAATGGATTGGAGGAGGTGGGTGCTATAATGGTGAGCGGATAGTGTATTATGGCGGTGTGATGTGGTGTGGTGGCGAGTGGTGTGGTGTGGTATGGTGGCGGACAGGGTAGAATGGTGGAGAGAGGGTGGTAAGGTATGATAGAAGACGAATGTTGTGGTATGGCGGAAGGCGAATGCTTTGGTATGGAGGTGGGCGAGTGGTGTGCAATGATGAAGGGCGGATGGTGAAGTATGGTGAAGGGCGGGTGATATGGCGTGGTGGCGGGCGAGCGGTGTGTTATGGAGACGGGCGAGAGGTGTGGTATTGTATGGTGGTTGGCAGGTGGTGTCGTATAGTATAGTATGGTATGGTATGGTATGGTATTGTATGGCCTGGTTTGGTATGGTGTGGTGTGTTGGTAGGCGGGTATTGTGGAGTGGTAAGGTATGGTGGCGGGCAGGTACCGTGAAGGCGGGCAGCAAGGACGGAGGGAACAGTAAAGATGCAGCAGGGTCTTCTGGGGGAGGGGGAGGGGGAGGGGGAAGGGGGGCGGCGGACCGCTCGTGCCGTCCATTCACGCGGCCGTCCGCTGCGCTCTCAGCGGCGACCTGTACGCAGGTGAGCGAGCTCTCTTCGTGGGAGGAACGCGGCCCCTAACTGCTTTCACTGGCAGGTGCGAGCAGCCAGTCCATTCTGGTGCCGAACAAATAGCCACTTTGACGTGTTAGAATGAATGGCTGTGAAGAGGCGAGGTGTTGGTGGTCACTAAATTTTTCAGGACGCCGTGCCGGGTTCGTATTTTACTACTGCGTTCTGCAAGAGATTGTTCCTTTCTCTAACACGGTCGTAAACCAGCCAAATAATAGACATCTTTTTTAGAAATGCAATTTCGATATTTGGCACCAGGCGCAGTTGTTTTCCAGCCGGGAAATCGTAGATGTTAAATAAATTGTTCATCAGTTTTTTTACTTAACTCTTCGCCAGTTTTATCACCGTGATAATAACGGGACGAACGTGGAAAACCAATTCTACAATTCTATCGAGTAATAAAAGAAATAATGACTGAAAGCAGGTGATTTCAGGAATCACATTCCCCAAATTATGCAACTCGTATTTGATACATTATTCGTCGCAGTAAATTTCCAGTATTCTTAAAATGTATAATAAGCAAACAAAATTTACTAATAGTATAAATATCCATTTAGTTTTTTGTTCATAGAATTGCAATTATTTTATACATACACCAGCTTAGTTATCAAGATTAATGGAAAACACAACTTATAATTTTATTTCTTCTTTTTATCCCTCTGTAACAGTGGCCTATCGTAAATACAGTATATATATATATATATATATATATATATATATATATATATATATATATGTGTGTGTGTGTGTGTGTGTGTGTGTGTGTAAAGGAAATATATTTTCTTTATTCTAAACATGTCGTGATTCCCACCCTTGGCGCGTGGTTAGGAGTGGTTACGCGTAGTTGAAACTAAGGACCGACAGAGGGAATGAGTGGGACGATTGTTGAAAAATATTGAAATTTAAGTTATTAAAGTAAGTGTAAACAGAGAAGCGGTTAGTCAGCTTTAATTGTCGTTTCTCTGTTTACAGGTAAGTTTGCAATTTGTTTAGGTCAAATAGTCTTTGTTAATAATGTTAATGTTATAATATTATATTAAATAATGTTAATAGACTTTGTAAATGATTGTTCATAAAAAGGAATAAAACTCTGTTTACAGGAAAACAAATTTAGCTTATCACTAACCCACATAAACAATTGTCCCACATAAACAATATATATATATATATATATATATATATATATATATATATATGTGTGTGTGTGTGTGTGTGTGTGTGTGTGTGTGTGTTAAAATTCGAAGCACTTAATAAGAATGTAAAGATTATGATACACGAAATAGTAATATATTCAGGAGTACAAACATAAAAAAATAATAAAGAAACTCATTCGAAAACAAACAAAAGCAACGAAAAGAATCAACAAAAACCTATTTTCTGTGCAACTCATTAAAATGACATTACTCACTGTCCTATTATAATACAATTTTCTTTCAACTAGTACTCAAGATTGACTGCTCACTTTCGGCCTCTGTATACAGAAAACAGATTTATTTTAAAGTAGACATGACTTCTCGTTATGTGAATGCCTCCCTTCAGAAACTAGCTATGTAGATGTAATAGAAATCATGCTTCGTATCAGAAATCACTAATCATGTAATTATCGATCTACATTACAGCTGAATTGAATTGTTTTCTCTATTTGTAATCTGTAAAACGTGCTTAATCAAACATCAAATTTCATGAGCTCAAACATCGCGCAAACACACTATCCACGATGCTAATTTATTCCACCCGTAGGTACCATCACACGTAAGAAGCATTTTAAGAAGTCGACAAAAACATTTTGTAAATTTATACGTTCGTTGATTTCCACGAATCAAAAAACAGAATTTGTAGATAGGACTACTTGCGTAGCGAAATGGATGTGTTGCTCAAATTCATCAAAGATAATCTACTTAACATTGTAAATCAATGAATGTAATTGAAAGTTTGTTGAAAACTACACTTTTCGCGGAAAAAATATTGATTTGGGGGGACACGGAATATTTACCCAAACTGAAGAACAATATCGAGATACCATTCATTAAAATGAATAGTATAAGTTAATCAGTTGATACTGATATGAACTAAAATTTCACCAATTTCACGCATCATCTTGTGTACCTTTACGATTTGAAGATTTCAAAATTTGTATCTCGAAATTTGTAAACATTCTTTCTTAACAACCCACTGTGTTAAAATAAAAAAATAATAAAATAACAAAAAAAGAGGTTGGAGTTTGCCCTTGGGCCTCAGTTTGGCCTCCCCTGATTTACTCGTATATTGTGTGTGCACAAAAAAAGGGACACAAACATCGCAATTTGTTTTGAAAGTGAAGAAATATGTCTAGAATATCAACATTTTGACTAATAAATAAAAACTTTATAGAGATGATTTTCAAGATAACTGTTAGAAGTACACAGAAAACGCTTAGCAAAATAAACGACTCGGCTAAGGTTAGAAAGGGTTTTTTAGAAAAATGGTAATTATTTAAAAATGTTACTTTTCTAGAAGCTTCAAGTAGAACGATTCAGACGATGGGCCTCAGCTGCGGAACGAACGCCGGTTCTCTCGTTAAAGTCTCCGTACGCGCCGTAGCTACTTGTTGAGCTGTTTAGGTTCTCTTCAAACTCGCGCTCTTCGATATTACAGTATCCCCCTCAGGCACATCCTCGCACGAATTGCTAAGCAGGCAACAGGCAGTGAAACCGGACGAGCAGGTAGATAATGACTAACGATCTATACCACATAGTATCTTCCGTCATTTAGAGGCGAACAGCGCCGTTCAGGAAGCGATAGGCAAAGCAAACTCGGGGTTTATTTGAATGAGACACCCACCAGTCGAATAGATACGTTCGCCGCCTTCTCCAAAAGACGCTACTGGCCTATTGTGTATGCAACGAACTCATATCAGAGTATACAAACACGCTTAGGTCCTGCTGGACGATCCTGAGAGAATTATGAATGAACAGGAAAATCTTACAAACCAACAGGCGCCTTTCAATGAAATCGTAGAGTAGAGCAATGGTCTAAGCATAAGAAAGAAACCATGCGATATGAATAGTTTACCGGCTGAAATCGCGTAGAATCCAAGTTGTTCTTCGAAAGTATCACTATCAACGATTTTCTACCTGAGCCGACGTATGAAATTTACTCCTTTCGTTTGAGCAACTTATTCACTCTTAACTAACGAGAAGAGTGCAAAATTCACTTAACTTCAAAAATAATAACATGACGCATCACATGTCTAGTTTAGGTGTACATTTTCACACGTACATCATTTCTGGTGTAATTCCAGTACAGATGAGAGTCACACGTCTAATACGCATATCACACGATCACATCCAACTTCGCACTTCTAGGGAACTCCCGCAATAAAAAAAACGCCACCTACCTTCAGCAGCCAAGAGGCAGACGCCCAACAGCACAACCAGCATCGCCCAACGCACCACGCCTGCCATCGCCATCACAACAGAATCACCACCGGGAGACACGAAACTTCGAAACTCGATCTACCTGCTTCTCTCAACACTGCCAGCGGCCCGCCACTTTACACGTGCTGGCAACCACCGTCGACCCTGCCTCGAACGCGACTGCCGCGGAGCCCGTGCCAAGCCGCGCCGCGCGCCGCCGCCACCGACCGCGCTGCCGGTCGCACCGCGCGGTGCGCCCGCGCATGCGCCCTGCGCACTGCCCGGCCGACGAGCGGCGCGGGCTTTTCAAACGCGCGGACGCGGCGACACCGAAGTCCCTTCGCAGACTTTTTATATTTTATGTGCTGTGTGATGAATGATGTACTCGTTAATGAGTGTAAGCGACGGAGAAGATTTACCTTATAACGTCCCCCTCCACCCTGGCCAGGAAATACAATTTCCATTTGACTTCCATTTTAAGAAGGTAAAAGTAGAATGATCCAAAGAGATTGACGACGATGCTGATTGGTGAATTACAAGGATGGGATGTTGTTACGATGGAATATGTTATTGGAAAGACTTTCAATCTCACGAAAGAGTCAACAACGTAATATCTTAATATATTTTCACATTGTTTTACGTTGTGATATCAGACGAATGCCTTACTTATTTCTGAGGGGGTAAGGCCATACCTATTTCTGAAGGAATAAGGACATACTTATATCTGTAGATGAGGGAGAAGAGTTACCTTGTGTTCTGCCCTTTACTGGGCAAGAAATCACAGAGGTGATTTGCCTTTGACGCCTAGTTTAAGGATGGCAGAGGTCACCCACCCTTGGAGGATAAAGGATAGATTAATTTTAATGGATGGGTTGAAGTTCCGTTGATTTTCCGATTAACTGGTATTTACAGCCACGTCAACTTCTATTGTCATTAAATCCGTATGTTTACTGTATGTTTATACCAGGCGTTTCCACCTCCCAGTATCTCCATCCAGGGGACCACTGCATCCGGAACAAGTTCTACGCTTCCAAGAGGTGTACCGATATGTGTGGAAGTATTGGGCATACAAGTGTGTGTGTGTGTGTGTGTGTAAGTGTGTGTGTGTGTGTGTGTGTAAGAGGGGAGGCGAGGGTAAAGGTAAGAAAGGAAAGACCGGGCACGGTCCGTGATCCGATTGTTGGGGTACTTTTCCAGCATTCGCGTGGTATAAAAAAAAACAAAAAAAAAATCTTTAAAAAAAAGCACACAAAAAAATGCCGGTCAGAGCAGCTAACCACTAGAATTCTCGTCCAAAAAGCGTCTGTATTTGACCTAACTTTCAATAACTTCACAAACTGTGGAGTAAATAATAATGACAATAATAACCCACAAACACCCACACACCATTCCCCAAGCGCTCCATCTACGAGCGGGAGGACTTCCGCACTTGCGTAGCCGAGTGCAATGAGATGGGCTCTCTCTAGCTCGCATTCGTCGCTTTTCAGCGAGCTTTCCCTCAATTGCAGCCGCCGCCGCAAAGTCCACAATTAGTGCGGTCCTGCCTCGCGCGAGCACCAGTTCGTGTCGTTAGTCCCTATCACTACTTGGTTTTCTCGTAGTACCTGCCACCCCGCCGCGATGGTCGCCTCTTTGTAAATTGATCCAATGCGGTAATGACGGGCTCTCCAGAGCGGCGAGAGGTAACGGCACTCCGTCACCACGTGGCTAATTGTCTCGATTGCGCATAATGCAGCACACGCTGGTGGTATTACCGGGGCAGTAGTACAGAGCCGGGGAAGAATTTATTCTCGCTGGAAACACAAATTTATACACCGGAATCCGCGTGTTGCGGCCGAATTGAATAAAATAGATGGATTCCTTCCCCAGCCCCTCTTGGGGAACTTGCATTTATTCCTTGTGTTGCCTGACCGAGCCATTGCTGGGTGTGCGTCTCATGAAAAGAGTCGCGTAAGAGTCTCGCTAGCGATGAACGGTCTTTGGCCCATATCGTTTCTCGACCAGCTCCCCCTCTCCTTCGGCGGCTTGCGGGCTGTCCGTGGGGGAATCGTCAGGCATCTGTGCTGCAGGATAGCTAGTGTCGAAAATCAGCAATTGTCGGGACTCGAATCCTAAGCCTTCTGGCCAGAACCACTGCAGTCGGAGGCAAACCAATGTGTAGATGGTATGTGTGGTGGTATGAGAAGTCAATCAAAGCCATAACCACGTAGTGAGAACGTTCGTATATGACGTGATACTCAGTCTTTGTCTCCGGGTTCTTGCACGTTGCTTCTACCGCCTAGGCCCGCTTTTAACAAAACCTTGTGGAAAAATTTGGGACATAGAAGAAACATACAAAAATTCAGACATAAGAAACATACAAAGATTTTGGAAAAATGGTGTTTCAGAAGAATGTTGGAAAGAATGTTCAAATATATTACGAATTATGAGGACTTTGAAAGAGACTGACGCTTTAGGAATATTTTAAAACAAGAAAAGCAAAATTAATTGAACACACGGCCGGACTAATTTTTGACATCAATAGCCTATCTACTTTAAGTAATTATAATGAAAAATATTATAAAAGGTTGACGGAGTAAATAAGAATGAAAGAGAAAATAATGGGAAATATCACAACGATCAGCTAAAAGAAGGGGATATAAAGAATATCAAGACAAACTTTTTTATTACAAGCTGAAAAGAATGTGCACTCCAGAGGTAAGGAGCCGCTGCCAGATTTTTACCTGCTGGTCAAAGAAAAACAGACACGAGAGGAGGAGGACTAAAAGGAGAAACAAGAAGCTAAATCAGAATACTTTTTCGAAAAACTAAGCATTCTCGACGATGCCACGTGTTTGCCAGATATTTCACTTGGTTATAGCTACGAGTATTACAATTATTTTTTATATAATTATCATAGTAAGGTGCTCAGGTTGATGAGCCATAAACATGATAGATCTCACCATAGATAGTCCTTCAAAAAATGAAGATGACTGATATGTGTCATTCTTGTGCACCAACGATTTATAAAAAAAGAACTTCAAATGTGAATAGCAAATAAAGAAATACCACAACGATGGTGAACTTTCCAGTACTCCGAGAAGAAGGTCATAAAGAGGAGAAAACAGCCAGAATAGAGCTTGCACACGTTTGCCCCGGTGGTATTTCTCTGAGGAGACTACGCTAGCTGACCCACGCTGATGACTCATAGCGGCTGAGCCCCACGACGACTTGCAGCTGAGCTTTTCATCAGCAAAAAGTCAAAGTGTTACAATGTGCAACCAAATGACTCACTATTTCCCAGGTAAAGTGATGAAAGATACAGTATTGAATTATTCTTTAAGTTTATTTCACCAGATTGATTTGTCTTAATTTCTACTTTGTATTATAACACGACATTTATTTAGTTTTACTAGACAGCCATACATTGTTTGTAACATATAATGTAATCCATAATGTGACGTAAGGGGTTGTCCTTTTATAACGTATTGCTGTTTACTAAAACAAAATATAGGAGTTATTATAATATATACTATTGAGCTGAATCTACGAAAAGTGTGCCAGTGTTTTGAGAAAACTGTCAAAATCGAAATAAGTTATTGACTTTGTAAAAATTACAGAAAAATATGTTTGATAATTGTAGTCTGTTTGTAATAATGATTTTATTTTCATTACGAAAATACTAACGTTATTTATTAAATATTCCCTTCCAAATCCCTAATATATCTTCAATTGGTTAGATTTCATTAGCTTATTCCATTAGCTGGAAAGCAATAACCAACTGTCTTCATTATTTGTGTTATTGTCATTTACGGATAAATATTGATTGAATCAGTATTTCAATAACATTTAATTATTTTTTTTAAGTTTAGGAAGTACATTTTTCGTAAAATGTATTCTAAAATTTCATATCAGAGAGGAATGTAATTTTTACAATCATTATTCTTTTCATTGTGTTTACAACCAATACATTTATTTAGAAAATCAAGTTTGTACAACATTGATCGTCAAATAATAATTGACGGTTCATGATTAATAACAATTTTAGAATTAACACCACACATTCTTAATTTCGACAGAACTATTTTGTTTTAATTAGTGGCGTATTGCAGCAAACAAAAATAATAATAATGTTTTTCAAAACATACGCACACACATTGCTCAAGAACAATAAATAAAATACTCTCGTATAACATTTCAAAAACCTAAATGCTTCAACTAAAACATTTATCACACATAACACACACATTTTCATTACATTTTTTAAAAATTTTGTATTACGTCAATTTAAACACTGTGTGTGCAGTCAAACAATTTAAGTACTGTGCCGTGCGGGGAGAAGTGCATTCTGTGCACGTATCTTAATTCTGGGATCCCTACCCTCCACCACATACAAGTTGAATTTTGAATACAGAATGAAATGAGCGCTTTTGGCAAGAATTGTTAACAAAATATTCGCTCCGATGTAATACAATCTATTTTCAGAGGCAATTTAGCTATATATTTGGGTTCATATCCTTCATCATGTCATTCGTGAAAGAATATACTACTGCCACAACACATTTTACAGTGAATCCGATACATAGTTCAACATACCAAGAATATCAAAATAGTTGTTGTACGGAACGTGTATATAATAAATATTGGGCGACCTCTTCCTTGGTGCCTTTCTGTCGCATGACGTCAGCTGTGCCGTAAGTAGTGACGCTCTGAGTATGAGAATTCAGTGGGTAAGATAAGAACAGGCAGAATAACACGATCAAGCATTTGACATTTTTCAGTCAACATCGAAACATTTATTGTTTTTAATTTTCCCAAGTTCTCAGATGTCTAACAAAAACTTAGACTCTTCTCACATGGGTATAGGCTGCGTAAGTTTCCGTCAATTTATGAGGACATTTGAAATTTGTAACATACATTTTCATTTTTTCTAAAAATAAATCTCAATTGTAATTCAAGATGAGGTGTTGTAATACACGTACACTCTTACAGTACTCACAAGAAACGTCGAATGCGTAGGTTAATACTATTTTATTATACGATGAATATAAGTGGGCTTCTAATTGCGAAACTAAATTGTGAATCGACGAGACAATTGTGAGTTGATTAACCAGCCGAGAGATTAAAAACACTTAGATTCCGAGAATAATACAATGTTTTATTTATTATACACGTTGCAATAATGAAAAATATTTTGTTATTATACGAGTTGTAATGTTGCAATTTACACTATTTTTCAGAAAACCATAGTGACTTTATTTTTCTTTAAAGTCAAGAATACAAATCAGTTAATTAGGCACCGTGTTACATTCAATCAGACGCAAGTACTTTGTTTTCTTTGTTGCATCCATAGTTTTACCTGAACACTTCAGGATCGTCTCATTTTTAGCACTAGTGATAAACATTAAACTTTTAGCCCGCTGTACATGTCCTAAAAGTAATCGATTTTACTTCTGAGAGTCTAAAACATATATTGGTTTTAAAGTTTTAAAGTAGCGGTATCGACCGTCGTTTTGCGTGGTTGCTAGTACGTGCTAAATAAACCAAAAACATAAGAGGCTACTTGCTTGCAAGTGAAAGGTGGTTCAGTATAAATATAAAAGTAGAAATGAACATTCTTTATGAATAAAAAAACCGAAGATCTCAAAACAATAGTAATTTTATGTAAATCTTTGAAAACATACCCAAAAGCTTGTAGCTTGTTTCATGTGTGGAAAGAGGGAAATTATGTGTAGGAATCGACAAATGCCGTGAGTATGTGCAATGAATGTTGTGGTTAGATGACAGAATCAATTTTAGTACAACGTTTAGAAAACTGACGTGTATCCGCAGCTCGCAAACGTCAAGCAAACTATTCTGAAGACTTTGTTCACGGAACGAAAGTTCAGAATGTCCACTTGTGTCGTATCATGACGCTGTTTCTCTGCCCACCACACTTCCATAAAAAGCGAATCAAAAATAAACATATTTATCACACTCGTAAAGGATGTGCAGTTGGTTGACTGTCAAACCGTATCTTACATGATGCACATCGCACTCATCCTTGTATATTATTTATCCCGAGTCCTTCAACACTCGACAGATCCGAGACAACTTTTTAGAATAGTACTTCTGTAACACGTATTTTCTTTGTAAAATACGGATTTGTAACTCAAAGAGCGGATTTAAAGCGGATATTAAAGCGAATATGTCTTCCGTTGTTATGAAATAATTAATTAAGAAATATTGGAATAAATGTGAGAGAAATACGGTTCTATTAACGTTATATTATACTCACCTGCTGAAAACTACCGTGTGTTGTGCTGTCATTAAAACACCAATTCTTGGTTTAATATTGCATTGTTTTTTTTTAATTTAGTTGAAAATTACGGAGTACATCGCATCGTAGTTCTTTTAAATGAAAGCAAATTTCAAAAGTTGTGTTTGAGTTACCTAAGCACGTCCACGTGAAATTATGAGTATAAACTTTTAAAAATTAAATTAACGACATTTTTTATATTTTCTAAGTTCTCAGTAAGCAAGGTATTAAACCGCCTTAAAACGACAATGCAACTAAGCTAGATTAAATATTTGCAGCAGTAGGAAGATAAATAAGTGCTTTATGCGTAACCAGCGGGATTCATAATCATTTTGATAGCTTGTAAATATCAAAATGAAAAAACATACAATAATAGGTCTTCCAATAATATTACAAGAAGAAATTGAATCGACCTTCGTGCTACAGCCGTTCAATTTCCAAACAGGTTACACTTTTTTCCTTCAGGAAAAGAAGCTAAAAGAAGTCTGTAGACTTTTGACCTTCGTAAAGCAAAGACAAATATGGAGAAGAAATGGAACTGTTACAGAAAAAGGAAGGGAAGCATGTGTGACGAGAGAAAGAGGAGAACATTCACTACTGGTCCTGGAGAATAATTATAGAATTATCAATTATAAGAATTTTATTTTGTTTGTTTAGATTTGAGATAGTTTAGGTAAGAATGGGAACACGATGTGAAGATGAAATGCCCCGAAGATTTATGAAAGGAATGACTAGAAAGTACAGCTAATGACATGCGGTAAAATCTCTTTTCAGAGAATGGCAGAGTGAAATGTTGAAAATGATATTGAAGAAGATACAGCGAACTGAGGGTATCAAATTGACAGTGATTAATACGACAAATGATCCACAAAAACAATTCAGTAACACAAAATCCAAGTACATAAAAATCCAGTATACATCCAGAATATAAAAAAGCACAGTAATATAAAATCCAGTACATAAAATCCCACTTTTACAAAAACCTTTTTTTAGTTTAAAAGCTTCCAAACGAGTACAACGCCCTTCCTTCAGAACTCCTGTCAACGCAACACGCTGACCAATGAAAAACGAACTCCAGATCTGAGAGTAGTTGTGTCCCAGCGAGCGCGGCATTTCCTGGCGTCTTCGCGGCCGCTGCCACCGCGGAATGGCGGCGGGGGCTCCCGGGCTGAGTCATAAGGCTCTGCGCTGCTTACGCTGCGCTCTGCGGCTCATTGCGGTGTAGCATTACAGCGGCTGCAGAGCAAGGGCCCGACCCCACTCTGCTCGCTGATCTCCGGAGTTAAAGTCGAAAATTGAACAAACACGCTAATAAATACGTAAATAAATAATAAAAACATAAATATAAAGAGATAAAGAGAAACTATTGTGGTGCTATAACAGCACAACATTTCTAGCATTAATTGTAATTTTTGCAATTTACGAAAATACTACGTGTTTGATCGGAAATAAGACCTCGGCCATTTTTAAAGGCATTCTTTTCCCTGTACGAGGAAAAGGCTTAACTAAAAAACTGAGAGCCATTTATGGAAAAAAATTGAAAATGTTAAGGCTTCATGTAAAGTGCCGTCAAAGTCAAAATATCCGTTTCAAATTTACAAGATCTTGAGTTCGCCCAGATCGAAGCGGGAATATCACTTTCGTAAAAGCTAATCTGAACGTTTTAGGCGCTAGTGTTGACCACGGACGAATGATCGTTTTGCCGTAAGCGCCGTCGCCGCAAAACGTGAACTCTGATTACACATCATGTTAGATGAAGTAATATTGTACGTACAGGAATAAGAGTTATTCACTTTTTGGATATCAGGGCCCCACAATAAACGTTTTCTGATGAAAAATTTCCCTTTTCCCATACAGAATTGTAATTATATCTCCTTACTACGTAGGCGAGAAAGTACTCGTAAAAAGGAAGAATCAAAGACAGAAAGAGAAACAAAAGCAAAGAAAGGGAAATTCCTTTATGCTCTAAAGACAGATGGCGGTTTTGTACGAATTATTAACATAAGACGTCAACGACACAAAACACCACAAATGTCCTTCTGCTGGATAGGAATTCAACCGCCCGAGGTGCAGCATATTTAAGACGAAAAATATTTTTTATTTATGCTATAAAAATCAATTTGCGACAATACAACGTGCAATTCACGTTGCATTCATCGAATATAACTCGGAAAAGTTAATTGATGTGTCAAAGATCCTTATCCTGGGTTTCCGCTGCACTCTTCCCAGGGTTGGAGTTCTTATTGTTGCTTAATAATAAAGATAACATTTTAGGATCTTTCATAATATTTTTTGAAGTTTTCTGGTCACCCTATATCATAGCAACTTGAAAGCTTCTGGGAACCGTACGCCGTAGCACTGGTGGTCAGAATCTGCAGAATCTAAAAAAAAATGTATAAAGTAAAATCTACTGATTAAAATTCTGTGCCATTTAATAACACGGAACTAAGCATTTATGTTTATAAACAAACCTCTTGCAATATTACAATGTTTACCAGTACCGAGTTCATATGATGGCGGTTCGAAGTTGGATACCAATATGGAAGTATTTTCACCTTTTAAAAAAAGGGGCGGCATTTTTGCACTAAACTCGCTAGTAAATATCAGAAATATAACAATAAAATTATTTTTCTTGACAAATCCAAATTATGTAGATTCTTTATGGCTTTCGTTAGATGAAAATGTGAAGCCATAAGTATTCCACGCAAAGACGTTGCTCTTGGTGCGGACGTCACAGGCGGTAGCGCTGCATTCTCCTTTGTGGTGGCCAAATTAGGACATAGGGAAAAGCAGTTCTGAGACCTTGAATGAGTGGCTGGCTCCCAAAAAAAGGAGGAGAGACAAAAAGGAAGGACAATTTAAAAATAAAAAGGAGCAGAACTGTAATTTCTCCTGTAATATTAGATAATATTTCTCAAAAAGAAAATTTCGCAACACACTTTTCGTAAATTTCAATTAAATGGTTTTCATTTGAACATCCTCCAATTGACAGAATGACAAAATGAAAGCGAACCCCTGCATTAGCTTGCTAATGTTCATTAAATACATTCAAATAATTTCCATGTACCTCTTACGTACATTTTAGTAATCGTACGAGTTACATATCGACCAGGGCTCCCAAATTAGTATGGTCTGAATGCGCTCAAACTAATCAATGACTTGACTGAAGCAATTACTAAGCTGGATTTCAAATGATAGAAATTGTATTTACACTTAAAGAAGGGTTTCGTACATCCACTATCTTACATATTTATCCTATGCAGATTCACTTAGAGGAATTCACGTATGCAGATCCGAATCGCATTCGTTTCCGTTACAAAACGAAAACAAATTGAAATCAGGGTCCATCCCCAGCAGCATGGATTCATCCTCAGCTGCAGCAACTGCATGTGGAGATGGATAGGACGTTTAACATATCGCTGAGTGATTGTAAAATGTATTAGTAAGGTGTGTACAATTTTATTCACTTTTATTTTGTGTTTAACATATCATATTATTGTGAAATGTATATTCATATTGATGACTTCATGCTATGTTGTTTTTTTGTACACTAGCACTGATGAATGAATGAAAAGATTCCGAAATGTCGGCAAACTAATTGTTTATTCTTCGACCAGTCCTGTGAATTACATCCCTCAATACATCATGGTCATGACTTCTACAATGTATACGTAAGTTTCCGCGGCTCGAATCCATGAATTCTCGGCTATCCGGGAGACGCCGCGTCGTTGGCTGGGAGAGCCCAGGCAGGATAGTATAAATCACTGGGCGCGTAGCGCCGCAGTGTCACTGCCCTGAGGAAGCCTGCGACATGTCAGGCGAAACGTCGGCACCCCAGCCAACGACGCGGCGTCTCCCGGATAGCCGAGAATTCATGACTTCTACAATGTCAAATTCAAATTATTTTATAAAAAAAACTTATAAACAACATGTTATGTCTTTCATTTTATTACGGGTTGTAAACCACAAAAAATTAACACCAAAACTGTTGATTTCCAAAATTAAATTCATTACAAATATATTAATGTGTTCTGTCTTAGCATATTCATAGATTATCATTTTCATCTTTGGGAACAAATGTTGGCAACGAATTCCACTTTCACTTCACCATTGGTGACGAGCGAACAACAGATTGAATGTTCTTCGTGCAAGCTCTGATCACGCTAGTCTTCAGCTGACTGTTCGGTAACTACACGGTAATATGGACTGAAGAAAGCACAGAAATGTCCAAAAGGTATTGTGGCGTCACCAATTAATTAAGTATAATTTTATAGTGGCATCGCCAATAACAAAATAATTTCTACATCTAATGGTAGCTCCCGTCGCGGCAGAAGTGGGTCAAGAGACACTGCCTTCGCCGCGAAGATTCTTTGTCGCGCAGCCGGGCTCGCCCTGACCGCATTCAGGCCTTTTTTCAGAGGCGACCCGTTTATTGCCCCCCTCATAAAATCCATTCTGGCTCCCTGGCCGGAGCCCGGTCGGACAATACGCACCCTCGCGCCCCCTTTCTTTGCCACCACCCTGGAAAGAAGGCGGAGCCCCCCGGAGGGGTTGGCCGGGTGTCAATTAAGATGACGACGCATTTACAACACGTCGTGAACGAAACCTTTCTCGGCCATCAACCGATCCCCTTCCAAACAATGCCCGCCCCGCACCCGTTTTGGCACGCGCCTGGACTAGGCATCCGAATTCCCGCAGGGGCTGTTTACAAACTAAATACAGTAGGCTGTCGATTAGCCCATGCCGACCGTCGAGGATCCGTGAAATGCACTCCTGCTTGAACACGTGTCCAGACAGCTGCCAAAAGTTTCTGGAACCGTTGACAAAGGGAAGCGAGCGAGAGAGAGAAGCCGGTGTTAGACAGAGAACAATCTACGGAAAAATACGGGAAAATTGCCACATGATTGGTTAATCAGAATTCTGCGACGCAGCCACCCTCAGCCAATGGGAAGCTTCGCCATGAGGGAAGGGAGAAATTCAGAGCTAGAAGCATTTTGGGAAGGGGAAAGGGAGTTCTTTTAAAAACGTGATGCACAGTGGAAATAGGACACTTCTAAGATTTTTTCGGCGACACTTCTAAGATTTTTTCGGCGACACTTCTAAGATTTTACTTAGATCGGGATAGATTAGTTACTTACGATCGGGACGCGAGTTTGGGAAAGACTTTCCCAGAGTCGAATTAGTTAGGACGCGACTAGTGGACTTGTCGCGGAGGAAACTCGGGCGGGAGACTACTGGATCCCGCGCCGTTTCCGCATCGGCCCGCCAGCCTTTGCCGCCTCCCGCGTCGGGCCGATTGACAGCCCACCGCGTTACGTCAATGCGCGTGGCCACTCGCCCCACTGAGCCTGCTCGAGCCGGCGACCTGGGATTGCCGCTGCCTGCCGAGAGGAGACGCGCCGCAGAAGGTCAGCGACCCGGGACTGCCGCCGCCCCTGCTTCGAGGCTGCCGTCCGGCCCGCCCGCAGAGACAACGCAGCCACTGGTGAAAAACTACGAGACGAAGCCGTCTCGCAGAACAATCGTAACGGCGAGAAATTGCAAGTGGCCACGCTCAGGCCCTGCAGACCTTAGATGATGAATAGCACGTTTCATCAAAGAGTAAGCCTAATATGTTAGCCTTAAGGGAATTAACAACTAGTAATTAAGATAACCAGCTCACAGAGTAGATTTAGTAAAAAACTTGCGTCGCCCTTTGCGACATGTAACTTCCCTGGCAGCTCTTGGTGCCAGGAATAAACTGTTATTTGTTACAAATGACTCTGTGCTAATTCATGACCTCCCAACACTTCCATCCAGTCACATTTCAGGAGCTGAACCTGGCGCCCTCCCCCGCTCACATTAGGTTAGTTTACAGTATGGACAAAGACAACTTTCGCAGAAAACCAAGAATGCAAATCCCTCTGTTAGGAAACACAAGAAAAATCTGGATGGAACAGCTATACGGATTTAGCCTTCTCACTAGAGGGTTTTTCCGTATAAAAATGTCGGATTTTCATATAGTGTCACTAATATGTTTCATATTAACATCGGTAGCGACGAACGTTAGTACAGCACTTTATGACTCGACAGATTTGGTGATTCCAAGCCCTGATGATTTGCTTGAAGGGTTAGCATCGATGAATTTGTGGTGCCAGCCGTATTCAAATTCGTAGACCGACTGCTCTGATCAGTAATTTCAAGGGTTTCCCTGACACCTTCCACAGAAATGTCAGCGCATCGCTCTAGAATACGGGCCACGGACCGCGTGCGATACTTCTTTTGGCCCCATTTCCTATTATTGGGGCCAATCGATAGGTTCACTACCCACTATGGTCCATTTCCCATTGAGGAAGAAAAAAAATCTCGGTGTAGTATATTAGTAGAACAAGTTTCCCACGAATCCACGTTTGGTCGATTGATAAGTTTCCGAGCGCGTCGACGGCTAAAGTCATTATTCACACAAGTGTAGTGCGTGTTTCATCACTCGCGGGGGCGACGAACTTCCCTCACTAGATGGCGAGATCCGGCGCCGAACTACACGTCGACTTGCACTTCCCCCAAGCAGGCATCTCCCACCAGCGGGGCACCGCCCCAGCCAGGAAAACTCTCAGCTCCCGACGTGTGGTGGTGCAGTGTAAGTGTTTGTAAGTAAGAGGTGAGGATCGGTCAAGGAAGTGGAGGGAAAGATTGCGCACGGTTCGTAGCCCGTTTGTACAGCTCCAGCATTCGCGTGGTATTGACTGGACAAACCACGGAAAACTATCGATCAAATAAGCCGGTCATTAGAATTCTTCTCCAAACAGTGACACGCTAGTGTCACGCTGACACGCTAGTGTCATAAACCTGTCACCGTCGGGACACCTGAAACCTAAGACCCCCCCCTGATTAGAAAAACTGTAATAATGAATGCCCTGAGCCACATATGCCGTTACGTATCAACGCGTGACAGCAGCCTTCATGTGCTGGGAGCGTCGTCTCACTCCAGCGCTGTGAGTCACGAAGAGTGCAGCGAGTGCAACAGTCACCGCTGCATTCGCTGCGGTGGCGGGGCGTCGCGACGCGACGCGGAAGAACGTCGGGCGTGGGCGCCGAGGGAATGCGCCGACCGCAACCGCCCTTTCGTCCACCCACCCACCCGCCCACCCAACCCCCTCCACGTCGCGGCGGACGCTGCTGACGCCGCCGCCGCGGCACCCACGGATCCTTTTGCGGCGGCGGCGGCTCCCGGCCTGGGCCTGGCATGCACGACCAGAAATGCACTCGCGCTGAGGTCATTCGACGCTTCCGAGGGTGACAAGATTGTTTATACGACCCCTCGTTGGATTCACTTCTTTTGTTTACGATATTTACCATCGTACCATATCTGGGATCTTTTGGAACCTATCATTATTAAAATGTTAATATCGTCTTACATATTTGCAGGATAATTTCAATCTCCTAGATATGCCTTCGTGCACTTATTAAGCAGGTACCCAACCATTTTCACATTTTTTCCAAATTTTATTAGAGTTATTATTATTGTTTTTGTTATATGTGACTGGTTTGACCTAAGGTAGAACCTGTTATTTTCCCATTCTCATTAGAAATATGTTTTCATGAACTTAAAAAAATGTGTCTGATGCCGTCAATATCTGATTTATCTTGAAATAACTTTCATAAACTAATACAAATATTTCTTAAGAATTATGTATCAATAATAGAGATTGTGTAAGGTAGAGGTTATTATTTATAAGAAATATTTAATATGAATAAATTAAATTTATTATGTTATTGAAAATAACTTTATATATATATATATATATACACTTATATAAAAACAATTATTAACACTCAATATATTTTCGTACAATTTTGTGTTTACCACTTCCAATTGTCAGTAAAGCTTAGGGTCCAGAAAGACCCCAGATATAGTACTTGATTGTATATCGCAGATATGGTAAGAGGGTTAAATATTTAAATCTAGAAAATTGTACTATTAATCGTCAACTATTTTGTATGTCTTGCCTACTTGAAAACGTTTACCGAGTTCATGGAAAGTGCTATAGTTGTTAGAGGTGAGGAAAATAATTGGTGTTTGTTGATTAGGTTGACTGGATTTCGCGGAGCTAGATGATATACATGACTTATGGATGATTAATATTGTATTTATAAATAATTAACTGTTATTAGCAAAGTGTACTGTATTAGAGATGTGAAGAGTATTAGTAGTTGAAGCTGGGTTCTAAACTCCATTTACACGTGATGGATACTCATTTCTACACTACTGAATGCAAGTAAATGGTGTTTGTCTTCTGTAAAAATGATTTAATACATTTATTGACAAAAGAATATCTTCACAATATCTCTTGAATGAGGTAAGCAATACGAACATTTATTTGCTTATCAGTAAAATGAATTTTCTCTTTTCGGAAGTGAGTTGAAAAGGGCTGACTTGACTTGAACTTCTGGAACACGAAATAGCTAAAATTTCGGATCATTTAGCATAATTATAATATGATTATTTAAGGTTTAGTTGCTTAACATGCAGGTTCTGTTGCAGACTCTTGTCTTCAAAAACGTGTTGGTTATTGCGGAATATAGTTCTGAAAGATACAACAACCAATCTTTCAAAGTTGCTATAAAGAGCAGGAGCAGTTTTAAGAAATTGTACTTTTGTGTTTCTTGTTGGTAAGCAGATTCAACGGTTGAGTTATTAGTACGCCCTACTTGCAACCCAGTGGTTTGAACACTAGTACACAGGCTTCCACAATCCGGGTGGAGGTGGTGAGTTGGTGTGCAGTGACATGCTTGGGGATGTTAATTAAACTTGACAATCTGTCAACAAAATAATATACTTATACTGTGAGTATATCCCCGCCGTAAGCAGGTTTCAAAAGAGGTAATATAAAAAATTACGTACGGTTTTAAGGGGGATGTAAACGAGAGGGGAATGGCAAACTAGGTGGAGGGAATCGATGAAAACTAAACATTATCGGATCATTTCTGTGATAATTAATATACAATATTAAGAGTTGCGTATTAACTTCAAATACATAGAAGCCTATACATATTACATGCAATACATGTTAAAATTATTAAAAAATGTACAATAAAATTATATTTGAAAATGTTCTAAAACCTGAATAAAATTTCTCTAATTTTTTATCGCAGAGAAGGTTACATGACATCACAGAGAGAAAAAGGAGGTAGAAAATACTTATAGTTTGGGACCGTATTTTTTGAATGGGCCCTCAGATCTGGAATGTGTCAAGTGAATGATACATCACTGACGTTGAGAAAGGTCTTGTGTGTGTCTCTGGTGGAGAATATGAGGGTGAAAACCAGTTGGTTATATTTAATTGTTTCATAACACTGGGAGATCAGTGAGTGGTGTCAATTATGGAATTTATAGCATTGCAAGCTCAGTGGAGGGGATATTGGATCAATTTCTAAGATACCAGAGAGAAGAAACAACAACTTATTTTCAGGATTGAGAGGATAAAGTTTTGAAGAATTCACTCCCATGAATAGTAATTCTAATTTTCAAGAGTAATAATGCCACATTAAAGTTGCATGCATCTGAAAGCGATATATTCTATTGAATGGGTAGGCGAGGGATGTGAATCTTTCACTCATTTCAGGAGCGCAGAAAAGTGAATATCCTCCACAGAATATAATATTAAAAAATTAATCAATAGACCACAAACGACAAATCATTTAAATAGCTGTTAAATTGTATTTAAGGATTGATATGCAATACTACCTTATCGCGGCCAGATAAGGTCTTTAACCAAGAATAATTTTAAAAGTTATTATGCCAAAATGAGTTCACATATGTTTATCAATATTACACAGCAATATGAAAATGTGTTTAAGAAGGCCAGACATCGCATTCCAATACACCGCAGAGTTACACGTTGTGTATCTGTGTCAAGCTTAATTATAATATGAAACAAGTGAAAACCTCTGAAACAAGCATTAAAACAAAATTGTAAAACAACTACATTCAGCGTAAACTCTTAATTCTCTTAATTCAAGGGACTTTCTGCCGTTATGGAGAATTTTTGTCATTAGGAGAGTGAATAAATATGCAGGTTATTAGATAAACAAACGAAACTCTAGTAATGAGTAAGTTTTAGGGAGTTTTTCCATTATAAAGAAATACATTCCAAAGTTAACACTGTACTTCAACGACAATGGCATGTACTCAAAGTATTATTACGAGGAGATCTAAATTAAATTTTTCTCCGCGAAAAGGAAAAGCTTTACAATTATTTTCCCTTTCTTCTTTTATCCGACACAAGAGCCAGGAACATACAAGATTGACAGTTCGCTAATTTGGCCAAAAACAGAAACCAGAACAGTGCTTGTCGACACCTCCTTGGAATAATGCGGAGGTGGCGAAGCAATTACTCCGGCGCGGCGTCGCTCCCTCTGCCGCAGCGGTAGGTCAAACGTAATCTCGCTCCGCGAGGGAGGGGGCGGATGGGATCTCGACCTGCAGGGAAGGAGCGGCGGGAGAGGAGGGGGAGGAGGGGATGGAAGGGAGAGGGGGAGGGGAATGAGGGAAGGAAGGGGGAGGGGAAATGGAAGGGGAAGGGGGAGGGGGAAGGGAAAGAGGGCGGAGGGAGCGAAGAGGGCGGTGGTAGCAGTGGAGCGGTGGGCTGAAGGGGGCGGAGAGGGTAAAGAGGGCGGAGGAGGTGCAGTGGGCGAAGGGAGCTGAGGGAGAAAAAGGGGCGGAGGGGGCAGGGGGCGGTGGGGTGGAAGGGGCGGAAGAGGCAGAGACGGTGGCGGTGGCGAAGAGGGCGGAGGAGAACGGGGCGTAGGGGATAGAGGGAAACAAGGGATGGAGAGGGTGAGGCGGGCGGAGCAGGAGGCGGGAATGGAGGAAGAGGGGCGGGGTGGCAAAGAGGGAAGGGCGGCTTAGAGGGCTTAGGGGACGGGGAAGAGGCGAAGGGGGCGTTTGGCAGATACAGGGGCGGGGCGGACCGGACCGTGCGCGCGGCAGGGGGTGCTCGGTTCGAAGCCCCGCTCTTCGCTCGACGTTCTCGCCAGCGACGCCCTTCATTTCCGGTGCGAGCCGGAAGCAGCCCGCTGCGCTACACGCTGCCGCGCCCCGCCCCTCGCCCCGCCACGCCTCGCACCACGCCGTAGCGCGCCTCGCCGCGCCACGCCCCGCGCTGGCACGCCAGCGGTGAACCTTCCCGTCTGTTATCTCTACCGACCCCTACCCCCACCTGCCCTGACACTCCAGTTGGTCCCGGCTTCTACCCTACATTCCGTCCCACAACATATGCTTGGCTATTCCTGTTTGTACTCTGCCCGCTTGCATAATCACATTCCGTCATTAGGGGAGAATGGGTGCTATACCTAACAACGCCGTCCCAACATCTGTCCCAAAAGCCAACTTTTGTTTGTAATTTTGTTGCAAGTATTCAAAAAAAAAATTACGAAAAATCGAACGCATCACATTCAAAGGAGTATATGGGGGATGGGCGAGAATAAATATTACATACTTCCAGATCATGATGTAGAAATGTTGCAAAATGATAACTTTGTGCCAGTGAATATACAGCGGGCAATTGCATTTAACGGAGTTGTATGTATTTATCCGTGATATTTGATCCTTATTGATAGGTAAGTTCGTATGCACAAGTGTTCGGCAAAATTGTGTGCTGGTATTCGGTGAAATTTTCTTGATAGCGACAAAAAGTCGCTGATGTATTGAACATGTGTGTTTAACAAGTTTCTCCAAAAGGGGAATTTTCACAAATCACTTGTAGATAATGAAAATGTCTCAGGAAAAACGTTTTCAACTTCTGAGGTATTTTGGGGGTCGAATATGATCACGTATTTCCAATTAACATGTGAAGAGAATTTCATATAGTGGAGATACATCTGTGTTATTCCCCCCTCATTGGTAGGCCACTCATCGTGCATAGGTGTTTGGCAGGTACCCGAAATATATTTGAATGCGTCAGAACGTGACCAATGTTTTTAAAAGTTTGTCTGTTTTTCATCTTTCACCTTACTTTCCTTGCTCTCCCCGCGTGCCTCGCTACGATAGGACCAGTGTCGACGGACAATTGGCGACCATTTACCTCACTGACCCCTCCTTTGTTCATTGCTTTTCTCCATATTCTTTGCCTAACAACACATCCACATTACGTCTCTTCAAGTTTCTATCTTTTATCTTTCGCTCACAACACACTCATCTTTTCTCATGTTTTTTCTTCTCCCTCATCACTCGCTCAACCCACACCGATCCCTGTTACCGTTTTCCTCCAACTCCCCACGTTCTTCGATCTTCCCACTTCACCCCATTATCATCGCTTATTTGTCTCTCACCATATTCTCCCAACACACTCTCCTCTGCCAGTTACACCGCCCCGCAACACTGACCCACAAATCTCGTCATTTAGCCAATTATAATACTTCCCTCTCATTATTGCAGAATATGTGTGTACTTTAGTGTAGTGAGGCAAAAGATCAGATTTAATGAGCCTCGTCACAATTAAAGACATTCATTACTTTATTTTTTCATTCTTATATTTTTTCTTTTGTTAATTTTATTTCATTTATTTTAATTATTTCTTTATTTTATTTCTTCCCTCCACAACTCCATCCCAGTCCTACACTGCCTCGCTTCAATGCATCCTTCGTTCTCATCCTCCTGCCAGTGCCTCGCTCCGCTCCATTCCGACTATTGGCTTTCCACGCAAATCCATCCACCCGCTCCGCCCCTACACAGCCCTGCTCCGCCCCACGCACTTGACCACTGCACGAGCCATTTCCATCGCCCCGCGGCGCTGAGCGCTGCCACGCCACGCCCCGCCCCTGCACGCCACGCTACGCCACGCCTCTCTCCACGCGCGGCTGAAAGGGGCCTTTACGGTATGCACCCCTCGCGTACTCCCTGCTTGCACCTCGTTCCATCATGACCAGACAATGCCTGAGGGCTCGTTACCGGGCAATTGTTCGATAATTGTGCAGCCGTTTCCTGTATGCTAATTAATAGCGTTTTCTTCCGGTTTGGCCACACCAATCACTAAGGCAATGATTATCAATCTTTTATAAACGCAGCTCATTACATTTGGTAAACCGTTGGATCGCGAGGCAACCAAACTATTTCACTGGACTACCTTTCAGTTGAAATACTACTACAAAAGAATTATTTGAATATCCCAGAAATACAGATAATACACAAACGTAAAAGTTTGCAATATTCTCTGGGTAAACATTACACAATTCAGAGAATATGTGCAATATGTTTTAAATTACGATGTGAAGTAATGAGAAAAAATTAATTGGATCGTGCTAGTTCTATGTACACGTTACATAATATTAATATCACAATTAAACATGAAGCTTGAAAAGAATACTGGTCAGTATGACGTGAATGTTTTCAAATACTTCTTTCTATGAACGATTTAAACCTATTATTCGGAATCTTCTTCATTTACGAAGGTTAGTGGAGTAACAGGACAAACACTTACCATGCTCGGAATAATTGATCAATTACGTAACAATTGTGAGGCGGATGTAATTTTGTGTTTGCCGTACCTCATCAATTAATTCACACAAAAGGTAAGAGGATACTTTGAAACTAACACTCCAAATGTGTTAAATAATCTACCTTATTTACTGTAACTTGAATGAATTTCAATTTGGGCTTAAAATATACGGATAATGAAAACGAATCTGATCAGAAGGGAGGTCTTCATGTTTGTGTTCGTTTAAAAAATAGCACAAGTTCGGAATAGAAACCAATAAATGGGCATTTTATTGCATTAATCTTACCAAGGGATCCCGTGTGAACCAGAATTTTAGATCAAGCATATATTTATTTCTGAACAAGATAAAATTGTCACAACAAATAAAAGATGATGCCTTTATCTAAAATTTCCAAAACACAGTGATATTTACTCGTAGTATGAATAATTTGCGAAAAATTGTTAATAAACTAAATGAAATACATGGAAGTTACACTAAAACATAATTAATATTTCGTTTATAATCTAAAATACGAATTTTGACAACAAGAAACCGAGAAAAGAAATAATATTAACTAATTAAAGGAACAATTCCTAAAAACAATTACTATTAGTCACGTCAGTCAAAACCTTAGATATTTCATATGATCTTTGTGATGAAAGCACAATTTCTTTCTGAGAAAAAACTGCGGAAGGTGCTGAAAAGCTTTCCTTGTTTTGATTTTTCACTATTTCGTAGCAATTAATTGAGGTCCTCGGTGGAATTCTGTCACCTGCCAATTATTTCTTGAGCCTCGGAATACTTACCTCCACTCGTTTACTACTATTAGTTAAATTAAGAAAAAAATGTTAGTGACGAGGGTTGTTGACAAGATCTAAGTTCTAGAGAAGATAGATCTCTTATATTTAGGCATTAAAAATCGAGCTACAGATTTGATATAGTAGTCCTGTTGTCGAAATAAGCAATACCCACCCCTCTCGCAAAGTTTAGGGAAACGAGAGCTCACGAAAACGTGCGTAGATAATATCAACTACTACAATAGGTACAGCAAAATTTTGTAAATTTGTTGCTTTTATTTCTCATCCGTTAGGGTGTTCAACTGGTCACATTAATTCACTAAGAGCTTGGCCACGCCCCTGCAAACTTAATTTGGAAGGTTTTTATTTACATCATGGGAATATTTTATGCATTCAGAGTTAGCAATTTACTACCAGGTGTTAGTTTGTTCATAACACTCGTTCACCTCAACAACTATGCCAGCCATTTTGGAAAATGTAGGCACATTCAGATCAGTATTTTCATTGGTTTCGTTGTTCTTAGTCGACCAATGAGTAAGGTTGATTCTAGGCAGTAGAAACGTAAGACAATGAGGATAGCATGTGCCTTTTTCCCACAAGGTGTAACATTCAGTATCTTGGAACTTTTGAATGCTCTCTATCGAAGATCAGGAACACGTTAAGATTGAAATTGTTTTTGGAATCGGTGCAAGATAACATGGGATACTTAACCACGTTAAAACCTGTTCAATGTATGTTTTCCAATGGGCCACCCAATTACTACTTTCTCATCTATTTCTGCCCGTGAAGATTCATATGGCTGGTACTTTTCATATGGCTGGAATACTTAAAATGTTTCTATTTTACAAAATTATGCAATGTACACCATCACTGAGTAAATAAATTATATTTCACTAATGAAAGAAAATCAGAAGCACTTGGATTGATGATTGATTAATTGTTGATGTTTCCGGGCGTGTCACCTACTATGGTTATTAGACTCCTAAGAGTAGTACATGTTTGCCCAGGATGTGGCAGTGATCTTCCCCGCTGGATAGCGAGATCCGGCGCCAACCTACCGTCAGCTAGCGGGGTTTCCCTCAACGAGGTATCTCCCATCAGCGGGGAACCACCGCAGCCGGGACAAGCTCTATGCTCCCGACCGGTCTTCCGGCATGTGTAATAGTATAGAGCATGTCAGTGTAAGTGTGTGTAGGGGTGAGGATAGGACAAGGAAGAGGATGGAAAGTTCGAGCGCGATCCGTGGCCCGTTTGTTAGGGTACTGCATCGGCATTCGCCTGGTGTTGATCGGAGAAACCACGGAAAACTGCCGATCAGCGCAGCCGGCCGGTAGAACTTTCCTGCAGACAGCGATGAATTCAACCTAGCTAACAAACAAGTGTCGAAAATCCTGCCACCGTCGGAACTCGAACCTAGAACCTGCAGGTCAGACGGACAGCAGTGACATCAGTTGATGTCTTGAGCCATCTGATCGGTAGTTTTGCGTTGTTTCTCCGACACCAGGAGAATGCCGGAGACGTACCCAAACAAAAGAGCCACGGACCGCGCGCGATCTCACTTTCCTCTTCCTTGGCCTATCCTATTCCGCTTACACACATACTTACACTAACATGCACTATGCTACCACACATGCCGAGAGACCGGTTGGGAGCTAAGAGCTTGTTTCGTCTCTGTCACGCTGATGGGAGATACCTGGTTGAAAAAAAACGCGCTAGCCACCGGTAGGTCGGCGCCGGATCTCACTATAGAGCGGGGGAAAGGTCACCTCCCGAGCAAAAAGCATACACTACATTTATGGGACTTATTGCCCTGGTAGTTGACGCGCCCGCAATCACTACAATCAATCAATCAAATCGAACATGAACCGTTCATACACACACAAAACGTGACAAGAAGCATCATTTCGTTGGGATTAAATCCTGCACTTCAGTTCCTTTCCACAAGACGCGTGCACGGCGTCCAGGCCCAGCGCAGGAGCCCAGTGCGGAGGTGGGTGACCTCGAGGAGGAAGGCGGCAGCGGCGACGCCGCGCTGTCTCCGCCTTTGGCCGTGACGTCAGCCGCCGTTGCGCCACGACCTCCTCCTCCCAAAGGCGGTGATCGCCACCCCCCCCCCCCCCCAACCACCGAGCGCCCGTCGCCATCGGTGAAAGCGAAGCGGGATTGCGTCGCAGGCAATGGTCGCGGGAGGTTCTTGTGGGCCCGGTGCTAAGGAACTACAGTGTTCACATGAGAGATATACATTACGCGGAAGAAGCTCAAGCAAAAGGAAAAAAGCTATTAACGTTTTTCCCTTCTGAATGCGAATCATTGGATAGAACTAAAATAATTTCATCGTTTGTCTTCGTTCATCGTAGAAAACTGAAGACCATTCGATTTTTTTCTTAATCTCTTGTTTGAGTTTTTCTGATATTTGTGACATTTACGAACTATATTTTTAATATGCTAAATACTAAATTCCGGTTTATCATATCTGATGTATTTTTCCAAATCTGATAGAAATGAAGACATGGGTTCACAAATATTTTAAATTACTCGAACATATTTTTTATTTAAGTGATTCGTCATAATAAAAAAGCTTCTTTGTAACAACCATCTTAAATATTGTACTTATTTTGGGGCAAAAATACTTGGTAATTAGACGCAGTTCCCTCACCCGCCCCCCGTTTTTTTTATTTCTGATTCTCAAAATTGGACACATCTGAACAGTGCATCTTTAATTTCGCCAGGAATCCCTTTCATTTTAAAACACTTTCATTCAAACGTTGTTAATATTTCAAACAAATTCGATATTACTATGAAGACTTAACTATGAAGAAAATTGTTACTGTGGTAACATTGATAAGAGTTTAAAGTTATAATCCATAAAGAGACTTTGCCTTTCAAGTCAAGTAACCATCTACACACAATACATTTTTCAAAATACTAATTCACATCGATGGAACAGTGTGCCCTATCTCGCCTCTTAAAACGAAGACGTCTTCTTAATTCATATCATTCGTTCTTCGACAAGGATATGAAGTAAGTGTGGTTATGCCAGACTTCCCAACCGCGCTGTTATTAGTTCCAGACTCGGTCCGCTGCGACCGCTAGTGTCGGGGCGCCGTTGCAGATCTGGGCCAGCGCCGCCGCCGGCGCGCGCCCCAAATAGCGCGGGTGCCCGGGACGCCCCCGCTTCCGCCGCCCCCCACCACCCCCACACCCGCCACGCCCCACCCTCTTCACCCGCCCCTCACGGATGCACGGCGGCCTAGTTATGGCTCGCGGGAGCAGATTCGTCCCGAACCGATGGTTTGGAACTTAACCCATCGTTTCTTATATCAAACGTCAATTTCTTTCTTGGGTTTTCATTAATATGTATGTTTGTTCTGAGACCGATTGCTTTGCGATTTTTATATTTTGGTATTAATGATTCAGAATTTGTTTGTCCTTTAGTTAGATAAGAAAATGTCTAAAGAAAACTTGAAATTGTGGTCTTAAAATAGGGAACGAAATACCTCCTATGTGACCATTACAATCTATTGATGATACAATATCTCGTACGTCGTAAGAGCCATATGCAAGGTTTTCGTAAGATGTTTTCAGAAAAATATTACAATAAATAAATATTGATTCCTTAAGATATCTCTCCTGGTAGTCACTGTGAAGATGACAAGATATGGTGAGGATAGGAGGTGAAAGGATGAACACAAATATAGCCATTCACGAGGCGGGACTGGAACTCATGATCCTTCGATCCGAGATCGCTACGGCTCTACTGCTTTTACGATCTCGGCCATCCGGATCGTCTAATGTTGTAATGTAAAATATTCTTATATACACATTTTTTTCAAAGATAGAACGGTTTGAACATTTTTTTCACTTTTCTTTTTTGTTAGTAAGTTAATAAAACTTTTCTTGGAACTTCTATTTCTAACGAGTGGTTAAAATCACCCAATAATGTTTATCGCTAGGCGTCCTCAGTTAACTTGAGCTGACACAGATTACGAATAAATACGAAGACGTGTATATTATGGAATATTAGGAACACTCGCAAACTAAATATCATTTGGCCATCACACTGTATCACTACGAAACAATCGAACTACTGTGTCTCTTTATTATTTTTCACTTTCACTCCACATATTCCGTTCTCTGTCCCTTTCAGACTCGGTCCATGATGCTATCCTTCGATTTCTCGCCATCTCCCTCTCTTCATCTCTCTCTCTCATCAGTATCTCTCTCATCAGTATCTCTCTCTCATCAGTATCTCTCTCTCATCAGTATCTCTCTCTCATCAGTATCTCTCTCTCATCAGTATCTCTCTCTCATCAGTATCTCTCTCTCATCAGTATCTCTCTCTCATCAGTATCTCTCTCTCATCAGTATCTCTCTCTCTCATCAGTATCTCTCTCTCATCAGTATCTCTCTCTCATCAGTATCTCTCTCTCATCAGTATCTCTTTCTCTCATCAGTATCTCTCTCTCATCAGTATCTCTCTCTCATCAGTATCTCTCTCATCAGTATCTCTCTCATCAGTATCTCTCTCTCTCATCAGTACTTCTCTCTCTCATTAGTACCTCTCTCTCTCATTAGTACCTCTCTCTCATTAGTACCTCTCTCTCTCTCTCTCATCAGTATCTCACTGTTTCTCTCTATCTTTGATTTTCAGATTTTAATACGCATCGTCAGAGTACATCGATCGTGTTTCGTGGCCATTCATGGAATTGCGCTGAAAATATGCGTAATAAATAAAATTCAAGCACGGGGCACTGAAACTAATAAGAGAAAATCTCCCAAAAATCACGTGGTGATGACAATTATAAAAATAACAGTTAACATCTGAGAAGAAGTGTATTCCTTCGCACAGTCGAGGTTTTCTAAGAATTTAGATATTAGTCACTGCCATGTGAGTTGTTTGAATTCACAATAGTTTTGTGCTACTGGTTGCATGTTGGAATTCTTCGTCTCCACCCTACACGAGTAATATACATGACACACACGTCTCACTAGCAAATGCAGGAGCGCGCACTCTGTGAAATTGCATGTTTCAGTTTACTCATTTTTACCACGCAGAGAAACATTCTCAAAACTCGCGACAACTAATGAGAAAATATGACAAAAAAGCTTTTAAATATTCTAACAATATATTTTTTGTGGAATACTTTATTCTGTAACTCTATTTAAAATATTTAACCACACGTGTATCACATGTTTATGGTTAAGAATACAATTTTATTAGTATATGCAGTTTCAAATGTCCTTTTTCTTTCAGAAATTTTTAGTTAGTAGAACATTAACTAAAATTATATGCCTAAGAAAAAACGTTACCGAACAAGAAGGTTCCTGCCAAGGTGTTATGACCGAGACACAAACAACCGAAGGCTTATAGATGTAAGCAGCTCTACAATTTCTTAAACACCTCGACAAGAATATTTCACACAAAAATATATAGTATTGTCTTGGAAACAAGGATGTACTATATTGCCCGAATAAATACTCCAGAATAAGCTAGAAATAAAAGTTGAAATCTTCAGCGACACCAAGTACATTGTAGACAAAGAAGAAGAGCAAACTTAAAACAAAACGATAAAACATCACATACCAAACAGCTGTTTTATCAGATGGGCCATAATTAACTTGCCAAGCCTTAACTCTCATCGTAAGCTCCAGCGACAGGCCGTTCTGATACCCCTCCTCGACAACCCGCTCGACGTGAGGGTGGAACGCTCAGTCGAAGCCACGTCACGGGCGACTCTGCTGGCGATGCTATCGGCATGACGCTGCACCGGGCACCCCTCGCGGAGGGCAGATGGGCGGAGAGCGTGAGGTAGACACAACCTCTGACCTCACACGGACCTCTTTCAATAAGTCATGACCGGGAGAGGTGGTTCAGGGCATAAACTGTTGTCACTGCAGAGCGTCTGACAGGGGAGGTACTAGAGTTCGAATTCCGACGGTGGTAGGATTTGCGACACTAGCTACAGAGCTAGGACGAATTCAGCCGCTGTCTGGAAGAGAATTCTAGCGGCCGGCTGCTCTGATCGGTAGTTTTCCGTAGTTTCTCCGAGCAATACCAAGCGAATACCGGAGCAGTACCCTAACAAATGGGGCACGGACCGCGCGCGATCTTTCCTTCCACTTCCTTTCCCCACCATCACTCCTTACTTACATGCACACTTGCATGCACCACTAACACACATACCGGGAGACCTGTCGGGAGCTTAGAGCTGGACCTGGTAGGGGCAGTGCCCCGCTGGTGAGGTATACCTGGTTCGGGGAACTTCGTTAGACGACGGTGGGTCGACGAGACTAACGACCTTAGCAGTTGACGCACAGAATCACTAATCAATCAATCAAAAATCCAATAAGTCATATGTCTACGTGTCCTTCCATGCAAATGGTTGGTGTAGATTAATGAACAAGCAGGTTAAGCAATTGTTTAAGGACCCCCACTAGTTACAAATAAAAACCCAAATATTTTTAACTAAAATTTCTTAAATATTTAAAAAAAATTGTTTGTTTTTTTCATTAAAAAGGATGGTTTGCTTTCATACTCATTTTCATAAAAAAGAAATGGTATTTAAAAATTACGTCAGGCACCATTACCTTAAAAGACTGATACTGAGAACATGCAAAACTGACACGAATTGAACTTATTTATTACCATAAGAAAGTTATCTCATACTCTGCCAAAAATTATCATAATCCATTAAACATAAACGAATGAAATTTGTGTATTGAGTAAATGCAAAATTGAACGATTTTATCTCTGCCATCCAGCTATGTTTCGGCCATCCAGTTCCATTCCACTCCCTCTCCCTAAACGACCCAAGGCCCAGTTATACGCATTGGGAATTCCATCAAACCGAAAAATTGGAAGACATCATTTCAATCGTTCTTTCGCCACTTTAAATATTCTTTCTTAGTCGTTTGAATGGTACTTAGTAGGATGACGTCAAACACACGATCACAAACCGGTTTTTGCACGGATAATCGAGAAACTTTAATAAATTTTTCTACCAAGATGAACTTTCAGAAGGATCTCTATTACCAAGGGAAAGTCTACTATGCGAACGAAATTAGTGGAAGGTATGCGGAAAAAGTTCCTGAACCATGTTTAACATGAACGCGTCAGAGACCTGAAGGGCATAAAATCTTAAGCAACTTACAAGTACCAGGAACGTCCGAGTATTTTGATGACAGTTTCTTTCACGTCACCCTTGAAATGTACATGACTTCAATGTGATTTGAGATGATCTCAACTGACGCAGCTGCGGATCTGAAAACGGGAATAGGGCTTCCATTGCCTGACGGAGTTACGAAACTTTGGATAGATGAAGTAAAGATATTTTTGTATTCAATTTTAACAATAACGACATCGGTATTGCTTGGTATCGGTAACTTGAGAAAAACCTAAAAACAATGAAATCGTTTCGATTTTGTCTCAAAAAGGCAAATAATTGATGCGTTACTCCGCCTTTTCTCATACTGCGTGTACTGACTGAATTCTCATACTCAGTGCATCACTGCTTGTAACAGATGAGGAAATGTGACAGCTCTGTTATAAGCATCAGCGTCATGTCACGTACCAATGAAATGGCTACCCAGCATTAAATATTTGCGATTTTATTGCCTTGGCGATCCCGGCCATCTGATCGGCATTATTATTATTATTATTATTATTATTATTATTATTATTATTATTATTATTATTATTATTATTATTATTACCGGACGCTGTATAGTTGGACACTATTCCAAGCCCCTGCGTCACTGAGGCTGGCACCCCATTAGAACCTCCTCCTTTCCAGGCGTCCCTCCCTGCGGCCCCACCTCAAACCCAACGGCGCTTATGACTTCACTTTCCATGACTCCACGGCGCGCGGCGGCGCCAAAAAGCGTCACGCCCTCTATCAACCGCTCCCCCCACCCGGCCCCCCCCACACACACACACACTCGCGAAGAGTTCTCCCTCATCCGAGAGCGCGGCGCGCGCGCGCGCTCAGCCGAATTATGCGGGCCGCGACCCGCCCACGCGTCCGGAGCGCGCGGGGGCGGCGCGTGGCTTCCGCCCGCAGGCCCCCGCGGCATACAAACGCCCGCGGGGGCGGCTCCGGCACGCACGCGCCACGACGCCTCGCGACGCGTCACCCCACGCGCCAGACGCTGCGACGCGGCCACGCCCGCCACGCCTGGGCAGCGCGCGGTACAAGAACGCACTGCCAAGAGTCGTTGGGAGAAGTTTGATTGATTGATTGATTGATTGATTGATTGAATATTTCGTGTTTTTGAGCCCATCAACTGCTATGGTCATTACTCCCGTGAGTGTTATCTCGGGAAGGGACATAGTTCCTCTCCCGGTAAAACACCAGGCGGAGGCCGCAGCAGTACCCTAAAATAAGGTTTACCGGACCGCACGCTATCTTAATTTCTCTTCCTTGTCGTATCTTCATCCCTTACATACACACACATACACTTACACTTACATGCGCTACACTACCACACAAGGCGGGAGAACGGTCGGGAACTTAATGCTTGTTCCTGCTGGAGTAGTACCCCGCTGGTAGGAGATACCCAGTTGGTACAACCTCGCTTGCTGACGGTACGTCGGTGCCGGATCTCATCATTCAACGGGAGAAGATCACCGCCACCTCCCGAGAAAAAACTACGCACTACTCCAAGCAGGGACTCTCAAAATTCTTAGCGGTTGAGATGCGATCAATCAAACTAGGGGTGCTACAGAATGGCACTGACATTCTGGTATTAGTTTTTTTTATTTCCTTTGGTCTGGGATAGCTATTTGAACTTGCCACAATCTTGCCTGCTGCCATCTATCGCCACCGAAGTTACATTTTTTTAAAATTTTCTTAATTTTTCGGTTTACTAATAATTGAACGGAAATATTATTTTAAGAATAATAAAGAACAGTTAAATTTGCAATGATCTTTGAAAAAATTAGAGCCTTTTTTAAGAAAATGGCGTTTAAGCGCTACCGTAATTCGAAATTTGTACCTCTTTTCACAGAAAACTATTGACTTATCGAAAAATATTATATGAAGTCATTTCAAGCCTTTAACTCATCAAATACAATAGTGCTTACAAATTGCTGGAAATGTGCATATTACCGGCGTGAGAGGTATGAAAAAAAACATTCGTGTAATTTGAAAAAAGCAAAAACACCCCGAAATGAACTTTACGTCATATTAAAGAGTGCAATTAGCACAATCCGTTCGAAAAGTTTGAGAAAAAAAGAATTTAAACGTTTCTGAAATTGAGAAATTTTGAGCCAGATTTGGCAGAAAACGGTGAGTTTTCTTTCAAGAGTTTTCGAAGTGTTTTATGTGATATTATTTAAAGCACATGTACTCATAAATCTAATAATGTGAGCAAATTGCTGTTGTAAATGTGCGTGAGAGATAAGTAAAAAAATTCATTTTTATAATTTTTGAAAACACGAAAGACTAGGGCAATATGGCGTTTATGTCATCTTATAGAGTGCATTTAGCACAATCCCTATCAAAAGTTTAAAGAAAAAAATTGGAGCACTTTTTGAGAAAAATCTTGTTTTTGTAATTTTTGAAAATTCCACAAATTGTTCGCGATATTGCGCGAAAATTACTACAATTTTCAAAACAATCCACATGACCTTAATGAAAGAACCAATTATGGACAACAAATTTTATTTGAAGAAGTAATCTTTCTTAATTTTGTTGTTACAAGACGACCCCGAAAAAAATTTTTGAAATTTTCGAAAATTCAGAGTTAACCGTAAAAATTGGACCTATTCCACGTTTATAAGTGCATTTACTCTACTGTTATAAGACACTTAAAGAAAGAATTGGAGCCATTTTTGAGAAAATTTTGAAAACGTTCCAGGGGCTTCATGTAAAATACCGCCAAAAACTAATGAATGATTTTCAAAATTGCAGATCTTCGACTCAGGCCAAATAGTTAGGAGTTTCTTCAATTTGAAAAAAAAATCACTTTTTCGGTAGCACGGAACCCCAAAACATGTATTTCCGTTGAAATATCGAAATCGATTTTCCGCAGCATAACATAACTTTCCCTACACTACGTATATTACTCTGTATGTACGTACGTATACAGGAAAGTGAAAATCAATATATCTCTCTAGAACGTGAGATGAGATCCGACGCCGACCAGTAAGTTGGCTAGCAGGGGTTTTACTCCCCACAGGTGTTTCCGCCAAAGGGGTAATACCCCAGCTGGGAAAAGCGCTAAGCACCAGACTGATCTCCCGACTTGATGGTAGTGAATGGCCTGTAAGTGTGTGTCTGGGTGTGAGGGCGAAGAGTGAACAGAAATGACAGGGCAAAGGAAGAAAAATTTGCACGCGATCCGTGACCCCTTTGTTAGGGTACTACTCCGGCATTCGCCTGGTGTTAATAGGAGAAAACAATGAACACTACCGATCAAACCAGCCGGCCTCTAGAATTCTCTTAAAGATAGCCGCTGATCTAGCTCTTGATCTAGCAGTGAGTTATTACACTCGAAAATACGGTATCGCCAGGACTCTAATCCTAAGACCTCTGGGCCGTAGACTTCGTTGTGGGCACTCTCAGACGGCACGGAAAAGTGAACCAGACTGTACCAACATATATCTGCACGTGCTTGGGCAAAGAAACACCCAACAAAACCATTCATTTCAGATACGGTAGATTGGGTAGATATTCCAAAGGGATAGATAGGAACTATTAGTCACGTCCTTTCAAAGAACTGCGAGTTTAATCAAATCGTTCAGAGGGCACGCGAAACGCGGTTAGATAATCTTAATCAACGTGCTGAAACTTCTCATTTAAAATAAATGCAACCCAATAAATTCTCTGAATACAAATAGAGCGAATTCTACTAAAGATTTAAGTAAACTAACTAGTGTGTAGTTGCGTAGGCCGGAGTTTATGTTGTCTACGCGGCTCGCCCCGGGAAGCCTAGACAACATAACTAGTGTGTACTTGGTGGCGAAGTTTACTTACAAAATTCCCTAGAAAAATCTTAATAAGAAGACTCTTATATACATAAATTCGCTGAATGTACTTTAAAACTATTTACATCCAACACTACAAGAAGAAATAAATATATTTCAATACACCATTAATATTGGTTGAAGAGTAAGGAAATAGAATAAAAATTATATTAAACGCCAACATATTTTCTTCATAGAGAAAATACGAGAAGATTCTTGAACCGCCAAAACGAAAAAGGTTCGTCTATCAGCTATGTGGTTTCCATTGCGTGCACACAACTTGCACTGCGCGAACGAGGCTCGGTCCCTCGTACCATGACGCCATAACGTCTTCCGCCCCCTCCCGCGTGAATCACCGCGGCGTCGCGTCGCACAGTGGCCTGAAAAGGGCTGCAAAGCGCGCGTAAGACGCGCGCAATTCTTCTTCCTGTTTTCAACCGTAAATTGACACTAAAATACCAATACTAAGGCAATACATTTTGAATTTTAAGTTTTTATATTTTTTCCAGTTTTTGAAAAGTAACAAATTGCGTAGTAAAAAGGGTTTCATATATTTACTACGTTTAATGTAAGTGTTTCCGCCATTTTGGAAGGGAACACTGCAATTCATTTATCGGGGTTATTATCATAACAAGAGCTCGAATGTTCGGGGAAATGCTTCTCTATTATTATTACGATTTTAATACTTTGACAATTGGAATAATACAACAGTAATTCTGGAGTTCTTTCAGAATACTTGCATTTTGCCTTTTCTGCCTATTTTAACTTCTAATTATGCCTAATTTTTTTTCTTCAATTCTGCCATATTTTGGCCTTTTTCTTCATTATTTTTCTGTTTTCTCTAGGCATCGATCTCGATCATGCTGGAAACACAACTGCAAGCCTGGACAACTTGAAGGAACATCGCGTGTTTCCTTTCTCTGTAAGCAGAGGCTCCAAGGCCGGGAAATGTCAAAAGAGAAATGTCTAAAAGAGAAAGAAAGATGATACAAGAAAATATTTTTGGATTTGTATAATTGAAAAAAATTTGTTCCCCCATTCCTATCCATATAAACATCATTGAATGTATTTCCGAACCCTTTCGAGAACAGAGCGTTATATATGTGATATACGATGTGACCCTTCCCAGAGCTGGCGATTACACAAGTGGGAAGAACCAAAACAATAATGGTGTTTTCACTTATGCCACACCAAGATTCAAAAGAGAGTCCACTATAGCATTTCGTAGAGACAGCATCCCGCTTAAAGTAAACTCAGAGTCATCATATCGAAATTTAATATCACCCTTAGAACAATTTTCAGCTGTGAAACTGAAAAATAATATATCTCGTAAACGGAGTGCGCACAAAAATGGGGATCGTGTGCAATGAAGATTACAAAGAAAATATATTTTTTGGTGTGTTGATGGAAATTTTATAGGAAGAATAAAAAGTTGAATCATTTTAATTATTCATTTTTTACATCAATTCCTTTTAAAGGTTTTCTTTGTAGCTTACATTACTCTTTATACCCCTATTCTAGCAAAATTATGCCTTTTCTCTTCTATTTAAAGTTAATAAATGCTTGAACTTCCGGGCTCTAATCACAACACACGAGTATATTAATAGTTTAAATGCATGTATGGTTGTTTTTTAATTTGTTTAATCTAATGTTTTATTTTTAAACCAATCAACTAAGCCTTTACTCAAATTATGCTTATTGAACTCTGTAATTGATTATGTCTTTATCAATTCAAATACTATGCAAAATTTGTTTGGAAATTGAAATATATTTTAGAAGGTATCATAATTACGCGAAAGGCATTAAAATATCATAAAGAAAAACAAACAAATCCGCAAGTTTTCACTATTAGTGAGTAAGAAGATGTATTCGGCTGAAACGTCTAATTTTGAAGACATCTACTGAATATAAATATTGATAAAACAAACGTATACTTCTCGAAGTCTATTGAAAACTCTAGAACTGATACTTAAAAATAAAAAAGAATGCTGTTTTCTGCCTCAGCATTACATAACTTTCTCTGCACTATACTTCTATTTTTTTAGTGGCCGATGACATTACGTCATTGGTACACCTCCTGCATTATAAAATGAATCTTTTTAATTAATTCCCGAACGTCCTTCTCAACAGGGCTCGTGGGCTCATAAATTTGCATACCACCGCCAAAAAGATTCATTTTGTAAGGCAGGAGGTAAAACAATGACCTAATGTCATCGGATAATTAAAACAATCAAAGTATATTACTCTGTATTATTCCGTATATATGAACGTATGCGAGAAAATAAAAAAAATGGCTGTGCCCACATTTCGGTCAGTTTCGGGCCCCTGCCTGGCATCCGGTGGAGCGGACTTCGCGCGCGCCGAATGAGCCGCTAATCAACGACTGGTAATGGGGCGTTTTTGATAAGCCACGCGGCAATGAAGATACAATACGGGCTTTGTGGAGATGTTTCTAAGCGTGTAGCAAAAATGGGTTTGCCGCATCTGGGCGAAAGTGAATCAAGAGAGGACAATTGCTCGTTCTTAGTAGTGACAGGAAATTATGATTAAATTGTACCAGGAGAATTTAGATGAAAAGTACGTGATGAATTAGTTCATTACATATCAATGCCAAAAAAACGAGGAAAATGCTTTTCGATTGTCCACTTTGCTACTCGAAACGGGACGCGGCGTACAGTGGAGCCATAGAGAGGAAAGTTGGCAAAAAGTATTAAGTGTTTTTCGGAATTTTTGGAAATAAAAAAACACATTTTATAATTAAATAATGACTGATTTAATTGTTTAACCTCAGAATCATAACTTTCATCATGTGACTCTTCTTTAATCATGTTCATTTCTACCTGAAGGCATTAGCATTGGTGTAACTTCTAGGTCGAATGACTTTATTACAATTTTTCTCTATTCCATTTCTGAAATCAGTGGGTCAGATGCAATTAACATCCTGCGAAGCACTTCCTTGTTAGTTTGCTCTCTGGATATTTTCTGTCAAAACATTCTCTGTATTTTTTCTTCGTTTTTTTCTTTTCTTTTCGGTGTGTTATGCAACATCGCACAGAGATCTCTCAGTACCTGATCACGAAAGAAGAATTAAAAAAAAATAATATTATAGGTAGAAAGGCTACAATAAACTAGGTGCGCATCATTATAAACAAACTACCTTAACGCAAAATGGGAAAACATGGACACACTTTGAATAATGTTTTGAAAACTAGATGAATTATAGAATCAGATTCAGTTTATCTCATGGTCCGCAAATGCCCGGAAGGTTGCTAAAAGACAATATGAAAAATAGGATTAAAAAACCTCATTCCGTTGTAACACGTGAGGTTTCTATTTGGAATTACGAAATTATTATTTAAGGAATATGTGTTTTACTAATACATATTGAAAGTACACACCTTGATGTATGTTTAGCACATACGATTCTGCTGCTCGAGAGAGCAAAACTATTTACAGCGAAGAAGTGCGCCGCGCGACACTTGTGCAAGTTCAAACTCGCACTACAAGGAGTCACGTGGCTCCCCATTCCTTTCCTGATAGGAGAAAGATAAAGGAAATATTTTGCTACTCCTTTCACGTCAGATGGAGCTTCTGAAGCTTATTTTGATATTGGACTTTTTGCCAACTTTCCTCTCCTCCGGCCACACTGTGCGGTGGTGCCTATAGAGATTAAAAAAGAGAGTTTGCATTGAGTCGAAAATCGAAAATCTTTACTTTCCGGCCGAGGTGCAAATTAAAGACAATTAACGGCCTAATTGTAAATGTTTTTGAATGAGGTTGTTAATCACCACCACTAAAAACCTTCGCATTTCAGCTGAAGTGTCAACAAAGCCTCTCTGTAGACTTACCTCTTAAATTGCAATGCACTCCGGTCATTAGTCATCATGGATCGTCAGAACCACGATATGAGTGTTACTGTGGATCACGTCTGCTAATTTTTACTAAACAAGACAAGTAAAAACGTTTTACCATTTTACCAAGAGACACTTTCGCCGATGATTAACGGTATTGAAATGCATTAAGAGGCCAGTGTATTAAAAATTGTTTTATACACACATATTATAGTTCTACATTTTATAGTTCTACACGAACGAAAATGTTTAAATGTTATAATTTCAGAAAGTATAAGACTGCTGGAGCAATTATCATAGTCGAGATATCACACTATGGATTAATCTTCCCTGACAGTTGTCGACTATTAACGTTTCATTTTTCTTTATTATTGAAAGACCTTTCTCCATCAAAGCGTAGTGATCCTGTGTCAAAAAGCAGAGATATCAAAGAATAACCATATAACTGTATTTTATAATCTAAATTAATCAACATAAAATTGTAATACTTTATTTAAAGTCCAAAGAAATAAATTAACTTTCTATACGAAGTTAGTAATTCAAATTGAATTAACACATTATTTTTATTCCATTGAGGATTCTTTTGATAAAAATTGTGCTGGTATCTTTCAAGGTCTAGACTAATATTTTTTCCACCCTGAAAAAATTCTATAATTAAGACTGATAAACGTTTTTTCTTTGTTATTTTTGAGGTCGCATCAACTACTAGGCCTTTAGCGACCACTATTGCGTGTAACAGTATGGTAACTATGGGGATGACACGATATGATGATAGGGGTGTGAAAGGACGAACACAATAGAACAATGTCCGAGGCGGGACTCCAACCCGCAATCCTTCGCTCCGAGATCGCTACAGCACTACTGCCTTAGCGATCTCGGCCAACCGGATCGGCTGATAAACGTTTTGTAATGTGCAATTTTCTACAATTTACAAACATTAAAACACAATAAGTAGAAAAACAGAAAATAACATTAGTGAAATATTCATAGGGGTAGCAAAACTAATTAGTAAAAACAATTAATATGCGCAGAAAGTCACCTGTGTAATTAGGTACGTCTTATTTGATTCTACAAAATTTTACTCATTACTAGATCAGGCTTTGACGAAGATTTGTTCAACGGAATGTACTGTTCTTTTGGCGGACGTATATGAAGTACTTGGCAGGAATACCTTCACAAGTTTCTTTATTTATACAACGTTTATTAGCGTAGACAGTAGTTCGTTCTTTTTCGTGTGATTGTTATAAATTACGCAGGACGACTTCCGTTGTGGTCTTTACTCTGACATTCCTCGTTGTGCATGTGATAGAAATAAATATGTGAACCGTGCAGTGAAATGTAAATGAAAATACAGCGATTTGGACGTAGAGGAGCAGGGAAATGAAACAGTAATACCTATTTAACAAAATCATGGAGCACAGGAACGCTATGTCATATACGTCTCTCTTACTGACTGGGATTTTAGACTTTCGTCACCAGCAACCAGGGTTAGACGAATCGCTCACAGTCACAAGTTGCTCGATAATTATCCTATATGTGTCATCACGTATTCTACGCTTAGATCGTCGATTTCTCATCCAATTGAACACCTGAGTCACCGTTTGCCACACGATGGAAATCGCTTCAGGATGTCGTGTTGCCTCGCGGCTAATCGCTTCCCAATCAAGGACAAAATCCTCAATTGTGTTGTTCATAGACACTAATTTCTCTTTATTTCTCGAGTAATTGTGATCTGTAAGATTTTGTCGCAGTTTTTTCCTTTATTTCAATTCAGTTTTGCAAACCTCTTCTCATAAATGTATAATATATATAATTTGTTTATAGCTAAGTCACCAGATTATAAGACCTGCTCCGCGGCATTCGCCTGTGATCCAAGAAACCACGTAAAATTACCGATGATTGCAGCCTGCGGCTAGATTTCTCCGCCGGACAACTGATGAATTCGACCTAGCTATCTAGCTAATATAGAAAACCCACCACGGTCGGGACTCGAACCCAAGAACTTTTCAGTCAGAGTCGTGCAGAATGAGTGGTAATGCTGGCTCTACGCAAACTCAGCCGGTTCGAAGAAATGTAGAGTCCATAATCAATCGCCTACGCGCAATTTGTAATCAATCAATTTAAAAATTTTAATCGAAATTGAAATATTACAATAAATAACTTTAAACTTCAGAGTTCAAATTTAGTTATTCATTACTACTGAATTTTGTTAAATTCAAATACTAAATTTGGATTAATATTACTGCTTTTCATAAGCTTCAAAAGTAAATCTAGGCAATGGTAAATGTCATTTTTCAGAAAGGAGACGCATAGTTGATAAAACTTGGCCAATTACAATTATCAAAATCAATTTTTAGATAGATTGTGGAAAAATTCAATTTTTAATCCAGGGAAAAAATTAACGTATTTCAATTTAAAATAACATCAACTAATTCAATGGTGTTCATTTACTTTTATCTTAAAGCAGTTATAATGACAAGTTTCAATTATTTTGTTACGGTAATAAACATTTGTAATGAACGAGTGTGTTCCTAACAATTGTTCTTCTCTCCTGATATGGATTTCTAAATTGATCAATTATCATTCGTTAACTTTTACGGACGATCCAAATGAATACTTTAAAATTTCTTACCCGATCCGTATTATCTCGATAAAAAATTCTGGAAAATATTGTCTCTGCATTTATAAAGGCAACAATTCGTATGCCCATTTCTAGATTTGGATGTCTACAACGGATATGGTACTGTTTCTTTAATAGTCGCAGTTAAGAATAACGGAGGCGACTGCTTTTAATCGTGACCTCACTCTCTGCCATTATAGTATCATTATGGTTTTATGACTCATAAAGTAAAGGCAGGATACTCTTCCTAAAGTTTCCTAAAGCTGCAAGTAACGCGGGGATCAGTACTGAATACGAATGAATTCATTTCATCACTAACCCGTTTTACAATAGACAAGTTTGAAAATTTTAAATACTAACAAAGGTGACTTTCCTCAAAAGAATTCAGTATAAATTCGATAGTATTAACACGCGCTGAACTTAAAATCCATTTACTCGTAATCCATAATTGGAATTGGAAGTGTGAATCCATCTCTCTAAACAATGGCTCGAATATCAATAGGTTTTTAATTACTAGATACAAACATTTAAGTAAATTTTGTTAGTCGTGAGTAAAAAAACTTCAGTCTCAGAATGTCAGAACTAATGCTACTCTTAACAGTTCACTTGCTCTCGTATAGTGTGAAGTAACTATTAAAAGAAAACAAAATTAAGGAGAGAGGGAAACATGACGGGTCAAATGATCGAATTTGTTTTTTTTGCCTATATAAATAGTTCAAATCTTGCTCTTTCGAAATGTATCAACATTTTTCGTCTAGGACGCCTAATAGTTCCTTTAATCCTTATTTAAATACCCTAGTGCGCATGAGCCACGCCCCCTTTTTGACCCTGCATACAAGTATTGCCAGTGAATGTACTATTTTTTCGTACTTTTGAACGCATATTGGTTTGTTAATAAGTTAATGAAACATGCTTTTGATAATACGTTGGTCTTTTCCGCTGAAGAAAAAGATGATCCAGTATACGTAGCAGGTACGTACAGAATACAGAGCAGCGGCAAGTACAGACTTCTTTCAAATGGCGTTTCTCGAAAATGTACTTATTTTGTAATTAATGTACCTTTCCTCAAAAACTGTTATTCACATTTTATTGAAATTTACAGGATAAATTTTTTATAGTATTGGCAATAAATTGACATTTTTATATAAACATTCTTGAATAATCAAAAGTATAAAAAAATAATGTTTGCCCCAAAATGCTGAAAAAATTAGAGCAAAAGTTAAAATTGATAAAACGCTAGTTATTATTTAATCAACTCAAAAAATGTCAAATTATTCAGAAAGGTGTTATCTTTAAATATGTGAAACATCAAAATGTTTCTAGTAAATCTTTTTTTAGAAAAGGTTCATCAATAATAGCAAATTTAACACGGGCGGTATACATGTTACCCTCTGCCCTTACACAATTTTTGAGAGACGTTTCACGCGGATCATCAAAATATTTTCTGTGAAACAAAGTGAAACAGAATTCAAACAAAATCATTAAGTTATGTTGATTTCAATAGTGCCCATAATCTTTATAAATAAAATGGGGAATGTCCATCTTTCATTTCAAAATAAATGCATTTTTATAAAATAATTTGATATTTTACATTTTTTAAAATCACGTGATTTGAAACCAGTTCAAATGTTCTTTTAATTTTTTTGTCTGTTTGTCCGGGCTAGTCTCAGGAAATGTTAAACAAATTTCGAAGGGATTTTCAATTAAAAGTAGAATATACAGTCAGGCTTCATTAAGGATACTCTTTCAAATTATTATTTGATGATTAATAATGAAGATTGTTTTTTTGTTTTTTCTTTTATACTTTTACTTTACTTAAAATTAAATATGTATACCCTTTTTTACTACCTTAATGAAATTTTGTAGATTATGTTTAATAAATGCCTAGGTCAGGGTACTTTAGCTCTACTAGCCTACATAAATAAAATCGAATTGTCTGTCTAGCATTAAAAAAAACAACCTTTTTAATGATTTCATACGGTTCTTTTCGTGATCTGAAAACATATTCTCTTGCTTTATTATCGCCTGTCTGTTCGGGATAATCTTGAGATCGCTTAACAGACTTCGATGTGGTTTCACTGAGAGAAAGAGTATACTTTAAGGCACAATTTAGACTATGCTCAATTTAAAAAAAATAATTATAAGCTTGTATATTAGGTAAGAACAATGATCGTTTTTGAATGCACATTTATAGTGAACGTCCGACCATAATGAAATTTTGTGCACATGAACTTCAAAACAAATGAAAAGTTACTATATTCATGAGATTTCGTAAAACAACCCCATCTCTCTTTCCAAACTCTTAATACAAAATTTAAATTGCTCTCTTTCAGTTTCTAGGAAATATTGAAATGCACTCAAGAGGTTGATAAAAAGGAGTGAAACGAAATCCTCGACCGACTACGTTCAGAAGGAAACAAGAAGTGGACCCATGGGGTATACCTTTCGAGATCGCATTAGAGAAGGTGAGAGTGACATAAGCCTTGTCTGCCGTAGCTGGGTGTGGCGTTCGTGCGACTACCTGGGAGAAATCACTCCAGAAGCACACTGTCCGTGTACACTGAAGTTGGAGAAGCAGAAGTCCACTTCCGAATTAGGCAGGAAATGACAGAAGATGTGGATGACGCTGAGCACGATTCCATATACTTCGGAGAACTAGAGTGTTCGATAGCCAATGTGAAGAAAGGGAAAGCGACAGTTCCAGACAATATCTACACTGAGGTGGTAGGTGCCACGCTGCCTTCTTTGTGTAGGGTAGTCTTCCTTGTGATTGTGAATCATAATAATAATAATTATTATTATTATCTCTTATTATTATTATTATTATTATTATTATTATTATTATTATTATTATTGGCGTATAGGCCATTACTGACAACGCTACACAATTAACGTGTGTAATTCTTCCAGGATCAGCTTTTCAGCTGTATCCTTGGATTACGACAAGGTTGTTAGTGTGAATTATGAGATGAGGTTGATGATAGGTGAAGGGACAAACATGGATTAGGAGGTGATAGGATATTGGTGAAAGGTGATCGTGGACTTTTTGAACCATCCCAGCATTCGCCATATGACCGAGGGAAACCACGAAAACCCCGGTCAGGATGGCCGGCCCGGGAATCGAACCCGGACCTCCCGATTACGAAGTCAGCGCGCTACGCACTGAGCCACTTCGCTCGGTATTATTATTATTATTATTATTATTATTATTATTATTATTATTATTATTATACATTATTCACAGTATCTACTGGTCGGTATGCCAACCACCCACAGGAACGATGACCAGGTGTGTGGTTGCTTTACTGAAGGTTCAGATGGCTTCTGACAATACGGCATGTATTCAAAATTACACACTTTTGCATATTATATACACTCCTGGCATCCAAGTGAAGACACTCCAGTGCCCGAAGTGTCATTTTTGGGATCACTCCTGTAGCTGATATTATTATAGGCACAATTGTCACTTTACTTAAGTTCCACTGAGATGCGACTTCATGGGCAAGATCGGTATACTTCTGGATCTTCTCTTGATATTTTCCCGATATGTTGTGGGTATTGGGTATTGATATATCGATAAGGAAAACCTGCTGATGGTATCTATCAATGTACGTTATATCGGGTCTATTGCCGCCGACATGTCTGTCAGTGATAATGGAGCGATCCCAGTAGAGTGTGTGCTCACTACTTTCAAGCACATTCTGAGGCACATATTTATAATACGGCACGGAAGTGCCGAGTAAGCCCGTTCTCAATGCCAATAATTGGTGGACCTACTTCGTCATTTCATCATGCCTCTTTTTGTATTCCAACTGTGCGTGGCTGCTACATCCACTTGTCACGTGTTGGATAGTTTCGCTTGCAGCCTCACATCTTCTACACGAGTCGGAATGAATGGTAGAATCTCTCAGAATGTGTTTTCTGGAGTTCAATGTTCGTACCACTTGGTCCTGGATAGCTATCATGAAGGCTTCTGTCTCCGGAAAGAGATCCCCGTGCTGGAGCCATACGTGCGACGCAGAGATGTCGACTTCTGGTTTACTCAGCTCGTGAGGGTACCTTCCATGCAGTGCCTTCGCTTTCCATAAGGATATCTTCTCTTCCGTTTCAATGATTGGTTGAACAGGCGGATCAAGCTTTTTTAGGTTCAGAGGACTATAGTTATTATCAACTGCGCTCACTGCTTGCTGAACTCTCCCACAATATTCCAAGAAGTATCTTCTGAGTGAAGCAATTTGAGAGCTGTGTAGATTTATGAGATCTACAACACGTCGCCCTCCTTGCGACCTTGGAAGGGTAAAACGCTCAGTACTTGAATGGGGATGATGTTTTCGGTGTTGAGTCATAGCGGTTCGAATTGTCCTCTGGAGGTTGTCGAGATCGGTATTGCTCCATTTAATAACGCCAAAGGAGTATGTGAGCACTGGAATAACAAATGAATTGATGGCCTGCACAAGGTTTCTAGCAGAGAGTTGAGTTTTTAAGAGTCCATGCAATCGTTTACACACTTCAGTTGTTAGTATGTTCTTAGTAACAGTGTGTTTGATTCGAAGTGATTGTTGGAAACCCAAGTATTTGTAAGTTTCGTGGGGTTCCATGAAGGTAATCTTTGGTTCATTGTCAGTTTCCAAATTTATAACTTGCATATGACCCCGAATGATATTCACTCTCCTGCACTTATCCAAACCGAATTTCATCTTGATGTCGTCAGTGAACTTCTCCGTCACGTTTATTAGTTGCCGCATATGACTCTCAGTGTCTGCATAGAGCTTCAGGTCATCCATGTAAAGAAGATGTGAGACCCGGAGAAGAGTTGAGTTCCCCTTTTTAAGAGCGATTCCATAATTAGCTGAATTAAGTAGAGTAGACAGGGGATTCAAGGCTAAGCAGAACAATAAAGGGCTTAAAGAGTCACCCTGGAAAATCCCTCGGCGGATGTGTATAGTATCTGTGTGGACGGATTGTTTTCCATTAGAGAGATACAGTTTTGTATTCCATCGACTCATCGCGGTTTTCAGGAAGTTTTGGATAAACGGGTGGACCTTGTATACATCCAAACATTGAAGGAGCCAAGAATGGGGCACGGTGTCGAATGCTTTAGCGTAATCTATGTAGCATGCGTACAAGTTTCTTTGTTTTGCAAGCACTTGCCCCATAATTACAGAGTCTATAATGAGTTGCTCCTTGCATCCCTGAGATCCAGGTCTACATCCTTTCTGTTCATTTGCTAAGATGTTCTGTTCCTCAATGTGTGTCATCATCATTTGTGAAACACAAGATGTTATGAGTTTGTAGAAAGTTTGAAGGCAGGTTATAGGCCTGTACATCGAGGGGTCTTTAGTGTCACCCTCCTTTGGTAACATGAATGTTCTACCTTCAGTGAGGAAGTAAGGTAGATTTTCTGGATTGTGAAGAAAATATTGAATTATATTAGCTATATGATGGTGAGTGCTTGTAAATTTTTTCAGCCAATAATTGTGCAGGCCATCACTGCCTGGTGCCTTCCAGTTATGTGCTTTGTTCAAAGCTGCTTGGACAATTTCAACGGTGATGATTGGTTCACCCATTAGAGGAATATCTCGGTGTCGGTCATATTCCATTTCAATCCACGTCCTATCTGGGTTGTGGGACACAGCAGATGACCAGATAGGCTTCCAAAAGTCCTCTATTTGTGCCTTTGAGGGAAGCTTTGACTCTTTCATATCATTTACAAGCCCTTTACCCTTTGACATATTCCTGTAGAATGCTTTCTGGTTTCTGTTAAAAAGAGAATTCTGTTGCTTCCTCGTAGTGCAATTCCTGTAGCGTCGAAGGCGTTTTGTTAACGCCAAAAGCTTATGTCGTAAGGTGTCAAGATGTTCTGTTATTGTTGAATTCAAGGGCTCGTGCTTCGTATGTATTTTTGTATTGATTATTATTATTATTATTATTATTATTATAAAAAAAGAAACGAACGTCATTATTGCATTGAAATGCTTTTCATGAAAGTAAATCATGTTAGTTGCCGGAACAGATAAGCCTACAACCACTCGCGAGTTTCTCAGTAGGTATTACAGAAATTAGTATTTAATGACTTTTTATTTTTAATGATCTTAGAAATTCAAAAATATTACATCAGAGAGACTATTAGTAATTTTGGACCATTTCAGAATGAAAATAAAAATTTGGTGAAATTTTAAAATGTCGTAGCTGTTACTATTATAAAAAAATAATTTATAAACCATATTTTTAGAGAATTTTATGAATTTTTAAATTGTACATATAACTATTAAAATGTTTTTACGCAAAACACAAAACATGTCCAAAATTCTTTTGGTATTCTTACTACCAAAACTTGTCCGAGATCTTTTGGTGTGGAAAACGTAGGCTTTCTTACTAATAAGTAACTAACTAAACTAACTAACTAAACAAAATAAAACAAAATCTGCCACCTTACCTTTTAAAAAGCAAAATGACTTATCGACTGCACTAATTTTTTTTGTTTTTTGTTTTTCGATTGTGCTCATCCCCGAAGAGTTGACATGAAGAATTGCGCCACCACCCTTCATTTCTTTAAATCGCAAAAAAACATCGTAAAATTGTATTTTCTGTTTTCGGGAGTTAGCAAGTCTTTGGATTTGACATCATTTTTTGTGTACCTGTGTAATCGTAGCAAAGATGGCAGGGCGGAAAGGGGCCACGTGACATAACGAGGCGTTTCGGAAGGGTCAGGGTGGAGCTGGACAGGAGGGGCGGGGCAGGTTGAGATCAGGAGAGGGGGCAGAGAAGGGATATGGCAGATCAGAGGAACGGTGGGTGAAGGCAAGGCAAGGTATGGTGGAGATAAACTATTCATGGATTTCATTTTTTATCCTGTGTAATACACGATTATGATAAATAATTAATCCGGTAATGCAGTGTGCTTCAGATAGTAGTGGGGTACTACTGCATTCTTTAGTAGAAAAATGAGTAGGGCAGTTGCTCTACTTTTTGAACCCTGGTCGAAAAAAGAAAGAAAGAAAGACATTGACATCACTTTTTTTACACCTATTCCGCAATTGGAAGGACATACGCTTTGAAACAAATAATATCTATAAATTGAATTCTCTAAATACGGGTGTATTATTTCAAATAAAATGAGACGTTGGGCGAGTTCCACATTCGAAAAAATCAATAGTATAATAAATATAATTATAATTAATAATATATTATTATTAATAATAAATGTATTTTAATAATAATATAATAAAATTTAATACTGTTATTAAATTTAATAATAATATGTAAAACAAATAATTATCATATCATAATATAATCATTAATAATAAAATATTGTACTGTTTTGAACCTTGTAACTCATCTTCCAAAGATCTTTATTGTAATTAAAAACCAACGTCCTTGTGAACACACGAAAAAGAAATAAAAATCGATATGTATCTCAAAAAAAGAAACAACAAATTACCATAATAAATACACCAAATGAATAATTTAATGGATTTTAAGTATAATTGAATATTAAAATATCTCCTTCGCGATGCTAGAGTTTGATAACCTAAAATATAAGCTATTAAAAAGCAAAGTGTTGAATCACAACGCATCAGACACTGAAAGTAAACTACTTATTTGAATCAACGACATTAATACACATCAAAGCTTCTAAAGAAGTTCAAAGTTCCTTCTGAACTTTCTTTTTTAAGGGTAATTTGTGAACCTTCTAACAAGAAGGGAAAAAAACTTCCGCTGAAGTTCGGCAGCAAAAAACTAAAAGCAAGCGTAGCAGAGTTTGAGAGACTTTGCATGCATTCCCAGGAGAAGCAACAAGAAATCAATATTCAACACCCCTCGCGGAAAATTATCTGCTCATCTGCATTAGAACCCCCTTCCCTCTGAAGAGCCAAATGCCTCAGACCTTCGACACGGAGGCGGAGGAGCTTAATGACAATGCAGCACGAAATAGGTTACTCGTGCAATGTCACTTAAGAGTACTGGTGGAGAGAGATGGAAAGAAAGAAAGAAAGAAAGAAAGAAAGAAAGAGAGAGAGAGAGAGAGAGAGAAAGAGAGAATAGTGTGAAATGGTGGCGTGTTCACGACGTTTTGCACTACTGCTGTGAAATGTTTCCAGATGATGAAGCGGAGGCAGAGAAGTGATCTCAAAACATAATTTAGGTAATGGGTTAAAATTGTAAGACAACCACTGCCCAAACAAGGTTGCGGAGATTATAATTCGATTCATAAATTTAAGTTCTTGAGAAAAATAAGCCAGTGGTGCTATAACTGCACATACTTTCCCACAAAATTTGCAACATCTGAAATTTTCGAATATTAAGAGTGTTCAATGAGAATAGAATCAATGACATTTAAGCGTGCTTCGAATCGATAAAAATTAAAGAAAGAATTTGGAGCCATTTTTGAGGGAATTCTTAAATCTTAAAATATCAGTTTTAAATCCAATCGCCCAAATCGATCGAGGAATACCAATTTTGGTGAATTTTTCTGACAAAAGGGAACTTTTTTCACGAAAAAGCACCATTTTTGCTGCATTTTCACATAACTTTCTCTCTCTATCACGTAAGTAGTACTTTGTAAAGAAAAATTGTATGAAACTTTTACTTTCATGGATAACAAATCTACAATCACGCTCTTCGTCCTGTGGGGCTGTTCACTGACGCTTGATAATGCTGTTTCTCTTTTTTTCTTCATTCTATATTTATTTAGATTTCGATTTATTTAGTAAAAAAACAACAGTAAAATATGTATGTGACGTATGGGGAGAAGATCATCTGCGCACATTTTCTTGAGTTCCAGAATCCCTTCCCATCATTGCAACTATAAATAGTTAAAAGATGAGTAAAAGTTTGAAATAAATAAATAAAAAATTAATACATTAAAAAAATCGCGATATATCACTGTTTTAACATTATTTTATGATATTCAAACATTATTCAATACATAAATACTTCGCTATCTAGTAGAGAGTAATTTAGTGGTTAGAACAGCATTGTTTCCCATTGTAATATAAAATCGCATACGTGACTAATCTAGGAAGACTATTCTTAGACATAAATGGCAGTATTTTAATATCCGACAGGACATAACAGCGAAAAACTGCAGAGATCTCTTATTAAGAAAATATTACTGAACTATTGTATAAACTTTGTTAGCAAATATATAAACACTCTTTTACAAACACATAGGGAATTCCTAGATTAGGATTCATTTATTTTCGTATTAACGATCTTTCACTAGTTGTTATTCACTAACAATCTTTCACTCTCAAAGATGTATCATTAATACTTCAAAGAACAGGTAAATCTCTCTTGGCTCTAAATCAGATAGCAGATATCTTATGGTACACCATGATTTGAATTAAGGAATAATCAAACCACAACAATTCAAAGCTGTAATATTTATCTAAATATTAGTAAAAAAATTAAATTTCTTTTCACACTTTCATGTTCTTATGTATTTCCTTTTGCATTGTTAAATACTCACTGAAGATGTGAAAAGTGTTCCCGAAAATTGACTTAGGATAGTAATATTTTAATAAATATTAAAATTTTGAATTTTGAGGTTTGATTAGTACTTACTTATCAGTTTATTTAGTTTTAGTTCACATTTTACTTACTTAAGGTCGCTTTTCAACTTATTAGGGCATACATCGACCACTGTAAATAACATTAGAGAAAACAGTAACGGTTTACGGACACAGACAAACATCCCTGCCCGGTAGGGTTTCAAAACCGCGACCATTCAGACACAAGACAGCTACGGCTCTTCAGCCTTAGCGACCTCAGCTACTCAGGACAACGTGAGTTCCTTTTGTAAGATCTCCTTCTACAGTATGACGTATCCACGATTATTGTCTGTTAATACGCAAACTTTTTTTGATCTTGCTAAAGTTCACGATCAAATAAAAAAGATCAAATGGGATCAGGAAGAAGGAAAGAGAATAAAGAAGATAAGAAAGATGTAAGAAAAAAGGGCGGTCAGACAACAAAATGGAAAAGGAAATAAATAAAGAAGTGTTAGGAATATATTGGAGCAAAATTTCACTCTTTAAATGAACTTCGACGAGCGTCTGTGTTCGTTTTCGTGAAGCGCTAAGTCTCTCCTTGAATTGCAACCCGCCTCACCATGAGGTCGAAACCGGAGCCTCCCGAACTCCACCCGCAATCGATTAGAGACAGAGACAGAGACAGAGAGAGATAGAGAGAGAGAGAGAGAGAGAGAGAGAGCGGGGGGAGGAGGAGGACGGTTGAGGTGGCGAAAATGGCGTGAGTGGCTGGTTGATGGGGGTGAGGTGGGGACGAGGGGGCAGCGCGATCTGCACCCGATGCCGCGCCTTTCAATTAGAGGCCAGGAGCCCCCGCCCCTCAGCCTGAGGCGATTACGACCGCCGGTGGTGGCAGCGGCGCACAGTGGGAGGAACGCCCAGGAATTTTTCATTAGCGTTCGATTAGGAGGAACGTTCCATTTGCAATCAAATCTCGTCACTAATCATCGAAAACGTGGGCTCTGGAAGCTCATACGTTTTTTAGGCGCCTGAAATTCGAGATTTGGATAATATAAATCATAAGAAGTATTTGAATAATTGAAATCTAAATAAAAATAAACTTTTTTATAAAAAGGACAGAATACTTTTCAAAATATGAAACTTAAATACATTAAACACAAATCTCTAGGTAGTAATTATAATCATGTGATGAACGTAATATATTGTCGGGCTTCTCTTTTGATGCAGTGTCGGTAATCCAGGATTTATATTAAATAAAGATTTCAATAAGGTATTTTACCTACAAATGCTTATACTTCAGGGTTTCAATTACACCAAACGGGTGGGTAAGGGAGTCTCTTGGTACGAAAGGGTATTTGTATGCTCTTATAGTCATTTTGTACCACATTTTGTACGCACTGTGCGGGTGCGGTGGGAGTGGGGTAGGGGAAGCCCTTTGGAGAGGGCGTGGCCACCTGCGCCGACGTTGATGCCCTCTCCCTCCCCTGTCGTTGCAGACTTGATGGCAGCTGCCTCCTCTCCGCGGTATCCGGGTCCCGCACGGATGGGGTTCTCCCCACCTATTATGCAGGCTAAAGAGTCCCTCTGGGTTTAGCTTTGCGGTTTTTCTTCTTCGTGTGCGTCGCGACGTAGAGAACGTATTGTCGAAAACCATTCTTAGTTCTTGATGGAAATACACGTTTTGGGGGGCAATGGTAACGAACAAGTCGGCTCCGGTGGCCACGCTCTCTCCAAAGGGCTTCCCCACCTCCACCGCACTAGCACAGTGAGGGAGAACTTGGTATAAAATCCCTAGAAGAGCAAACAAATGCCCTTTCGTACCAAGAGACTCCCTAAAACGCCCGTTTGGTGTAAGTGAATTTCATTCATTGATTGTTTTAGTGATTCCCGGCACGTCAACTACCGGGTCATTAGTCCCGTAATTTTAGTGCACGTTTTTGCTGGTGAGTTAACGGTGATCTTTCCCTCTCTGCATGGTGAGATTCGGCGCCGATCTACCGTCGGCTAGCGGGGATTTCCTCAACCAAGTATCTCCCACCAGCGTGCCCCAGTCGGGACACGCTCTAAGGTCCCGACTGGCCGCCTTGCATCTGTGCTTGTGTAGTGCGTGTTAGTGTAAGTGTGTGTAAGGCGTGAGTATAGAACAAGGAAGAGGTAGGAAAGATAGCGTGCGGTCCGTGGCCCGTTTGTGATGGTACTATTCCGGCATTCGCCTGGTGATGATTCGAGAAACCACGAAAAACTACCGATCAGAGTAGCCGGCCGCTAAAATTCTCCTCCATCAACTGAATTCGCCCTAGCTGACAAGACAGTGTCGAAAATCCTGCCACCTTCGGGACTCGAACCTAGGACCTCCCGGTCAGAGAGAAAGCAGTGACATCAGTTGATGCTCTGTGCCATCTCTCCCGGTAAAAGCATAAAAATGCCCTTTCGTACCAAGAAGTGCCCAAAACTCCCCCTTTGTTTTTTGTTTCAAAACGCCTATGTGTCTGTCGTTTTTTTTATTCGTCTTTACGTTTGCCTGTGAATAACAGTACTTCCAAAACCGAACACGATTTTTCCCAAAATTGATAGGTATTCTCCGACTAATCTAGTTCACAATATATACAAACGTTTAGTATTATTTTAGTTTCGTTGACTGTCAATAGTCAACAAGGAAATGTTTCAAATGTTCAGTGTATTTTTAGAGTTATAGTTTAAACTCAAAATGGGAAATTTTCAACGTAGGCATACCTAACATTGTCCCTCTAAAGTTTGTTGCACTTGTGAATGGCCAAGGTTAAATTCACTTGGTAGATGTTTCACACAATAAGAGAAAGAATATTTCTTATCAACTATTGACAGCATCCAAAGAGATAAGATGCTTCGTTTTAAGAAACATTCTACAACGAAAATGTAGCACGAGATGTGTCCCAGTGTAACGTAAATTACCCCAAGATCATCCAACTACTTATTATTATTATTATTATTATTATTATTATTATTATTATTATTATTATTATAGTTATAATTATTAATATAATAATTTTAGAGTTAGAAGAAGACACTTCAATTGCCAGAGCATAAATTTGGTTTTGTATGATATATAAATTAAAAACATCTTCCTTGATTTTATACAATCCGATTTTAAACATCACAGAATTATTACAGTATTCGTATGCAAAAATAATCTACTGATTATATCAGCCAATACTTTTCAATGACTGTATCATTCACTTGCAGTTTCATTTCGGTCATGGGTTCCACAATGCACATTTTTGTTTTGTTTATTAGATATTTTATTCCTTTTATTCATTCCAGTTCTATTCCACACGACCTGACAACCGAATCTATTACACTCTTCATATCCATGTGATGGTTGGCTTCTGCTTCGCAGTTGTTCAGTCTTACTCCCTTCACACCCCTTCCCCTGGCCCAGCTCCGCCCCCGCCTACGTCACCCCATCCACTTCCATTATCTCTTCCCGCCCCGCAACCACTCTGAAAGGCAGCTCGCTGCAGGCACGAGGGTTGCGTAACCCCCTTCTCTTCTGCGAGCGGGAAAGTAGGCTAAAAGCCGACCGCAGATACCGGGTCGACCTTCGATGTCCTTTTCTATTTCCGAGACCGTCTGTCTGGGTGACATGTGCAGACCCGGCGCGAAAATAAGGCATTCGTTGTGGGTGGCTGGGCTGCTATTTTCTTCTGTGTATTCGTTCGATGACTATTTTCGGAGCCATCATGAGAAAACTATTAGCGAAACGGGCCTAGGGCAAACCATGTTGCGAAGCAGATGGTCGGACACCAGAGACGTTTCTTGTGCCGTGGCCAGTGGACTGTTTCTCTTTGTGAACATATAAATATACGATGTTAAAGAACATTATTCTTTCAAAGTGTTAGGAAGCTACTGTTGAACACAATGAAATAACAGTATCAAGTTTTTAACTGATCTTCCAGGATCCTATTCTTAGAGCCAAATAAATTAGCAACGGATTGCCCCTTGTAATGAAACCAATGATATGTAAAATCGCTTCATTTATTGCAAGAATATTCTCCTCAAAATATTGCTAGAATATCTCTTATAAATTTATAACGCTGTTATACAAAAATAGCAGGTGCAACTCGTTTATAATGTTGCTACATTGCATTCCTACACATTTGAAAACTCGCTCTTGACGTTACTCGTTTTCAAAGCACGTATTCACGCACTAAAGCTTAACATTCAAAACTAATTGCATAAACTACTATTACCTATTTCTAAAAGTGCTTAGGGTAATTACTAAGGATTCCTTTAGAGGTCTTCGCACTGGCAAGCTCTAGAGCTCCGTAGAACACGTTTAGATAATTGCTAAGTTAAAACTGAAGATATAAATAAGTCCCACATTACACATTTGAAACCAGATACTAAAAAGGATTCAAACGAAAACAGTCTAAAAACAAATGTTTTGTAACAGAGTTTGAGCGCGGGTGTGTCCCACGTGACCCAGAAAGGCAACGTTATCTGCGGGTTGTATACGCTCCTCGCCGCAATGACTTCATGAAATGACATGACTCCTCGCCGCAATGACTCCTTTAGCCTGGTGCTGTCCTGTGACATCAGAGACCAACGCAGCAGCCACCGGTGCGGCGAAGCGCGCACGTGGCGTGGTCGCGCACGTGGCGTGGGGCGCGTGGGCGGCGGCGAGGGGAGCGAGGAGGCCGCGGGCCATTGCGGGGCGGAGGGGATGGTTTGGCCGAGAGCCAGGCTGGAGGAGGCTCGGGCGGTGGAAGTTGGGGTGGCAGGGCGAGGGCCGAGGCAGAGGTGGAGGAAGTAGCGGGAGTGAAGGCGGGGCTATCGAAGGACGCTAGGGCGGAGGCGGTTGCGGGGACAGTAGCGATGGCAGGGGCAGTGGTGATGGCGGGGACAGCGACGGGCGCTGGAGAGTGCTGTGCGAAGTGGTGACAGGAGCGAAGGCGTGGACGGAGACGGAGAAGAGGAGGCAGGGGGCAGAGCTGGGGTAGACGCGGGGGCAGCAGCGTCGGCGGTGGCTGTGTGGGTGCGGCAGTTGCGGGAGTGACGGCGAGCCCAAGGGATGGAATTTCTTATACGGTGACGGCTCAGGGTGACGGAAGCCGAGAGGGCGCGTGGGACGGCTGTGATGGAGGCCGCGGGGGCGGTGGTGTGTAACTGTGTGTGTGTGTGTGTGTGTGTGTGTGTGTGCGTGCGTGTGTGTGTGCGCGCGCAATGGAGATGACAGATACATGGGTGCCGGGTCCGCCCATGGAAAGCCGATAGAGACAAGCCGAAGAAGGTGGACGAGTCATCGAAGCGGCACTGCTAGGAACAGAGACGGAGACATGCAATGGACAAGATCCGCGAGTCGAACTAGGGGACTGCCACTCCCTCAGATAGCGTAAAAACAATTTAATTATAGTTATTATGTTAGAAAAGGCTAAATAATAAATAAGACATTTAGTTGGATAAGAAACCTATGTATCAACGTAGTAAGATATTATGTATTTGTTTATATTCTTTGCTTCTCTACAATGAATTTAGGAAATTCTCGTAACTGCAAAATAACATCCTGCCGTATAAAAGGTATAACTTTTTCTTACGAGGTACCAATCACAAGGTAGAATACCTGAGGTCAATTATAAGGTGCGATACCTCAATATAGAAAGGGCTGTCGTGTGCACTTAGAGCGTGAACACAACATAATCAATACGTGTCGCATTCTGAAACTTTTTGAAGGTAATATCATACGTGGAATACAACTCATACATTGGAAATTTTCATTAATTATCTTCTCTCTAAGCGGTTCGGGATTTTAACGGACATTTCAGTGCACTGTAGTTTTATCTACGGTAAATTCGATTTTCTAGAACGGGCGATGTTCCACGAAGACCACCTACAATGCCACTAAATTGACAAGCAGTGGTGCGCGATTTCTATCCGATTTTTCTTACTGCTTCTACCTACTGACCAATCATAAACTGTGACTCATCTATCTTAGGAGGCGTTATACATCGATCGCTATGTCGATGTTAAATTAACAGCGTATGTACTATAATAAAACCTCTCACTTTAACACACGCTTTCAGTTATTTTCAATATTTGGCGCATTTTGGAACTCTGTCAAACATAATTTCACTCGTGGAATTGACCTATTAAATACCACTCCCGCTTTGGAAATTCTCAGATAAATCCTTTCAAAGCACTTGTGGTTATACCCATGACAAAATTCGAATTTCTAAAATGCGCGATGTTCCACAAAGTCCGCCTTGCGGGCCACTAAATTGACAAGCAGCGCTACGCGACTCGACATGTGTAGAAAATGTTACTATTAACTACATAAATTAGATTTCTAGAAGGGATAATGTTCCCACGAGGACTACCTTGCGGAGCACTGTGTGGTCGGTCGGCGTGGAATCGGCGTCATCGGGAGCGGGGGTGGTGAGGTGGCCGGCCGGCCGGCAGAGGTGTGGCGTCGACAACACTTCCACCGTCATCTCTATTGTGGGGTGGCTGACGCGGCGCGGGCGGGCCGGCGCAAGTGCGTGACACCGCGGCACGCGTGCGCGTGTCAGAGAGCCCGGGGAAAGCCGAGCCACCCGGAACGCACTTCAAACGCCCTCGCGGAGTCAGACAACAGACGAACGAGGTCAGAAGGGAATGCTGTCCGCGGCGACGCTCGCCCACGGCGAGACCGCGGGAGCCGAACGGCTCGCAGATGTCAGGCACGTTCACCAGAAGGCGAGCGCGAAAATTGAAGTTATGTTCCGCATTACGTTTCGCTTGAACATGGAGCCTGTGTACTTCTTACTTATATTCCTCCTTCAGAGACTTTCCCTTGTTATTTACGATGAAATTTAACCATGTGCGGATTCAGAAATTACCTAAAATGAAAAACTGAGTTACTGAGATAGTTGTAAATATCGGGTATTACTGAATCGCATTCATCGAACATCATTTTATACATTGGTATAATAAAGCGACTCTTCGAATATTTACACATCTTCTTGACGACTTTTATGAGACAACATGCTCCTCAGCGACCACTGCAATTTTCATGAGGCACAAACACACTTTCACGGAAACAGAGGAGGAGAAGAAACAATAATAATAAGAAAGAAGTAAGGAAAGAAGAAGAAGAGAGACACTAGAACAAAGACGAAGAAGGAGAAGAATATGGCAGCGACGATAGCAGAAAAGACTGCGGTGATTCGGGAGACAAAGAAGAAAAAAGAGGGGAAGAATAAGCAGAAGAAAGGGAGAAGAAGAAAGAGAATATTAAAGAAGAAAAATTAAGAGAAAAGAAAGAAGATATGGGGAGAAGAAGGAAGGCATTACGAGTAAGATGAGGAAGAGAAGAAAGAGAACAAAAGGAAAAGAGGCAAAGGAGAAAGAGAAGAAGAAGGAGAAGAAAGACAAGGATGATCTTTTGACTCAGCCCATACTGTGACCTCAGTACACACATAAAGAATCTTGAATTCTGTATTACATTCTTATTTCTCTTTTAAAAAGCCTCAGTACAGTAGGGTACTGACAGCTAGTACATAAATAAAATGTACATTTTATATAATGCATTTGATTATTCGTAACTGAGTAATTCGGGGCTGGACGGAAAATTGAAAAACGCGTCTTCCAGCCGGCGCTGGGGTAGTCGCCGTTACTAAAAGTTAAATGTGTAAATAAAGCAGCGTACACATTTATAATAATCAATAAAAATACTCGTATTTACAAAAACTTATTGTGAAATGACGAGACGTGCCTAGAATGAATTTTTAATTATAAGAAAGTTAATCCTTCGAATTCTAAACGCTTTTGCAAATTTTGTTACATACTATTATTTAACATATTTTTCTTTAATTTGTTTTTACATTCAAAATAAACGAAACGATGGATTATATTTAATTTAATTACTTTTTATCGCATTTGACAAGCCCCTCACACGTTTCATCTTAAATGTTTCAAATACAATATATATTTTTACCATTTTTGGGGAGGGGGTCGCGAATTTGCCGTCTAGGACCACGCGGACATACACCTGCACTTACTCAGGCTCGGTATAATTTATCCCGTAGCAAGTACTTGCAGTGCCTCCTTTTTGGAGAGATCAGCATTAAGCTGAATCCGATTTTTATCCCCCAGGGTTACTAGGTCCTTGGGGGACGGAAGATGATGATGATAATGAAACATGAATGGACGACACACACATACTACAGACATACACAAACAAACCCATGCCCTGGGCGGGACTCGAATCCGCGAAAAATAAAAAGTTAGAATGTACTATTCAAATTACTTCATGTCTTTATTATCACTATATTAGAAGTTCCTACACGTCAATTTCCACGTCTACAATTACAAATAGTGGTGCGTTTCAGTGAGGAATATCTGCACGACTTCGCTCGCTTCCTCAGCCTTAAACATATTCTTCTGGCGTTCACACGCGGAGGCCATTGATCTTCCGGGTGGCCAAAAATCTAGATAGCGGCGCGCCGCAGCGAGGCGAGGAGAGGGCGTGGGCGACGCAGGGGACCGGAAACGACGGCGAAGGCAGCGCAAGCGGAGCTAATATTGTGAGACAGTCGTCATGGAAACCTGACGTAGCGATTGGTACATTAAGCAGATTACGAAAAGCCGTAATATTGAAACGAGTAATGAAGTTATTTGATAGGCAAGGATAGTAAAGAAAGCAAATGAGGGCGATTTTAAATTTATAAAAGAGCCTAAAAGAATCGGAGTAAAAATAAATAAAAATTAAATTCAACCACGACAAGGCCTGTATGTTAGCCGAAGCGTCTGGGAAGGTGTAGCTTTACAATTCAGAATCTTTCAACAGTTAGAAAAATTGGAACGTATATATCGCCTAATTATTTTGATATTAATTAAGGAACTAGGGAGATGTAATAAACTGTGCTCGTTTTCTGTTCTATCATTTTTTTTGTTTTAAAAATCAAATACAAAATAAATTAAGATTTTAATTATAATTTACGTCTTGCTGCTTGATATTTTTCATGATTCTAAGCAGTCCATGAAGGGTTCTTCTCAGCCTATCATTCTATTGTTAAAGAAATTAAAGGAGTCATCTTTTCCTCAATTCGACGTCATCGTCGCGATAGAGAGGTGCTGTGATCTCATCGCTTTATTCCTTCTTACTTCCAGAAAAGAATCGACAGAAGGGACGGAACCCTTCATGTAAAGAACTATAAAAATATAAATAAGCTTTGCAATGTTGCATGGCGCTAGTTTTCTCTCTTTAAATTAGAGTTTGATACAAATTCCATATATTTGTCTTAAAAGAACTTTCATTTCAAGATATGTTCATGATTTGAAATTCTCCCTTTAGTGTGTCGCAAGTCTCAAAAGGATGGAAAGACTTGAATTCACTTACAATTTGAAGGATTCACTGAAAAACGGTCCCGTATAAATTTTTGGGCGATGACCTTCAGCGAGTTCAAATATTACAACAACTTCACGTCACGACGAACTGTGGAATTTTATGTTCACTTTGACACTGGAGGTGGCAAAACATGGTACAAGAATTAAATGAATGACACGACAAGAATGGAAGACGAATGAATGCAAGATTACGGAAAGGTCGAAGAGCAGCGGGAGAACAGTCGTAGCTGCGAACGGGTTTCTAGTTTCAAGAGCATAATGGCCGTGGCGCCGGCAACGGCGGAAAGACTGTGGAATACACACGTCTCAGAATAAGATGACGTAAAGCGTTGCGGGGCCGGTTAAGGCTGAAGTGACTGCCTACAAATGGAAAGGTTGGGGCAGCATTGGGAATGGTGCTGCTGCTACCGCTGCTCCGAGCGGTAGTTTTCCGTGGTTACTGCGATCAACATTAGGCTAATGTCGGAGCAGTACCCTACCAAACGGGCCACTGACCGCGCAAGATCTTTCCCTCCCGTTCCTTGTCCTATCCTCATCCCTTACTCACACACACTTACACTTACAAACACTAGTCTACCATACATGCCGGCAGACATGTCTGGAGTTTAGAGCTTGTCCCAGCTGGGGCAGTGCCTCAGCTGGTAGAAGATACCTGGGTTTGGAAAACCCCACTAGCTGACGGTAGGTCGGCGCCGGATCTCGCCATCCGGCGGGGGCAAGATCGCCGACACCTTCCGAGCAAAACGCATGCACTACACTTACGGGACCAACGACCTCTGCATTTGATGCGCCCGGAATCACTAGTAAGCAATCAATCGAGATTGCATTCGATTGCTGCACGCCATGTCGTGCAAAAACTCCCTATTACAACTTTGAGCATGGATATTTCAAAACGTCAACGTCGCATCTCCAAGGCAGGGGTGACAGCGGACGAAGCCGCGGCGCGGCGCGCGTCCGGTGGCGAGGTGTCATCGGACAATGCCGCGCGGGGGGGCGGGGGGGGGGGCGCGGAGGTGACAATGGAGCGCGCGGCCGCGTGCCTCGCGTGACGTCACCGCTTCCGGCGCAGACGTGTGCGCGTGCGCGGGGCGGGACGGGACGCAGCAGGGAGGGGAGGAGTGGGGTGGGGCGGAGCGGGGAGAGGCGGGGTGGGGCGGGGCGGAGCGGGGCGGGGCAGAGCGGGGCGGAGCGGGGCGGGGCGGGGCGGGGCGGGGCGGGGCGGAGCGGGGCGGAGCGGGGCGGGGCGGGGCGGGGCGGGGCGGGGCGGAGCGGGGCGGAGCGGGGCGGAGCGGGGCGGAGCCGGACGGAGCGGGCGGAGCGGAGAGGGGAGGGTTGGGGTGAGGTGGGGGGGAGGGGCGGCGAGGAGCAGCGCAGGGTGCGTTCCCACCGCGAGCGCGCGAGGCAGGTGAGCGATGACGCCCTCCGGCCGCCGATGACACACGCGCGAATCCTAAGCGCGCCTTCGAGGAGAAGAAGGCGGCGCGGCGGAGGAAGCGAACCGGCAGCAGCAGGCAGTCGCTGGAGAGGCCCAGTGAATAACAAAAGGCGCGCGGGCGTTTGTGGCGTTTGATGGCGCTGCGCTTGAAGGCGCCGCGAGGGAAGTGCTTATATGGACGCGGGATGGGAACATTAATATTCCCTGGGGTCGTATTTATTGCCGCTAATACGGTTGCGTGAGGCGTGGGCTGGGGCGTGGCGTAAGAAGTTGCGAGCCCGGGACTCTAGCACCTAAGCGGACGGGGGTGGGGGTCCTAAGTTCGAGTCCCAACGGTAGATTTTCCACCTCAGTCAAAGGTAGGGACAGAGAGGATCAGTGTTTGGCCGAATTCAAATTTGGGAGAAAGGTTGTTTACGGTGCAATATTTTTAAATTTACATTATTGCAGAAACGGTAGCACTGAGTCCGACGCGTTTTGGTAAATTCGATTGATCTTCCATGTCTTCTGAATAGTTTTAAATAAAATTCAAATGACAGAACTGAGACAATCAACATTAACAAAGAGAAACATATTTATTTCATAATGAACGAAATTCCCTGTGCAAGTCCTCCGATTCAAAGTACCCAAGCGCAACTTCAGCAGTACATTTCAGAACCGTGGCAAATGGGTTGCAGAGAGTTTCTGCCAAATTTAAACCTGACCTCACTAAAAAAGGAATGTGAAATTTCTTTTGCAAATCTACGTGTTTTGACACATCAAAACATCAGTTTTTGGATACACTTTCAGAACCGGAACTTAGAACCTTATTATTTTTTTCATTCACGGTAGGAAAAAGAACTGAAGATAAAGACATGTCTCCAGTCGACCGGTGTTATAAAAAAATATAAAGTGAAAAGGAATATCCAATAAACAGATGTGTGTCTTGATATTTTGAAATATTTTTTATTTAATTAATAACTGCCCCTTATATATTTAAAACAATATATGAACCCTATCCCCATCGTACCCTACCGTTACTGCGAATAAAGGCCCTCCGTCATGTATTACATAAGTGTACGGAGCATAGAAACAAACGGGCAATGGGTCTTTAGAGCTCCGTGGAACCACCATTCACTGTATCCTAAGTGGGGGAGGAATCTTAAGCCAATGCCCCTTGGTTTAGTCTCTACATGGCTGCTGTTCATCATACTTCCACACTGAAGAAAAAGCGTAGTTTGCTTTGCACGCCAATCCGTGTTGTGCTAGGTCGCGCGGCCACCAAGCAGACGCCTCGAGGCGCGGAGAGCATTACGGCGCGGCGCCGCACGCGCCTCTGCGTCGCGCGACTGGCGTTGCGAGAGCCGGTTGCTAACACATCCATTAGCACTACAGTTTATTTTGCGACGCTGGAAAGAAATACGGAAGATATTGTGTCACTATATGCATCAATAAAAAAACGACTCTTTTACCGCTCTCTGAGTTCTGTTTATTACCATGTAAATGTGTTGAACGTGGAGTGAGCAATCCTCCTTTAACCTAGTTAGTCATTGTTTTTTATCCCTTCGTCCAGAGTATCGGCACTGTTAGATCCCCTGGGTTCCCAAATGACCACCCAGATAGGAACCCGCGATGTCTCGAGTTGTATAACCTCCATGACTTTACGGAGCGTAATTATGAAATTTGGTTTGCGACAGTTACTACTTCTGGTCCAAATGTAAATAAAAATTTTCTAAATTTTTGTTCCTAAACACATATGTGTAAAAAAAATATTCGTTTTTTGGCACTGTGAACTACAATACCATTAAGATACTTGTGAAAGTAGTGTCAACTCTATAAAAATATCTTTGCCTTTGGTTTATAGAACTTTTCAAAAACCTTTCTGAGTAAACTTAAATGAGAGAACATATTAATATTTTTACTATATCTTACTGTACGTACGTTTAAAATTCTGTTGATTACACTCAAGCATTCGAAATGGGATAACAAGATTTTATTAATAGATTTTTTGAATCTCCTGGAAAATAAGTCTTAATTTAAACCCTCCGCTAGCGACTAAGTAATTTAATATATTATTATTTTTAGTAATCTTAAATATGTATTCACTAGCTGAACGTGACGTCGCCGAAGTGTAATCTATTTTGAAAGTATTTTCTTTTGTTAAAAAATTCTAAATGTCATTCATAGCTTTGATCAAATAAGTTTTTACAGAATTAGGCATCAGACTTTCCAATGAATCGTAGTAGCTGATAATGTTATACTCGCGTTCAAACATTTTCCAACACTCGATGGCCTTGCACATTACCTCCATACGGAATATGAACTGGTAATATTGCGATTTCAAAATTGTAATCGCCATAAAGCATTACTTGCAGGTATGGATGTTGCGAATAGTTAGAATTTAGTACAACTACATTTTGTGCGCTTATTTTGCTAATATGTAAGCGTTCTTCAGTGTTATTCTCTAATCCTAATATAAGCTCATTCTTAATTAGTTCGGAAAATTCCGTCACAAAATACTCTAAAACTGCATTAGATTGTTCACCGAATTTGCTTAACACTTCTATATTTTTGTCCTTTAATTTTTGAAGAGTTTAATACTTCACAAAATCGGTTCGATTTGTGTTCTCGTATACTTCTGCAACTGTTCTATTAATCGTTTTGTCGGTGAATCTGTATAAACATTAAAAGGCGTCTGTGTTGTATGTTTGTGTGAATAAGTAGTTAGTTAAGTTATTAAAAATAAGTGTTGGTAACATTTATTTGAAAATCTGTATTTGTACGCTCAAGAACGTAAATGTGAAATGCCGAACATGGATGTGCTTTCATTCTCTAGCATTACTCACAGTTCTGGTTTCCTCCGTACTCACTTCAAATTATTCAAATTTAATAAGTTCCAAGATAATACTAATACATAGGGTTTTGCAAGTTTATTATTAAATATACGTCGATACGGACGAAACACTTCACTTCTTGTGAATAACTTCGAAGCAGTACCAGAATAGACAGTTTTGCCTTGCGATTCATACAATGTTGCACGTAGAGATGGCAAAAATCAGTGTTGCCTTCCTTGGGGAAGACAATTATGGTGTCGTGGGGTGAAAATTACTCCTGGGCTAAAATACGCAAAAAACGTTTTTGAAATTTTTTTAGTATTTTCTCACTAAATCCACAAAAGAATTATCAGTTCCCCACCAGGAGTCCGAGACGCATCAAATGAACCTCATATGTCTTGACTGATGCGTGGAAATAGTCTAATCGAGTAATATACGCATGGATGGCCACTCGCAGCAACTCAAGTTTTATTTAGGAATTTTGAAGCATAGTTATAACAAATACTTTCAAACATAATTATTTTAACGCTGTATTTTTATTTTATTATCCATTGCTCCCCCCACTTCGGTGTCACTCTTCCTACAAAGGCATATGGAACAGGCTATTCCGTCCCCTTCTCCATGCGTCCATTAGCTTTGCCACAGTTGCGAGGCGTCCCCTGGGAGACACTGGGTGGCTTGTGGCGGGCGGTGCACTTGCCTTCGCTGCCCTCCTTCCGCGCAAACAAACACCGGCGGCCGGCCGTTGAAGGGAACCGATCCCAGAAGTCGAGAAACGAACCTCCGCAGGACCTTCATAGGAGCACATCTCAACTCCTCCAGGCTCAGTGTAGACTCTCAGGTGTGCAGATAAAGTGGGTCAGGGATACCGGATATAACTACGACCCACGACACGATGATTCCTTATATATTAATAAACAATATAGTTGTAAAAAAGTCAAAATATGGAAGTAAAGGTATTCTCCTTCTCCTGTTACTTTCTTTCATACGGAATACATGCCAAATAGAGAAGAAGTTATGTAATCCTGCGGAAAATTTCAGACTATTAAAGTCAGAAACAATCACATCCCTAATCTAAAACAATACCTTCACAAATTGTATTCTCTGTCCATTATTGGAATATTGAAGTTGTATAACATTATCATTTTAATATTTAACATTATCATTTTAATATTTAACATTATTATCACATTTACCTCTCGTACCTTGTCCGTTTCATGCACATTTAGTGACAGATTCTGCACGTCTTTGAGCAGGTGGGATAATATTCAGAAGCGCCGGACAAGCACAAATGTAATAAAATGTTCAAGAATGTTCAGGAATGTTCAAAAATATAACTTGAGATGACGAGATCCATAATTGAAAGCAGTATTTCCATTTGAACATTTTTTATTCTTATTTTGGATAAATTAGAACATTAGAAGAACATTATGAAAACTTTATAAATAAACAAAATACAAGTTGGAACCCGAACTTCAGGAAAATTCATCTTGAGAGAAAACTCAATATAAATAAATCGCGTTTGTATTTTTTTATTTATTAGTTTTGATTTTTTTCTCATTTACCCCAAAAAATGTTCTAATGGAAATATTGCTGTAATCTCCTTAAAGAAAATTAAAATGGATAAAATAAATTTTCGTTCACATGTAATACAAATTATATGCATCAGCAAACGAGTATCATATTTGATTTGATAGTATACACGAAATCGCGTTGACAATGTAACAAAATATCCTCACCCTATTCCTCCCGCATCTAGCAAGTTGAGCGCTCTAGAGAGGAGTTCAGATTACTCTTTAGTGTCAACGAAGTCCCTTTTCCCATTTGAATGGGTTTATTTCGAAAAGGAGTTTAAGCAAAAAAAAAATAATATATTTTGAGCATGTATAATTTAGGTATGTCGATAAAAATTATTACATTCCGGTAGTGCGCATGGGCAAACTGTTCAAATGGACCATTCTCCTAGAAAGAGGCGTAAGCATTTTTAAATATTGAGTCACGTGTGAAGCAGTCCAAGTTTTTGTCCTTGCTTTGCAAATGGCGTTGGATGTTGTGATTCTATCTCAAACAAACGAAGACGGATAACGGTAGGGGGAGAAAAAGGAGGTCAGGAAATGGGCTGATTGAGAAACCCTGTCGTCTCAGTAGATTCAACAAAACCCGAGGACGTTTTGATCGCAAAGTATCTACACACATTCACAATGCCAGATGTTCTGTTCTTGCATTTCACATCGAGCTCCATTGAAAAAAAGTTTCCTCTTTGGAATAAGAATATTGAAACTAAGAAAAGTAAAAGCAGTGCAGCTTCCGCAAAATATAAAATTAGTACAAGTTTTTAATTTATTTTTCTGACGATTTCTATTCGAGTTATAAATTTGCTTCGAAAATTATAGAAGGAAATGTCTATTTAAGAAAAAAATTAAGAGCTAACGATGTTAAGTGCGTTAATTAGATCCTTAAACTATAATTTACATTAAATTAATATCTGCAAATAAAGGACACTACATGCAAATAAATTTCATACTTTCAAACTCGTCGGAAGACCAATAGATATGGAATATTCGTGCATTATAATTACGTTCCTTGTATGTAAGCGTGAGATGGGGAGGAGCAAGTAGATTGTACGTCCATAATTTATTTATGTTGTTCGGTAAACATGGACATTATTCAAACATGTAACTGTATGGCTCTTGTGATCAAATTTCAAATCTATTCGCTGCTTTTGTTGTTTTAAGGAGGAATTGCATGGTTACAGAAACTTACTATAAACATGAATATTGTTCCCCCAAAATATTATATAACCGAGAGGCATAAATTGCAACTTACCCCCTGCAGGTAGCAAAAACAATAATGAATAATATAGAGGTACTGGAAATATTACGATGTCGTAAGGCAATATGATAGTAATAATGCTATAAAGATAAAATCACGTTCCTAGGAAAGTAATTGTGAAAGTGAAAAACACGTAATAACAACAAATATTTTTAAAACAATAAGTATAAATTCAATCGAATTTTTGGAAAAAATATAAATAATAAATACACTTGACTTTTAGTAAAATCGTCAGAGGAGTTTCTCGTATGTTTTAATCACCATAAGTGCCTTTGTAAACCATCATCATCATCATCATCATCATCATCTTCATCATCTTCATCGTCATCATCTTCAATCAATTAAAAAGCAAGGAAATTATTAGGAATATAATTAAAATCGCACCATAAAGATTTTAGCGCACGTAAGGCGCGTTCAAAAGCACACCGAAGCGTGGTTCCTGCGTGCCCCGGCGCAGACGTTCCAGACAAGTGCGTACCGCCACCGAGGTGTCGTCGTGGGCGCCGAAGGCCAGCGGACGCAGCCCCGCGCGAAGGGCGATCGCCCCGGCCGACCGCCGGTTTCCGACCGCGGCGCGGGGTCGATAGCATGAGTCAGCCAGGCGCAGGGGCGTCTCCCTATGCGCCCCGCCCTTCACTCCCAAACCCATCCGGCTCCCACCTCACTCGGACTCGCTAGGGTTCGTTCCCGCTACGCCCGGCTCCGCTTCGCGCCGCTCAAGCCCCGCGCAACATCGGCCCGCGCGCGCTCCGCTCCGATCCGCTTCACTCGTACCGCCTCTCTCGGCTCCCGTACCGCTCCGTTCGCTCCTCGCTGCGTTTCGCTCGCGTTCTCGTACTATACACTCGCGCCCCATTCCGCTTCACTGGCGCCCCTCTCCGATTCGCTCGCGCTCCTCTCAGCTTCGCTCTCGCCTTGCTCCTCTTCATGCGCGACCTCGTTCGGCTCGGACTCCATCTGCTATGCTCTCACCCCGCTCCCCTTCACTTTTTCTCCGCCCTACTTCACTCGCGCCCCTCTCGGCTTCGCTCGCACTCCTCTCCACTTCGCTCTCGCCTCGTTCCCCTTCATGCGCGTCCCACTCCGCTCGCGCACCTCCGGCTTCGCTCTCGCCCGCACCCTTCACTTGCGCCCCGCTCTACATCACTCGGGTCCCTCTCCGCATCGCTCGCACTCCTCTCCACTTCGCTCTCGCCTCCCTCCCTTTCGTGCGCACCCCGCTCCGCTCACGCCCCTTCCGCTTCGCTCGTATTCCCCTTCACTCGCATCCGCCTATCGTCGCTCACGCTCGGCTCCGATTCGCTCGCGCCTCCTCCGCTCTCTCGTACTCCGGCTTTGCTTCACTCACGCCCTGTTCCTCTTAACTTGCGCCCCGCTACCCTTCAATTGCGCCCGCTCCACTTCACTTGCGCGGTGCTCTGCTTTGCTCACGCTCCGCTTAACTTTTCGTTTCGCTCGCGCTCGCTCCTCTTCGGTCTCACCCAGGCCCGCTTCACTCGCGCACTGCTCCGCCTCTGCTCTGCATTCCTTGCGCTAAGAATTGGTATCCTTGTGCTCGTACCCTCGATCCGTTTCCGTTGACGCCACTGTCCGTTAGCACCCGGTACAGCTTCACTCCCCCCTTAACCCCCTTAAGCTTTACTTCACTCATGATCCTCCCTGCCTCTTAGTTCATGTTCTGCGCTGGATTATCTTCGCCCTGGTCCTACAAGGTGGATTCCCCGTTCCGCTCTCGTTTCACTTCCGTGTCACCCAGCATCACAATGCGCCACCTTAGCCCTCTGCAGCCACTTCACTAAACTCCACACCCGCTCTCACCCCCGCTCATGCATCTCACGCCCGTTTCGCTCTTTTCTCACTAGCGCCATGCTGCTTTCGGTTCATTACTGAGTCAACTCGTTCAACACTTCGGTTCCTCTTCTATTCCTCTTGGGCTCACCCATGTTTCCAATTTTGCTCTGCTGCAAATTCCAACTGCCGGATCATTTCACTCGTTTTCCGAGTAAACGAAGTTTGTTCAAAGTTCTTTACAAAAAATAAAGCGATCAAACCGCTGCTGTAAATTAGAGGACAGCTCCTCTGACCACCACATGCTTTGCTGGAGTAATTGGCGAGATGTCACGATGTGTTGTAGGCAGAAATCAGTGTTCTTACAGAGCTCAATTTGCTCCGTTTTGTCTTGGTTGCTTACCGGCCCGCTGCCGGACTTCCTTTTCCCTCGCTTTGTTCCTTACATCAACATTCTTCCATTTTGTTTCCATCTTCCTCCAATCCCTCTCCGGTTGAAAGTAATGTCACACGGGAAGAGAATCGCGAATGTCCATGGGCTCAATTGTTAAGATAGTTTAATTTCTTTTCGTGCCTTCTAATCCGATCCCATCAGATCGTCCTCATTCCATTCGGTTACTCTAAAGTTACTTTAAATAATCAGAAATATTCAACCTTCCGTATGATTGGAACATTAGATTGATAGGGCACATTCTTCTTTGCAAATGAATGTGAAGAGGTCTGTAGAATAGAAAGATATTTCTTATTTTCCTCCGTGCACTTCAATATTGTTTTCATTCATTCATTAAGAACTTCTCCTTCTTCTCTTATGTACGTTGTCACCTATTTTTCTTCACGCTTCATCTCGGGGATTTCCTAGATGTTTATTTTAGATCGTCTGTCCATCTTTTCTGCGGCCTTCCAGGGTTTTTCTTTCCTGATGGTATCATATCTCTGGCTATCTTTACCAGTCTGTCACCGCTCACCCGCATGATATGGTTATTGCATTCTTTTTCCTTGTTTTCACAAATTTGGCAATATCAGTTATTTTACACTGTTTTCTTCACATCCTAATATCTTACCCTGTCACTTCTGATTTTTACTATTCATCGCAGTGTGTTCATGTCCACTGATCGGTATAATTGTTTTGTTTTCTTTGTATTAGCTCGGGTTTCAACTCCATATGTAAAAATTGGTCTTACTATTGTCTTGTAGATTTTAACTTTACCTTCTATGCTTAGGTATTTATTTTTTCAAGTTACATCTCGTAAGTATCCTGACACGCGAGCACCTTTCGTGGTCTGTTCCCTCGGTTCTTTGCATGTATGGCAATCACTGGAGATGTCCACTCCCAGGTATCTGAATTTCATCACTTGCTCAATGACTTTGCCTTGTATTTCCAACTAACATCTCACAGGCTCCTTGGATATTACAATCAATTTTGTCTTTTCCGTTGAAACTATCGTATTAAATAATTTTCCTGTCGTTATGAATTTATGTAATAATCCTTTTAGATTATATTCAGAGCCTACTACGAATATAAGCACTGAGTGATCTGCGTAGCAGGCTATGTTTATCTCGTTGTTACCCATCATGTAGCCTTCCATTGTTTTTTCACTGTCAATTAGTTTATCCGTTATCAAGTTGAAGATTACTGGACTTACAGAGTGGCCCAGGCGTATTCCACCTGCACATTTTAATTTTTACTTAGATGTCCTAATCTTAATTTAGTTTTGACGTCTGTATTTAGCTTCAATGGTTTCTGTCAATTTTTTAGGCACTAGTTTGTTTCTCAAAATTGTGGTCACGTCTCTTAGTCTTAATCGATCAAGTGCCTTCTGGAGGTCTACAAAACACAAGAATACAGGCTTATTATATTCGATCGCTTTCTTGACTATTTGCCGGATTAAAAATACAGCGTCTGTTGTTGATTCGTTTGTGCGGAATCCTTGTTGTTCCTCGTTGATTTCGAAGTATGGTTGCAATTTTGCCTGTATTACTTTCGTCAGTAATTTTAATATCGTACTCAGTAGGGTTGTGCCTCTGTAGTTGTTAGGGTTATTTCTCTTCCGTTTTTTAAATATCGGATAAAGATTTTTAATACTGATTGATTTAATGCTAATACATATTATTAGCGGGTATGGATCATTAAGAACGGGAAAACATATCGTTGATGGATAACCTCCTATGTGACGGAATTGGCGATTTTAGAAGATATTTTCAAAGTACCAGACAAAGTTTAAGTGGTGGGTAATAGCTGGTGAAAAAATAAAGAAAAAAATCCTGACACAAAACTACCTATGGAGCAGAAAGTCCATAATTTATTTCATTCATAACAATTCACGTTAGTGCGTCTGGAATTCAACGTATCATGACGTGCCCTCCTGGCACCGCTAATTAAACTCGGGCATCCTCTCGTGGACAAAATTAGTTTACGGCGGTATTATCCAAGTTCCGCGGTTCTTCCCACCTCTCAATGGATAGTTTCGATTCAATAACTATTCGTAGTTATCATTGCCTTTTTATTTAATTTTTCGAATACAAGCAGATGAGGACCTTGTATATCCTAGGGAACTTTTCATATAATAAAACTCTAAATTTATGTTATAAATCTACGATGTAAGAAATTTTTACTATCTACTTTATTTTACTGAGAAACTGGCATTTTTCTTAGTAAAATGAAGCCTTTTTGCGAGTCTTGTCCATTATTATAAGATTTAGAAATCTCTCCCATATATAATGAGATGCTCTCTTCTTACCGAATCAAAAGTCCAGGTAATACTAATACAAGATAAATGAACATGAATAATTACAATGAAAAATTTCCTCACCTACTGATATGTAAAATAACCAAAAGTTTTAAACATATTTCGTAAATTTACAGTTGTTCCGTGGACCTTTACGATACTAAAATTATCATGTAAAATGAAAAAGCAGTAAATTCATTTTTTAAAGCCACATTAGTAAATTTTGCAGGTGATTTTAATCTGAATACGAACACAGAAAACGTACCGGCATTGCAGTAAAAACGCAGCGAGGAAAAAATACAAACCATGTTTTATTTCTAATTGTGTTCTCTCGTACATGAGGCCGCGTAGGCAATTAATATCCTCTTCGGAAACTTGATTTAGAGTTATGCACGAGTGCATTCTAGCGGGTCACGCAAATGTACATAACATTAATTTGATTTGGCTCTATGCGCGACAGAAGTTGTTCAGCACACCGTGAAGTCACGTTCAGCACGCCGTGCCCGCATGGACGCTGCTGCGATCTGCGGACAGTAAAATGTACTACGTAGAGCGACTCTCAGCTGGTTGGAAATGTCGTCGCTTGGAAGCGCTACTTACCAGCACTAGTAAGAACCTTATTACGAGGGCTGCACAATTGTAAATTATTGTGAAACATACACGATGATACATTATGTATCACCTTTGCATATCCTTATCTGAGGTTTGTGACCTTCAGAAATTTATCAATGCAAGTTAAGGTGAAATATCAAAAAATACTTAGGGAACGGATAATTCAATGCATTGAACGGGTTACGGTAACGAGAAAGTATTTAAACAAGTTATTTAAAAAAAGATTCAATATAATTTATATTGTTCGAACATATTAACACAGTTTAAATGTACCGCAGAACACCGGTAATCCGAACTAATTGGGGGTGTGGTCTGTTCGGAGTCGGAAATGTTCTCCGCCCTCTCGCCCTCAGGCCACACGGCCTCCAACCGCTCTATGAGTTTCTGCTGTCACCACCCTCCTCCCACTTCTTTCGCTCTCTATGCTACGCCCATTCCGCCCGTTCGCCCAGTTTCTTCTCTCCTGTCGCTTCTCTGGCTCATTCTGCTCCACCCGCTGCCTGATTCGTCGTCGTGTGAAAGTAATGCAATAATAGTGTGTGCTCACAGCAGTAGTAATAAATATAATTGTATTTTATAAAGTTATTGTGTGCTTATAGGTGGATGTGATTTCAGTTACATATCATGATCAGTGGTAGTATCATAGGCAGATAAAAAGAATAAAACAAAAACATCTCACCTGAGAAGAATGTGCTCTGTCACTGGAATTAACACATTTGCTAAGAATGCTACCCCAATCAAAATCTGCAAGAGTTTAAAATCAAGATATCCACAGAAATGTCTAATATCTTTATTTATTGATTGATTATATTACTTGATACTTTATGAAACCAATATCAATAATTTATAATATAATCGTTATATTCTTCAGATCTGATTGTCAAATTCTTTAAGAATGACTTATAGAAAATTCCCTAATAAATGAATGAATGAATGAACGAATGAACGAATGAACAAATAAATATATAAATAAATAAATAAATAAATAAATAAACAAACAAATAAATAAATAAATTTATAAATAAATAAATAAATGTATAAATAAATAAATAAATTTATAAATAAATAAATGTATAAATAAATAAATAAATTTATAAATAAATAAATAAATAAATTTATAAATAAATAAATAAATAAATGACTTACTTCAAATACATGTCTAATGGAAAAGCGTTGAAGTCGATCTTCAGAGTTCTAATTACTTGTCAATGTACTTACTATATGATTACATGTAACCACAGTTGTGAATAGCAATCTTACAACAATAAACATTATTAAACGACTTTTTATGATATTTGATATTTTATTAATGGTATTTTTCTGGTTTCGATTGATTCAATAAAGTTTTTTTTTCGTATAGTACATCTTATTACTATAAGTCTCCACATAACACATCGATACATTTATGTCAGAAGAAGTTAGACCACCAGAGGTGGTCTGTCAGGTAAGAATGATCCACGTTATTAATTACATTCTGTTGCTAATATCATTCATTTTATTAAAATTCTTCCAATATTTTGTTTTTGTGACTTTTAATCGTTATTAACACGAGAAATACTAATGAATTCTTAGGACTTCAATTTTATATGCGCAATGAACACAGTAATTTGTCAAAAGATCACTTATAAGGTTATATTAAGTTCGCGCAAAAAAACTCGTCAATTCCATTACTCGAAAACATTGATGTCTTATTTCGATTCACTGAGATCACGTTCGTTTACGGATGAGAAGTTTCACTCTAACGAAAGACTTCCACGGCAGAGAGCCAGAGCCCGACCCTGATAGACGAGGACAACAGTCAACTGTATCATTCCTATCAAACGGGGGCGGACGGATTCATAGTTTCAAAAATTGGTTGTTCTGACCGGAAATAGGTTCTGACGCCACATTGAAATTTCAGTCCCTACCGTTACGTGAATTAAACAATAGAATAGAGAGGAATGTGAAATCAGTTGTCTGACTACCGCCGAGAGGTGAATGTAACCCGTTTCGGGCAGCGCCCATACACAAAAATAGCTGTTCTCTATGGGAGAAACGACCGAGAATGTCACAAGGAATTGGTGGAAGCTTTTGGGACTGACGCTCTTCCATGTCAGGCAGTCGCTAGATGGCCAGGAGAGTTTCAGCGGGGACGGGTAGCGACCTGTGATCAGCAACGCACGGGACGACCTGCTAGTCTGCGGATAGATGTGACATTTGCGGTAATCATGAACGCAAACAGCAAAGTCAAAGAGCAAAAGTGGTATCGAGAAACGCACACTCGCAGGTCGACCGTGCGTTGCTCATCACAGGTTGCTAAGCATCCTCGCTGAAACTCTCCTGACTACCTCGTGACTGTCCGGTGGTACTGCATTACTTTCAGGGGACAAAAGGAAGCAAGTAAAACGAGTGCGGTGCGAACGAGAGAGAGGAAACCTAGCGGATGTTCAAAATGACATCCTGCAGTTCAGAAAACATCAGGTTTTCCAATGCGATCAGGGGATTGTAATCCTCCGAAAATTTCGTGTCTGCGTTAGTAATTTGTTTCATAGATTTTCTTATGTGGTTTCTTACACGAAATGTAAATGTAAGTTTTTTTGGTGACGAAAGGTAAAAGGTAAGAAGTCGGAAGTCAGTATAGAAGTCTCCCTCCCCTGTGATGTCGAGTGCACGGATACCATGCTCTAACTCTAAAATATATCCGTCTTATCCGTTAGCATACTCTACGTGAAGCAATTACTTACTTTACCGCGAAAAAGAACTGAGATAATTCTTTTAGGGCTCAGTTGACATTTCGCTACAAATGTTCACCTTCGGCGACGGGGCTCCTCTACCGCGATTGACATGAAACAATCTTGAATATATGCAATGCATAATTTGTTTAAAAAAATGTTATTTAAGGTTGCCTTTCATATCGACCACTCTAAGTAACGTTTGGGGGTAATGGTAATGGTACGCGGCCCCACGCTAATATCAATGTCCCCGGTGGAATTCGAACCCACAACCCTTCAGGCACGAGGCAGTTACGGCTCTCCAGCATCAGCGACCTCAGCTATCCAGGCCAGGCACACATAATTTCCAACGCATGTATTGCCAAAGTATGTTGTTCTCCGGTCTCGCGGAGAATGGAGCGGGGCCCAGAGCCTTCGTTTGAAAGGGGGACGGGGTACATGAAAAGAATCCACAAGGCCCAATAAGTCCACTGCAAAGGGACAGGAAGATCAACTCGAAGACCTGTAACACGAAGGCAGCGGATCAGACCCGAAGAAGAGGACTGTCTCTCATCAGGGTGTCTGTGTTTGCACCTGCGCGTCTGGCGGCGAACGGATTAATTGCTCCCATGAATCGTGTCAACGGCAACAACTGCATCGCGTCTTCTGCCTTGGATGAATCGAACAGCTTCTGATCTTTTAACAGCGACTTTAGAAATATGTTCTCGGGGACTTGAACATTGTAAAAAGTTCTGAGTGATTGAGTAGCAAATTTGATTATAAAATTATTAAAGAAATAATATTGCATAACAATAATTATACAGTTTTCTTCTGTATTATGTTATTAGCGAATGTTTACGGTACTGTAGGGTTCAATGTACGATGGATTGATAACTCGAGCCTGAATGTAATCTTTATTACTAATTTGCAATGCGCGTAGATATTGAAAGAAAACTATAGAGCATCCGGACATGTGAAGTTTGTCTATGATTTTTAAGTGTCTTTCGGCTTCTGACGGGGGTTTCTACTGGTACAACGATACTAATAAACAAGAACTCGGGAAAAATACAAAAACATCTACACTACTAATTTCAAGAGCGCGTAGAAATTCAAAGGAATCTATGAAGCATGCGATCGTGTGAGAGGAAACTGATTTGTTAGATACCCTAGAACTCAGAAAAAATTCAAAATAAATGAGTTTCGATTCTGACTGGAAAATACAAATATTCGATTGTGTTATTTTGCCTTATTGAGCATCCCAACAGACTTTTCATACATGGTGTGCCACTGTTTACAACACAACTGACGTTATGCAACAGCAAAGTTTCAAGGAAGACCGCGTTTTCAAAATTAAATATTTGCTATTCATGTACTGCATTATGGAACATTAAAGTTTTTGATGTTTAAAAAACTGCAGTACTGTGTATCCCCATATACTATTCTATAATATTGCTGCATTCTTGAAAACTGTTTTCATTAAAATATTTAATTTATTGTAAAGGTATATTGAAGCATCTTATTTGTTGTTTCAGAACAGTGTGCGAGTTACGTTTTGAAAAATCACTTAATGTGCTCCTGTTCAGTATCATTTTCGCCGCTGCACACTACTAGTTCATAGTACGAACACGCTATTAAGCAATAAATACAAAAATACTGGAAACTAATGGAAATCGGGCATAGCAGCCGACCAAAAGCCCGTAGTATTTCACCCAATAAAAATGCAAGGAAAATATTAATAAAATGAGGCCTGTAGTTTGTATAATATATTCTTATTTAATTCTGAGTGTATTTCCAAACTGAAACGGTAAAAAAGTCGTCCTTCTGAGACAATGGCTTACAAGCAAGTGAGGAAAGCCACAGATATAGCAGATATGGCAGATATCAGCGACTCCGTAATTTTAATTTTCTGTAAGATTTTTGCGCACACACTGAAAAGAGTATTCCATTCATGCGCGGGGTATCATCATGAACGAAAGGCAAGGGCGATCAACCTGAAGCGCATGCTTAATTGTGGCCTAATGGGTGATTTCAATTGGTGGATTGCATCCGTGCACCTACTCATTCTTTTGAAATAGAATCCACAATAATAACTTAATTTAGCTCTACATTTTCAAAACCAAAATGCTCCCAGTTACCTCATCAAATCCAACAACTCTGCTCTACAATTCTTTTCACAGAACGAGACTTTCTGGGAGTTGTGTACCATCGCTGACGCGGACCGCACTACTTGTCCAATGGAATACATCATACTATTGCAAAATTTGCTTCAATGAACTAGTGACTTTTGAACAAGCATTCAATTCTTAATTTGCTTAATTGAGTTATCCCTTTTCCTCTTCTAAGCGTATTGAGTCCTATCCCTATTCCAATTATCCGACACCAAAGATGAACGGAAAGGAAAGGAAAGGTAGAAAAGGCACTTAAGTCGCGGGGTGCGTCTTAAATCGTATGTAAAAAAACGTTGGTCGCCCTTGGCGAAAGAGAACATCGCCAGATAGACATGTGTTTCCCACACTGGAGCATTTCCACTGATAAAAATCCATGTGTGTGTGTGTGCTGCTGAATACTCCTTTGTACTAACACTCTATGCCAATATTTAAGATCCTAATACTAATCCAAAGATGCTGATTATTATGTAATTGGAGGATTACAAATCTCAAGGCCCATTTTTGCGGAAACCATTTCAATTTTTTTAGAAATCGAATTAGCATCAGCAGAAGCAAACAGAATTTTCTATTGACGAATGTCAATTTATAGAAATACACATGAAAAATACCCTATTACCACATACTTCATACTTTATTATTGCATCGTCACTAACATCCAGATACTTAGGTTTGAACTATGATGTTTCTACGCTGATAACCGTAAAATATCGGTGTCATTTTTGTGGTCTATCAAATGACGTACTAAATTATGTTGGGCTCAAGAGGCCTTTTTTTGTATTATAGGTCATATAAAGACATACTTCGGTTGTTAAACCCAGACCATGATTTGGGAAATTGAATATGTGATTCAGTATGTGGATCATGTTCTTTGATACAGAAGGCAGGTCAGAAAGTACACGGAGAACTACCTTAGAATCCTAACGAAATTGTCGTTATAGGAGTAAAATTAGTACTCCTTATATGATGAGACATTTAGCCCAACTTTCCCACATCTGAATTCTAACGGAATACAGAAGAGAATTTATTAAGAAAAACGTAAGTATTTCAGAGTCAATTGAAAAACACTATGAGTTCTCAGTAGTACAAGAAAGACTTTGGAGTCCAAAACTATTTATACAGCGTTGTACCATTGTATAAATATTTGTTGGAAGGCATAAATATTTGACTGAACGCAGCAATGACTGTTTGCTATGCTAGTTTCCTTCAAGGTGCATCATCTCCTTATTGTCATTGCCAAACCCATTATTTTTAGTTGTCGGAATCAAAACGTTATCGAATGTAAGGTACTCATTTTTTCCTCTGAGCAACTGCAGTCATAAAATTACAGTAAACGTCGTAACATAATACCTTTTGGTCGAAGGCCGGCGCAGTCACTTCCACTGGTGACGTCGTTCTTGTTTGGCCACGAAGAGGCTAGCGTAAGACAGTTGGCGTTCCACCTCCTCGGGCTCCATAACAATCTGACCGCGAATGACGGACGCCGGGAAGTAGAACAGGTCGTCTGAGCCGTCTTTGTCGGGGTCCGATTTTCTGGAACCTATTCCAAACCCACCGGCAGCGCATTAGTAAACAAATAGGGGAAACATACAAACAGACAACGCGTCATAGCTATTTAGAATGCATCATTAGCCATTCATTCATTTATTTTTTCTTATTCATTATTACGAATATTATTTATTTTCAGTGACAGCTGAAACATTCTTACACACATTACTAGGAAAATTCTTCTCAAAAACTCCCTCAGAAATTCCTTTCCCTTTATTTCCACAGACTAAAAATACACTAACAATTCCAAGGTAGTGCAGTCAAGCATTAGAGATAACTGATATGACCCAAATGCTGTTATATGTAGAAATATCAGTGGTGTCCAAATACAGTAACTTTCTCCTACATGTCCATCTAAACCCCACGTATCGTCGGCGCACAAACAACTGACATATTTCAAAGTCAATATGCAGAAAAATGGTTTTAATTAGAAAGAGCCATTTATTTTGTGTGTGACGACAAACAGTTTTACTCTACATAACGGCTGTTTTGTGATTTATCTCTACAAAATTTTAATAAAAAATTCACGATTTTCTTCCCCAAAATAACACAATGACGATTTATTATACATGACAATATTTTAAGCACCGACGATGTAGGAATAGACGTCAAAATACACTCTAAAAGAACAATGTTGTTTAAACAAGAAAAGAAAAAATATGTAAATTCACGAGGCGTTGAAATAATTCAGGATCGCAGTTTAGGCAATTTTGGAATTCAAGTGACACCTAACATAGTTTACGATGCCATATTTAAGATCAAGTCCAAATCAACACATGAAATGATTATGTGAGTTGACAGGACTGTAAAATAATGTTTAAAAAAACAATACTTTAGTCTCAGTGTAAAGTATAGCTGAGAAATCAGACAAAAGCCACGACCGAGATAGAGATCGTGCACCGAAAAGTTATATACCGAGTGCATCCATGATTTTCCGTGCGTTCCGTATTACACACATCAATTTTATGGATAAGTCGTGGGTGATTTATCCTATGGTTTGTAGCGTGGTTGATTTTTCATGCCATATGCACGTTTTCCACCCGAACGTCATTCACAATCAAATTCGTCTACCGTCATTCATTCAGTGGAAATCAAAGTCAAATCTCTCATTACCTCACACGGAAAGGAAAGAACATAAAAGGTATGCCAATGTGCATGAATGTGTGTGACGATGTGTGCGTAAGAGTGCACGTGCGTGTGCTTATGTGTGCGTGTACATCGGTTGAGGTGGGTCAGGGCATCAATTGATGTTACTGCAGTGTCTCTGACCGAGAGGTCGTAGGATTCAAGTCCCCGACGTCGCAGGGTTTTCGACACTGTCAGGATAACTAAGTGTAATTCAGCAGCCGTCTGGAGGGGAATTTAACGATCACTGCAGCCGGACGCTAAATGTTCCGTGGTTTTTGCGATCAATAACAGGCGAATGCCAAAGTAGTACCGACACAAACGGACAACGATCCACGCGTGATTTTTCCTTCCTCTTCCTTACCCTATCCTCACCTTTCACATACGCACACACATTTACATTTACACATGTACACTTTCACACATGTCCGGAGACCAGATGGGAGCTCCGAGTGTGCCCTGATTGCGGCAATGCGCCGGTGGAAAAATATAATTGGATGGGGGAAAATCCGACCTAGGTCGGCGCCAGATCTCGCCATCCAACAAGGGAAGAAAACCGCCTCTCCCATGTTAAACATGTGCTACACTTATGTGACTTATGGCAGTTGTCGCGCCCACAAACAAATAACCAATGAATGCTCACCGGCGTGGAGGCGTCCGTCAGGCGCGGGCCCGCGCGCGGACAGCCTGCGCGCGAACGGCACGGGCACGGGCCGCTCCACGGGCGGCGGGCGGCGCGCGGCAAACTGTGGCACGCGCTCCACGCGCTCGCGCTCGGGCTCGGGCTCCGGCGGCCGACGCTTGGGGCCGCACGGGAACGGCAGCGCGCGAAGGCACGGGCTCAGGCGCAGGCGGCACGCCTCCGGAAGCAGGCAGAAGCACGTCGACGCGCCCAGCACCACCGCCGCCGCCGCCGCCAGCGACCACGCCGTCAGCACCACCATCGCCCTGACGGCACGCAACGACACGCTCACGACCGTGCGAAGTAGGGCCGACGTCGTGTCCGCCAAGGAAACGTTAGGGCGAAGGGACTTCAGTTGAAAAGAACGTCAGGACAAAGATGCCTCAGAGCAAAAGCAACGTCAGAGCAAAAGCAACGTCAGAGCAAAAGCAACGTCAGAGCAAAAGCAACGTCAGATCAAAAGCAACGTCAGAGCAAAGAAACGTCAGAGCAAAGAAACGTCAGAGCAAAGAAACGTCAGAGCAAAGAAACGTCAGAGCAAAGAAACGTCAGAGCAAAGAAACGTCAGAGCAAAGAAACGTCAGAGCAAAGAAACGTCGGAGCAAAGAAACGTCAGAGCAAAGAAACGTCAGTGCAAAGAAACGTCAGTGCAAAGAAACGTCAGTCCACAGGAAGGTCGGCCGAAAGAGCAGATCAGATGGTCAATCCAAATGAACGTTTGGTCAGAGTAACGTCTGCCTATGTCAGGCCTAGGAATTGGGAGGTTCCAAACATCATGGTCATTATGGGAGACTATTATGAAGAATATCACCTTGGGAGGACAGGGAATTGCTGAAAAAAGAGCGTTTAAGCCTGGACAGTATATGCGTTTCAGACATCACTAAGAAGAGCTACATTGTTCTGCAGGCATGATGTATGATCTAAAGCCAAAAGGGCATCAGGCATCGCACAAATGAAGATGTCATTCTGTCTTAAGACGACGTCAAACAATTTCAGTGAAGATCGATCAGATTCTACTATGGAATCGGTAAGCGTTTTTCAGACTGATTACTTTTGACCTTCCCCAAGAATTACAAACGACATACTGCGAGTTCTTTAAAGTATTTACTCTAACGAGTTCTTTGAAAAACTGGAAATCCGGTGCTTGCTTTAGATAGAAATAGCGTTCTCCTGAAAGCAAATTAAGGGTTTTAGCCCTAATCTTAAAAAGAACATAAAAGGGAACTGCTCCTATACTGGCACACACGGCACGAATCACGTACGATTACCATAAAATGACGTGTTAGCTTCCACAATTATTTTTAAACGGATACGACCCAGTAAAACATTAAAATGAAAGTTCCAATGAATTTTGTGGTGGAAACGTCGCACTTAAAAACACGAAAACGCTCTTACTGCTCACCTTCCACCGCCAATCGTGACTGCTTTAGGCCTCCACAGTGGTGAGCTCTTCAGAACCGTTAGTGCTGGAAAAGCACACCCGATGAAATGAGGCGCGCTTGATGCGAGGGACTATGCACTTGGGAAGGGCAACACTAACGTGGTTCTGTGTTGGCTCACGCAGTTGTAACTAGGCAAGTTTTTGCAGCAGGGGCACATTCGGTCACGATCTGTTTTCGGCATGAAGAGCGTCGTCATCACCACGGAGAACGCAGACAGCACGATCAGGGACAGGAACATCATGGCCTCACTTGCGCAGCACCTGCGCAAAACACACGAACCTATTCACTGGCAAACTGAGAAGTACTTGGCAAACAAATGTATGTAGAATTGTGCATGCTTGTACACTCATCTTTAGATCAGGTACCTCAGTTTATCCGTCTCTACAGTGCCGTGCCCTCCAAAACATGTAGCAGGTCTCTATAGTTCTCTGGACAATTACCCTACCCCCCTTTCTGTTTATTGCCCATTCTACTTGGAATTGGCTTGGGACCAACCCTTCAGTCTTTCTACTCACGACTGAGAGAACTGAAGAGCCGTAGTATCACCTAGGATAATTTTAGCTAAGCGAGAATACTACCGTCTACGGCATTCAAGGTATTTATTAAAAAAGATATTCCCTATCATCATCCCCTGCTATATTTAATTGTATGTTTAAAAAATAAATACAGGATATTGGGACACTTCGTCCCTCCCCTGCTAGGTATGCGATATCGATGTTGGTGTTTTCAACATCAATAATTTGCAGTCGATATTTTGAGCACGATTTTTTTACGTTTTGCCCGTGAATGAAAAGTTCCAGTAAAACAACTTTTAAAGTTAAAATATGCAATAACCGAATATACACTGTCAGTTCATGTGTTTCAAGCGAACGCTATTTGCAGTACTTTTATGGAAAAGACTAGCTCTCGTCCGACAGATGTCCCCGATATCCTGGTATTTCCTACGCCCCTCGGATGTCGCTTTTAGGGCGGCAATCAAGGGCAATATAACAGTAGGATTCCGATTTCCAGAAACCGTCGCCCTCGCAATCAACAATGGTCAACGGAAAGGTCTCAGTGCACAAAATACAGCACAAACCAGTTGCACGATAGCTTTTAGTATCGGTTACGATCGTCTGTAACTTCCATTTATGCATCCCCTAACGAGCTCCATGTCTCATTCGCAATTAATTTTTTGAATCAAACACTTATTTTTATTCCATCTACGCGCTCTCGCTCGAAGCACCCCCTCGATTTCAGAGCTGCCGGTCAGCGGCAGAGAACGGGGCAAGCGAGTGGTGAAGGATCAGTCACTTGCGAACGACGCGTGGCTTCTCATTCGACTCCTAACAGTGTGGAACCAGCGTGTGCGGCCGTAGCCCATATGCTTCCAGATAACTCTGAGCGCTCAGCTTCAGATGTGTAAATACTAGTCCATGTGTATAAAACAAAGCCGGGTAAGTTACACCATTTATAATTCAAAATCAGCTGGACCAATTTTAATTATCTCTGGTTTCTTGGATTCATCCTCGTCTTAAATAGCAGAATAACAATTAAAATCTTTAAAAACTTCACTAGATGGCGTTGTAGATCAAAATAAAGTTTCAAGTCAAATGCAACCCGCAATACATTACGCGGGATAAAAAATAATTAAAATAAATAAATAAATAAATAAAAACACATCAGCGTTTGCCAACTGGCGGTGAAAATACATCGGTATCCATTCCACTCCGCGAGCAGGCGATAAGAGAAGCAGCGCGAGCGGGGGGAGGGAGAGAGGGGTAGACGGATGTCGCCGGTGAGTGAGAAAGCCTTGGCAGTGCCAGTGGGCTTTGCCGGTGTTTCAGGCAACATGAGAGCCCATCTACGCCCGTTAATATTCTTGCGATTTGGGAAGAAATGTTACTTTTTGTATAGATCGTAACAATGCTGAAGTGTTTAGTGTGTTTGAAAAAACTTAAGTATGTTAAAAAGTTCAACCGACAAAGGCATTATGAAGATTTGCAACCCACAGAAACCCGCAAGATGAAAATAATGTCTGAGAATTTAGACAGTCTGCAATCATGAGATGAGAACAGGATTTTGCAGATATAATATTATGGAAAAGGAATTGAAAATCACGAAGATTTAGAAGAATCCTAAACACAACTTTACATAAAATAATCAAGCCTGGAGTTCAAATTCTCCCACCCGACTCCTCCCGGTATCTATTTGTATCTGCTAACATTAATTGCACAGGCACACAAAATGAAAAACGTTGTCAGAGCCAAAGATTTGACACATGTTTCTCTATGTATGTCGACGCGCTGAATACGAAGCCAGAACTGCGCCACCACCCTCCAGTTCTTGTTTTTTTCTTTTTTTTTCTTTCGAAAAGACACCATCAAAATTAAAAATTGTAAATTTTGCTGTTTTTTCTTGAAATTAAAGAACTGGAGGGAGGTGGTACAATTCTGGCTCCAGATTCGGATTCAGCGCGTTGACATACATAGAGAAGTATGTGTCAAGTCATTGGGCCTGACAAGTTTTTTAATTTGTATGCCTGTATAAAATATTGTTTTAGAATGTTAAAATCGTCTTCTCCAATAATGTATGTGTTAGACGAATGGAAGTGGAATTAGTGGCTGCGAAAGAGTCGAATATTGATTTGTATTAAGAAATAATCTACGTTTTTAAAAATTTTCCATATTTTTATTGAATCATAAACATTTAAATAATAAATACCATTTTAAAAAGTAATTATCGAGCGAACCTTTCCCCCCACTTCCGTATCATCATTGGAACACTTAATAATAATAATAATAATAATAATAATAATAATAATAATAATAATAATAATAATAATAATAATAATAATAATAATAACGGTAGCTATGGAATTAAATTGTCCCTTATGCAAACATTAATGTTAGAGTTTTTAACATTAATGTTTGAACAGTTTATTGAGCATTTTTATACGAGCAGATTTTGAAAAATTATAATTGTCACTGCACTGCACTGATATATACAATGGTTACATAGTAACAATATCCAATTGAGAGACATTTACCAAGCGGAACATATGTATATACCATAATCCTGGGGCTTTGGTACAGATTTTTAACATTTTTATTAACTCCCTTAATATTTATTTTTTTACAGAAATAAATGTTTAGCCTTCTTTTGCATTAACGCACGCCCGAAGACGAATAAGTGATTTTACAGTACAGTGTGATTTTCTTGACTGATATCGTCACTCACTGAGGGATAAGATATTTTAAAAGTGAAAGAAAAAAGTGCATTTTGTTTCCCGTGGCTGCCATGGTTTATTTCATTTTCAGTCGCCTCAAGTACTGAAACTTTTTAAAAAATGAGGATTTATCATATTTAAAAAAAAATCATGACTCAAACAAGATGAGTATCTTTGCCAAATGCTACCGATTCTTAAAGATGCTTCTGAATTTGGGGAGCTAAACGAAATTCACAACTTTTTGTTCGGTGACCTACCAAAAAACTACAAAGAAAGGCGGTAGAGACATTTAAAAGAAAGAAAATAACGATTTTATTTTTCATGAGTTGGTCAATAGATGAGCTTCAGGTCACTAGAATTTTATATTTTCGTACCTAATAAGAAGAAGTCTGTAGTGCCCAATCAGCTATCGTTTTGGTCGTATTGTTGTGAGGTGCCGGAGACTTCGCAACATTCAAATAAGGAAAAGCAGTGTAATCACATACTACATGAACTGTAAAATCGGGTAAATTTTCTAAAGCAATAAACTATACCTAATTCCTAAGTGTGACCCGTGTTTCCACTTACTTTGTCTGGATATATTTGTTCAGCATCCAACGGGAGAAATATTCACCGTTCGCAGCGATGTAATTTGCACACACCGTAAGACGGCAGCGGCTATCCAAGATCCAAGAAAGCTCGGTTCGTCATTCATAGAGTGCCAGCTGATGGCTTCTCACTCTACCACGGGGCGGTCCGCACAGCTGTAACCAGGTAGCCTTTTGCAGCAGGGGCAGATACGGTCACGGGTCTTCTTTGGCATGAACATCACCACCACCACAGACACAGACGTCAACGCCGCCAGGGTGAACAGGAACATCTGCCGCACGGGGACCTGCGTGAAATGTCTCCCTCCACAGCAGCTGTTGCCAATCTTTCGACCTTCATGTCCTCGAATAATAATTTAACCTCCATAACTTAATATCCCGTTAATCACTAATTAGGCTAATCACTAATTGTAAAATTACGCCCAAAAGAGTGTCTGCCTCTTAAAACTTGGTAGTGGTTTGGGAATGTTTTAATCACTTATGTAGGACTCTTTGTGTGAATTTGCGTTGATTTTCGAGTAGAGCTTCAGCAGTTATGATGTCACAGTCTTTCCCGTATTAGTTTTCTATTTCCTTTGGTCTCTGCTAGCTACTCGGAATTGCCATTTACTCTTGCTAGCGGCCATCTATCGCCGTCCTAAGTACATTTTTTTGACATTTTCTTAATTTTTCGGTTTCCTAATTGTAGAACCGAAATATTATTGTAATATTATTAAAGAACAGTAAAACCTCGTCATAAATGGCAATTTTCTTTGAAAAATTTGAAGCCGTTTTTAAAAAACTGGTGTTTAAGCGCTACTGTAAATGCGAAATTTGAACATCTTTTCGCAGAAAACTATTGAGTTCCCGAAAAACTTTATATAAAGTCACTTCAAGCACATCTAATCACAAATGCAATAATGTTTAGAAATCGCTGGAAATGTGCATACTAAATCCATGAGAGATCTTTCAAAAAAAATTATATTAGTGTAATTTTTGAAAAAACAAAATAATACACTGAAATAAGCTTTACGTCATATTAAAGAGTGCACTTAGCGCTATCCGTTCAAAACGTTTGAAAAAAATTGGATCCGTTGTTGAGAACGTGGCGTTTGAGCGTTTCTGAAAATGCAGAATTTTGAGCCAATTTTCACAGAAAACGTTTGAGTTTTCGACTTTATTTGTACTGATATATATAATAATGTGAAGAAATCAAATTCAGTGTAAATATTATCGACGTGAGACAAGTAAAAAATATATTTTTGTAATTTTACAAAAAAACAAAAGAATACACCAATATGGCGTCTGTCTTCTTAAAAAGTACATTTAGCTCTATCCATACCTAAAGTTTAAAGAAAAATTTGGATTTTTGAGAAAATCGTTTTTTTGATCGCAATATTGCGCAACAACTACTAACATTTAAAAAATGTACATGTCCTTAAGGAAAGAGCGAATTATGGGAAACAAATTTTATTTGAAGTAAAAATCTCTATCTTTAATTTTGTAGTTGTAGAATGATCACGAAAAAAATTTCACGCTTCTGCCATACTTCTGTAGCAACTTATATGAACAGTTTGTGGTACTACTAAAGCACTTACTTTCTCATTTTATTTGTAACGGTTACGTAATTTAAAACTATTTGAATACGCAGAAGTGATCGCAATCAATAAAAATGTTTGTCCATCCTGGGATTCAAATTCAAAAGTACTTGGGTTTCGCACGTAAACCACATAGTCGCAACCTTAATCGGCAAAAATCTTCCCGAAACTTCAACAATAAAATTGAACTATTGCAATTTTCGAAAATTCATAGATTTCAATGAAAATCGGGCGAGTAAAAAAACAATTTAAAAAATGCTGATTTAGGAAAATCTTGTTTACGTTATTCTTAACATGACCTATATGACTAAAAATACGGAACTATTCCTATTTTTAAAAAGAATTAAATATTATTTCAAGATTCAAGAAGATCAGATATCATTGAGGCAAAAGCTTTTTCATTGTAGTTCAAAGAACAAGCCGACAAAGCATTAACTTTTACAATTTTCGAAACATTTTTGAGATTTGAACCAATATTAGACCCACGCCATTTTTTATAAGTGTACTTTGCTGTATTCCAGAAAAATTTAAACAAAAATGAGGAGCCATATTTGATAAAATTTGGAAAATGTCATTGAGTGTTTTGGGAATAGTACCTCCAAAAATTAAAATATATTTTTAAAATTCATGACACCGCTACATTAGTCAGAACAATTGGGAATATTAAATTGGTGAAAATACTGTGTACGGTTTAGCCGCGAGTTTTGTGCTCAAACAGATAAGAATGTTTAGGTATTAAGATTCTAGACAACGTGTATTCTGTCTACACATCATACATGTATTAGTGGATGTAATTTTCTCCATTTAGAAGCAAGAATTATCACCCTTATAACCATTTTTTTTGAAGTTGCCATTTTCCCTTCGTAACTTTCTCTATAATACGAAGTAGGCAAGTATAGGAGATTGTAATATATCATGGAAAGAAAAGTGGGAAGGGTAAAAAATGATGAAAGAATCGTTTAATAAAAAACATTGGAAAGCTCATAGTAGAGTTGGAAGGGTGAAAATATGTTTAATGTCTAAAATTTATTGGCAATCAAATACTAATGATGGGAAAAAGAAATAGTGTGAGTTTTCTAATCATTTTCAGGAGTTGGTTCAATAGAGGGATATAATTATTCCACTATTCCATTGCTACATACAGTTTTCTTAATAGGATCTCACCTTTCTAAGTCTTCTACTTGTTGTCTCTCGGGATGCCAAACTCGTACGTTGCCAGCAAATACGTAGGGAAATGATGACAGATAAGGATATTCAAGAATGATATACTTTGCGTTGCCTAAATATTGCAAAGTGTTGGTAACCTTCTGAAGGCTGGGCAACAACGATCACGAGAGCTGACTGGCATGCATAGCACAGTCAGAAAACAAGCCGTCATAAAATACGCCACGTAGAGTAACACAGGATCCATCGACGTGTGAAAACCTGGAAAAAAATATTCATGAGCAATTTGTACATTTCATATTTTTTATAATAACCTTCTGGATAAAATGTCCTCTATGAAATCGAAATCCCACAAAACATTAAAATTGATCAAATAAAAACAAAAGGTTGCATAAAAAAGTGAATTGAAAATTATTACTAGTAATAATTTGTAATAATGAAAGACTAAGTCACATTTAGAAAAATGGTTGCAAATTTTTCGAACTTAAAAATAAAAGGATTAGAGTTCAAAGTTTTGAAGTCACGGAATATCCATTACACAGTACTTTTAGCAACACATAAACAATAGACGTGAATAAAGAAATGTTAGGACAACGAGAATGATAACAGTATGGTCATTTAACAGTGTATTCATCACGTTTTACGCAGAGCCGTATGCTCTCGCGTGGTAAACAATCCTGATAACTTCATGCCTCCACTCGCCTACTCAAGTTCATTTCAAGCAGATCAATGTTTCTAGAAAAGGTCTAAAAAGCAAGGAGACCTATGTGTTGTATATGCAATATTAATATTAATAATAATACTAATACAACTAATAGTACTAATAATACTAATATTGCAAATAATACTAATGTTAATAATAATACTAATACTAATACTGACGAGACCCTGATTAAGAGTTCAGTTGAAACCGTGGATAGGCAACTGGATGTAATAAAAGAACTGCTGGAGACCATGCGAAGCGCTGCGCAGAGGCAAGGGAACGTAAGCATCGAGATAAAGGAAAGCACGATTCGCCTTGAGGAGAGTGTCCATATCATACGAGAGAATAGGTGGCGCGACACCGTGCCGATGCCTTTCACACAACTATAGGAAAACGAAGAAAGCGGCACGAACGAGCAAGAAGGAGATAATGGCGCCACCGATAGGACAAACGAACTCCAGAAGGAGGAAGGCAACTGGACGGAGGTCCGGGGAAAAAGAAGAAGCCACCCACGAAAGGCAGAACCCCTCGAGACCGAAACAAGAAGAAAGTTAAAGCCCGTACGAATGCAGTACTCAAATCGACTAAACGCCAAATGTTTGTAGAAGTGATCACTACCCTTCGCAGCAACATAAAACGAAAAGCAAGGCAAGGAAAACGAAAACGTCGAGATCAGACACATACGGAAGACGAGAGAACGCAACGTCTTGGTGGAACTGGGCAACCAGTCACAAGAGTGCAAATCATTCCACAAGACAGTGCAAGATGCACTAGGGGATGTGTCGTGTGCAATCTGACATCACGGAAACGCGAAGAGATACGAGACTTGGACTGTCTGACCACAGAGGAAGAGGTAAGGTTAGCAATCCAAAGATAAATGAATGCTAATCCGAACGACGTGAATGTAGCTGGGCTGCGGCCTAACAAGCGTGAGCAAAGGCTGGCCATTGTGGAGATGGAGAAAGCGGTTGACATCCCCCTTCTGCACAAAGCGCATTAAAATAGGCCGGGTCAACTGTCAAGTACATAGGAGAATCCCTGTCCCCCGTTGTTATAAGTGGTATAAAACAGGTCACACATGTACAGAATGCCAAAATAGCCCGTCATGTGTACTATGCGTCACCCGAACCGCCGCAAGAGGAACAGATCACATACCTGGAACAGGTGACTGCGTTGTATTCAGAAATGCATTGGAACGGAGGAGAATAGCAAGTAATTAACCAGCTAATTAACGAGCTGAAGGTGTTGATTTGGGAGCCGTACAGGGATAAAAGCTCTACAGCATGGTTCTCTGATACCTCAAGTACTGAGGTCATATGGATTCCCGGCAGTAGTCGAAATCGTGTGGAACGCCATCGAGCAGGCTCACACTATGTATGGGCGAGAATAGATAGAATAACATACGTGAGCTGCTACCTGTCCCAAAATGATACCATCGAGGAATTCCAACAGAAACTCGAAGACTACCTAACAAGTATTCAAAGTGAGGTCGTAGTGGCCGGAGACTTTAACGCGTGGGCGCTAGAATGGAGCATGCCTCGAACAGACACAAGAGGAATGTTAATCTTGGAAATGGCCGCACGACTGGGTTTGATTGTCATAAACAAGGGCTCCACTCCACCTATAGAAGACCTGGGTTTGGAAACTATTCCAGACATCACGCTCATGTCGGAGAGATTGGCGTCTAAGGAACGAGGCTGGCGAGTCATATAGGATTACAATGGTAGTGACCACCAATACTTATTATACCAGATACGTGACAAGGAAAGACGGGGGATGTACGAAGCTCACCCAACCAAAGGGTACAAACAATATAACATCGCAAAAATGTACAAAGGAAAACTTCAGAGTGGATCCAGAGTGGTCTGGAGTCTATCCCCAAACCGCCAGTAGGGACGCCGGACAGGGCGCAAACAAGTCACCCTCGGAGAGGCAACCATGAACCTCATGACCAAAGCAAGCGACCCCTATATGCTCATTAAAAAGAGAGGACATGGAAAACATCCGGCCTATTATGGACGCAAGAAATAGCGGAATCAAAGAAAAGGATGCAACGGGAGTTTCATGAAGTGAATTGCTCTCTCCCAATTTCTGGCAGGTCATGGCTACTTCAGAGACTACCCATGGGAAAGGATCAATGACACCGCAGCAAATTTTGCGGAAATCAATTAGACGACGCCGAGCACATCCTTTTCCAGTGCACAAACTGGGAAAGAGAACGCGATAGGCTGGAGGTAACGACAGGTAATATCACGCCAGAGAACACACAACACTGTCGAAGCCGTGTCAAAAAACGAGAAGTCCCGGAGTGCAACCTCCCATTTCTTAGACAGGGTCCTGCGCACAACGAGGAACGACGGCTGTTGAGAAGAGTAACGAATAAGATGGAACAAACGTAGAGATACTCATAATGAAAGATCCCAATCCGAAGTAATGCGAAAGCGGTTCCGGGTTAAGGTCAGGCGAAGAAACAGGTGGTTATTTTCAGTGCGGTCGCCAACCATAAGGTAATCGAACACTGTTCAGCAACCGGGTTTAGAAACAGGATCTTCGACATTTGAAGATTTTTTTAACCTGCGTAAAAAAGACTAATACTAATACAAATAGAAATACTAATACCAATATTACTACTAATACTACTACCACTACTAATATTACTTCTACCACTCTCACCACCACCATCACTATCATCAATAATGAATAATTCAAAAACATAAGTTAATTTCGCAGAGAGAGTAGAAATGTGTAAAAATAAACATTTCTGCCACAATACTTCAACTAAGAATTTCCATTTTTGAACTTCGTAACGCATACATAGAACTATATTTTTTACTGGCTTTTATAAGCACTTAAGGAAAAATTTCGAAGCTTTTCGGGTGGGGCGGTTTCTTCGCAAACAATTTTAAGAGACCAACCATGCATCTCATAGCAAACTGCACAAAATTAGTTACCATATCACTAAACACTGCAAAGGTATTTACGATGAGTATGTTTCAATTCCCTTCCAAAGAAAGAAATAATGTTAATTAGATCGCTGGTGAGGTAGATACCTTTTTATTTTGACAAATAATGAGTATTCAGTGCTTCAATTTTCGAACTTTATCCAATTTCCTCACATTCCAACTGGTCTGATCACCCGTTTAACTCCGATAACACTAGCTCTGTAGCTACATCTACTAAAAAGAAGATCAAAAGAATTACATCGAACATACTCTAGAATAAATACGGTGACAAGAGATTCACCAACTAGATGTATCGGACTGGTTGGGATGAGGGGAAATTAGGACCATTGGATAATGTTCGAAAATTATGTAAAAAGGCGCCAGACAAATAAAACTTTCAACATTCTTTCATGAAATGCTGTTTAACAAAAACAATGTTAAGAAACCTGCTTCAACAAACACGTTACAGCTGTCTCCTACATTAATTTGCTAGTAAGAATTAATAATCCTTTCCAGCAATCAGGAAGATACTCATGTGTTTTCAAAAAAAACCTTTCTTTTTAATTATTAGTTTGAACCAGTATTTTCTCATGATAGTTCAACAAGAGAACGTGTTCAAACATTAAGTTGTTACATTCCTCTCCATATTTTTCCAATCTTTTTGAAAATTGTAACAGTTTTTCTTACTTTTTCTTCCCAAATCGACAAGAATGGTTGGAGTTCTTCTGCATTTTGATGATAAATGTTTTCACTGTAGCACTCATGCGAGCTCGGAGAATTTCTCACCTGCAATTTTAGGTGCAAGGGCTGCAAAACACTAAGTGGACTTGGACCACACAGGCGATCGCCTGAAACTGCTGGGCTCACTCTGCGCCGGGGTGAAGTCCTCCACCTCTAAGGGGACGAACCGGTACTGGTCCTGTTGGTCCTACGGATGGGGAAGACCTTTCTTTTTAACAAAAGTTCAAAACGTCGATGAAATTAATTGTTTAGTGTTTCCGGGAGCGTAGACTGCCATGGAACCAGTAAGTTTAGTGTATGTTTCATCACGGGACATGTCAGTGATGTTCCTTTGCTGGCTGGTGGGATCTGACGCCGACATACACCTCGACTCGCAGGGTTTTCCCCAGCCAGGTGTCTCCCAACAGCTGGGAAATGTCCCAGCCGGGGCTCTCTCCCGACTAGTCTCGTGGTGTGGTAGTGTAGTGCATGTAAGTGTAAGTACGTGTAAATAAGGGGAGAGGATAAAACAAAGAAGAAGGAAAGATCGCGCCCGTTTGGTAGGGTACTGTTCCGACACTCGCCTGGTGTTGATGTGAGATCAGATATGATGCTATTGCGATATTTTGTTATCGTGTGGTCAACACAGGTATGCTGTACAACTGGAGTAAAATGTATTGCCATTTCCATATACCAGGTTTTCTCGGAGAATGATCCCCAAGATTAAAAACACGACCGTAGTTCTTTAATAATTCTCAATCATCATCCATTAATACCTACCAATACCCCTCAATACTACTTTGCAAACTCCATGAATTATTTGAAAAAAGGTTTAGCTTCCTAGGTCCTGCTTTGATGAGTGATTTGATGCTGAATGATAACTCGGCTAGTGTGCAAAAACATGTGGTAGTTGAAAACATTTAATATATTATGAATAAAATGCATCGACCATTTAAATCAGTAAAAACACATTTACTAATTTCAAACATTTCACTACGAATGATTTAAAGCGATGAACGCAAACTTCTACAAAAGCTTGAACGTACATTGGGAGCCGCTAGCGATGTTCACATACATTTTTCACCATGTACCCCTTTGCGGTTTCTCTTGATAAAATTTCAATGTTGACATAGGTATGAGATACATCGCAATATTTTCTTTTGGAACCATGAATACATGTGGCGTCATATAAGTAGTCTTTTACAAACGTGACAAAATATTAGCCACGTGCATTTCACGAGCCTGAAATGCACGAGGAAATAATTGCGACAGCGCTGGCGGGAAGGGACGCCGGGCTGAACAATGGCAAACCTAGGGAGCGGAAGGGAAGGGTTGCCGTGTCGTGGGTGGACACTTGTGAACCCCGTAGACCACTTGGGGCAAACTTGTGAACCCCGGAGACATGCTGGCTGTGCAAAACGCGTCGGCGGAAACAGCGAGATGACGCAGTTCCGTCAGCCGGCCCAGAAGGTAATATAAACGGACCCCGGACCTAAACTCCTCCTCCTGATTTTTGAGTGCGTCGGTAGGAAGCCGTGTGGGTTGTGCGCGGCGCTGCATTTCAATGCATAGGCTACTGAGGCAGGGAACTGAAGCCGGCGTGCTACGTCGAGACGGGAGGTGCGACATACACGCTTGTATGCTCACGTAGGCTACTGGTGCATCACACCGAATAAGATATCTAATTATCAGGCCAGCGATGGTAGTGACGAGGAACATTCCTTCTAGTAACGGGTCAATATTTTTTGTTGTAATTATTGTACATAGTATTCAGGTGTTGGAGCATATTTCAAATCAATACTCAACAAATTACAAACCGTTCACGTCTGTGATTTATTGTCCCGGCAAAGACACCACACACACACACACACACACACACACACACACACATACACACGAACATAGATTTCATTTACAAAACGATTTCAACGAACGCACTTGGAATACAATCACATTCAAATAGTAACTACAAGGGAACATTCACCATAGTATATTATTCTTTCAAAATTCCAAGCTCGAATCACTTTATTCACTAAAATTAATCTGAAACTGAACCTTCAATCACCGCCATATGTTCATAGGTTTGATCTCAAGTAAAAAAATGTTTTTCCAAAATTCTTACCACTATGCTAACCGATTTCTACGCAGATCTATCATAACCTACGCCAAATCCTAAGCGCGCTGACTTAAAAATGCACATTGTCGTTAATATGTCCAAATATTTCATAAAATACTATGAAGCACAATATTTAGACAAATTTCAATTATTGCTATGGGGTTCTTATCGTTTCTGAATAACAGGTATTTATTTATTCTGCGTTTGATTAAAAAACACATACTTTTTAAATATTTTTTTTTACTTTTCGGGCTCCAAATATATTCGTTGAGAATGTTTCCCAATACGAAGATTTACGCGGAAAACTTGCAGCCGTTTTTAAGGAAATGATGTTTGAACGTTTTCAAAAATATGCCACTTTTAGTGCCCATATACTCAAAAAAGGATGGATTAAAAAAACAATTAGAAATATTTTGAAGCTTCTCTATGCGAGAGATATTTAAAAAAAATACATTTGTGTAATTTTTGACAAATCAAAAGAATACATACAATGGCGTTTATACACTGCTGTTTCTGAAAATTGCAACACCAAGACGAAGACATACTATTACAATGAAATTTATTCCACAGATTAGGAATATTACAATATACAAATGATTACAATTACAGAACTGTACATGCTTTTGAGTATTTAGTACTCGTATACCTTGAATATTTAGTACGGTGTGAATCCGCCACGCGCTGCCATCAGAGCCTCTATACGTCGTGGCATTGATTCAAATGGAGTCTGGATACCTGGGAAACACACTGCCTTTGCTGTTCAGATTGCTCTCAATACGTGTGAGACGAGATCGCACATTCTAGCCCATGGCGCCACAAACTATCTCATTCAGCGTTTTTCCACTATTGCACGGAACAAAGGAGGCTGGATGATTGCGATCACTACGGTAGCGTCGAACATGTACGCGGCTATCGCTGTGGCACAAATTGAAGCCGGAATTAACTGAAAACTACATTTTGCCTCTCAGCACACAAGTAAATACGTTCACGTGGCCATTGCTGTATAAGGTGTTGGTGGTTTCTCGTCAACAGAATCAGATGCAGTTGCATTAGTACTACTACCGTACAAAAAGTTGGAAAAACATGCTTTTAATATTTTTTAATATTGCCCATATTTCACTCAATATTGAGAAAAACTAATATTTTCAATAATGTGAATTTAGTTAATAAATGATGTAATTTGGGAGAACAAATTTCATTTGAATAATAATATGTATCTTCAATAATGTAGTTGTTCGAGTGAGTTCAAAATGTTTCCAACTGCGCCTCATCTTTATAAGCTATTGCATTCTATTCTTGAAATAAATTTAAAGGAAAAAATTAGAGTCATTTAATAAAAATTGAAAATTACCAATGGGGGGGTCATGAAAACTATCCTTAAAATTCAATGAATAGTTTTTAAAAAACGCAAGGTTTTGAGTCGCGTCTGATCGACCGATAAATATTCATTTTGGCAAAAGTCCTACAAATAGTTTAGGCGCTAGTGTTGTTCACAGACGAATAGACGGTCAGATGGACGGACGGACGGACGGACGGACGGACAGACAGACGAACGGATGAATTTTTTGAAATCAGCTGCTGTTTCCGTATTAAGGGACCAGAAAACGTGAATTGTCACAATACTCTAGTAGCGAAAGTAATATACTACACAAAACCCTATTTTATGATACCAAGGAGTCAGAAAACGAGTTTTTCTGTAGGAAAACGCCATCTATTCCGTATATACGTGCGTACAAAAGAAAGTAAAAAAATACTATATTCCTTGAATTTCCTAAATTTCCCTGTCTGGTGGCCTAGCTGTTTTTCTCGTCTAAAGAGGAATCCACGGCAGGCAGGAAAGGCCTACCTGCGACTCCCCGTCAGCCGCCTCGTCCTCCGGCAAGTGCTCCTGGACCTTGAACTGCGCCTCCTCCGAGTACTTGAAGGGCGGGCGGGAGTGCACGGAGTGGTAGGGCGTGTGCGGGTCCTCGTCGTGCACGGCCGACCACGTCCGCGCGCGTGTCTCCGCGCCCCTGGGCCAACCCTTGCGCGGCCTCGACGCGGGCCGGCGCTGCCTCGTGCTGCGACCACGCGCGACACTCCCATGTAGAAACCGGCCCTTAACAAGTTGCACATGCTTCCAAAACAAACTTTTGGAAATTGTTGCAAATGCTCTCTTGTTGGTCAGTAAAAATGGGTCCTGTAGAAGCTCTCGTCACAAAATTAAAGCAAATATTTCACTTCGAAATTCCACGCTTATCTGATGCATGGATCTAAAAATTTCGTGTTGATATTACAATCTTTCCTCGTCATTGTCTCCCATTCAAGACTTTCCATAATTGTTTTGCCGAACTGAAGTAACCCCATAACCCAGATCCCATAGCTCCCAATCCCATAGTTCAGAGCCATCATTGCCGATATCTCTGCATAGACCCTCTGCGAGGTGCTAGTCTTTGAGTTCAGACAGAGGCGGTATTTCGACACTCGCTACACAGTAGAGAACGAATTCAGCCACTGTCCGGAGACTCTGACAGAGGTCGACTTCTCCGATCGGTGGTCCGTGTTTCGTGGTTTCGTGGTTTCGTGGTCCGTGGTTTCTCTGATCAATACCAAGCGAATTCCGGAACAGTATCCCAAAAATGGAGCACGGACAGCGCACGTTCTTTCCTTCTTTATCCTTGTCCTCCCCTTACTTACATTTACACTTACATGCACTACATTACCGTGCATGCAGGGAGATCAGTTGCGACCTTATAGCTGGTTCTGAGTATGGCGGTGTCCCGCTGGGGGAAAATACCTCCCACGCCGACATGCTGGGCCGCTCCGGATCTCGTCATCTAGCGGCGGAGGAACACCGCCTCCTCCCGGGATAAAACACTCACTGAATTAACGGTAACGATAGCAGTTGACGTGTCCGGAAACATCAACTCAAAAAGCTGCATTCAGGGCATCGCCACGGCCACCTTCCTTGTTCCTCACTCCTCCTCCTGCTTCTCTGAGAGCCGCCCGCCTAGCCACACTGATATCGCAACGGGGATACGTCTATACTACTCAGAACCAGTTGAGATTCGAGGACCGTTCCGTTGTGTGTTCTCGAGAACAAGTTGAAAGAAACTGTCTTGAAAATACTGTAAATGAAACCAACAAACCAACGAGATAGTCCTTAATACTTAGAATCATCAATCGTATTTGTTAATTACTCAAACGAAAACAAAATAGGGGGGTCCTTTGAATGAAAAACTGAGAGAATAGTTTGAGAATGTTTTTTCAATATCGATGTTTTGTGCTCAATGATTTTACGTTTTCGATGTTTTGTGTATGAATGTAAAGTTCTATAATTGCAATTTTGCAAAAGTTAAAATATGAAATAATAACTTAAAATACTACTATCAATTCATGTGTTCGAACGAAGATAATGCTGTTTCCTTCATCGAGTAGATAAACTCCAGATCAAAAGATGATACCGATGCGCTGGCATTTCACACGCATTTTCTCATGCGGAGAGGCAATAAACGCATATGGCATGGACGTAGGGTAACCCCCTCTTAACGTACAGGGAACGTAGGTAGCTTTAACCCTTGAGATAACTATGACCGCTCACGCTTCAGGACCAGTTTTGTTAATTGTACGTATTTGTTACTTTACCGTTTTGTCAGTTAAATAATAATTTTAAATTAACAGAAACTGCCACAATCGCATTAAATGCCCCTCCTCACGCAAGTGCATTTAATGGCTAATGTTATTAAAACGAATTTCGAAAACATCAATGTTTAAAAACATTGATGATTTAGTGGCGACATGTGTTAACGTCGATGTTTTCGTTTTGTTGTTGATGTCTCATTGGCCCCCTTGGCAACGTGTGTGCCCGTGGCTGCTCTGAGCACTGTTTCCGGCAGGACTGTCCTACCCCTCTCCCTTCCATATTATATACTACAAATCATTACACTTCTATTTAATCACTAATCTGAAACTACTAATATGTTTAGAAGGAAGGAGCTACTACCTTTACAAGTAAACTTCTGTAAATAAAAAGTCGTTTCTGCAGCTTTAGAGCCTGAAGTCTCAACGCTCTGTGATCTCTGATTTCTTCAATAATAAAGAAAGAATACGACCCAGAGTGCATTTCTCGTAAAAGAGTCACCTAAAAGTATAGACGTTTGGAAGTAACCGAAAAGCAATGGTTACAATTTCACCGAGATAGAAACACAAAGTAGGACATTGTATGACGTTGGAAACCCAAGTGTGTGAGCACGGTTGAAATGCCATTCTAATAGGTTGTTCAAATTACTTCCGCAGTCGATCATGATTCCCCAATCACTTTTCTATTTCCTGGGTCTACCAATAGCACATAATTCACCTCATTGGCTATGATTCTGCTATTGCATTGTAAATGAAACTACTGTACTTTGACAGTCCCTATGTAAGATCTCGTGAAAGAATTCTTATTCCGTGGTGGCAGATAGCACCTTGTGCTTGGTGGCTTGGTGGCAGGTGACAGCTTGTGAACCCATTACATTTGATGTTGAACCCACCAGATGAATTCATTACAGTTGGATAAATTAAATATTTGGGTAAAGATGATGTAATTTCACTTTTGGATAAGTTTTAAATTTTCTACTTTATAATAACAATTGTATTAATTGTCGTTACTGTTATGTCCTTTGCACACTTGCTTATCCCCTGCGGCTTGCTTAAATTTTAATTCCCAAAACATGTAAGTTCGTTTAATGTTTTAATAAAGTATTAATATTGTTTGTGGTTAACATTATTGTATATATCCAACTATAAATTGATTACTACTCAACTATTGATTGATCAACTACTATTGATATTTTGAAGTAAGCAGGATGTTTCAGAAAAAATGCACAAACGTGAAGGGCTGAAAAAGGAGATCAAAGGAAGCTATTTCAGTCAGTGACACAATTTTGCGTCAGGCACTGGCCTCTTCGACTTAAAGTCCGGTAATGAAAACTGCTTCACGTGACACGCCTCTATTGTGCCCTCTGCGTTTGTATACATTGAAGAACGGGTGAAAATGAAGTAGATCGAAGTCTAAAATGCTCTACATTCAGATTGAATAACTTATTTTGCTAACATTTCGTCAAAATAAATTCCACGTCACCCCATTCAACAAAAAATTGTACTTATTTCATTTTGTCTGAACAATCTGAAATTAGTACAATTTTTTGTTTGCATGGCGAATTGATAACAAAGTTATAATCAAATAAATAAATTTACCTTTATGAGATGAATTTGGCGTACTAATATATTTCATATTATTTCATATTATTTTAGAACAAAATTGGAATTTAAAGTAAAAATAATAATTATAAGTTATAATGTATGTTTTTAGCGTATCTTGTGCATAATTAGAAATAGATTTATATTGTTGGCAGTACACACGTTAAAAAAGATACAAATTAACAGTTGCTCAAAGTGTTTTAAAAAGATTGTTTACTCAGTCCAGGGTGACCAACAGAAAAAACGTTGCCAACGTAAAAACTTAACAAACAGATGAAGACATACTTAGAGGAAAAACATGATATTAATAATAGTAATTTCACATCTTGGGTCAAAACAGTAAGAAATTAATAAAATAATAAATTTAAACAATTAAAAATATCTTCAAATATATGTACAAAAACAACTGAGGATAAGACAAATTAAAGAGGTTAAATGTCAGTTCTAAGTTTTAAAAATTATTAAGAGAATTGAAATAAAATATCCATAAAGGAAGTCAAATAAAAAATTAAAATGATACAAATTAAGAAATGACTTTAATAAAACAACTATTAGATGATATTGTGATAGAGCTGATTTTCATTTTTCTCTGTACATTGTTCTCAAAAACCCTGTGGACTTTTTAGTTATGGTCACGATTGGAGATGGTTACCTGGAGCAGCCGTCAGGTCCCTTCACGAACACGATGGCGCCCGTCACCGCCAGCGTCGTCAGCACAGCCACCACGAAGATGCCCGCGCCGGCGTCCACCACCATGGTGCACGCGCCGACGCGCTCTGCGGACAGACACCATGGTGAGCCTACAGCAGTTTATTTTATTTCTTTCTGATTGACGTTTACGCGCACGTCGTCTGTCAAAACCATGAGTACCGTGGGTGTAGTGAGTTATTTTTAATACAAGGAAATGCCGAATTCTCCAGCAAGATAGTGAGATTCGGTGTGACCTACACGGTTTGGGGGGAGGGGATTTTCTCCTCCGGGTACCTCCGCCCAGAAGAGCACCGTTCCGGCAGGGACACACTCCATGCTCCCGACTGAACTATCGACAAGTGTAGTTGTGTAATGCATGGAAGTGTAAGTGTGTTTAAGTAAAGGGAGGGGATAGGACAAGAATGACCGTTATTGAACGGAGAAACCAAGGAAATCTACTGAATAGAGTAGACGGCTGAATTCGTTTCAGCTATCTAGCTAGTGTCGAAAATCCTACCACCGCCGAGGCTCGAACCTACGACCTCCCGAACAAACTCGCTGCAGAGGCACCGGGAATGCTCTGAACTAAGCTGAGACTGTCAGACAAAGCAAATAATAAATGTAAGAAAAATATTTATTTATTCATGTCTAGGGTCCCTTCAACTTCGGAGGTTACTGAGACACGCGATTAAGATTTAATGAATAAATTATGGCGATAATTATGACGATATGAACAATGGTTAAATGAGTCGAAGTGGGAGAATCCTGAAGAAACCTACCGAGAACTCGTTTTTTCTCCCACAAATTACACGTGAATTGGCCACGGATGCAACTCAGGCCCTAGCGATGGAAGGCACAACTACCCTCATTTTCTTCTAAGAATCTGCCAACGCATAAAATTAAGACTTCCCAAAGATAAATCCAAATCCCCCTAAATCGCAATACCTTCCGTCCTCAACATTATCATTTGCTTTTTCTTTCAAATCTATAATACATTCAGTTGAATTAAAAATCGATTAGAATAAAATCACTTATATCTTATAGATGGCCTTTCCAAACCAGTTTTCTTACATAACATTAAATTCCTTGAAAGACTATTGCTGGACAAGAAGAAATAAATTAAAAAAGAATTTGTATCGATGCACCTTTGGTATGCATCTAATGCTACATATGAATCTGCATGAATCTACAATGAATACACTGCATAAGAATCAAAGCTTACCTACTAAATACGAAGATATCAGCAATAACAGAATTTGATGTTAAATAAAATTAAAACAATATCCAAACCATCTAGCCATGAACTTTCTGAACAAGCGTGAAGATACTCACAGACTCAAGATACTGCATATTCTAAATTTAAACAATAAACGTAACAACAATTAAATTTGCATGTAACACGCTCGACGTAAACCCCTTTTGGCTGTAAAAATCAAGTGTGCAATTTACTGAATATTATAGTAATAAAAGATAGTAAATGTAGAAATGTGTGTAAATTTAAAATAATATTCTTGATGGTGTCACACTGAAAATAGCAAATGGCGGTGTCAAAATGCTTCAAGTAAAAGGAGTACATAAAACCACACAATCAAAGTTTGTTTTCTCTAACTCAAACCATCCTTTCAGATGACCTAGTATGTGATTCGACGCACTAAAAATTAGGAAACAGTTCACTAGAAACATAGTTTTACCAACAAATTACAAGAAGGAATTTAGGCCGTGCAAATAAACTACTAAGGGAAAAGAGTAAGCCTACAAAAATAATTTCCCTTCATTTACATTTTCTACTGGGAAAATTAAATGAATAAACGAAACTACTTTACTTCAATATTCTATGAGTAAAATTATTACCAAACATGTATACGTACTAATGAAGAATTTGAAATGTGTGGAGTTTATCTTCACAAGTCTTATTTTTCGATCTCATTCCGAATATATTTTTGATAATTTATTTTAGAATAAAATATCCAAAAAATTGGTTGCTCAATAACAAAAGAACGTAAGTAAATAGTGTGCCTGACATAAACATGACACGATCGCTATATCTAGGAGAAGGGTAAATGGAATAAATACTAAAGATAATTTCATGTTTTCATTAGTGATTGTTCCCAGAGTATTTAGGACATCTGCTAAAGATACTAGCGGTATGGAAAATTGGCATTAATATTATTTCTTATTAAAACAAAAATGCGGGGGCACTATCAATCTTTAAAACATTCAAATTATACTTACCAACACTCACAAGTTATAGTGGAAAATTGCATTTAACGGAGTTATATGCATTTATTCACGTGCAATTTGTCTTTATTTGTTAGGCAGCCATGAATGCACAGGTGTTCGACAAGTAAATGAAATTTCTTTGTCTGCGACGTAACGTGACCTGCAGGACATATGTGAATAAGGAGTTGCCTAAAAATCAGAAAGAAATTTCACGTGTGTAACTCCATTACATAAAATGTTCCTTTAAATGTTCATTGGAAAAATGAAAATTTTTCTATCCTTCTACATGACCCAGAAGTTTTTAACATTTATCCTGAGATACTTATATGAAGAGGGGACAAACCTATTCACCGTACTTCATTCAGTTACGCACAGATTAACTTATATTATGATTATTTTTTAATTAATTATTTAATGGAAGGAATACATAATTTGAATAAGCAGTTACAATGAAAATTAATATAAATTTTGATTAGATGTATGTCCTATACGTTAGGCTAATTCCTTTAAAAGCCAACTGTCAGCCCTATAATGAGAATTAGGGAATATTATATTTGTTAGTACAGAAAATACACGTGATTCATATTAATTAGTATTCAAAGTATTCGTAATTTTCTTGAAGCAAGATATTTGCTTTCATAAATGCGAAGCTCAATTTGTTGCTTGGCAATAGACAAGTTTCTAAGAAAAACTATGGTTCATCATACTACAACTTATGTTGATTCTTCCCACAAAACTTAAAAGTTTCTCATAGCAATGAAAGATGGAAAACTGTCCAGAACGTTTTAAACTTTTCGTTACGCTTGCTCCACACCAACCACAGGATCTACGGTTTTATTAGCTAAAAGGCGTAACCAAGGGCCTTAAATGCCTCGGTTAGAAGCAATCTCTGAACGGAGAAAAAAAAAAAGCAAAGAAACGAAAAGTCCTCTGATTCGTAATTAGTACCCTTTTTCTTCACATCCCTTGAGAATTTTTAGAAGAAAGTAATTGAAATTACATAGAAGAATCATTCTAAAGTGATTAAGTGTTTGTACGAAATTCTGAGATGCGTGATTTCACGCGAGAAGAAACAATGGGGTAAACTCATTTGAAATGTGTAAGATACCATGAGTATTTCTTGGATATGTGTAAAAGCCGAAGATAGAATCGTCATCGCTCATTCGATTCCCTCACTATTTATCAACTGCAATACAGCGGGCTTCGTATCTTGGGTAATAATAATAATAATAATAATAATAATAATAATAATAATAATAATAATAATAATAATAATAATAATAATAATGACGATCTTATGACCGAGATCGCTAAGGCAGTAGAGCCGTAGCGATCTCGAACCAGAAGATCGTGGATTCGAGTCCCACCTCGGTCATAGTTGTGTTTTGTGTGTATCTGTGTTTGTGTGTATCTATTTCCTCATTCATCATCATCAATTTCATTCCTTTCCTCAGGGCTAACATCCCTGGAGTATAAAAATGAAATCAACATTAAATTGCTGATACCTCCCTACAGAAAAGTAACGTGCACCTACCCCGATAGTCAAGTCTGAGCCCGGTGAGATTCACGTATGGTGTCTCTTCATGATGGTCGGTTCGCGAGATAAAAAGAAAAAAGAGCGAAATGCACTGGATTCGCAATCGGGAGGTCCGGGTTCAATCCCCGTGCCGGCCATCCTGACCGGAGTTTTTCGTGGTTTCCCTTCATTACAATAATAATAATAATAATAATAATAATAATAATAATAATAATAATAATAATAATGTGTGTATCTGTATGTTAATGCGTGTGTCTTATTCATCATCATTATTTTATCCAATTTCCAGGACTTACAATCTTGGAGTGTAGAAATGGAATCAGCATTAAATGCTTATCTCCCCTATAGAAATGTAATGTACACCTACCCCGATAATCTAAGCCCCAGTGGGATGTATGTATCGCGTGGTCCCATGACAGCCGATTCAGGAAACAAAAAAAAGTAATAATAATTAGACGATCCGATGGCCGAGATCGCTAAGGCAATAGTGACGTAGCAGTCTCGGACCAAAAGATCGCGGCCTCTAGTCCCGCCTAGGGCATGGTTGGGTTCCGTGTGTGTCTAGGTTGCCTTTAGGTTGGGTTGTGTTTGTGTTTATTTCATCATTCACCATCGTCAAAATTTCACCTAATACCCTAGGGCTAACTATCCTGGGGTGTAAAAATGGATTCAGCGTTACAATGCTGATTCCTCCAAAAGAAAGTAACGTGCACCTAACCCGATGTTCAAGACTGAGCGCCGAGCACGTATCGCGTAGCACAATAATGGCCGATCCGCGAAACAAAAAAATTCCACAAATAGTATTAGTAATACGCTTGTCATTCATTTAATTTAATCAAAGATTTATAATGCTGCTTGTTAAAAAAAGCCCAAATACAAACACAAACACATCTTACGAAACTTTTTTTCTTTTTCGATATTGGACATTGAGAAAGAAATCCATTTTGAAGGATACTGCATCGAATGTATATATCTAATATATAAAAACAATGTTTGTTTGGTGGTTGGGTGGTTCGTGCCTAATGCGCTGCCATACCGCTCACCCGATTCCGATTCAACTTTGTCAACTTATTGCTTGCACTTCCGGGAACAATATAGGCATAGTACGATGGGAATATGCATATGCCCACAGGCGTTCATGATGATTTTATGTAGACAAGGGCCCTGATCAGGGCCAACATGCAACCATTTCTTGCAACCATTTTCATATCCAGGTGATTAATTTAGAATATTTAATAATTTGAGCCTTTCATTCAGGGTCTACAGATCATTCTAATTTATACGATTTATAAAATTAATCTTGATGGATACGCGCGCGGATTTATCGACTTTTAGTTTTAATTTAATTACAATTTATTTAATTTAATTATAATTTCCGTTTAAATTATAATTTACTATTGAAAATAATTTTGTACAATCTTTTATTTAATGCACGATTAATTTGAGATTCACATTTCCGTTATCTGCACACTCTGGTTATGAATATAGGTGTTGTGGTGCGTTATCGTTGGCATTTTTCATGAAATAATTGTAAACGTTGTCATTGCCAACAAAAGTATTTAATATAAGAGCAGCTTTCGATGGCTTAGCCATCATCATCAGTTGTCTGCTGGACGGAAGCCACAAAACGACTACTAGAAGAGTGACTACTACTCTAGAAACTACTACTCTAGAAGAGTGTTTCTTGTGAAAGAACGTGCTATCGACAACAAGGACGTAGTGGACGTAAATAGTGGATTTAAATTTTGTATTTCTGGTGTTAATGTAAGGAATGGTGGAAAGAGCTTGGAGGTGAATCTTGAAAAGAAATATTACTTTTGATATTATGTAATCATTAACTCTATTTTCAAATGCACTGATATCAGAAGGCTATAATGTCGGCAGATGTTCGCATTAATATAAACTAATAATTTTATTTACAGCTAAAATATGCATCGCGCGTCGTAAATACACTGAATTTAAAAGCAGAAAGCTATTAACGTTTAAAAGTTTGAATATTTTTAAATTAATTTTTCGTGCTTAGTTTCTTGAAAAATTTGTAAAGAAGGAGGTAGTAGAAGCGTCAGACAGAAATTTTCATATTACAATATTACATAACCATTAACTATATCGTGAGAAACTACATGCTTTGAAGCACCACAAGTTTCAAACTGACGCTAGTGTCGTTCTGTTATGTACAGAGGGCACATGAAAATGAGTAAATTTATCACTTACATAGGTGTTTTAAATATTTATTAAGAATGTAATACACTTTTAGTCAGGGAAAATCAATTATTTAATGTGCGTGATATCGTTTCCACTGCCGAGTCTTTAATTGGGAAGTCCTAGGAATGGAGTAAAATCAGTGGTGGATTTTCGACACTACTAACTACATTGCTACGTCCAGCTGCACCACTGCCTAGAGGAGCATCCTTGCGGCCCGCTGCTCTGAGCGGTAGTTTTGTGCGATTTCTTCAATCGATACCAGGCGAATGCCGGATCCTGAGCTGTTCTTGACTCGACAGACTGGTACCGGCCATGGCCGACCATCGGTGGCTCAGCCTTTCGATCACGACCGATGACTAGGATGTGGGGAAGAGACCCCTCCCTCGGTCTGGTCTTCTTAATCACAGGGTGGGCTTTGTCATCGTCACACAGCAATAGATACTGGAGAACGACCGATCAGTACCCTAAAAACCGGCTACGAAAAGCGATTTTTCCTTCCTCATCCTTGTCCTCCTTATACGTACACACACACACACACACACACACACACATGACATACCACACAAGTTGAAGCTTAAAGGTTGTCCCGACTGGCGCTGAGGGAGATATCTGGAGAGGGGAAACCCGCTGTCCGATGCGAAGGTTAGCGCCACTTCTCACTTTCCAGCGCGGGGAAAACCTCCACCTCCGGGCCTTTTCCCTCATAGGACTGATGGCCCAAGAACGTGATGCTCCCGAAACAGCAACTACTTAAGTCATTTCAAACTAGTCTATGTGAACGAACATCTTTTCATGTTTTTATATTTTTTAAATGCCTAGATTACTGTCTTACATTTTTATCAATGCTGTAATTATACTCGGTTATTATTTTAGGTTATCTCTCCCAAAATGGTTAATTTAAACTAGTGCTGCTAAAACAGCTCGTACTTTCTCGCCCGTATTTTCACATAAAATTACGTGAAAAATACTCTATTTTTTTTAAAAAAAATTGTACATAGCCTTATTTCACAACGAATCTGTAAGGAACAGACTTCATTAAGGTACAAATCTCTATCTTCATAATTGTAATTGTAGAAAGCCGACGAAAAAAAATTAAATTTTTGAAGTTTTCGAAAAATCATAGGTTTTTACGAAAATTAGACCTTTGCAGTTCTCTTAAACATCTTTCATACCATCCAACAACAAAATTTAGTCAAAACGTTGGAACAATTTGTTTTAAACATTTTGCAAATTTCTCAGGGGCTTCATGTAAAGTACCCCCAAAATTCAAATTCAAGGAGACGTAACATCAGCTAGATGGTAAATATCAATTTTGGAGAAAATCGGCTGCACGGTTTAGTCTCTAGCGTTATTCTCCGGACGGACAGTTACGCTGTCATTCGATTTTTCGGTATCAAAGACCCACAAATCATGAATTTTGGCTACACCGCGTGTTAGAGTTATTCTAAATTTAGCAACTTGATTTATCCATTTTTGCGTTCCCAATGCCTTGTAATGAGAGTTTTTCTGCTGAAAATTCACTGTTTCTTTTCGCGCAGCTTCATATAAGCGTAAGCGGTGGCAAGATAGCAAAAAGAAAGTTTGCACCCAATGATGTCAATGAACTACTGTTTTCAAATTAATTACATGAACTGACAAAACGAAATTTTAAATCTAATATGCAGTGCGAAATATTATTTACATTCCCAACAAATATGCAAGGCTTTTAACTGAATTCGGAGATGTTGTCTGCAAAATATGATGCTATGTTGTGTACAATAGTCATAAATAGTTTTCTTATTTTTCCACTGCATTTTTAATATAATTATTAATACAAATTTAATTATTTATTTAATACAATTATAATTATTTAATACAATCTTTAAAGTGCCAATGAATAGTTGGGCAGCTCTTGTTAATAACAGGTCACTAGTGTTAATATAATTCCCATTCTACTATTTCAGATGCCTTCCGCCGCTACAGTAAGGCAATGCAGCTAGTTCCAGGAGTAAACAGCAGAAGTAGTTGATTCTGTACACCTGGGAGCTGATGGCTGTGCCTCGATGTGCATACCAGCGAAGTTGTTGCCAACGTCTCCGACGACGTTCTCTTGCGAGTGACTGAAGGTCTCCCCCACTCCAGGTATCGTAGTTCATGTACTGATGAAGTAAAGCTGGATCATGGGGCTTGCATCCACGGTATTTGCCCATTTCTATACTTTCCGTAACAAATTATGTCCACAGAAATATTGAGTGAGAACCACATTGCCTGCTTTCTCTAAAATATATTCGTTAACATCTCTCCGCATAAAATACACAGCAGTGTTTGGTTGAACAGAACAGACAAATTGAAGTAATCATTAAACGAAGAATGATTTTAATTCCATTACGATTTCCGAGTTCAACGATTTTAATTGTTACTTCCTATAGACTATTGTTATTATTCTATTGTTACTTTCTACAGCGAAGATACTATGCTAGGGAGAAATGAGTCTCTTCTCAAGACATCTCAAAAATGTTACGTTACCGTGTAAAATAGTTCATTTTATATTAAGTAGTGTGCGAAATGATTTTTTTTTGCACGACAGAGATAGAGTTTTTTTTGTAGAGACAGAAACGTTGAAAAAACAAATTTGGTCATAACTGAGGTGCGCCGTAAACCCAAGAATAACCCAAATTTGTTTTCTTGATTTTGTTACATGTTATTATCTTTATCGTGAATCTAATGTAAAACATCTAAGAACGGGTTTTAATCATCTCCTAGGACTTGTAAAAGTAACGTAATTACTATGTTTCTCTACCTCGAGATATTAGGACAGCATTATTTTTTGTCCTTAATATTAATACATATATTTGGGTTCAACATATCTTTCAGAGAGAAAAGTCAATTTGGTATTTTTAAGACCATTTTAGGAGTCAGCATCCTCAGGGCACATTCTACTTTCAATTAGCATTTTTTATATTCAAAAATTAAAGTATAAATAATATAATTTTAGTGTGAATATCAATGGGAAAATATTACGTGATAAAATATTATCTTTAATTTAAATTTAAGGAAGGAAAGAGAAAAACCACGATTGTTTCATTTATCCTTCGGAAAGCGGAAACAGCGCGATGTGGATACTAATGAAGACAAGACACGTCTTGAGAGCATATTAACTTTATCAATTAATTGCAATATATTTAATACTTCGGCTTTGCGTCTTTGGAACGATTCCTAGAAATTTTAGAATTATTTGTAAGAATTTATTTTGAATGACTTGTAGGGTGTTAATATTACTCGCGGTTGTATTAAACAAGGATGGACATGTATAAATTAATCAGGAGCGTGTTATCGATTTAAAAATAAGTAATCCACAGTCACTTTCTGGAGTGATTTAAATTTGATTGGAGGACACAATTTAGATAACCATACATAAGTTTTGTTTGCGATGGTTTTTAGAATATCTGGCTTCCATGACAACTTTTTATCCAAGGAAGCCCAAGATATTTGGTGATCTTATGGACTACAATACTAACTCGTGCTTGTCTATCTATAGAAATCGACATCTCTGCACGAGCTTCTTGGTAACTGGATATCCCGATAAATACATTTCGGTTTAGATATTATCACGGTTAAAGTGATGCAAAAGGCAAATTCACATTCAAATAAAGCGTAGATAACATTTTCAATATTTCTGATGTAAAAATTATTTAATTTATAAAAATACAGGGCTCTCAAAGAACCACGGCCGTGATCTCTAATTTTTGTGGCACTGGGATAACTTGCGTACTTTAAGAAATCCTACCAGTTCAGAATGACGTCTAATATTGATAGCATTAAAATAGTGCAAATTCTCTAGCAAAGATGTCGGATTGAAATATGCACCTATCGCTATCTTAGTCTCATCATATTTCTTAAGTTACGTCACTACGACTGTTTTTTACTTACAAAGAAGAGCAGTTTAATAAAAAAGCGAACTTTATTAATTACCTCCTGTGGCGTAAGGCTGCAATGCGTTTGGGTCCAGGTAAAAGAGGGCAGGTACAATCTCTTAGAAACTTTTATGTATGACGTATTCATAGACTGATGAATATGAATTTGTTAAAGGATATTTTTGTTATTTAAGGTACTAACACTACTTGTGTTTGCCATGCACTTTCATAAAGTGGGCCCGAGTAAAAGTTTTGTGGGCGGGCCCACAATCATTTCGTTCCTCTATTGATTACCTCTAATTGTTTACTGTTTAAAAACCAGTCGTTTAGCTAATGCGTTTATACAAAGCATGACATTACGCATTAACTTATGTTTAATAATGATAAAGAGAGTTATATAATGCTGCAAAACGTCGAAAAAAAAGGAATTACAATTTTTGTGGTCCTTCAACCGAAAAGGTAGGTTTTTCAAAACGTTTCATTTAGTCATAGACACGCTCAGATATTTAGAGAGACTTCTAGACTGTCAGGCATGCAGTAATGGAGGCGGTAAGGCAGTCAGATAGACAGTCAGTCAGGCAATCTGATTGACAGTCAGGAAGTCAGGCAGACAGACAGTCAGTCAGGGATTCAGGGTGAAAGAGACCATCAGACTGTCATCCAGTCACTCAATCTGTCAGACGGAAAGATACAATCAGACTGTTATTCAGTCCATCCAACAGTAAACAATACTAGCCTCTAAACCGCGCATAAGAGTTTTCAAAAAATGTATATCCTCCCATCGATCTGATTCAATTCGAAACCCTAAAACTTTGTAACACATTTTTAAACATTTGGATGTGTCACTAATTACTGTACGAAACCAGTTAAGCAGCAGAAAATATTTTTCTTGGCAAATGAACTTGTCATTGATTTTAGCTGTTAAATGACGTTTGTTAATATTTTATAATAACAATGCACAAGGAATACAAGATAATTTCTTTATAGAGTGCCGATCTTACCTACACCTGAAGCGCATGCTACATTAGTTGTGTGCTGCAATAATATTATACGTAGATATCTATTTTGTATGATAACTCGAGAGAGAAAGAGAATAATAACAAATTAACTCGTTTCCTACTTCACAGGTTCTTTGTAGGTGTACACATGTGGATCAAGAACTTTCTGCAAACAGTAAACACGCATGCATGATGATTGGATGCAATACCCAATGAGTTTTCAACTCAGTCTAGTAGTTGAGCTATTAATAATTTAAAAATCCTTAACGCACATATTTTGTGAACAAAACAGTTGTTGCATTACAACTCTGAAACAACTTCGGTGCAAAAAAATCTAATAAGCAAACCCAATGTCCAATTACTTTGGAATAAACATGCTCCAAAAAGTGCGTGAAATTAACAATTTTTACAAGACACTCCTTGAATATTTACTATTACTTATTCTTAAATACATTCATTTTAGTAAAACGCTGTATTTTTCGCATCTGCATATCTGTTATTTCAAGCAAATGTTCTAAACAATTGTGTGTTGGCAGTAACACTCCTCGTTTTTTAATCATGTCTTTGTAACGTATTAAGGTTATACTAAACAAAACTACAAAGCAATCGGTTTTAACATTATTTAAAAATAAGTTGACATTATTTTAAAACTCGTTTTACCGTCTTATCTTTTCAGGACAATGACAACACCCCGCGGACTGACTGAGACAGGGGGACATCTGACGAATACGTTCATTTCATCAATGATTTAGAGATCTTCCGTTGCCTCTATCCCGTCAAATAACCCAGCATCTTTACCAGACACCGACTGCAATTTTCGAGCAGTACTTTAGCTACATGAGATACAAAGTTAGGTGGAGTGGGAGGGACCGCGAATCGCTCACGAGAGAACGTCGTCGAAGGGGTTGGCAATGCCGACGCTGGAATGCACCTCGAATCAGAGTTCACGCTTGCGGACGAACTGGGCAGCCATCTTGGACCACCTTTTCACTCTGGGAAAAGCACCATGCTTTACGAAACACCTGCGCTAATTGATGGGACTAGGACAACAGATTGACAACCATCATTTTTAAAACTTTTTCGATCCAGGGGGGAACAGTTTGTGAAAATTCATTCCCGAGTTTGTGTAACCCTAATCACGCTTCGCTGATTTCTTTAAATATATTGTAGTTTTAAGAAGATGTTTGGATCATTTCTTTTGGAGGAAGGTGAGAATTAAAATTAATTATTTTGGAGGAGAGAAATGAAGGTTATCATTATATTGCCCTGATATTTCAAGTGTCTAAAATATTTGAATTCGATCCTCTTTAATCCTCATGTAACAAGGAATATATTTCATTCCATCATTTTTACAGATTTGCACTTTTCAAACCACCCCAAATTTCCACATGGGACTCCATGTATTTGTACTTGTGAGATTTTGATAAAATATAGAACATGTGTTTGTTTTGTATATACTGATCAGTGAACATTGTCTCCTATTTTTCTACGAAGATCATACCACATGGATTTCAAATCAGTTCCAGGAGCCAAATGTTAAGTTTAAGATGAAAAAAATAGCAGATAATCGCATCTGTAATTTCTTTTGAATTTTCACCTTTGTATTTCTTTTTGTTATACAGCGTCAAGATTTTAGGTTAAAAAAACAAATAATCTGGCACTCATAGACAATTTAGACACTTCCTAAACTTCAGTACATAAGTCCGTTTTCTAAATATTAAAGTATATTCATGTGTTCTAACGAGGTATTTATGCAATAAAAATGTTATCCTTTATTCATTAACAACAACACTTTTGGGAGAATGGATTATTTTGTGGTGTGGTAAAACTACCACCATGGTATTTGTAACATAACTATTTTCATGGTACTACGCATGTTAATAGAATACATCTCCAGATATATCTGTTAAATACAGTTTTACAACTGATACAGAAACATTCAGTATCTAACTGACGTAGCAAAGGTGAAAATAAAAGAAATCCTAACAAGCAGTTCATCAGGTAATAATGTTGTGTATAATCATAATAACGTTTATTCTATCAAAACATTAACATTAGCTTTTAGTATGGCGTATATGTTGTATATAAAGTGTATAAAAATGAGTATAAAGTACTTCCACTACACATTTATTGTTTCAATAGCAATTCAATTTAAAGTGGATGAAACATCTTATTACAATGTATTGGAAGTAAGGAGTCAGAGTGAACTACATCGTTATGATTGTAGACTTAATTGTTTGGAATAAATACTTTTTACTTTTGAAGGGTATCCTTTTAAACAAGTCTTTATTTAATCTTTCTCAAGATTTTTTAAAACTTTTCTGTGTAGTTAGCCTTTTATTGCACTAACACACAATAAGACATAACACAATTATATATCTACACCGCAGTACAATAGGATGTACAAATAATACCAAAACTATATACTTGTCCTCACCTACTCAGCCAAAAGGATGACTATACTGTGATTAATGTATTGTTAACTTCATATTGTAAAAACATAAATATAAAAATATGGCTAAATGTAAAGCATTTGAAAATATAACGTAAAAAAACAACAGAAATTTCAGCATATTTTCAATACATGTGTCAATGATTAAAATTAAGAAGGAGAATTAGACGTCGCCTATTAAAATTATTAGTCACTGACTTCGCATTTTGTACGAAAAACCAGCATTTTACGTAATAAATTAATCACAATGTAAATTAAATCATATTAAAGCCAGAAACATTGACCATTTCACATCGGAAGAGATGGCATAAGGCATCCACTGAGGTCACTGCAGTGTCTCTAACCAAGAGGTCCTAGGTTTCGAGCCCCGACGGTGGCAGGATTACCGACACTACCTAGCTAGGTCCAGTTCTGTTGCTGTCTGGAGGAGAATCTAGCGGCCGTCTGCACTGATCGGTAAATTTCCGTTGTTTCTTCAATCAACACCAGGCGAATGCCGGAGCAGTATCCTAACAAACGGGCCACGGATCGCGCGCGATCTTTTCTTTCCATTCTTTATTATATCCTACCCCTTACTTACACACTTTACACTTACATGCACTACAGTAGCACACATGCTGGGAGGCCGGTCGGGAGCTTACAGCTTGTCTCGTCTCTGGCAGTTCCCTGCCGGTGGGAGATACCTGGTTGGGCAAAACCTCGCTAGCCGACGTTGGGTTGGCGCCGGACCTCACTATCAACAGAGGGAGACGTCCAGAGCAAAAACTGCATTACACTTACGGGACCATAGCGGTTTGTGCGCTCGGAATCGTTAATCAATCAATTGATCATTTCACTGTTCAAAATTCGGAACAACCACGGATGATATTTCCTTTGACATCAGCGCCACGCCATTGACCCACTATTCGTACCCGAGTAACCTTGACAAAATAGCCCTGAGAAATACGAGGTTCAATCTTACGCTAGCATTACGGCCTATCTCACGTACCCATCTAAATGAACGGTGGGAGTGAAAATTCCGCGGTAATTCCGGATATCCGCTCAGGCGTCATGACAACGTTCCGACGCGTCGCGTCGGGTTGGGTCGGCAGCTTCCGGTAGACCCGGCTGATTGGATCGGCGTTGACTGCCGGAATGAACTGTCGGGGGCTGCGGAAATGCTCTAAAAATAGCGACAATCGTGGTAAAGTCCAAGAAACATACTACGATTTTTCTTTTAATTATCATTCCTCATATCTTTAGTACGTGTCCTCATTCCAGTAAGAATAAAATGATCGCAAAATAAAAAGTATAAACTTATGTAAATAAATATGTATTTATGTAAATCCTATGTTAAGGGCATAACATATTGAACAAAGTGAAATGACTTATCCGTTGTAAATATTGAGTTGCAGTCAGTATACTTTTACAAAAGATGAGAATGTAGTAATAGTAAAAACAATACTATCGAGCAAAAAGGCTCAGTGCGTAGCTCGCTGGATTTGCAATCGGGAGGTCCGGGTTCGATTCCCTTACCAGCCACTCTGACCGGTGATTGCTTGGTTTCTCTCTGTCACAAGGCGAATGCTGGGATAGTTCCAAAAGCCCACGAACACCTCCTACCATCATCATAGTCCTTTTACCCTTCATCATCCCCCTGTAATAATAATAATAATAATAATAATAATAATAATAATAATAATAATAATAATAATAATAAATAACACAGCGACTGGAATGCATCGAATTTCTTGGTTAAATTTTCAAATGACAGGCAATAGGCTTGTAACTCGGTGTTATAAAGATCGACAACATGGAAAACGTATTATAATATATATTATTATAAATATTTGCAGTAAAATTCAAATGTGCAAAATCATGTAAAATATTTCAACAACTCTTTTTCTCTGAGAATGCGAAGTATTCAGTGATGGATAATATATCTTTGAATATAATTTTTTTTATCTATTTCAATTTCAGCACACTACCTTTACAATGAATCATTATTTTCTTGAACACTTAATTACATTACATTACATTACATTACATTAATTACATTACATTACGAATTATGAAAACGTAACTTGTACTGTCACCACGGGATCTCAAAGAATCCCAATAATCCCAGAGCTGAAGATTAGAAGAATGGTAGATTGTTATACTTCATCCCTAAAGAGCCGCACGCCTGCAAGAGCCCTGATGAGGAGCGTCGACTTGCTAAACGAAGAAAGCTTCGATTCGCAAATGCATGCTTCCGCGACCGGAGTTGCTGCCGCTGTCTGGAGGAGAATTCTAACGATCGGCAGCTCCGACCGGTAGTTTTCTATGGATTCGCCGAATAACACCAGGGGAATGCTGGAACAGTACCGTAACAGACCAGCCTTGAACAGCGCGCGATCTTTCCTGTCCTTTTCAAGTCCTATTCTCACCCATTACTTACACGCTCAATTACATTTACATGCACTACACTAACACACGTGGCGGAAGACAGATCTGGAGGTTAGAGCTTGTCCCGGCGGTGCCCCATGGTAGAGGTATCTGCCTGGGGTAAACCCCGTTCGCCGACGGTAGGTCGGCGCCGGATCTCCCTATTCAACGGGGAAGATAACAGCCACCTCGCGGGGAAAACACATGCACTACACTTAGGGTACTAATGACCTTGCAGTTGAAGCGACCGGAATCACTAATTAATCAATCAATCAAAAGCGGCAGGTGTTAGATCTACTTGGCTGCCAGGGAGACGACACGTCCTAGATACATTTGCCAAAGTTTCGGTTGCTGTACTCCGACCTTCCTCAGGGCGAAATGCGCGGAGGAGGACGACACACGTATTGTGAATGAGGTTGCCCTCCATTCAGTTGCTCTGCTCTATCGTGAGCAACTCTGTGCTCAAGTACAAGGTGTGGCCAAAGTTTCCCTTCTCTCCCCCGTGGTGGCAAACATATTCAGGGAAGCATTCGAAACGAAAGCCCTGGAGAGTGCTCCACTTAAACCAATATTGTGGCTCCGACCTCCACGGCCCTACACGCCTTAGCTGACTTCCTCCATCACCACAAGAATGTCCGCTTCCAAATTAAGTTCGCTGTGGAGGTGGAAAACGAGGTAAATTGCCTTTCCTTAACGTTTTGTGAGCTGGAAAGCAAATGCAAATTTGGGCAGTGTTTGCAGGAAATAGACCCATTCCAACCGTTACCTACACGCCGGCTCGCTCTATCATCCATCAATTAAATTGATGGGAGTAAGTGGATTTTGAAACTCTGGTCATCAGAGTTTGTGTTGAGGAGTCTTTAGACTATGAAACGGAGCTCCCGAAGGACACGTTTCCAGCTAACGGATAGTGTTCTAACGCTGCCAATCAAGCCGTACGGCAGTCAGTGGCCACCTTTACCATCGTGGATCACATCTCTACCGATCAGATAGCAATTTTGCCAAATATTCAAGGGGTTACTGACAAAATTCGCAAGATGTTGAGATGATTCGACATAAAGATTGCCTACAAACGCTATGAAAAAAATCAGGCAAACGCTAGTGGGGGGTAAAATCAGGTTCCAACTCTTCTGTCATCAGGTGTGTATTAGATCCCACGCTTCTATGGTCACAGTTACATCGACGAGTTTGGGTGAAACATTGAGGAACACCTCCGAGGACACATTCACCATTACAGGCAAAATAATGTAAATAAATTGCTCGCAGCGTTTCGCCATAGAAAACTGGTCACGCCATTCTTTTTGACATCTGCCTCCCAGCCAGAGAAGACCCCAGGGGAGGCCAAGGAAGGTAAAAGGGGATGGTCAAAATCTTCATGGAAAATGTGAATGCAGGAAAGATCCGCGTCCCTATGAGGCATAAAATATCCAATTTACCACGACGCCCGGTTGCATCATGGAGCGAATCGCGCAGCTCTTTAAAGTCTGACGACGGACAGTCTCCTTCGCAGTATCTACATATGGGGACCGCTACCTGTTTGACCGACGCTTTCTCCGCATTGACCAATCGTGCGACTAAGAGACAGCCGGATGGAGGGGAATCGAATCCTTTATAACCCATGCACAGTCCACTTACCCGCAATTCGCCCTGAGGAAGGTAGCAGGGTGACGGTCGAAACGATGGCAATTGTGCCTAGGATATAGCGTCAACCATACGGCCATGTATCGATCCCTGCTCTAGGCTCCCCGGCCCTCTCGGCCCGAAAGCTTCGATTCCACTGGGTGAGCAACACTGCGGTGACAGCACACACCCACTTTTTTCCCGAGATGGCTCGCGAGCGTCCATTCTCACGTGCAAAATTTCGCAAGGGGTTACTCGTCGTTTTTTTATCCATTATATTCCAAAGGTAGTTATACACCATTTCTTTTTTAGCAGCTATCTCGTAGCCATTGCCGCCTTCCGCATCTCCAGTGCCTGTCGTTTGATTAAGTGACTGTTTCGATTCACGTCAACTACTATGGTCAGTAATTCCGTTAGTGTAGTGAATGTTTTATCGCGGGAGGTGGCGGTGGTCCTCCCGTCTGGGTATTGCGGTGCGGCGCCGACTTACACGACAGCATCCAGGAGATTTCCCTTCCAGATAGCATCTTCTTCTCCTAGAGGGGCATCACCCCAAACGGGGCAAGCTCTAATCTCCCGACTTGTGTGGAATTGCAGTGAGTGTAAGTAAGTAAGGGAAGAGGATCGGACAGGAAAGGGGGAAAATTGCACGTGGTCCGTGGCTCGATTGCTTGGGTACTGCTCCGGCATTCGCCTGGTGTTCATCGGAGAAATCATGGAAAACTATCACTCAAAACAGCCGGCCACTAGAATTATCTACCAGTCACCCGCGGAATTTGACCTAGCTATGTAGCTAATATCCAAAATCCGCCTCCGCCGGGACTCCAACCCTACGACCTCCCGGTCACAGGCCCTGAGCTACCTCAACCGGTCTGGTTTTCGAAAAATATGACCGTATTTAAAGATGTTCATCATATTGCTTGATGTTGATTGCTTGGATGTTGCTTGATTGCTTGATGTTGATTGCTTGCATCATATTGCTTGATTGTGGCGTTTTGAACATCATATTGCTTTAAAGAAATATATCTCTATCTTCAATATTTTAATTGAAGAAAAACGCCAAAAAATGTTTGAACGATTGCAATTTTCGAAAAATTTAGAGATTTTAACGAACATGGAAACTTCACCATTATATTAAGCGCCTTTGACGTTGTTCGATGAAAAAGTTTAATCCAAAAATTTGGAGCTTTCTTCGAAAAATTTTGAAAATGTTATAGAGGATTTACCCAAAGTACCGTCAAAAGTCAAAATAACTGTTTCAATTTCTCAGACCTTCCAGTTCGTCCAGATTTATATGGATATATCAATTTTGGAAAAAATCACGGTTTCTTCACGGTTTAGACGCTAGCGTTGTGTACAGACGAACGGGTGGATGGGCAGATACAGACAGAGACAAAGACAGAGACAGACAAAGGCAGGCAACAAACAAGAAACGACAGACAGACCTTAAATCGGCCCTAATTTTGCCCTAAATCGATTTTTCAATGTATCAAGGACCCATAACATATCCGACTAAACATATTTGAGGATGTAATTTACTATAAGTAAGAACGAGATTTATCCATTTTTTCGATCCCCGAGCAGGACAATAAACGTTTTACTGTCGAAAAATCGCCGATTTCCGCTCATTAATACAAAATGAATTTATTGTCTTTCAAGAACTGTCATGTTTTAATTATAGCATAGTCACGCAAAGTAGTGGTAAATAATACCACACTTTCATCGGAAAATCTTGGTCAACCATTTCATTATCAATTCTTGATAAAGAAATAATCAAGAATGTCTATTCGTGGTATTACACATGTTGATATTAATATTTACAAAATAATTAATCATATAATGGGTGAAAACTAGACCAAGAAATAGGAGAAATACCAACTGACGAAAGATGTTTTCTTGGTACAGATCTCAATGGGCACATTGGCTGCGAGAGATTGGGCGTAGAGAGAGTGCATGGTGGCTGGGGACTGGCTAGTCAGAATTTAGAGGGAGAGAGAATATTGGACTTTGCTGTTGCTAGCGATATGGCTGTGATTAACAGTTTCTATAAGAAGACTGAGAACCAATATGTTACCTATAGTAGTGGTGGAACAGAAACTCAGATAGATTTTATATTATGCAAAAGGAATCATCTTGTGGAGGTCAAGAACTGTAAAGTTATAAAGGGTGAGAGTGTATCTAGTCAACACAGACCTGTGATTTGAAGATAAAAAGGAAAGGGAAACAACTGGGAGAGCGGAAGATTAAATGGTGGAAGTTAAAAGATATAGTTCTTGCGGAGGCCTTTAAATCTGAGGTTCTGGGGAGGATTTCGACCAAAGAGAAGGCTAATGACTGGTGGGAGACAAACAGCAAAGTTATAATGCGAGTGGGAGAAGAAATACTTGGAAGAACATCAGGAAAGGGGCAGCCCGGAAACAAAGAGTCGTGGTGGTGGAACAGCGAGGTGCAAGAAATTATCAAGGCAAAGAAGGAAGCCAAGAAACAGTTTGACAGAGAAAGGAGTGTGGCAAACAGGGAAGCGTACAAAAGAAGTAAGAAAGAGGCTAAACGGGCTGTTGCAATAGCAAAAGCGAGAGCATTGGATGAGTTGTACGACGAGTTGGATGCACCGGAGGGAGTAAACAAGTTGCACAGAATAGCTAAGGCCAGGGATAGAGCATCAAAAGACTTTACACATATCCGGCAAATGAAAGATAGCGAGGGAGTTGTGCTCAGAAGCGAGAAAAACATCAAGAAGAGGTGGAGTGACTACTTCAGCAAATTGCTGAATGAAGAGCGTCCAAGAGTTGATAGGGGTAAAGGAATTGCAAACGAAAATGTTACAATAGGCATAGAACGGGGAGAAGTTAGTGAAGCTTTAAAAAGAATGAAAAATGGCAAAGCTGTAGGGCCGGATGGTATACCAGTAGAAGTATGGAAGGCCTTAGGTGCGGAAGGTATAGACCTGCTGCTAGATCTGTTTCTTAAAATATATAAAGAGGAAAAAATGCCCGATGTTTGGAGGGATAGTGTGTTGGTGCCACTATATAAGGAGAAAGGCGACATCCAGGACTGTAAAAACTACAGAGGAATAAAACTGGTCTCGCACACATTGAAGATTTGGGAACGAGTGATAGAGCAAAGACTGAGGAAGGAAACATCAATATCAGAGGAACAGTTCGGCTTCATGCCAGGAAAGGGTACAACGGATGCTTTGTTCGCCCTGAGACAGTTACTGGAGAAGCACGGTGAAAAGCTGAAGGAACTACATCTAGCCTTCATAGACCTGGAGAAAGCATATGACACAGTACCTAGAGAGGAGATGTGGAGGTGCATGAGAGTGAAAGGAGTGCCGGAAAAGTATGTGCGGCTGGTGAAGGACACGTATGATAGAGCACACACCAGAGTAAGATCAAGTGTGGGACTGACGGAAAGATTTTCCGTGAGAGTGGGAGTACACCAGGGATCCGCTCTGAGCCCATATTTATTTAATATAATAATGGATGTGTTGACGGAAGGAGTGAGAGAACAGGCCCCGTGGACTATGCTCTTTGCAGATGACATAGTGGTGGTAGATGAGAGTAAAGATGGATTGGAGGATAAACTGGAGAGATGGAGACAGGCAGTCGAGGAAGGAGGACTCAGGATAAGCAGAGCAAAAACTGAATACATGTGGTTTGGAGGAGATGGCAGGCCCGGAAGCATCACACTACAGGGGCAATTACTGACTAGAACGGGAGAGTTCAAATACCTCGGCTCCTATGTCAACGAGAAAGGGGAGCTAGACAGGGAAGTTAACCACAGGATACAAGCTGCCTGGATAAATTGGAAGAGAATGACAGGGGTGCTGTGCGACAGAAGGATTCAGAGGAAAATGAAGGGAAAGGTCTTCAAAGCTGTTGTGAGGCCGGCAATGATATATGGTAGTGAAACCTGGCCGGTGAAGAAGGCTCAGGAAAAGAAGTTGGAAGTGGTAGAGATGAGAATGCTGAGATGGTCAATGGGAAAGACCCGGAAAGACAGGATCCGGAATGAAGTAATACGGAAGATGGGAGGAGTGATCGAGGTTTCAAAGAAGATTCAGGAACGAAGATTGCAGTGGTTTGGACATGTCATGAGAAGGGAAGAGGAATATGTGGGAAGGAAAGTGAGTAGTATGCAACTGGAGGGGAAAAGAAGGAGAGGGAGACCAAAGAGAAGGTGGAAGGACTGTGTCGTGGAAGACCTGCGAGAGAAAGAGTTAATCGAGGAAGATGTGTTGGACAGGATTGAGTGGAGGAGAAGAGTAAGGAACAGCGACCCCTTACCACTAAAAGGGAAAAGCTGAAGAAGATAATGGGTGAAAACCAAAACGGTACAAGTGACATTTTATAAATTATGAAAACTCAGTTTATTTAAGACAATATCACTGTAAAATCATGGTACTTTGTTTCATCATTAAAACCACAGCACAGCAATTGTTCATTAAAACCACGAAAATACATTCCCACTGAAATATAGTAAAAAAACTGTTTTCTTAGAGTCTATACCCCCCATTCTTATATCAAAATAACAATTGTAGTCAAATATCCCATTGTTTATCACATTTCACGGAAAAGTTGCGAAGAGAAATATTTTCACCTTTAACACTTTTTATTGGCCTTGTGATGCATGTTCGTTTTTGAAACTTTGATGCAAAACTGACGCGGGAAGTAGTCACCAAGAAACAAGAGATACGGCTGGGAGTTGAAAGGGCAGGGAAGGGGGAGGGGTTGAAGTCATATTACAGCGATGCAGGGTTCGTGAGAAAGCACCTCGGCTCTCTCCCCAACTTCCGCGTCTAATTGCTCAATTGAGAAGGCTCGCGACTGCAAGCGCGTACGTCCGTGTGTGCGTGTGTGTGTTTGGCAGGAGGAGCAGTGGCAAGCGTCCTTTATTAGCTGCACTCCCCGGCATTGAGGCCAGTGTTCATGTTTGACGCATTGTATTAGTATTGAGGAGTTCATACCCTCTTGGAGGTTTTTGTTTTCAGATCCAATTATTGCTAGACTAAATAGATTAAAAATGAACTCTAGTGTAGGTAATAAGTTAATGCCATCCGGCCTACTGTGAAAAGTATGCAATAGATTTAAGAAGTGCTAAGACAGTTAAAAGAAAAATATTGGGAAACGTTTCTCTAATGCATATCTAAAATTGGATTACTATATGCAATTCTTAGTAAATCCTTCCAAAGAACATTCGCTCGGTATAGGAATGTTTATCTATTAAGGAATAAATAATCAAATCATAACTAGCAATTTTTCTTAGTTCTTTGATTACGATGGGCCCGTTCTTCTCGTTCGTATTACGATATTGGCATAGAACTTACTGCAATAAAAATAATTCCCTCAAAGAGTTTACCTTCACTATTTGTATAAATATAAACTATTAAAAATATAATTATAAAATATTATTTACGCCACATAATTTTATTGCCTTTGTAAATATAAATGGACTTATGAACAGATGCAATGTCGTGTTATTTATTTAAAAGATTAGCATTGTCGTATAACTTAATGATTATTAATTTTCAAATAAATTGGTTAATTAAAATTATCTTGATTGAAACTATCATTAAAGAATGTTTATTTTCAATTTCTAACTCGCACACCCCATACTTTTTTTGCTTTGCTGCGAAGACACCAAAAATATGAGAGTGTGTACGAGATATCTAGCGTTTGTGTAATCAACCTTAAGATAAGTATTAAAATTAATATTACAATAATATATTCCAATGAAAAAAATATTTAGGACCTATTGCAAGTACAATTGAAAGTAAATACGATAATATTATTATTATTATTATTATTATTATTATTATTATTATTATTATTATTATTATTATTTGGTCTGCATAAGTATGCTTATTTCAGTCACTATTCATTGATAGTAAACCACAACAACATTACTCAATTAACGAAAAATTGTTAGAAACTCATTTAAAGCCACGATTAAACTCGTAACTTACGATGAGTTTACGAACCAACCTATCGCTCAAAAATGCCTTGTAGCGATCGCCTTCAGAGAGTAGCCAGGATGTTGCGTGTGTTTAGTGGCGGCGGGAGAGGAGAGAGGAGAGGAGGAATGTCTTTGCAGACGAAACGGTATCACAGCGTAAGCATAGCCATCCCAAAGTAATTCTTGTATAAGAATGAAGGGTGCGTGTTTGTATGTGGGTGTCGGGGGAGGTGCAGACCCCGAGGCTCCAGCCGCCGATCGTCAACATTACCGAGCGCCCGTCTCCAACAAAACGAGCGGTCGAGGAGTCCCGTTGAGCCCCACGCGACAATGGCCCAATGGGCGAGTGGGGGCGAGTGGCGCTGGCCGCATTGTGACGCTGTTAGTGCACAACGAGCGCACAAAGGGCGGCGGCGACCCGCACGTGAGGCGGCAGGGCGCGCCCGTCGCGGCACACCCGTGCACCCGCTCGCTCGTAGGAGCACCCGCGTTCGCCTCTGCAGCTGCGGACACTCGCAGCGGAGACAGAGTAGCAACCGGTGTCTATGGTTAGTAATAAGGACGCGACTTCGCTATTGATGTTTTCAAAATATCGAAATTTTTACTGACATATCGATGTTTTAAGCATGGTATATTAAAGTAGGTGTTTTTTTCTATCATCGATGTTTTAGCTCGATATTTTTACGTCTTCAATGTTTCATTTAGGAATAAAAAATCCCATGATAACAATTTTGTAAAAGTTAACATATGAAATAATAACGAATGACATCTTCTTCGACAATCTGAGAACCGGCCCTTTGAGGTGTCGTGGGCGCACAGGAGTTTACGTTCAGTTTTGCGTGGGCGCACAGGCGTTCGTTGTTATTATTATTTTTTCACTCTGTTTTTAGTGAAATTTTAATTATTTATTAATAAACACGACAATTGTCAAATGAAAGTTAGTAGTGCACGAATTTAACTTAAGAAATTTAACGTTAAATCATCTTTAAAACATCGATGTTCCAAACCATCGATGGTTTATGGTCGATGAGCTAACATCCATATTTTCATTTTGAACATCAATATTCGGAAACATCGATGTTTGGTAACATCAATGTCTTTTTTATCGATGTCAAATCACTAAGTAGTACCATTGCCGGTTTTAGGTATTGCGGGGCCCCAAACACAAAATTATAGAAAAAAAAATCCTCCAGATGTACTAAACTAATGGTGCTATAACAGCACGTACTTTCTGGCATTTCTTGTAAAGATTTTGTAATATTACAATACTTCTAAAATACACTTGTAATTTTTGAAAAGTTAAAATATTACTTCAAAATAACGTTTATGTCAAGTTATTCAGTGCATTTAACCCTATCCATTCAAAAGGTTTATAACAATTATGGACTCATTTTTGAGAAAAATCTTTTTAAAATGTCTTTATTGGACGTAAAAGAACGCGAAAACTACTTATATTTTCATAAAACGTTCATACCTTTCTCTACATTGTGAAAGTACTTACTAAACAGTAAGCCAAAGGAAAGTGTATTAAATTAAAAATATATTTTATTTTAAACTGTCCAAGCATTTTTTTAAATTCATCCGTTATTAATACGAAACATTATTCTATTATAGTAATTTTCGTTTTCTATTTTTTTTTCTAATATTTGAATATTAATTGATAATCATTTCGGGCACGTTAACTGATATGATCATTAGCCTCATTAGTGTAGAGCATGTATTATCATGTGGGGTGGCGACGTTCCTTCCCTTCTGGATGGCGAGAACCGGCGCCAAGCATCTACAGGTCACGGCTAGAGCAGGATTTCCTACCTCAGGTATCTCTCCCAGCGGGGCCCTGTCTCAGTAGGGACAAGCTCTACGCTCCCGATTGGTACCTCGACATATGCGGCAGTGATGCGCATGCCAGTGAACGTGTGTTAGTTAGGAGAGATGACAGGGCAAGGAAAAGGAAGGAAAGACCGCGTGTGGTCCAGGTTTCGTTTGTTAGGGTATTGTTGAGACATTCGCCTTGTGTTGATCGTAAAAAAATACGGAACATTACCAATCAGAGCAGCCGGCAGCTAGAATTCTCCTCCAGTCAGAGACTGACCCCTCAACCGCCAATGGATAGGGGTCCCTCGGAAACTGCTTACTTTTCTGGTAGATAAATCCCTCTCTCCATATTACTTCCGATTTAATGTTGATAAGTTGATTGCTATTGAGTGACGTTGCTAAGCTATTGAATGACGTTGAAAAAATATATTAAATAATTGTATTACAAAAATGTGAGCAAAAAGCATAAAACCCTACTTATAAGTGAGCTTTCTATTGTGAACGTCTTTGGAAATAAAGGCAGATCAATCTTTAGCAGCATTTCATACGGAATGTATGAAACATTCTTTATTATATTGGAGTCAGTTACAAGGAAATTTAAAATTTATCGATCTCAAAAGTACTCATTTCATGTGTATGAAAGTGATAGGAAACGTTACGGAAATTGTATTTCAATTTTTTTCTTTTAATTAGGTTTGCATGTTTGATGCATGTCCTGGGGAAGGCAATAGATAATTTTGAATTAGTTAATTTAATATAACTAAGTAAATAATGCATATTCAAAGTAATTTGGAAAGTCGTTCAGCACTTTTATCAGCACTGATGGTTAAATAAAACAATGGTACAAAAGAAAAATACTGAAACACAAAATAGAAAATTTGAATAGAGAAAAGGTTAAAAACAAAGTTCTGCTTTTCAAGTACAGAAAAAAATACGAAAGGCAAACAAACACTTTCACACGTGTTCCTCCTTGTCTAATTTAATAAATCATTTATTCATTTCCAGTAAAAAATTAAGTTCCATCATTTTAGCGAGTAGTAGTTAACAATTTTTGCTGTCGCTTAATTTAGAAGAGTTATTTTTCAAATGACTTATTACAATTTCCTTGTAATAATTAAAAATGTATTGATTTAAATAAAATACAAAATTGATATTTAAAATAAAATTAAAACTGAAGAGCTGATAAACATTTTAAAAATTAGCGTAGGAAAAAAGAACAGTTGAGATTACAATTTCAAAATACTTGGGCACATTGGAAGAACTATAAAATAATTATTATTTTCGGGGTCCAAAAGTTTGAACACATGCTAGCAAACAATACTTTTCACGTTTTTACACAAGAGGCACGGAGAGAGAGATAAACGGGCTGTGATAAAAAAATTAAAGAGCATAAGCCGGTCACGAACAAATGCAAGTAACAAAGAGAGGTCACAGTGCTACAACACCTAAATTGAAACAAATGAGCAAGTTAACGACATAAAACGCGACCGGACTCAAACGGAAACAGAAAAAAAAAAAAAAACAATTCCACCATTCACAAACAACATTCGCGACTACACGAACAGAAATCGCGTTTTAGGAAGCACTCTGTGCATCAGAATTGCAGGAGCGTTGCAGACATCCTTATTGCACAAGCGAGACAGTAACTCCGCGGCGCAAAGCTCGCCTCTGCAAATGTCGCCCCCTTTCTTCCCCTGCGCCCGGACCGCCAGATGGCAACGCGCGGGTGGTAAGTGGCCAATGGGCAGAGGCAGTTATTTTTAGTTGCGTCTCACAAGCGCGAAACGCCGTTAAATGTCCCTTCTCATTCAGGGTCTGCGGATCGAGTTCTTCGTCCCCTCTATTAGGTTTGTTTTATGGCTGCTTTGAGAGTCTAAATCTAGATGTTTATGGTGTTGCTAGGATGAACATTACCTGACTATCATTTGGATTTACATTTCTGCATGCTTTGATTACGGGGTTGCTTTTTCTCAAGGCCCTTATACACCTAAATTCATTCCGCTGGACTTAGATTCGCGGCTAATTTAAATATTACTCTTCAAACTAGTCAGAGGAGTTGCTGAGAAGGGAGTGATTGGCACATGATTTATATCGACGTAAGCATGAAGTCTCAGGGACAAAAGTTTCAATAAAGCTGCATTATAATTGGCAAAACTCATGTGTTACGTACTTATTGTTGTGAAGTGAATGGCTTGAAGTAAATATATACTATTGAATAATTCAATTTTACAAGAAATCGAGATCTACAAGAATTCGAAGTATAAAAATTATCCAAATACGCACTAATTCGAGATATACAATAATTATAGATATACAAAAATTCGAAATATGCGATATTCCAAGATACGCCATAATTGGAGATATGCAATAATTCAAGATATGCAATACATTGCGAGAGATAATTCGATAATAAAGAATACAAGATAACAAAGGACTGTAACTAAAAAATATTTTGAGTGATGTTCGAATTATCGAGGTTTTACCGTTCAGAAGAAAAAAAAAACATGCAAAGCCCTGGCGCCTGCTTTTTGGCTGTCGGTGCGAGCGTCCTGAGTCGAGGCGGCTCCGCAGCGGCTGCAGCATCTTGGCGTGCCGTCCACGGCCCCTCCCCCATCCGGTTTCGTCGGCGGCTGCGGTCGCGGGTCGCCGCTTTCTGCAATTGACGCTGCCCCCGCCGCTCCCCGCCCCACCTCGCCCTCCGAGCGCGAGCGAATTATCCTGTTGAGGGTGGCTGCGCACCGCCTAGCGGCTCCGGGCTGGCGACTGCCGCTCGGACGGTGACTGACGGACGACGCGATGCCCCGGCGCAGTTGGCATCGGCACGCGGAAGGAAAGGGAACCAATGTCAGTGGGCCCATTCGCGTCTCCGTGCGGACGGGGTTGTGGCTGCGACCTTGCGTCGTAGGACCTCATAAAGAAGTTCTGGCAGAGAATGAAATCTGCCCGGGAGTCCAGATTTCCGGCGATACGTCGTAAGCGCTGAAGCGAGCACAGTGAGGACTTTGGTTGGGGGCTCCGAGCCGGAATTCGAGATACTTGTATACAAAAACTCGAGATATATAGAAATTCGAGATATGCAATAATTCGAGATATAATTATATATACATATTTACATATAATTCGAGATAAACAAAAATTCGAGTAATGCAATAATTCAAGACATACAATACTTTGAGGGAGAGAGAATGAATGAGAATGTCTGAAGTAAGAACCCAGATGGTTCTCAGTTGGGTTCTTTTCTTCGTCCTGACGCAAGCTTGTCATTCACGGGCAATGGAATAGGGACTTGCCCCGACACAATGTGAATGGTGCTTATTTCGGCTCCTCGAAAGCTGGTAGAGTGGCCCCACCCAGCCGCAAGTGGTTCTGGAGGAGTCGGAGGAGCGTTGCGGTTCGGCGTATAATCACAACAATCAGAGCCAGATGAATGCTTTGCAAAGTGACTGGGAGTGTAAATAATACGAATAAATACAAATAATCGTATTTTTCAGAATTATATGATTGCGTATAACTTGTTTCCCAGTTCAAGTAACAATTCAGAAAATTCTCCTTCACAGACATTGACATAAAACACATTAGCATAACATGATGTGCAGCTTGCTCTCTGGGTAGCTTTTGCCTCAAGTCAAACGCTAAAATATTATTTTTCTACCTACTGAAACACTACGCAACTCTTTACCTTCCATATGTATCTCACTGATTGGTGTATATAAGGATTGTTAATCTTTATGTGTTTGTGACCCTCTTTGCGTTGAGGAATTAGATCACGCTCTTTCATCCTATGGCTAATGTACTGAAGTACAAAATATTACCTGGCTTTTTGAATAAGAATTCTAATCCAAAGGATGATATGTACGAAGGGGTACCCCAAAATAAATGGAATAGCTCTGCTGTGAGCGTGCCTTGTGCAGTACGAAATTATCCCCCTAGGAGCGTGCAACGCAACGCATCGCAGTTCAGTTCCGCCTAGGCACGTTGACCGGGCTTGTTCTGTTCGTCTGCAGTTATAGTTTCACGAGCGCTGCTCTGTCCGTATTTCGTTTTTTGTGATGACAAGTTAGGGTGACCAACGTGCAGTTGGGAAATTTTGTTTTATACTTGGAAAAAATGCTACAGAAACTGTGTTAATGTTGAAGATTGCTTACTAAGATGACGCTATGGGAAAAATTCAAGTGTACGATTGATTTGATGGTTTTAAAAATGGCGACATGTCAATTTGATGACAAACCTCGTTCTGGACGTCCTTCAAGTGCCCGAATCGACGAAAATGTTGACAAAATTTGAGAGCTTGTGTACACAGATTGTCGACAGATAATTGAACAACTGTCAGAGATTAGTGGAGGCATCTTGGAGGTCGGTTCAGCGAATTTTAACAGACGATTTGAGCATGAAAAGGGTTGGGTTCTGACTGACATTCAAAAAGAAAATCGAGTTGAAACTTGTCGTGTATTGCTACAACAACTTGAATCCGATCAAGATTTTCTGTCAAAAATAATTACTGGAGATGAGTCATAGTGCAATGGTTACGACCCAGAGACAAAACAACAGTCAAGCCAATGGAAGAAACCTCGTCACCTCGTCCAAAGAAATGTGAAATTGAACACAAAAACAATGTTGATTTGCTTTTTTTGATGCCAAGGGTTCATGCAGAGTTCCCCCAATTCAGACAGTAAAAAAAATTATTTGGAAGTCTTAAGAAGATTGCGCAATAGTGTTCGACAAAAAAGACCCGATTTGTGTCAGACAGGTGAGTGGTTCTTCCATCACGACAACGCACCTGCACACACAGCCATAACTGTTCGGCAATTTTTGGCTCAAAGTAACATGGTACCGCTGTCCCACGCACCTTACACGCCTGATTTAGCTCCGTGCGACGTTTTCTTGTTCCCACGTATGAAAAAAAGCATGAAAGGACAACAGTTTGACAACATTGAAGAGATGGACAGACAGATGGACGTATAAGGGAACCCGAAACGTGTGTTTCTGTTGAAATCTCGATATTCCGCAGCATTACATAACAGACGGACGGACCCAATACTGTGTATATTACTTCGTATATACGTACAGGTACGTATACGGGAAAGTAAAAATGAACAGTTCGAATTCAGGCCTCTGCCTAAAAGACATTTCTTTCTCCTTCGATTGTATGAAGAACGGAGTGTCACCGTTGATGTGCGAGTAACACACATTTGGGATATTTTCATTACGTTACCATGTTTTTTCTGATGAAATAATGTTATTATCATTCACCATATCTCTTTAATTCATTGAAGAATCGGTATACATTTTATCATTACATTATTGAATGTGGTATATTCACAGCAAAAATGACTTTCATAAATACAGAACTGTATATTCAAAAAAGGTCACAATAAATCACAAATATGAACTATCATAATTATTGGGTAAATTGAGTTATTTAATGTTGGTCAGTGCTTTTGAAAGTTCAAAATTATGCTCGCCATGCGCCGCATGGAAACAGAAATCAGTTGTCAAATCAACACTGTTCGTCATTTATGCGGTACTGCAATTTAAGGCCGATACGCTCTATAGCCGAACTTAAGAATAAGCAATGCAATTATGTTTTGAAAAACATATTGACGCTGCAAGTCTGTTGCTTAGAAACACCGGCAAAGTATAATGACTAATATAATTTTACTAATAAATTGCCATCATTCTTTTCGCTGTGATCTAATTGCATTTCTCAATTACATTGTTTATTTAGCCATTATAATTATTAATTCAACGGACAAAATTACCCACATGTTCTTCTTTCCTTTCACTGCCCTCATTAAATAACAACTCACAACTCACATTTCCTCATGACAACACTAGTCTAGTCAAAGATCAGGAATGTTCATATCTTCCTTAATATTAACTGGGATGATGAACTCGTACTGCCGAGCAGAGCACTGGAGCTGCGCGGGAGAGTGCGAAGTTGGTCGTAGTGTAATGATGTTTCTCATGCCGGTTAGAGCTAGTCTGTAAAGAGCTGTTAACTACAATCAAGTAAATCTGGTTCCTGTCAAGCATGATGAAGAAGAAGAGTACTTTCCGGGAACCCGACAGCAAAAGAGAGCTCGACGCCCCAAGAATGTGCGTGCTAAATGTGAGACTATTAAGTTGGAAGAAGTACCTCCAGGTCCCAAGGACAAAATTTTTCCGGCTGGCTTTGCTCCTCCTGTAAACGCCTGGACTGTGCGCAGGGGCAGTGAATTATTTGAAGGCCGGAAGCTTAGCTTAACTTTATATGGTCCTGACAATGAAGATGCCTTGTATCAACGAGCACTCCAGGAAAGCGTAGTGACTTTGTATGAAGAGCAAGATCGAATTGTCAACATGTTTAGCTCATATCACGGAGACAACTCGGGGCAAGCTTCATCTGGATTTGAGGAGCCGAAGGAGGAGATTGAGGCTCCTGCTGCCCAAGCCTCTAGTGCAGGTGGAGCAGGTGATGGTAGTTGGGTGAAGAGCGGAAGGTCAAGGAATGGGACGATGGTTGATACAGCATCAGAGAGTGAAGACTTAGGCAAAGGAAGGTGCTTAGATGCAGGGGATAGTGCCTACAGTAGGAACAGCTCCCTAGAAAATAATGGGAATGGAAATGCAAAAGAAGAAAATAAGGAAGCAAAGCTAAAAAGTCTTGGATTTAATAAATCACGAGCAGCTTAATTTGCTCGGAGAGAAACTTCACGAAAGAGGGAAGATAAAAGAAACGGTGAACGATTTGGAAAGCGGCAGCTACAGGAACCATTTGTCTCCTCAGATGGAGATTACATTCATCGCATATCTGCCCAAGCCCGTCATATCAGATTCTCTAACCCCCTTGTACAACCACCAAAAAGTGGGAGGTCTTGGAGTGAAGAGTTGGATGAGAGCGATGAGGATCCATGGTTGGAACCGGACAAACGGCCAGATTTGCCTCATGAGACTACTGCTATTTGTGATACTGGATGTGAGAAACTATTTGTTCCTAAGAAATGTGACCGTTCTGACCAAGGAAGTAAGCACATCCCCGTGAAAACAAGCATGGAGGTGACAATGAAATCTCCAAAGACTCCAGACTTAAACGAAGCTGACCGTGAAGATGACCTTGAAGTTTCTATACTTGGTGATTCTCAAGAAAAGGAGAAGAAAATGAAGAAAATGCGTGAAGAGCTGGAATTTTTGGATAACCGCCTTAAGCAGCTGAGTTCGGCCTTGGAGCAGACCCATCTCAAAGACTCTGTTTCGCAAGAATGCTCAAGCACAAAGACTGAACCTTCAGTCTCTAGGGAGAGGCAAGAGGTACCAGCTTCATCAGTTCTCACGTCACCGTCGCAAGTTCCTCTCACATCAACATCGCAAGTTCCTCTCACGTCAACGTCGCAAGTTCCTCTCACGTCAACGTCACAAGTTCCTCTCACGTCAACGTCGCCAGTTCCTCTCACGTGAACGTCGCCAGTTCCTCTCACGTCAACGTCGCCAGTTCCTCTCACGTCAACGTCGCCAGTTCCTCTCACGTCAACGTCGCCAGTTCCTCTCACGTCAACGTCGCCAGTTCCTCTCACGTCAACGTCGCCAGTTCCTCTCACGTCAACGTCGCCAGTTCCTCTCACGTCAACGTCGCCAGTTCCTCTCACGTCAACGTCGCCAGTTCCTCTCACGTCAACGTCGCCAGTTCCTCTCACGTCAACGTCGCCAGTTCCTCTCACGTCAACGTCGCCAGTTCCTCTCACGTCAACGTCGCCAGTTCCTCTCACGTCAACGTCACAAGTTCCTCTCACGTCAACGTCGCCAGTTCCTCTCACGTCAACGTCGCCAGTTCCTCTCACGTCAACGTCGCCAGTTCCTCTCACGTCAACGTCGCAAGTTCCTCTCACGTCAACGTCGCAAGTTCCTCTCACGTCAACGTCGCAAGTTCCTTCCATGTCAATGTCGCATGTTCCTTCCATGTCACGAGCGCCTTCTTCAGAAACAGTGCCCAAAGAGGAAACCAGATCCACTGATGGACCTCCATTTAATGCCTGGTTGGCGTCTGTACCAAATTCATTGCCCTATTTAATACATCATCAGCAGCTCCCTCAACCAAGTTTAGTTCACCCTTCAGGCGATCTTTTCACTCATCCTGGTGATCACTCAGTGACTCGTATTCCAGACCGCCCACTGGTGCCAGGTCAAGCTCAGATGATTGGGCCTCAGATGCATCCTCAAGGACCTCGGCCTGAAGACGGAGATCAGATGCATCCTGAAGGACACACTCTGGCTCATGGTCAGGGCCTCGCACACGCTTATGCCTTTCCAGCTGCTCTGCAAACGTCTTTTCAGCTTTATTCCCAAGGTTTTCAAGGTCACCTTCCCACTCAGCTGCAGTCTCTCCCTCACCTGCCAGCTGGTCCCCAGCTTCACCTGCAAACACACACTCAAGCGCAAGAAAAGACCGCTCGCCAGTTGGCAGAGCACAAGAACCCGTCACATTATTCTATGCATCCAGAGGCTCACCCGGCTCATTTGCAGGTTGTTGCAGAGCAGCAGTACATGGCCATGCAGGGCGCTGCTGCGGCGGCTGCCGCCGCCGCTGCTGCTGCAGCTGCTGCTGCAAGAGCAGCCTATCCCCCTGGCTGCCCTCCAAACACAGTGCCTCTGGTCTGGATGGGGCACCAGCTCCCTCCTGGTTCCAGCAATTGGTACCCACAGATTAATTTGCCTCCTGGTGCAAAATCTGGGACTGTCCAAGCAGCTTCCAGTGGGGACTCAAACTCGACAAATGTTGTCCCTCAACAGGCAGTTGCAGCAAGAGACGCACAAGCAGGCCGTGTGGCTGTTGAGAGCTCTGGTGGAGGGAGGCCTGTTGAAAGCGGGGAGATTCCAGCTGCCTACAGAGCAAACCCGCTGTCAGCAGCGGTGAACTCTCTGCTTAGAAGTCAGATTCTAATGACACCCAACTCCACGATTCAGAAGGGTGTGAACGAAGCTACTGCCGATCCTGCTTCTGAGGCGGAAGCACCAGCACATATGCAATGGTTTGCACATATCAAAGCATTGCAGCAGCAACATCTAATTCGGCAACAACTCCTACAACAGCATCAGCAGCAGCAGCAGCAACTGCAACAGCAACAGCAACATCAATTACAACAGCAACAGGAACAGACCTCGGGTGCTGGTATTGGATATCCTGCTTGCCCAAGTTCCGCTGCCTCCGCACTGGAGGGCTCTATTCCTGTGGAGTGGCTAGCTCACATGCAGGCTCTCCAGCAACAGCAACAGCAACAGCAGCAACAGCAGATGATGCACTTGACGGGCATGGTGACGGGGATGCGTCCTCCTTTGCCAATCAGCCAAGTACCTGTTCCTTTTATGGCTGCTGGTATCCCAGGTATCAGCTGGCCAGTCTGTCCTCCTGTGGGAAAGATTCCTCCACAGTACGAGGGTGATTGGATCATAAGTCCTGCTGATGAATCTCGTCTCGCCCAGGGATTGCCACTTGTACCCAATGAAATCCGTAATGATTTATCGCCTGGAAGGAATAATGCCCCTGGTCTAGCCCAGTTTTCAGATGCTGCCGAGAGTTCCACTGGTTCTGGACATGTGTTTGGTTATGCTGAAGCAGGACCTCTAAAGGTTGCCCATCATCCAGTGCCACTGGCGGTGCTGAAACAGCCCACCGTGAATGCTCAGGTGAATGTAATTCCTGCTGTGGCAGTTTCGGCAGAAAGTGTGTTGGTGGAGCCTCCTGGGTTACAAAGAAGAGGAAAGGCCCACCCCGACGTACCGAGGGGACGTGGACGTCTCCGGTAAATGTACTAAACTGAATTGCAACTCAGTTGCACATCAAATGTTTAAAAGGTGCTGAAGTTTACTAGAGTTGTATCTGCATATTATTGTTTTCATTTTCGTTCTGTGATTTACAAACTTTTTCAAGAAATATTAAAGAAGCATTTTTTGTTTGTTATAAGTGTGTTTGTAACACTATTGGTAGTACACTATCAATATAAGATAATTCCAGTACTATAAACAGGATATCACTATTCTTATTACTGTTATTCAAAACTTAAATTGTTTTCGGGAACTCCTTAGTTCAGAATATCTTACTTTTCCGGGTGGCTATTCATAACTTAAATTCTCGACGTGGCCTTACATTGGTAAGAATAATATTTATTTGGCTACAATTGGCTGATTGCCAGGTGGTAGCCATAACCCTACAGTTTTACAATATATGAACACTTATAATTCAAAAACAATTTACAATACACTCCTTTCGAGCATATACACTCAATATATGAACATACACAGACCTGTATACATCTAGGGCACATATATACACACATATACACACATATATACATATACACACACACACACACACACATATATATATATATATATATATATATATATATATATATATACATATATACATACACACATACATATACATCATCCCGGAGTCATGTCACTTACCCAACAACGGCTCTCACGCATTCACGCCATCCAGAGTAGATTACCCGCACCGTCACGGCTGGGACGTCCCATTTCCTTTCAACCCTCCCTCCCAATTCAGTGTGCCCACAAACGTCATATCACTCACCCGGGACCGTTGTGTACACATCAACGCCGCGCCGGTCCGCCCCGGCTTACGAACGGTCAGCCGCGACCATCTGCAGGATGTTTTACTTTTTGTTGTTGTTTTTTATTTCTTGTCGACTCGGAAACTCTGACGACGATGGACTGATAGCGAAGATGGGACATAACCTAAGTGGCTGCACTGTGGAACATTGCTGAAAGGGGTGGAAAACGTGTCGGTAAGGCGTGGTCTTTGGGGGTCGAAATAGTAAAGGATAGGGTAGTTTAGTTGCTTGAGGTTCGATATTCGACATTAGTACAATAAACCTTATGATTCGATATTCCATAAAGTTTTTTAATTTTGTATATCTCAAAATATGCATTTTCCCTAGCATGAAACGAATTTGAGTTTATGAATTCTTGGCTATCCGGGAGGCATCGCGTCGTTGGCTGAGAGGCGGATTGGTGTCTCCCGGATAGTCAAGAATTCATGGAATCGAGCCGCGGAAGCTTACGTGTTCATCGAATTTGAGTTCACCTAAAATTAATTACTTATTTTAGATCACATATATTTTCCATTATCAATATTTTATGTGTTGATCAAAAGGAAAGACTTCTTTCCTCTAAGAGTGCTTCAGACACGTCTCTAAAAGGTGCCAAACATTTTATTTAAGTAGTCGACTTATAACACGTCATTAATCTGGGATGGTCGATTCGGAGAGCCGAGATCGCTTAGGCGTTGTGGTGATTTCATATCAAAGGATCGCGGGTTCGAATTCCGCCCCCGGCATGGATGTATTTGTAATCGTCTTTTCACCCTTCATCATCATCCTATCTCTTCATTAGAGAAGAATTAATTAATTAATTATCACTCAATTAGAGAAGAATTACGCGAGCAGGAGGACCTTGCCCTTAATACGATGTGCTGTTAGATAGTAATAAAAAATCTGAGATCACGGTGTCAGTTCGGAATGCCGGAGTGGTACAGCGATACGGATGACAATGTTTCCAGATGGCGAAGTAATAAGGGCTCGGTGGGCGAGGAAGCTGTGTCATGGGGTGAACGGTAGCAGGATGCAAGGATGGTGTTATGGAGAAGGCCGGGGTCGTAAGCAGGCGGTGGAGAGACTGTGGTGTAGTGAAATGACAATGATGAATGAAGGGAGAGGGAAGTGATGAAGGTGGAATGACGGCGAAGTGAGGTGAGGTAGCAGGTCTGTAAGATGCGTCACACAGACGAAGTGACAAGAGGGTGAAAACGGTCAGACAATTTAAATTAGACGCTCCGCCGGGTCTGGCGTGGAGAGTAAAAAAAGAGAAAAGATAAATTTATTTAAACTGCAAATGTGTATAACCCGGTGGCTGCTAACTACATAAATAAGATAATATAACTAAAATGCAAATGATATAATAATATAAAAATGTGATGCCCCTACATACTGATGTACGAAGTCGAGTACGATGTCGTGTGTAGGAATACTTAGCCGCCGATTAATATAGCTAATGAAACGTAAATGTAGCTTCACTATACGTTTTATTGAACTCTCCTTCTGCTTGTAGTGGTAAGGGCGAGTTACTATTTTGTTACAAATGCAGAAAAATCATCTCTGCAGTTCGTTTACCGTAGCAAATAAGTATATATATATATATATATATATATATATATATATATATATATATATATATATATATATCTTTAACTTTTAGTCATCTTCCAACTACTTAAAGTTAAGATAGTGTGAAGAGATTCTGGAACCCAAGAAATCGTGTGCAGAGCTTCTCCCCCATACGTCACATACAGTTTATTACTGTTTTTTACTAAATTAATCTAAATATAAATTTCTTTCCAAGCTGGATGACCGCTAATAAAGCGTAAGAACTTTGGGAATAGATGCTGCTCCTGTAAACAAAGTGAGAGTGGCACATGCGAGTTCGTGGGGTTGAAGAAGTAGGGTATGGGTGGTATTCAGGAGTGGAGAATGTAGAAGGGTTAGTGGGAATCTGATGGTTGATGATAGAGATGTCCAGTAAGGCAAGGGGAAGGGAAGGGAAGGGAAGGCAAGGGGAAGGCAAGGCAAGGGGAAGGGAAGGGAAGGCAAGGGAAGGCAAGGGGAAGGCAAGGGGAAGGGAAGGGAAGGCAAGGCAAGGGGAAGGCAAGGCAAGGGGAAGGCAAGGCAAGGCAAGGGGAAGGCAAGGCAAGGGAAAGGGAAGCAAGGCAAGGCAAGGGGAAGGGAAGGCAAGGCAAGGCAAGGGGAAGGCAAGGCAAGGGGAAAGCAAGGCAAGGCAAGGGGAAGGGAAGGCAAGGCGAGGGGAAGGGAAGGCGAGGGGAAGGGGAGGCGAGGGGAAGGGGAGGCGAGGGGAAGGGAAGGCGAGGGGAAGGGAAGGCGAGGGGAAGGGAAGGCGAGGGGAAGGGAAGGCGAGGGGAAGGGAAGGCGAAGGGAAGGCGAGGGGAAGTCAAGGCAAGGCAAGGGAGATGGGGTTATTGTTTATTTTATGTTTCCGGGTGCGTGAATTCAGTATCTGGTGATCAGTACCATAAGTGAAGTACACGCTAAATCTCAGGAGGGCAGGAGGTTTGTTCGCCGCTAGAACGTGATCTTCAAATTGACTAGCTAGAATTTTCCCTCCTCCAGATATCTTCCCCAAGCGGGAAACCGTTCCAGCTGAGATAAACTCTAAGCTCCCGACTGGTCTCCAAAGATGTGTCGTAGTGGATGTAGGTGTAAGTGTGTATTTGTAAGGAGAGAGAATACGATAAGGAAGAGGAAGGATAGCCGTCGCGTGATCCGGTGTCCGTTTGGTAGGACACTGCTCTGACAATCGTGCGTGGCATTGATCGAAGAAGTCACGGAAAACAATCGATGAGACTCCTCAACTCCTCCATACAACGACTGAATTCCAGCGTCGGGACTCGAACTCTGCCACCTCCCGGGCCGAGTCGCTGCAGCGGCAACAATTGTTACCCTGGCGGCGGTGCGGGTCGCGGGGCGCAGTCGCGGGCGTCGCCGCGCGGGGATTAATAAAAATTGTCTTAATTGGGCGCGCGGCGGCGGCGGCGGCGGGGCCGTTCCGGCGCACAAAGGGCGGCCACTTAAGCGCTATTCCGGTCGCTCTCACGCTCGGCCTCTCCTCGGGAGGCGGCGCAGCGCGAAGCGGGGGAGGGAGGGGGGGGGGGAGGTAGCAGCGATGCAGTGGAAGCAAAAACCAACGAAATAGGAACAAATCAGCGTTTTCTGCGTTCGTTGATTGAGTACCATAAATTCGACCACAAATTCGATTGCAGGTGCATCGCATTGGAAGTAAAAAGAGGAAAATATAAGACAAAGAGAATATGAAACAACGGATGTACGAAATATTATTAATAAAAAGTAGCACAGGGGAGTCTAATGGCAAAGGACATTGAAGATGCGGTACTAAGAAAAATGAGACCGGCGAAGAAGGTTAATAATACAATGTGAAGAAAAATAACGCGTGATTGTTCATATCATGGTACAGAGATGGTCAAAGAAAAGAAAAATCGGAATCACAGTAGGAGCTCGAAAAAATGTGAAAATAAAGAA